>CM067061.1:38378211-39578211 GCA_033980235.1 Diadema setosum
CTCTATAGATCTATCCTTTTTAGAAGAACTACACTTCTACGTCGGAAATTAGAAGAAAATGAAAGCACAAAGTCAATGGACAATGCATTCATTAATCATGATCACTCAAGACCTGGCTGCCATTGTTTGTCTTTGTGGGAGATATTTTCATGACAATCCTTGACCATTTTAAAATGAGTTCTTAGATTAAAGGGATGAAATTATACATATATATATATATATATATATATATATAAGCGAGATAAGAATTATAAAAGAAACAAAAAGAACTTTTCAACATATCACTTTAATCGATGTTATTTCGAGTCATTGTTGATTGTCCCTTCTCCCCTTTATCGTTTCTTGTTCTTGGTTGCTTTTGACATAAGGCTTTCTCTCTCTAGAGGTTTCAAACAATGTCACAAAATGAAAGTAGTAAAATATGGATATCACTTGGTTTCTCCTTTCTAGCAATCAATATCACTTTCGCAACTTTATTGGAAGTTAATCTATGCTGCCATGTACTCAGTGCGTCGAGCTTCCACAACGCAGTTTAGAAAAAGCCCCGCCCATTGATTATAACGGCTTTGCACATGAACCGGAGAGGATGGTCAGTAACATCTTCTTTCTTTCTTTTTTGACGTCTCCTGCATGTCACCACTGCCAGTTTCATCGAATGCATAAACAATTTTGTCTCATAATACTGTAGTTATCGTTTCAATTAGTGACGTTGTAATACGTCATTTTTTCCAACTACACAGGTTTCCCTTGCGTTACAATGTGAGCCTCTGCAGGTAGCTGGGACGTCATGCCGGCGGTGTGATAGAACACGGTCGGAGCAGCGGCGGTGGCAGTCGTAGCAGCACGAGAGACGGGGGCAGTCGAACGGGCAGGCCCGCAACATCCGCAGCAAGCCAGGCCATGGCAACAGTAGGACGCGGCCACGACCGCCACCACGAATTCGACGAAGGACAGGCAGGCGTCGAGGCCGTGAAAGACGCTGCCCAAGTTCTCGCGTCGCCAAAAGCAGTAGTATAAGGAGCAATCGTACGTAAAGGAATAGAAGACCGCCGCGCAGCTTTCCACGCCCATCACCACGAAGCAGTAGAAGGCGCTAAAGATGGCCATGACGAGATACGCTATGATCACGCATCGCTGCCGGTGCCTGGATACGACGCCGAGTATCCCCGTGGGAATGTAAAAGAAGACGGCCGCTGCTATGGGAGTCCCGGTGCCAGGATAGACGTGGTAAGGGATGACGAAATACGGGATGACGGCGAAGATGATGGTGAAGATACCGATGGTAATCTGAAGAGTGCCCGTCACGTGACCTATATTTTAAAAATGAAAATAATGACTTTCATCGACTTTTTTGATTATCATTATCGTACTGCTTATGATGATGATGATGATAATGATAATAATAATCATAATAATGATGATAATAAGAATAATAATAATGATAATGATAATAATAATAATAATAATAATAATAACAATAATAATGATGATGATGATAATAATAATAATAATAATAATAATAATAATAATAATAATAATGATTATTACTATTATTACTATTATTATCAATATTATTATTATTATTATTATTATTATTATTATTATTATTATTATTATCATCTTGTCACAACAACTGAGAGCGTTGGAAGGATGAAATTATAAACTGAAGTTTCCAATGCACAACACGAAAACTTCCACAGTTCAAATTCAAATTCAAAT
Source organism: Diadema setosum (assembly GCA_033980235.1). Lineage (NCBI taxonomy): Eukaryota > Metazoa > Echinodermata > Echinoidea > Diadematoida > Diadematidae > Diadema > Diadema setosum. Next base: position 38,379,931 of record CM067061.1, read on the forward strand.
GATTTTATTTCAATATAAAGTAATACAAAGTAATACATAGTAATTCGTCTTAAAACCCCAGCAGCCTCTGGTTTTGACAACTTTCATAGAGAAGTCGTTTGCTCAAATCGAGCGAGTTCATAATACGAAAAGCCAAACATGCACATCGTCATAATTTCAATCATTTCTAAATCAACACTCTCTTCCCGATAGCGATTTAAAGAAGACAGAAACTGATTTGGTAGAGGTTAAAATCAGCCAGCAATTACATATCACGCAGGAAGTTATTGTAGAAAGATATTATTCAAAACCGACAGATTAGTCTAACATGGCTTGCTAATGAGAGCAACAGACAAATTGGCAAAGACTTATGTCTAACATTACATTGTAATGCTAATTTATTTATGAGTGTAACTATACGCTTGATGCTCTGTTAAAAAAAAAAAACACGAATTACTAAGTTTCCTTTAGAATGGTCCTTTTACGATTATGCAAAAAAAAAAAAAAAAAAAGAAATATATGTGAATAATGATGGTTGCACAATACGTCATACCGGTGTTGCAAACATCTAGCACAAGCATAGATCTATACCTCTACTACTACTACTACTACTACTACTACTACTACTGCTACTGGTTCTGCTGCTGTGTATAATATGTACTTCTGATAATAATAATAATGATAATGATAATAATAATAATAATAATAATTATGGCAATGACAATAGAATAATGTAGTTTCAGTTTTTTTAGTTTCAAGTTTATTTTTCCACATCCCATAAAAAAGAAAGAAAATGAAATCAATGTGATTTCATACAGCATAACAACATATATACATACAGAAAAAACAATCATTAGGAAAATAATGCAACATAAAAATCAAAATTTGTGACTCGGGTTAAGTGACGAGTGTGGAGGGGAACAGCAATAGGCCATTGACCTTTCGAGGCTGAACCCCAAAGGCAAGATTAAAACAATGAGTCATTTAAAATATCATAATTACCAGTTGTCAATCAAGGCGTTACAGAATATTTAACAACGAGCACATAGTACAATAACAAGGACTAAATGCACTTACAGGGGACAAGCACAGAGTACAACAGGGACTAAGTGCACTAACGGGACAAAGTACTTACAAAACAAAACAGTATACAAAAACAGGACATTGTGAGCATATAGCCATCTGGGACTACAAATTTATACAATAATTTGAAATAAGCTGTAACCTATATTTTCTTCTGAATGATGCTAATGATGGACTTTGTTTTAAATCAATGCTTAAACTGTTCCACAATTTTGGACCCAAAAATCTTATACTACTTCTTGATATCTTATATCGATAAAATGGAACATACATATTCCACGAATTTCGAGTTTCATAAAAATTTATAGATCTATTAAAAACAAAGTAACTGCTAAAAATTTGAGGCAAATAACCCTTTGAGTGCTTATACATAAAACTGGCTACTTGAAACAAATAAATGTCATTTACTTTGAGCATGTTCAGTTTCTTAAAAAGAAAATCAGCTGATGTTAAAAAAGATGAATTTGTTATAACACGGATTGCACGCTTTTGCAAAATTGATACTCTATTCAATAAATACAATGCACATTTCCCCCATGCAGAAATACAATATGAAATATATGGCAATATCATAGTATTATACAAATTCACTAAAATGCGCAATGGTAAAAAACTCTTCATCATATTTAAAACACCAATAACTTTAGATATTTTACAAGATATATCATTGATATGATATTTCCAACTCAAATATTCATCAACTATAACACCTAAAAATTTAACATTCTTAGCCTCTGCTATTCTTTTTTCATATAACCTTATATTCAATGAACTAGTATCAATTGTAACATTACTTGGTCTGAATACCATATAAACAGTTTTTTCATAATTTATTGTAAGTTTATTAACTACGAACCAATCACACACCTTCTTCAGTTCAGTAGATGGCAACTATCTTAGAAACGATATATCATATAGGCCTAGGCCTACAGAAAATTCGAACATAGATTCATGCAAGATTCTACTTTCTATATTATCCTTCCAGGCGGCTGTAATAGCATCCAAATGTTAATCTTACAATACGTGTCTGAATGAAGCTTTTCCGAATGAGATCAGAAAGAATAACGGCATCATGATCTTACCGGCTTTAGATTGATAGTGATCCTCGATGCCAGTACAGCATGTTTCTCGTTCTTGTATAAGCGGAGGAGCCACTTGATGAGGCATTTGTGGCGTTACCATTGACACTTGCCCCGCATGGTAAACAGGAGGCGGAGCCATAGAACTATGGTATGGTGGTGGAGCGGTCGGCTGTGATTGATCCATGATTCTTTATATACAAACTTCAGAAAAAATACTTTAAAAAACGCCCTTCTTATATGAGATGAAGACATTTACCCCAACTTAGATTATGCAAACAAATGGGGACCCACAAATGACAGACGCCTTGTGTTGTAACCTGGTTGTAACCAAGGATCTTTGATTGTAACTAAAGAGGAATGTGCGTGTAAAATAAAAATGATATATGCGCATGAAACACCAACACAAGCGCGCGCAGAGTGTTGGCTTCCAAAATGCAACGCGCATTGTGACACAATACCACTGACTGACTTCCTTAATGCTGGCACTCATTGTGACGTAAGAGCACGATGTAAACAAAACAGAAATTGGCTTTGAAATTGCCACGCGCATTGTGACGCAATGATCACTGGCTTCCGAAATGCTAGCGCATTCATTGTGACGCTGTAAAACTTAACTGGCTTCCGAATTGCTACGCGCATTGTGACGTACGAGCATGGTCGACACACCATAAACGTCATAATCAGCACTTATATTAGTAGGGCAGATATGTATATATAGCAAAAATTGGTCGAGATGCTCATGTCCGGCGAAAAGTATGAAATTTTGCATGTAGGGGTATTTTGGGGCGCTGATTTAAAGAATTGCCGGTTCCAAGAGATATGACGACAGGGTCGGCCGCCATTTTGAAATATGGCCGCCATCACAAAACAAATTTAGAGATCCCTGATCTTCAGTTCTGAATGACCTGTGGTACCAAAACTTGGTACACAAGAGCGTTTTGACATATGGTGAATTTGATGACAGATTAATTTGAAGTGTCTGACAAACATCGAATGGCCGGCCCATTTTGAATTCCAATCGCTATGGCCCGCCCTCGACGAAATGTCTCAAAATGCTTATCTCGAGTTCTAAGTGGTGAGTGTGCGCTGAAATTAGGTGGCAAACAAGTATATTCACATACTGAGTTTAAAAATTGACTAATGTGATGTGTCTGACAAACGCAGTGCCCGCTATTTTGAATTCCAATATGGCTGCGGAGACAAACATCACGACTAACATTCACGGGCATGCCAAAAAGTTGCAGCAAAAATGAAGCACAATGCACCTATCACTGACGTCACAATGTAAATACAGCAGCGCGCACTCAATCAGTTACAAACGCGCGCTCAATCAGGTAGCCTAATTTACAAACCCAACATAGAAATTTTCAACACTCCAACGTGGCCAACTATGTAGGAAAATTCAAATTGGCTGCCGTGCAGCTTGTCAGACATATCAAATAAGTCTGTTATTGAAGTCATTATATCACCATGCTTTTATGTATGAAATTTCAATGGCTTATGTCGTTCAGACTGAAGATAGGGATCTTTGACGGCGGCCATATTGGAATTTGAAAATGGCGGCCGACCCCATGGCCAGATCTCTTGGATCCGGCAATTTTGAATCAGCGCCCAAAATACCCCTATATGCAAAATTTCATACTTTCCGCCGGATGTGAGCATCTTTTCACATAATATTATCTGCCCCACTACATTACAAGCCAATTACACACAAAGCTGAGAATAGGCCTGCGCGGTTATTATTATTATTTTTTTTGATGAGTTATATTCATTTGTTTTTCAGTTTGTCTTGTTACATTCACTAAATATTTCTTGTTTTAACTTATCTCTTCATGATTTTTTTTTGAGATTTTCACCCTATAGACGTATATGCTATTACTCTATTTTACATCTGCAACAAAGGTACAGAAAACTGACTCCCATTTTTTCTTTGCATTTAATAAAGAAGTGGGCCCCACCTGAATCCGCCACTGCTTCTTACCTTCCCAGTATAATCTGTATATATTTAGCGTGTTATATTTTCCTTGGAATAATGCCCACTTTTATGGACTTACGATAGCGCTCTCGGAAGAAGAGAGATCGAAGGACTAATAAACTCAATTCAAGATACAAATAATGTTGTGTATATGTTGAGTCTGGCTGTGTACCGCAGCTGAATCCATGAGAAAGAAAAAGCGTGAGAGTGATCCACAATCTACAAGCACTGCTTTTTAGTGGACCTCTCAGTTCTCTTTTTTTCTCCTCAAAATATAACTTTGTATTTTCCCGTATGTATATATGATTCATCTCTATTAGTTTTGTTCTATATTGTTTATCCTTCGCACTTTGCACTGTATATATGCTTATGATGGATTTTCTGATTTACCTTGTGTTATGTTTTGTGGAAAGAAAATGAGAATGAAATAAATGAATTGAATTGAATTGAGACGGAGAGAGGGAGGGAGAGAGAGAGGGGGGGGGGGGGGGGGGGGGGGAGAGATAACTGTGCCATGCATATTTATGCACGTACAATGTATTACACACCAAATTCGATCGAGGAGCATCTCTCTCTCAATTCCCATTCAACCGAGTACATTCACCTGTCAGCATACCAGTCGTCAGTCAAAACATACACGTGCGCGTACACAACTTGTGGCTGTGGTAACCAGGAGACGCTCGGATTCGTTCATTTTTTGAAGGGTATTTTAGTATCATAATTTGATTTCATAATGTATAGTTCCAGCCATGATATAATATCTTTCTCTTTTCATTATGAGATATCTATGATAATGTATCTCTAGCGTTGAGATTCTTTTTTTTTTCTAGATTCCACAAGATAGTAATTTAATTTTGAGAATGTAGTCAAAGCTATGTTACCTGTACAGAAATGGCAGAGTCGCATTTACTTGTTCTAGCGTACAGCTCTCGTAGGCCCGCTTTAGGAATATCGCACCCCTCTGTGTAATCCTATGTAAGAGGATTTTACCGTACCGTAAATATTTACTAGGACACGAAGCGAAAATTACTCCGTTCATTTTGGTTGTAGGTTGTAATCATTACTCATTCGACTTGATTCTGATTATCTTACAGTTATTTTTACAGGAAGAAGGGCAAATTTCAGTATTTCTACTTCAGACAGTTGCAGAAAGTGAAGATGAACCTCTAGTGGCTCTACTACGACTCCAACGTCAAGCCTTCTTGACTGGTTTCTGGTCCTGCGTGCTGCTAGAAGCATGGATATTTGTCATTAGAAGAGATTCGATAAAGAGCCCTCAGATATGGCAACTGGAATTGTAAGTAATCAGCGGAATTCATCGGGATTCAGGCCCCGAATCTTCCGAACATTGAACATCCGAATTCTCGTCTTGGCGACCAAAAGACTCTGAATATTATCGGTTCAAACGACCTGACTCGGTGAGTCCACGTCAGAGTTACAGCAGGAACGAAGTCCGTACGGGTACGCCGCCCCGGGGCTCCGGCGGGGCGAGCGTCTGTCGTCGGCCTTCATGCGTGGGATGAACCTGATCACAATTTACCTCCTCTCAGAAAAGATGGAGGAAAGGAGAACAAGCGGTCCAAAAAACACTCGAGAATGATGACTTGGCCCTCCAGGTAATTTATTCGGCAAATTGCTTTTCTGTTTGTTTTTACACCAAGTTGTCACTTGTTAAGTTACGTAGTTGCCTGGTTGTGGGATATTAAAAATGGCAGCGACATGTATTTAAAAAAAAAAATTCTATTTGAATCAGTATAATATTTCATAAGTTACACATTGAGAGTATAGTTGCCTATTGGTCAATTAGTTGAATGATAATCCCATATGACATATGCACCAGTTCCTTTTTGTATGAAATGTTTTGCTGCTTTGTTATCATTTAATACTATATTTACTTCATTTTTTTTTTTTTTGGGGGGGGGGGAAGGGGAGGGGGATATCCAGTATGACTTTATTGCGGGTGAACATAACTGCGTGTAGCTAACTGCGACCAGCCCGAATGCCACAGTATAACTGTGTACAACAGAGCACGCTGGGTTATCATATGTCACAAGATATTGCACAGATACAGTTTTAGCGCTAATGAATAAAATGAATAAGGATAACGTGGAGCTTATTTTGTTGAAAAAATGGTTGTCACACGTACTCTGCCAAACACAAACAAACAAAAATCTATCAAAAAAAAAAAAATATTTAAATGTACTGCTCCCTGTTCCACTGGTTAGTTGCTGCATGTTCATGTCGATAGTATCTAAATGTGTGTAAATCTGATTGCCAACTTGTTTGCAGCTCATGAAGGTGGACCTGGTGAGAGGAGAGCTAAATCAGCCAAGGTTCCATCCAGTGCCGACTTTGTTGCTCGCTATACCAGAGATCCAGATGAGGTAAGAAACTGGGAAAAGTCTTACCGCAAATGTCTGTTTCCAACGTAACCTGTTCATGTTGGCAACCCTTTAATACAGCTGTATGTATACACATGATCTTCAGATCTAGAAAAGAAAACTTTCGCTTGTTAACAGTGTTAATTAGAACATGTTATTTGCTCAGTTGATATAGCCATAGTACAATGTCAGAGAAATAGGTAAGCGTTTTAGATCTCATAAGCCCGAATTCTCAAAGCTGGAATAACTATTCCGCGGAATAGTTATTCCAGGGAATAAGTTATTTCACTTTTGAGAATAGATTCCGAGGAATAAATCGCGTCATTTTACGTCACGAGGGCCTGATTTGCATAAGAGGCGTAATAAATCGGCGGAATAAGTGGTGTAATAAAGTTATTCTACCTTTGAGAATTCGGGCCGTAAAGTGCTAGCCCAGCATGTCATGCATTTATGTTGAAAACAAAATAATATTGTTATATGCCAAATATTTTGCTATGTTTTTATTTTTGCAAATATCGTGAGTCAGATATTTACAAATTTTATAACATGAATATATATCAACTCTCATCCTGACATGAATGTGACATGCTCACATACATTTCTCTTTTCGGTAAGTACTGTACTCTACAATCACGAATTTAACCACTTGCAAAGTTGTCGGGAAGTCCTGAATTGGAAAAAATTAGACTTACGAAATACATGGTGTCAACATATTTATAACAAAAGTTCCTATTCATAATGTGTTGGTCATATATTACTTTTTTTTTTTTACATTTTGTTCCATATTCTGAATGAACTGAAGAATTTCTGGAAGTTGAGAGTGATTTGATACAGAGAGAGAATGCCAGTGCCTGTCGAAGTACTCACTCACTTACAAGGCATAGGAGAGGATTGGAGAGAAGTATGCTCTCAGTAACTTAAAGGTGTATAGTCTTGGTAGTGTAGAGGGCGCTGTTGATGATACTGCCGATCACTGTTAGCATAGATACGAAGATTGCCGAAGTTGAGCTGTCATCAAGAGTAAAGCGCGTAGGTGTTGCTAAGTAACATTGCCTTTGTTGTCTTCTCTGCGCATCACGCAGTCTGTAGTAATGCCAGGGTGCGTGCATATGTGCTTATTATGACATCACAAAAGAAGTTTGCTAAAGCTGTCATCCCCCTCAGCCGAATCATGAGCCGAACTGTGATCGGACCACTGACTACAGTGGATCGGACTTCTTTGGACTCGGGGAAAATAGGCCAAAGCGTAAGCGCCAAAGAGGAGTCGATAGCATACACATGTAGGTCTCTATTGGAAACTTGCGCCATGTGCCCACGTACGCATTTGACTAAAACAGCGGGACCATGCACCTTTAGATTGTTGGACTTACAATTGTACAGCCTGTATGGGTGAATATGATATCCACCATGTTCATACATGTGTCATATCATTACTTGTAGTTATCTTTGGCCAGACATTTCCCTTCAGACAATTTTACATGCCATTGTAGTTATGAAGTGGGAGTTGTAGAAATATAGAATATATGTACAACTGCATATATATTTGTAACTTTCTCCCAAAAAGGGATCATCAGTTGCAAATACCCCAAATATAACACAAGGTTCTTGATGTAGAAGGAACATTACTTTTTCTGATAGTTGTGAAGAGTGTTGTCTCTCTTTTGGTTTTGTTTTGTTTTGTTCTGTTTTTTTTTTTTTTTGGGGGGGGGGGGTTTGAAGTGGAGGGGGACAATGTAAATGAGTAGTCTTAGACATTCAGCTTTTGAGTCACACTCTCTTACAGAAGTTCTAAAAGACAAGCAAGGTTATGATTGAAGTGATATATTTTCAATCTACCATACTGATATTACATGATTGAACATTTTCCAGGATTCTTTTCCTTATTTGCAAGTTACACCAATGTTTATTATGTACACAAATGTATTTACCAACTATGTCTACCCATGACAGTATCGACCACACCCCCAAATTTTCTGCCAGTTTATCCCTCCCCCCCTCCCAAAAAAAAAAAAAAAAATAGGTAGAACTTGTGACTTTTGCTAAATTCACATCTAGAGTGCTTTCATTGCACTCAGAGTTAGTTCAGTGCTAGTTGAGTGTGACCTACAATTAAACTGTCTGATATATAGCCATGGAAACTGGAAAATTGTATGTATGTGCTTGCCATTCTTGGTCTCTTAAGTGTAAAGCCTTCAAATTGATATCCCACTACCTTGTGTACATATACTTCTGCCACAAAATATGCTATGAGGATGATGACCTTTGTAAATAGACTGTTATTAGGGCTCAAATTTTGCTTTAACAATATATTTCAAAGTATGTATTGACCAGATGAGGACAAGCTGATTTTGCTACTTGTAACACATATTTCCCATTGACAGTGTACTCAGAACTTATCTTTAAAGGACAAGTTCACCTTCATAGACATGTGGATTGGGTAAATGCAGCAATATTAATAGAACACCAACACATCACCAAGAGTTAAGGAAATCAGACAATCAGTTTAAAAATTATTAATTTTTGAAGGTTCTGCTTAGTCACTGTTGGATGAGAAGACTACTAGAGCTTGTAATGTCACATGTGTACAACGATATAAAGAAAATATAAAGAAAATTCAAGATATTTTTACTTTTCTCTCATAATAAAAGAACACTTGACTTCCCTCTTTCAGAAGGCAAGGGGGAATAATATTACCCATAACATATGTCAGTGACGAGTGGAGGAAATGTGCACTTTTTTCAAAAAGTGAAATTTTGTGAAATTCTTGTTGTACACATGTGACATCATACACTGTAGTAGTCTTCTCATCCACAGTGATTGTGCAGATACTCTAAAAATTCATAACTTTTGAACTGATTGTCCGATTTTCCCCAAATTTTCACTGATGTGTTCTACTGATATTGCTGCATTCACTTAATCCGCATGTAGATGAAGGTGAACTTGGTCTTTAATGGGTCAACTGCACCCCTTACTTTGATAGTCTTCAAAGTCAGCAGAAAGTTCGGTACACGCTCAAGTGAAAGTAGTACCTGAAATTGTAGATCTTATTTGCATTCGCAGAGAAAGATGTTCCTGTCAAGACCTACATGTAAAATATATGACAACTGGACATGTCTTGTTTTGTGTTTTTGTTTTGTCTTGTATTTTGTCTTTGCTATGTACAATCGATGTACAGCTATCGTCTAATTTCAGTGTCATTCTCTGGACAAATGTTACATTGATACAGGTACACACACCAAAAAAAAATTATAATAAAAAAACACTAAAAGAGAAGATATTGCTCTTTGTACTGGGTCTGTTAGTAAATACAAACATACACGCAATTGTTTCAAAGCAAATCAAAAATACATCCACTAAAATGCATCCACTCCAAGATACAATATACAATGTTCAATTCAGTGTCATTATCAGCTATAAATAGCACTACAGAGAGAATTGATCAAGACAAATTCTGATGCTTCATGCACGACCATTAATTTTACTAATTTTGATAACATTAATTGAATCTTTAAATGCCACATGTAGGATTGTGTTCTATGATTTGATATCTTGTGATACCCAGTACATAATATTATGCATCATAGGATATAGTTTTCTGCATGCATGATGTAGATATCAGTTATTCATACTGTACTGCAGTGTTGCAAATGTATACAACACTTAAATACAAAATGTACTGTTTATAAATCACATTCCAAGAATTGCACCGTAGCAGTTTGTGTCATTTCAACATTTTTTTTTAATCATTATCAGCTAGATTTATCTATCTTGATGATATGAAAAGAGTGTGACTAACTTTGTCCAAGTTTTGGTACAGTGTAGTTCTCAAAAGCATTTTATAAATTAAAAAGAAAAAAATCTTTCGGATGAATATGTTATGACAGTCAGTCCACATGTCGGTGATAAAAGAAAAATAATAAGAACAGATGTCAACATAGCATTTAGGGCTGAATAAAGCCACACCTGCATTTTAAGGCATGGTAACTGTTTATAACAGGACTATTTGAAGAGGCACAATTTGTTTCTATTTTGGCTCGAGGGGGGAAATCAATACTTGGCTGTTTAGTGCAGGAGTGTGAATTCTTTTGATACAGATGTTGAGTCAATAGAAACTATTGTATCGAGTACAATGTACGCAAATCGCCTAGTGCCTCGCAGAGCTTATGTAAAGCTCTATGCAATGATAGTGAAGACTGACTGTTTGTAAGGATGATTACCCAGTAGATAAGATTCCGAGTGAGAACATTTACACAGCATTATGTTCTGCTTATAGCACACACTACGAAGACGTCTGTTACTCAGGGCTACCGTAAACATTGTTGGGTCTTCTAAGATAATGTTGTGTTCCATGAAAAGAAGCCAAATAGGCTTGCCTGTACATTGCACATTTATGTGGATACTGTTGATAACATGATTTCTTTCTTAGAGAATGTTATAATCCACACATGTTTGCATGTATTGTTTGAAATAGATGTATGTCATGAGATATTAGCATATTTATTGTATTTGTTTCCTGGGATGGACCTATTATTTTGTTAGTCTCATAAGTTAATGCACACAGCAAAGGATGATAGCTAGGACCTGAATGTTCTCCAAATTATCCAGTTTTGTGAGAGACTGTGTTACACTAAGAAAATGAACACACATTGTTCTGAACAACACTTACTGGGTATATATGCTCAACACCTATCCTCAGTTAATGGTTTATTATTGATCATGTAATTCTCCTTGTCTAACTTGCTCATTGTCATTCCTGTCAGTCAGAGAGTTGTGTTATATGAGACCAAAAAAAAAGAGAAAAAAAAGTATGAGAAGAGAGAGTATTGCATATGAGCAAATAGCAAAGAAGACTTCAAGGAGAGTAAAAAAAGGTACATTTTCATTGATACAGCTATAGTTTTCAAGAAATATATATGTATATTCATTTTTTATGTTGTTCTTTTTATCCATAATCTCTTGCACAGCTCATTCAGGTGCTGAAGGTCAAGTTGGTTTCTGGGTTTCATGGCCTCCGCCAAATGTTCAGAGGTCATGACCCTCAGGGCAAAGGTCGTGTGTCAAGGAGTGCCATGGGGCAGATACTGTACCCTTTGATTGGCTATATCACCCATGAGGATGTTGGCAGACTGCTACAAAGGTACTGATTTGCTTTCAGGCAAAATTTGCACCCGTTCTACCATAACTGAAATCAAATGAATCATATAAAACTCAGGACTCTTTCATCAGTTAAAATGAAATACCAGTGTAACCTACATTTTACATAATTAACTATTATAATGTGTGAAATGGTGTTTAAAAATGCAAGTGTAACATGGGAAAGACAAGTTCCTGCTACAAAGTTAGTCTCCTGCTGTCCAGTCTTTTTTTTTGTCATGTCCTTCAATCTCCTTCTGTATATGTACTCCTTTATCAGTTAAAATTGACAACATTTGGAGAATACTTTGTGAATATTGATATATAGGCCTAGTGTATCGTAGTTGTTGGAATATTCATATGTAGGTGCATATAGTTATATCATTCCTGTGTTCATTGTTTGATTTTTTTTCCAGACTTGGCCTTGACCGTGAGGACACACTAACATTTGATGACTTCATAGCATGCTTCAGAGATACAGAGGTAGGAAGATATTATCCCTAATAAGCAAGTTATGTCTGATTCATGTTTGCTTAAACTGATTTCTGCAAATGCTATATTCGTATATGAACGGTCTCTCTCGCTACAGTATGTAAAATGTAAGCATTATATGTGTATGATATGAAGTATTGTTTTATCTACCATCATGGCATATATCATATCATGTGATTACACTATAGTATATTATGTAATCTTATGCTGAAATGTCATGTCATGTATTGTAGCATCATATCATATGTCATCATAGCATGACATTACATTGTGTTATATCATACTATGCTATGTTAAACTGTATTATGGTGTACATTCCTTTGTGCATTCTACTGTATTACAATTAAAGAATATTAGATTGTCAAATATGCCTAAAACCAGCAGAAACAATGAAAATAACATCGACTTTGTAAAAATATTTTTGTCAGGTTGTCCAGCGAGAGTGGTTGAGTCCAGTGGCCAGAAAGGAGATGGCGGCCGAGAAGAGACGCCTCCATCCCGAAGAAAACCTGAGGGACAAGGGGAGGGGTCCGATGATAAACAAGTGCACAGCTGCCTACGGCAATGCCCTGCTGAAGGAGAAGTGTAAACACAGGTGTGTATCAGTCATTCAAATGTGGCAGCATTCTAAAGAGATGTTATGTGTTTCATTGGCTTAGAATTTGAGAGTATGAGTATATAGGGCCTACTTCATTCTTGTTGTTGTTTGCTGCAGTTGGTTTATGTGGCATTCTGATACGTTGTAGAATAACACATCATGGATTTGTTTTGGCTGTATTTTGGAGCAACTGAAACTAAAAAAAAGAGATAATAATAACCACTTTAATGTCACCCTGACATGTGCTACACATATGAATATGTGCCAGGTATAAAATAAGGTCACTCTCATGGTTGTGATGATTGTAAATGAATTCTTTGTACGGTGCTTTTCATTAAGGGAATCATATCACATAACTTTCAAAAAAGTAGAACAAACATAGAAAAAGCAAATATGACAAAATGAATATTGTTTCAAGTACTGCTTATATGAAAAACAATGTGAGATAAAATTTACAGACAGATGCTTAAAAGAGTGAAATAATAACTAATAAGAATGAAATGTCTGATTCATGTCTGATTTGTTTTGAGTTTTTGTTAGGTATTAAACAAGTATTCCTACAAGTGTATGTTCATTTATTTTATTTCTTTATCTTTTGGCAATTTAGTGATTTTGACATCAGGAAGTATCTGGCACCAGCCTGCTTTGAATCTGGAGGGACAGTCATCGCACCCCAGCTGCAGGAATGTATGTCACTCCTGGGTGCTTGCCTTGATGATGAGGAAATGGAGAAGCTCTGGGAAAGGTCAGCTCTATGTTCTTCAGCTTTTCTTTCTTTTTATCCCATTTTCATCTGTGTCTTTATATGTCTATCTGCCACTCTCTCTCTCTCTCATTCGATTCCCCTCTTTAAAGGTATGTTTGTTCTTAAAAACATTACTTTATTCATTTATTTGTTTATATATATAAACTACACATCTGTTAAAATGTCACTACCTTTTCCTGGTTGTTGTCTTTTATTTCCTTGGAATACTTTCTTCTCTTTTTTTTTTCAGGGGGGGGGGGGTAGGAAGAATTTATGAAAGCTCCACAATACTTGTAGAAAAGTTATCCTATGAATGATATTATATCTTACTGCTGGGCATCATTACAAACATATATATATAATGTCTGCAAAAATCATAAGAATTTAGAAGGGCAAGCCTGTTTTCAGCCTGCAGTAGCTTAGAAGATCAAATGTACAAAATATGATGCATATTGAGAAGGGTTATTTGAATTGGTATGATCACTTGTGAGTCACATACTTTCAGTAAAAATGCTGGGAAAGTTTGAGTAGGGCAAGGGATAGAGATAGTGCTTCAGAAATGTTTTGTGCTTGTGTGCCACACAAGAACAAGTTGTATACATGTATGTATACAGTATACATGTATACTACTCATTATCATGCATTCATGTGCAATGGTTTCTGGGTGCATTCGGGGCCGGTGAGTGATTAATTATTGCAGAGTGTCAACCAGACTAAAGATTGCACTAATGTTTTCTTCTTTTTTTTTGTGGAGTTTAGGAAGGTTTTAGAGATGAAAATAGTTGTGATATGTGTTTGTCAATGGTTTATTTGCCATTCAGGAAACACGAAGTTTTTGCTGAGTGATGCCTTAGGATCCCTCTAACTCTTATCTTTGTTCCTCCAAATTATTCACTGTTTTCTCATAAGGTATGATATTGAGAATACGGGAGTTCTGGACAGTGCCTGGTTCTTCACCCAGATTGGGTTGGACACCAGAGGGCGCTATAATCCCAGGGCACACACCGCTCCTGTCAGCAGACGACAGAAGTTCTCAAAGCCGCCATCGACAGTAAGTGCCCATCAAAATTTGCTTGCATTGTGGCTGTATTTCAGGTTCAATAAATGATATAACATAGCATAGTATTTTATAATTGTGTGGATATATGGGTGTAATGTACCATGGCATAGAAACTACCTTGTAAATACCATAAGTCTGTGTTAAAATTTTTATTTTTATGAAGTAACAGAAAATATAAAATATAATTATTAAATTAGTGGGGGCCACAGCCCTTAGTTTTGGTAGAAAAATACATAGTAGAAACATTTGGCAGGTGAAAAAAGATGCCCAGGTATGAAGTAATGCATGCTTTCTTGACATCACCATTGTGCACTTTGATGTATTTTTTTAAATATCATCAACTGCTTTATTTTCTACTGGTTATTAATGATCATTTCTGTACCATTCTGATTTTATTGCACAATTACCAGCCAAAGATTGCTGAAGATGTGGAGGGGGAGCTGGAAGAATTACCCAGGAATCCCACACCGCCCTCTATTGGCAGGCAACTGAGCAGTCGGCAATCAGCTCCTAGAGTTCTCACCACCGACACGATCACCTTCATTGCGAGGAGGGTATGTGTGCATTTGCCATCCAGATTTGCATTAGACACCAGAACACTGGACATAATAAATTCCAGTTCTTGTTAGAATTATAATGATTGTGACACAAATGTGGATGCAGTGTGAAGCTGAGCAGAAATTCTACAACTGTTCAAGTGGGGTTGATTGAGGTCATTGTGGTTGAACCAACCCTCTCTTTGGGGTCAAATACTTTTCTCCAGGGTACAATTCTAATTCTCACAGCCAAACTTGGAAGCAATTATTTATGTGGCTCGTAGCTCTCAGCCCTCTGAGTACCTGCTTACAGAAAAGGAATCTAGTACCAGGTATCTCATGCCGGATAGGGGAAGTTTATTTCAAAGAATGAACAGTCAACCCTGTCTATAGCGGCCACCCAAGGGAAATAAAAAAAAAATGTGGCCATTACAGACAGGTGGCCATTAGACAAGGGCCATTAACATGGCTTTTCTTTCAGGGGCATTGTTTTTAGTAGCTATATACTGTAAAACATGATATATTCGCGGCATGAGTTTTTCACGAATTGGAGCCGACAGCCTTTTTTGCGGCATGAAATTTTTGTGAACTGCCACTGGCATTCAATGCATATAGTGTAGACAAGAACTTTTGCGTGCATTTTGATTTTGTGAATCTTGGCACTTGCGAAATTCGGGAAATTAAAATGCACACAAAAATTCCTTGTTTTACAGTATTTCATGTGGCCGCTATAGACAGATGACTGCTAAGGCAGGTTTGACTGTACAAAGAACAACCCCTCTGGTCTCTTGTAATCTTGCACAATAAACATGCACTATACATGTGCAGTTGCACTCTGGTGTTGATGGGAGACGGTGGTGTTGAGTAACTATGTTGTTGGAAGACTAGAAAATAAGTTTGGTAGGTGTGAGAGAGTTGAAAGCAATTAAGAGGCATTTAAAGGTCTTGTTCCTCTATGTTACCCTACAGATGGAGCAGAATTTCAACGCTATGATGTCTTCCTTTGAGGCCATGGACTACTCAGGGAATGGCCTCATTGGCCTGGAGCAGTTCAGACGTGTGCTTGCAGACCATGGCATGAACATGCAATATGTAGACGCAGAGATGCTGATGGAGAGGTAAGTCAAGGGGCAGAGAGTTTAGTTTAAATATTGAGTGATCCTCTTCATTAACCCATAGAAGACGGGCTGATTTTTTCTACAACACGCATTTCCATAGACACTTGCTTGAGTATACTCGGGACTTATCCTCAGTGGGTTAAGCTGATACATGTTTTATAGGAAATCAATATATGTAGGTTTTGCTGATAATATAGAGTGTTGAATGGGATATTCTTGTTAATTAAAACAGGAGATATGAATGTATTTTAGAATGTATTTTATATTTTGATGACCAGTTGGCCACTTTTGGTTGTTTGAGGACAATGAATTACAGCTTAATTGGGGTCCAGCCTCTGAATTCTAGCTCCTAAAATATCTGTATTCTTTTATAATATTTTTTTAAAAACATTTTGTTTTTGATTTTCAGGTGTGGGCTGAGGAGAAAAGATGGCAGAGTGGTTTACCGGGACTTCCTCCTCAAGTACATGCTGAGGACGGAGAATGGAGTGGCCCATAGGATCATCATGGACACCAATCACAGGTAAGGCTCGTTGGCATCAATACAGCCATTCTCAAATAGGCATTGGATTTCTTGTCAATGTTTCTGCTTTTGTTGTACGTTCATCATGTATGTGTCCTTGTGAGAGAATGTATTGTAATGTAAGTATGAATTAGTAAATCATATAGCAAACTAAGTTAACTGCGGTAGAGGTCTGTAGATGAATTGGGCATGTCTTGGATTTTTACTGATTTATTTGCACTGACAAATAAAGTTAGAGCTGAAACGTGTGTTTTCAAATGTTGAGAAGTGTGAGATTACCAAGTTTGATACACTTAACAGGGTTGGCATTTGCTTTGAGATATTGCATTAAGTTCACAGTTCTGTTGACATTTAGTGATTCGTATTTACAAGCCACTTACCATCATAGTGATATTCCTTCTAGTCGGTAAAGATATGATGAAATATATTTGTACGAAAAGACACTTGCTTCACAGTTTGATCATTGATTGCGCATAAGTCGAGGGTGATAACAGTTGTCTACTATTCTGTGATATTCGCTCATATCATGAGTATTATACAGTTCAGTATTGAGTGATTATGATGCTTTCATTCTCTAACTTGATAACATTCTCTGTCCAGTTTCAACACACGGCTGAACACACCTCAGGGCTTCCTTTCTGTGGACACTGCAGAGGCCAAGCTGGTGGAATTCTTGCATAAAGACTTTCTACGCCTTTTGGGCTCATTCAAGTTAGTAGTATATTCTTACTGCTCCATTTTCCATCCTCTGTTGGAATGCTGTGTATTACAATTTTACCTTAAAGTAATAGTACTTCATACAACTGGGTTTTTGCCACTTGCTTTATGTACCTAGAGGTTACGCATTATCAAACACAAAAATTTGCACAAGGTTAAAAACTTGGTCAGGCATTGAAACATATTTTTTAAACCAAAGTAAATCAATACGATTATTTTCTGCAGGAAGTGGAGAAAAAACAAGATGAAGAAGTTGTGAAATTGCTTTTGATTCATAAATGTTTTTTTTTACATTCGTTCTCTCACAAAACATGTAACAGCAATGTCATATACACTCTATCATAGTTCTGCAAAGGATGACAATAAAAAAAGTCCTTCCTCACCATCTATTCCCTATGCAGGGACAACACAAGTGTTACTATAAAAACTGCAAAGTTCATCATTTATTTGCATCATTTTTCATTTTTTTATTATCCTATTATCTTGCTGTGTAGGGATATACCAGTTTCTATGTGTATTTCTCTCTAATAATGCTTACATATTATCTCTTCTACTTTAATTATTATGACATCATACAGAGCTCTAGATGTCTACAGCCTTGGACTCCTCACCCAGAGAGATTTCAAGGAAACCCTGGAGAAAATCTTCAACATTCATCTAAGCAAGGACCAGTTCAATGAACTCCTGTATGAATACGGCCAGGAGGATGGCTTGGTTGTCTACCCACAATTCCTTGCTGTCTTCAACAGGAAGAGGTAAACAATACATCTGTTTGTGCAATGTTTGTCGTAGAGGTTTGGTCTCATCAGATATGCAAGCTGTGAAAATACATATTCACTGAGAAAGCATAGCAACAGACCTACAAACTATTAGTAGTGGATATATGCTTGAAAATATGCATCTGCCACAAACATGGATATACATGTTGTGTATACCCACAATTGCTTGCCATCTTCAAGTAGACATGGAAAATGCTACAACTGCACACATTCAACATTCATGTGAATAATTAGAAGCATATCCCCAATCCTCTGCATACCCGATGGTTTAGTGTGTGAGTATTTTGGATGTTATCATTTCTTTCAGCTGACAGAGCAATCTATTTCAGTTGCAAATTCTATAATGTGTGGTAACAGATATCAAATTGCAAAAGGAACATTGTAGAACAGGAAAGTGTGTTTGTGTGATTTCACAAAGTTCCTCTGTCAATATTCTATGACACGTGATTGGCTGGTTTCCGTGCACACTTATTTCAAAGTTCCATTTCTTTTTCCATTATTTATATACCTTCATATGATTACTGTCATTCTTCCTCCACAGGTTTGTCCCATTCCAGAATCGCACCAGTGAGCATAAGCCACAGGTTTTGACAGTGCACAATGACAGCCATCCCACCATGGACCCCAGCAAGACTTCAGACCAGCAGCAGGAGGCGTGGCCTGCAATGAAGATGACCAATCAGGAGGAGGGGGAGGGGCATGAAGAGGAAGCTATGGAGACTTCTAGGCCTGTAGTTCAAAAGGACATCAAGGGGAAGAAGATGGAAGGAAGATACAGACCTGTCTCAGAGGTATGTCAATCCAGACCGGTGCATTTATACCTCCAGAACATTGGTATTTCTGGGCCCCATATTATCAAAAGTTATAGTCGATTATGAATTTCCTTACCACACGGGCTGCCATATAGACTTACGATAGAAATCAACTATATGATCAATCACATCTCTTCATAACACAGGGCCCAGGTAGCTTCAACTTCTACTCACACTATATATATATATATATATAAAGTTGTATGAAATTTGCGCAGATTTTGAACAAGCCTGGACAAATTGACCATATATTGGTGGGGATTGAATTGCAGAGCAGGATGATAAGAGATGATGTGAATTTGGCAAAACAAAAAACAAAACACGACCCAAATCTCCACACACTGCCTCTATGCACACAAAGGTGGCCATTGGCAACTTAGTGACTTTCAAAAAGGCAGTCCATGAGATTAGTGTTAGACATAATGAGGTCTACACAAATTTTGACGTTTCATTCCTTTTAGAGAAATTCTTCTTGACATTATAACATATGAAGAATTACTCTTTCTCCATTCTTATCAAAATGTCACATATTTTCAACTTTCCATATACATTTTCTTTAATATTTTGCTTGTCAATCTGACACTGCTCTGAGAACCAATTTTCCTTAGACAGTTTATCTCCTTATATTTCCAGTACAACAAGAAATCAGCATAGAAGACTCTTGGGATAAAAATTGCTAATTGGATTAAGGTTGGGGTGATTGAATTTTATCCCCTTCAATTTTTACAGATTGCAGCAGCGGTGGAGATCCAGCTGAAGAAGAAGGGCTACACCGTCCAGGATTCTTACAACCGGCTTGACCCCAAGTACACAGGGCGACTGTCTAGGACACAGCTTCACCAGTGGCTGTCTGAGTAAGTCACTTGTCCTGATCACTGGAGTGGCCCTTGCCCTCTAGTAGTCCTCTCTGCTCCAAGCCTGTTCAAATGTCCGCAAAATTTTCTCTAATTGACAGTGAGGTGTCAGCACACCTCCATTATTTAGATAGTACTTCCTCGCAATGATACCGATGAAAATTAGGAAGTTCCCTAATTATCTTTTTAAATGTCTGTTACTGCTCAAAGTCTTGTCCAGTTACTGTCATTAGAACATTTTGAATTCTTGTGCAAACATCAAGACTTGTACCATGAAGACATTGTCATGGTAGCATTCAAGTGGGTTGTCATTGGATCATATTATGTGCTAGAATTGTTCAGACTTGCAGATAATTACACCACACTTTAAGTTGTACCTGTTACAGAATGTGCTTTTAGTAGCTGTAGGATGTGAACGGTTACTCATATGTATGCAAGATACTTCCTGTAATATATTCCTGTTAGAGGAGAAATATGATGAATACATCTTACTTCGAAATGCATGAAATTTAACTTTAGTGTGACTGAACAATTAGTTCCTTTATTCTATTTTTAAGTTTTAGAATACTCGCATTTCTTTTTTCAGGAGAGAGAAATGATATATGCAAAAAAAAAATATGCATATTTGTAAGGTAATCTTTAGTGAGGTGTAGTATCAAAGCAGTAAAAAGATATCTCTTAGATGAGTACAAATTGTTACAAATTTCACCTGTTGTGTGAGAGCAAAGCTGCTGCCAAGAGATGATGACAAAAAGTGTGTGATTTGATTGACTTTTTCAGCATGGGCATAGTGCTCCATCCCACGGAGCTACAGGATCTATGGAAGGCCATGGATATAGCACGAGATGGATTAGTCCACTATGCTGAGCTCTTTGACTTCTTCCTGCATCGCTGCAAGAGGAAACCCATTGCTGGTAAGTTTTCAGTGTTGTTGCAGTGCCTCTTTTGGTTCTGAAGGTTACTGTAAAAGTGGATATTTTTGCATGACTAATTTTTCGCGCTAGGCCGGGTAGGAAGAGTTTCGCATGTTTTTAATTCTGCAGAATCAAGACATCACGCACAGGAACGTATGGCAAGCAAAAATATTCGCGTGCTTTTATTTTTGCACTACCTTCTGCACCGCGAAAATTTCCACTTTTACAGTATTGCAGATGTAACTTGATTGAGCTCATTTCACAGGAGCAAATTGGGCTAGTGCTGATTACGTGCTTTGTATTTATCTAAAGTGGTGGAAGTAAATAGGCTCATAATGTGTCTTGAAAATTAATTGCTGGGTACAACACCTTTTTTTGTCATTTTTCTGTAGCCTTAATTAATGGAGAAAGAGAAGTTACTCATGGAAGAATTTTTCTCTTTTAAATCATGGAGTCTGTAATGCACTTCATTCAGCTCTTCAATGACAGAGAGAAGTTCCCAGAGAATATAAGAATGTTGTAGAAATTTGAAATTAGATCATGTTCCAGAGTGAGAACTAATATATTTCAGAGGCAACTTTCAAGAAAGCAAGATAGAATGTATCATAAGATTTAAGAATTTTTGTGGTATATGTAATTATCAGGTCTTTTAATAGTCTTATAGGCTAGGAAAAGACATTCATGTAAGATTGGCATAGTTCCATGCAGTTCTGATAAATATGAATAAATAAACATGTAGTACTTGTTGATTTGTTTCACAGCATTGGATATTTCAGAGTAACAATGCATGTTTGAATTGCTCATATATATGAAAGAAAGTGATTTACCTTGTACAAATGAAGGATTGATTTCTATAAGAATGTCTGATGTAGTGATATTTGTGTCTGAATCTTACCACAACAGGCCAGCTCATGACCAAACAGCTACAATAGCTGGCAGTTGCAAAGGGCAGTATCAGCCCATACGTAGTCATTACAGTCTAAGACCAGGTTTATGAAGATTTCTATTTCAAGGCACACTTGATGTGTTTACAATTGTGGTATCTTTCCCTTCAAATGCAGAAAATTTCTATTGATATCTTCACCTCTGTTTTAATGCAACACAAACATTTATAGACACACATGAAAGTCTGCAATTGTTGCAAGTGTTATCACTGAATTTAATTTCATTGCAATGATATCAAGTTTGAAGGTGACTTCTTCCTTCTTCAGTGCCAGTCAAGTACCTTTACATTTCCTGTTCCAGTTTGGGTTTTTTTGTTACACTCTGTAGTACTACAAGCACCTGTGCTGAGTGCATGGCACATTGCCGATCATTTATTAGGTTTTACACTTGTTGATGCATTGGACACAATGGCACACCTACACATTAGTATATGCCACAATTTCAAACTTGAAAGGTTGTTATAATAGAGTCTTATTCTCGGTTGACACAGCTAGACATCATATTGATTTCCATTTCTGTCTCATTTTACCGTTGTAGTATTTTGCATTTTTTTGTTTTGTGTAGCAATCACCATGTCACCAAAGCATCTATCACTCTGGCTTTAATGTTATATAGAATTATCGAGGAATAGATATCCATATAATGCCCTCTGCAGAACATTCTTATTTTACAAAGCACAGTAGTGCTCAATGTACTTCAAATCATCTGGGGACAAGATGAAAAGATGTTGAAATTACATATATCCCAATTTGATACCCTCACCTTATATCTTATGCAGCGGAAGGGACCACGTACAGCATTAGTATTTGGCTAGAAGGCAGATGCTACATTGTATCAATATTTTCATGGTATATCGTGTAATTTAAAGCAGTTAAACTGCACTGGCTATGTTTAAATCACATGTACACTGTGTGTCTACACTTGTGCAGCAACTTTTCGATATCTTACTTTATTGGATTGATTTTGTTTCTTTTGCATAGGATGTGATGTCATATTGTGTATATTGCTTTCATTGTCTGCACATGTCAACTGTTTTGAAAGTGCCATTGGTTTATGATAGCAACTTTGGGTGCTTTTTGGCAATATAGAGTATTTCGGTAATTGTTTCAGTATTTCTAGAATGCTTTTTGTGTGGATTTTCTTTTTATTGTTTTGTATTTGCCAGTTAAGTAATTCAGCATTATCAAAGTTACACAGTACCTAATACGATATCAAGATGAGCAACGCAATTTACAACTAGATCACAAAATTGATATAAACATCAGAGACATTTCATTTCTACTGATCCAATCAGAAACAAAATTAAACTTCATTCACTGTAGTATGCTAAATCCCAGAAGATGTCTACAATGTCTGGTTGCTGCAAAATGTACGTAATATCACTAGTTAAGTTTCCGATTTTTGGCCATGCATTTTTCAGGTCTGCAACAATACATTTGATGTCATTATGAAAGTCTTCATGTAATATGCCAACAACAAATAAAGTTGTTGCAAAATTTACATGTCAGTGAATCTTCACAGGATACCCAAACAGGTTAATTTTTACTCACTTGAGCAAATTTTAATCCCACCCTTGTTGCCTTATTAATTGATGTGATCTACAGACAAGGAGGCCTTGTTGAGGAAAGCCAAGGTGGCCAACCAACCTCCAATGGTCAGGAGCAGTGCCCAGGTCAAGGAAATGGTGGACCTCTACAAGATACCGGTCAGCTCGCTGGTGGAGAAGGTCAGACCTGACGTAAGTATCTATAATATCTACAGTATCTCTCTGATGTGAACATCGTGTTTTTTTTCTGGCCCTCCCATAGATATTCTAGTTTCATCCAGGGATGGTATCAGGTACCAGAAAACCATTACTCACACTTTAACTTTCTATGCCATGAGGAGTGAGAAATTACTTCCTCTTATAACATGTAATTATCTCTCAATTTTTGATTGTTTAAAGCTGATCTTGTGGTTGCCCTTAGAGGTTTACTGTTAAAGTTTCCTCTGGAGCTGAAAAATGTTTATAATTTAGATTGTCTCAGAGTTTTCTGAAAAGTGTTTCATCAGGAGAAAGATTGGGTAGATATCAATAAAATGGAGCATACACAAATGAGCTGTTATAATCAGGCATGAATAACACAATATGAATAAAAGGCAAAAGGGAAAATACAAAAGTTTCCCTGCTAATTGTGAAGAACTTGTTTTGGGGCAGTAGAGGAAGCATCATTTTTTGTCCAATGTAAGAGATCATTGCAATCATGACATTATGATAACTGCAGTAGTTCTGTATTCCTATTCATAGGACATTAGTACACTCTTGTATAACCAAGTAAAAACCAGTCATATGAAATGATTGATGGCAATTTGACATACATGTAAGTCTCAACCATCCAGAAAGAAGAAGATATATACCTGAGGCAATGAATATATATATATATTTTTTTTTCTTCTTTTTTAACCCGTGTCAATCTTCACAGGTTGTCAGTAACTGGAATGGTCTGAAAGAAAGACTAAGGAATCTGGATCCTTACGGGAGTGCAACAGTCTCCATTCATGATTTTCAGGTAAGACCCAACAGTGTAGAACATTAAGGTTAATCTCAAATCTGTATTTTGATATCCATTCCACTTAATTGGGCATGAAGTAAGACCACATCATTATAAAAATACTACAGTATATAATGATATAATTCAGCCCATCAGAATCAACTTGTGTATATTATTTTATAAATGGGATTAAGGTTTGTGAGTAGGATGAAGTTTTAGAATAAGTGCCAAGATGCGAGTAGACTTAAGTGGATTATATGATACATTCAAATCTTGTCATCAGTATATAAATTGTGCCCATTTACATTTGCATGGTCTGACACATGTCTTGTCTGAACACTGGACAACTTTTATGCACCAACACTTTGTAAACCCATGTTGCAGAGGAAATAGGTTAAATGTGTAATATGAAAACTACATCCCATATTGATATTTTCCTTTGAATTAGTGCAGTAGCCTTGATAATGTGTTAGGCCTGATGGTATGGTTTTCAATATATTGTAGTAACCATTAGCAAGTAAAGTACAATGTTACCTTTTGTCTCGTAATGTGTGCATAGAATATATGTGATGTTGGTATCAGTATTTGCTATTACAAATGTATATTGAGTGTGCTGGACAGGTACAGTAAATGAGTCCTTACTCTTGTCTACATATATGTAAGAACCGAATGTACATGCTTTGTAGAGTACGTAATAGCTAGAGGAAATGCTATCACTTTTTGATGAATTTCTCCTGCAGAGACTAGCAGAGCGATTCCAGTTCCGAATTTCCAGTAAAGAGGTGGAAAGACTGGCACTCAGCTTTGATCTGAACCAAACTGGAAAGTGAGTGTCATGACAACTTGTAATCAATCTCCAGCGATCTTACATTGCATATGTGTTTCTCATTCATGCTTCAAGGTGAATTTTCCACAAACCCAAAATATATGTTTAATTAACTCATGTTAAAAAGTTATATTCTATGTGAGCTATTAAAATCACTAATTAGGTGATACGCTATCAGCGTATCACCTATTGTGATTGTCAAAATCTCTCTTTATTTTTTCTTTATTCTTCTTTCTTTCTGGACAATTTTGTGTCGTCAATATCTCAACAATGACATTACGGAATGACATGAAATTTTCAGTCAACATGTCTCATAACAATATCTAGCCACAATAAGGTTTTCATGACAGTAACATATCTATGACGTCATCTAGGCGCCATTTTGTGATTTTCGGACCTTGTCACATGATCGATCATAACTTCATAACTAGATGCAATTTCTGCATCATTTTCGGTGGACATAAAGTTCAGGCCACGCTCTATCTTACTTTTTAACGCTAGTTTCCCAGGTCTTCATTACGCGCGCGTTCGCCCGCGTCAAAATTTTAAAAGGCTCAAAACGACTTCCCAATGGGAAATCTCGAAGTTTCAGACAATTTTAAGCGTTTCAAACATTTTCTCGTGTGCGCGTCCGTCCGCGCAATTTCGTGCGCAGAGGGCGTAACCAACATGAAAATGCAATTTTTTTGACTGATTTGGATTCCTGATACTTTGAGTAACAATATCCACTGATTTCCGATCGATGTTGACCTATAACAAAGGAATGCACTGGCGTCAAAGTTGAAATTCCGCGCGCGCGTCTTTCTGCAAATATAGTGAAAAAACATGTCTTTGTTTATTTCGCCATAGCTCTTTAAATCGTCCGTTGACCCGATATTTCTATTGCATATTACAAAAGCATATGTATTGTAAATAACATTCCAAGTATCAATATTGCCAGGAAAACGCGATGACGTGATCATATCGTCATTTTGAATAAAAAAAGTGGAATTGATTTTTTTGAGGTACTGTTTCTGACATTCATTTGCTCGTATCTCTGTTGTTTAAGCTCAATATTATCCCAAATTCACATATGTTGTACTTTAAACATTTGCCTTTCAAGTCCATGTCATGGTTTTGAAATTTGATGACGTCATCATACTTTAAATTGTGATTAAAAGTAAAGATGCAAAATCGGACAAGTTTACGTGTTATGTCTATGGGAGGTGACTTTTTTTAAACCATCCATTGACTTGACAACGTTTAAGCACCTTTATCTCAGCTGATTTTGCTTCATTTCCTCTGAAATTTAAGTATGTTGTAGCTGAGACAATAAGCTGCAGTAATCATGCATTTTGTTCTTTGAAATCTTCTCATGAGGTTGACAATTTTGCAGTTTAAAACTGAAAATGAGAATGGAATGTGGACGAATCGATTCCTGATTCATCTTTCACATACATAAGTTTACGTTCCTCGTATTTTCTCGTTGAGACGTATGGCCGAGTGGTTAAAGGCGTCGTCTCAGAGACGTGAGGTTGCACTCGTGCGGGTTTGAACCCCACAAGATCACGAAACAAAATACCTAGCTATTTTACTTTTTTTTTTCTTCAATGGTGTATTACACATTCGTCCATGTAGAAATTACGTTCGTATATAAACGCACCTATACACACACACACACACACACACACACACACACACACACACACACAATATCCCTCTGTTTTGTGTTGGAGACCACATTGCTTCGACTGCTGCAAAATGTTGCATCCTGACTCTGTCAAACCGATCATAGTATGTAGTGACGACAACGGAGGTGTTGTACTTTGAGCAATTGTCTTTCAAGTCCATGTCATTGTTT
This sequence comes from Diadema setosum, assembly GCA_033980235.1. Classification (NCBI taxonomy): domain Eukaryota; kingdom Metazoa; phylum Echinodermata; class Echinoidea; order Diadematoida; family Diadematidae; genus Diadema; species Diadema setosum. Next base: position 38,406,854 of record CM067061.1, read on the forward strand.
TGTACTTTGATGACGTCATCACACTGAAAATTGTGATTAAAGGCAAGGTATCAAAATCAGCCGATTATAGGTTTTATGTCTGCGGGACGTATTTTTCCGAAATTGGCAGAAATGGCACAGCGACCTCAGTCGTTACAAGGCCGCATTTCCTTCTAGCAATGCAATACATGTTCACGCGGCCACGATTGTTAAGTGGGCATTGACTTTTTCCCCCTGTAATCTATACATTTTTTTTTTTTTTTGGCCTTACCGTTTCCGTGGATGTCCCGTGGCCGAGTGGTTAGAGAAACCGTTTTGCATGCACGCTCAATATAACTTCAAGGTGCCTATATCACATTCTTTTCTTTGTCGATCACAGATGACCGACATCTGATGACCTCAGGCGTATCACCTAACTCGTCAGTGTGACGAGTTTCATGTCTCGTTGTTAATTTTTGTCTCTTAATATATGCTCTACTGTGAATCTTAGAATGACATCTAGTTACATTAGAGCATGTTGCATGCTTTTTACGTTCATTGCACATTTCTGTTTAAGCTTCAAAATTAATAGTAGATTACAGAAGGACACATTATGCAAAATGGTTTTGCTTTTTTTCTCACTATGAATCTTGATTTTGGGTGGAAATGCATATTTTGAATGAAAAAAATGAGTTTAAATAATTGAATTTGTGATCATAAGTAGTGCAAACTGCAGAAAAATACATGAGGGGGGGTTTTCTGGCATCAAGACCCTTCTACACTCAAGTCAGTAAAATAAAAGAAAAAATAAATCTTTGCATTTTTCTTCATATATCTGATTTCATCATGTTTCTGTTCATATTTGTCACAGTGTTCATTATATTGACTTCCTGCGTCTGTTCACTGACAACAAGAAAGCTGGTCCACAAGGTGGTCAATCCTACCACAGGAATTTCCACAAAATCACAGTAAGTTTGGGCTCAATTTTTGCTAATATTTGACCACTGCACAAGACATAATGTTGTGCTGATTTTTAAAAATCTGTTCATCAATAGTACTGTATTCAGTGCATATTTCTTGGAGTTTTTCTTTCAGTGAATTTACAGATTGACCAATATTCATGAAAATAAAAACTTGTGAACATGTTGCCTCTCATTACACAAATACATGTTACCCAATAATCTAAGGTGAGAAATCACTTTCATTCTCTCATAGTGGATCTTGATCTCAAATTTGATCACTTGTGAATTTTCTAAAGAAATTGAAGACATATTTCTCATATGAGGTATTACACCTGTGAATGCTCAATATGTGCAATCACAATATTTGAATCGTTTTTCTGAGAGTGAAGAAGGTTAAAGATCAAATGGCTCATGAAAAATACTTTCTGAAAAGTGTATTTTATTAAAGTGGAAGTGGTCCCCTACTATCTGAAAATGTGACTTACTAGCCACCATATTTTTTTTTTCTATTCCTTTTTGCTGTTTTATTTAGCATCACACATCCAAAGGACCAGAACAGATGACTGTCGCAGCAACCTTTGACAAGATTGGGAGGAAGGTAAGAAATTTTCCATATAATCCTGTCAAATTGGATGCTGTCTATATTATAAAGATTTGGTGACATGGAGATTTTTTTTAAAGTTACATCGCTGCCATCTGAGTTAACTTACAACTGATTATGTATCTATGCTTTATAAATTGATTAAAATATTTTGGTATGTGAAAGCACGGTCTAGATTCTTTTGTTCTTTTCAGTTGATGATGGTGATGCATTTATCGTAAGTATGTCGTGATCTAATCAATTTTATCTTCTTTATTTATGTAATGCATTCCCCGCAGCCTTTGTAGGTGAACAAAGTTGAGATGCTCCTGTTTTATTGCCAAATGTGGTGCAGTTGAGCTGCTTTTATCGTACCACACACAATGCTAACATAAACTGACATGTCATTTGATACAATTTGCACCTTTTTGCAATGCAGGGTAAAGTGTCAGATACTCCAATAAGTTCTCTGTATTTGCCTCTTTCCTGACACATTGTACTTTGCTCATCATATTCCACAGTGAATTGAGATGAAAAGGTACAGAAAGAAAGTGAAGTGATGGTTTGATTTTGTGTCTTTTTTTAAAGTAATCTTTTGAACTTTTCATTTGGCTGTTTGATTTTTAGTAGCGTGGAATTGGATATTGGATATTTGCTGTCTATGTTCTCTTCACAACTCTGTATAAAGCGGGGTAGATCACAGAGCACATATTGTTTTGCACATTCTATTTCCCTTCACCCTTGATGTAGTCACATGGTCACAATGTGATATACCAGGTATAAACAATGTGATGTTGTCACTGGATTAAAAAGGGGAGGGGGAGTGCAGTTATTATGTAATACAGATCACTTTCCTTACATGAGGTGTTGTGACAAACATGTTCAACTATTCCATGCAAGATTAGTATATTATACCCTCGATGAAAAGACAGTAAAAAGACTTTATTGGCACTGAGAAACACACCTTTGTGTTGGTTGCGGGATATGGCTGTATTCTGATTTTAATGAACTCGTCATGTCTTCATCTTTCTTCTTTATGGGATCTTTGTGTTGCTGGTTTGACTGCAGTTGAACGTTGAATACCTGCATCTTGATAATTTATATAGCCCAATCACCCAACAGTGCAATTTGATTAGCAATCAAACATATTTTATATATCTCTTTCTTCTGTGTGATAAAAAAACCCAGATTGCTTATTGCTGTCCAGTCATCCCACTGTTCCAAACTGTAAACCAGAATCCTGTCCCAAGAGTGCATGAAAGATAACTTTCATGTACATGAATGAAGAAGGCAAACATGCAATACCGACATAAATTTTTCATGTGACAGTTTGCAATTAATAGTGAGATGACATACTAAATGTAGTTACAGTAAACCTCGCATGAGTCGAAGCTCTCGGGACTGAGAAAAATGCGTCGACTTAAGTGAACTTTGACTCTCGCGAGAGTCGATTTTTTTTTCGACTCACAGTTTAGTACATGTATTATAGTACATTTGCATGCATGCGTGTGTGTGTGTGTGTGTGTGTGTGCGTGCGTGTGTGTGTTTGCATTCAAATTTGTCTGTTCTTGAAGATAATGTTCTTATTTTGTTCTAAATTGAACATGGAATTTGTATCAATACATGTACTAGTATTTAAACGTAGTTCTGAGAATGTCTGCGCTAATGTGGTAACATCTGCATGTGCTATGTCTATGGTGCAACATAGGTAGCCGTCTCTGTCAATCTACCCTGAGACAAACACTCTCCCAGGCCCATCCCACCTCCATTGAACAGCCGGGGGGCACGCACAAACAAGCTCCACCCACTTGGCCTGTCACTAGAATATTAAAGCAGCGATTGGTTGACCAAGGAGTTCTGGCTTGACATGGATAAAGTATGGATGTGCTGTGTGTATGGATAAAGTATGGATCGATGTGCTGTGTGTATACATGTATACATGTGTATGTATTCGACATGCGTGCGGAGCGGTACGGTGAGTGTGCATGCTTACCTGCAGCAGGTCAGGGACGGAGTTTGCGACATGCCGATTTTTTTTGTTCTCCTCTAAAATGTAATGAGAATGCCAGTCAAATCTTCTTCGGCTCAAGTGATGTAAACTACGTGTATTTTGTACAAAAGGGACTGAATGTTTTACTTCGACACAGCCGAAATTCGACTCTCGTACTTCGGCTTATCCAAATATTTCTTAGAGAAAATACATAGGGAAAAATCTGGACTTTTCATCTTGCTTCGAGTTAAGTGATTTTCGACTCACTCGACATCGACTTATCCGAGGTTTACTGTATATGGCAGCAGCCAGGAAACATCTATTCAGCTATGAAAGTAGCTATTCTGTTGCTATAGTAACTGCAATCATTTAAATGTATGATGCTAGTGAACATATTTATAAAACAGACTCATGATCTACAAGATGTGGTCTTTGGTCCTTAAAATATCCCAAATTATCTTCAGGATGTAACGTATCAGATTGTTTGCTTTGGTTTTGCTTTAAACTAAATACTAGCCGACTATTTGAAACATGAGCAAGAAATTAGACATCATCTCAAATCCTGTCTCTGTTCTTTGTCAGATTTTGGCTGACTGGAGGAGCATCCGAAGAGCATTCAAGAAGGCAGACCTCAACGGGGACGGCCATCTGAGCGTGCCCGAGTTCCGCCGCATCCTCGGCATCATGAACATCCGCCTGAGTGAGGAGGACTTCTACCACATCATGAGCGAGGTGGATGAGAACATGGATGGGAACGTATCCTACGATGAGTTCCTGGCCCAGCTTATGCCTTCATGATTAACAAACAGCTAGACATTGATGAAAACAGAATTCCATGATAAATAGATGAAAATCAAGTATCTTCCACATACATTGTTTTGTAGTTAATTATGTTTATGGCTATCATGACATGAAAGAAATTGATTTATAAGATTTTATATTTTACAAGTAAGAGAGATTGTAATTTCCACTGCTGGATGATGATGGTTTGCTTGGGAATATTTCCTCTTGGTGCTGGTAAATCTCATCAATTCAAGTGCTATCAGATGTTATGTGACTAACAGATTTGCCAATTTGGTCTGCAAGAAATTTTGGGCCCTCCTCTTGTGACGTCATGGTGTACACTAAGAAATCTTTCAGTGTGGTATGAATTTCTCCTATATGAGAAAATAGAGTGACTTTGGCTCTGTGGAAAACTCACTTATAATCAGAGAATATTTGTGGGGTTCTCCGTCATAATATATTGCTTCCCATTTACAGCTTGGCTGTGATTCAATCATAATAACATTAATTTAGGGAGTTCTGGGAGTTTTGCAAGTTTTGCAAGCAATATTCAGTCAACGTAATTCCAAGCTGAATTATATGCACTTATTGTAAGCAAGATTTTTTTTTTTCTTTAGATATGACATTGGGCTAGATTTCAAACTGAAATATTTTTCTTTTGAAAAATATTGTATGCATATGCCAGGTAAGAGTTAGGTTTGAAGTAAGTAGTATATGGCTGAGGAAAATTATTTGTGCAGAATAGATTAAAGAAAATTAGAGATTTTATTTTTGCCGTCTTTCATGGATTTGGAGATAGATAGCTGTGTTGATGTTTGTACATTTGCTTTAGTTCAGAGTTTTAAATGCCATGTGGTATCCTCCTGAGCTTTTAACGAAATAGATTCACAGAAAAATAGCAACAATCCCTGAAAGCTTATATTAATTAATGTTGCGAGTCCACAACACAGCAGAATAAAAAAAATCAGATAAATTGGGTCATTTTTTTAACTTTAAGGGGACCTTGATGACACACTCAGCAAATGGCCAACAGTTTTTGTTCGGTGCATTTACACTTTTTCACAGTACAACTGACATGACCTAAATGATGATGTATTGTCAGTTCACACAATATGATTTTTTTTTTCTTTTTTCTTCAATGCAGAATGAAATCACAAATTTGTTATTAAGTTTGATTGAAAAAGTTTTGCTGTACATGCCTCTAAATTTGTTTCGTAGCACTGAATCGAGGCTATAATGTCTGTTTTAAGCACCTGTTCCTTTGTTTCATGAACAACAAAATCAGTTGAAGACAATCAAACATGCACTATAGTTTCATCACAGAGTGAACTTGTAGAATGTTGTGTTAGTTCAGTAGCCCCAAGATGACCTTGGCCATGCACTTGATGATAGAACAGAATAGAATGAGCATACTTGTGTGTGATGTAATGTGTTCCACGATCTCTTTATCTTCCAGTGTGATGTGTGCCAAGAACTTACCATAAAGTAGTACAGACACACACACACAATTTAGTCACAAGTTCTACCTGTAGAATGTACTCATATAATGTGTCTTCTTCTTCCACAAAATCTCACCAATGCACAATAAACCCAGAACATATACGGTAGATGTCTAGCCAGAAGAGTCTACTTATATTGGGTATACTTTGTGTGGACAAGAAATGTCTCTCTTACCTCAGTGTAGTTGAACTTTCTTGAAAAGGTTTTTTTGGGTGTGTGTCAAGGGAACTTTCAGGGAAATGATTCAATCATGAATACAGTACTGCATTATGGTAATGCATGTAGCAAAATTATGTCATGTGGATGTAGAAAATTGAAGACCCATTTTGTATGATGTTAATGACATGCTGAAGACTATGAAAAAAAAAATACCCTAAATGCAGTGTGACAAGTATTATAGTTTCCAAAGCTTAGTACAAATGGAGATGTGCAGTATACATGTAGTCTCCATGAGGTGTTTCTTTCCTTAGCATCAGTATACAATGCAATGTCATTCAATGATGGTTTTATGCTTGGCATATCAAATAGCTAAGAACAAGAAGAGGCATGAATGACATAATTCTGTAGTTACTGCCCTGCTCTTCTTGAATGACTACATTAGGGTTCCAGGTATATGCAAGTTGCAGATGACCCAAAGTTTTGAACCACAAGTCTTCCATTGTGCTTCGATCTTTGAAGGCTGTACCTTTGTCTGTACACTCTTCTCTATCCACACTCTCATACAATAAAATACTGTACATGCTGCCATTATATTTAGCGAGTCTATTTTTGTATCGTGAATTGGAACTTCACCATTATTTGCAATCCTGGAGTACTGTCTTATCGTGCACCTTGTTCACGAACTGTGCACTGTGTACCAGTACATGTACGCATGCATGTCATATTCATGGCGCAACCAGTTAAAGGAGACCTCCGGACGATTTTCAGATTATTACATTTGAACAACGCTAAATTACATATACTGAGTACAGAGTTTCAGAATTTATTGTGATTGGGATGAGGAATAAGAGTGTTTTCAAAATTTATAACAAATTGCAATGAACAAGGATGATGACATAGCAGCCTCACCATAAGAATGCTTGAGTAGGGGCTCGAGGAAGCAGAACAAAAGAAGGTATGCATACATTCTACACAGGTGAACTTGTCAATCAAGCCATATTGTAATGGAATAACACTGGTACATTTCTGAAATATGTGAGGCTCCTATATCATCAAGACTGTTCAGTGTAATTTGTTTAGTATTTTTCAGAGTATTGGTTTCTCTGCTCAGAGACCACAATAAATTCCACAAATCTATACCCTGTATGAATCTGTCGATTTATGTATTACACAATGTGAAATTATGAAAATCGTCTGGAATGCTCCTTTAATATCTTTTGGGATTCTTAAATTTACGAATAGCACCCTACCTGCAAATTCGCGAAAACAAAAGCAAAATATAGGGTGTATGTAGTTCTAGCGTGTACGAAAACAAGCAAACTGAACAAATATTAAAATGGAGAATGCATTTTCGTTATACACTCATATTCATGTATTGAAGTAATCATACATTAGCAGGTGTCAGTGTTACTAATCCTACCCTTCATAGCTCATTTGTCAGGCAGCAGCCATATAACATATTATCTATAAGGAAAAATGCACGTCTGGTTCTTTGGTCATTACAGGGGTTTTTATGATTTGGGGGTTTTTTTAAGTCACACGCTGTTAAGGCTTACTCATAACTTTGAATACTGGTACTTTTTGACAGTACAAGTACATTGTATTAACATTCAATATTTTCGATTGAAATGTTCTTGTGTTGTTTTATTTCGCTTTTTTTTTTCTTTTTCTTTTAGAGAGGGTTCGTTCGTATTTCCTTGCCTGAAATAGATCACATTCTTGCTGCAAAAACAGACCATCATATACATTAGTGTACGATTCTATATACCACTTCTAAAATTCAACTACTGTACGTGTATGTTGTAATGACACTACTTGTATATGTAGTATATCAATGTGCTGTGATAATGTACTGTGTTAAATGAAGAACTGAACAAATGTGTGTACTAGTATTACTTCTTTAATATTAATCTGTGATGACATTAGCAGACACTTATCTTGAAGTGTGAATATTATGCCTTCAATAATCATACATATACTATTGTACAATATCATGTGTGTAAAAGTGTGTAACATGAACCAGGTCTGTACATAATTTACCTCCACGTAGGGAAGTATGTATATTAGTTATTTTCAAATACATGTAGCATTCATCCTGTTAGTCAACATCCATTGGCATGGGAACCTTTAAACTTGTAGACACATTCATCTCATGTGTATATAATCATTGATTTGGTAATAAAGTCGGCTTCTACAAAATTAATCTTGCTATATCATGTTTGCAGTAATTTTGCTGTCTCATGTTCGTGATTATGGTATTTTCATGCTAGCAGCCTTTTTCAAAACAGCAAGGCAAAAGTCTGTGGCATACTCTTACACCCTTAATGTATGTGCACGTGTGAATACAATGTGTCATATGAAATCTGAGCGGATCCCACTCTAAGTGGTTTAAAATTTGCACATTTCACATTCATGCCAGCACGTCACATGTATCCCCCCATGGTCATGGATAATCACACAGGCCATTCTCCCTTACATAGGTTAAATCATCATCTGCCATCTTAAAAAGTATTGGCATTCTCCATGCACTCTTTGTTGAAATTTATATATGCACTGCACAAGGTATGCATATATAGAGTGCAATGATCTACACCAAGTTTGGGGATCTCACGTACGACAAAACTTCCTACAATATCAGTCGGCAATTCAAGCAAACACGACCAGACATCTTGGTAACTTCTGTACAAAAGTGCACGTAAAGTTTACTAGGCCACACTTACAGAAAAAAAAGAAGAAAAACTGTACACGTACATACTACAACAGAAGCTGGATACAAGTGTAAATACGTTGTATCGCATTCAAACACTCCAAGTATTTTGAGAGAGGTTAAAAATATGTGGAAATATCATGGAATAAACATATTTCACGGATATGATCAAAAATATGTTCCTAAATGGGTCATATGCAGTTTATACGTATTGTACCAAGGTAGCTGAAAGTTTGAATGTCAACAGATCATCATGGACAATGCACAGAGTGGAAATTCTGGTCTCATGAAGCAGGGAAGTGACAAATTTCTGAGATACAGAGTAAGTTTACAATCTGTCAACTACATATGGATTTAATACTGATATAGCACCCAGTGTCTGTTGTATAAAAGATTGAGATGCAATCCATCATAACCCTAAACAAAAGGCCCTCGGGGCTGCTCTGAACCAGAAATCATATCAACGTTAAATACTGGCAAAAATTGGGCTATGCGGGGAAGCTTCACACAGTGTACACTGAAAATGAAATATGGTTTTTATAAAACTGCAATTTATTTATATGCTGATGTGTCCAGGGCTTACAGCTCTGCCAACATTCCTACATCCAAATCAGGGAGATTCCACGCAGAAATTGGGGAGATATCTGTGTCTTACATGCATTTAAATGGGCGAAAATAATTCCCAAATCAGGGAGATTTCAATATTCTCTTGACATTTTCAGGGAGACTTGGCAGCTCTGGGCTTATGAGCTACTGCTATGAAATTAAAACTCGCAGACAGAGAGTCGTAGAGAGACCTGGGTTTGCATTTCTTATCACAATATCCACTGCAATTAATTATTTTGCTAAGCACGCAGCGTAGAAATAACATGGAATTTGAAAAAACAAACAAAATAAAACAAAGCAAGGTACCTGCATGCCCTCTTGAACTGTGCAAATACACCACATACCTAATACACAAATCCCCAAGCTTTCTATACCAAATGAAAAGATAACAAATCATAACATATAACCAAAATTAAACTAACAAAACATTTGGACATACAACACTAACATTAACAAGTTTGTTACTTCATCCTGCTGTACATGAAGCATCCACACTTATCCTTTGTTTATAAGTTCATAATGTAAACTTGTTACTCAAGTTGGAGAAGTACGGAGGGGAGGCAACGTCTCAATGTGCTTGCGATCTATCAAAAGCACTGGTCTTCCTTACAGTATGAAAACAGGTCGATATTCTCCTATTCCATGCGATGGCAACATATTACATACTTTCAGTAAGCTACTTTCACAAAAGAACACCCAAAGCCTTGGTTAATCTAGGTAAAAATTATTTACAAATATCTGAGAGGACCAGGATATCATACATTGTAGTACTCTGAGAAAACTTTCGGGTAAGATTCCAACATAACCCACAGCATGATTTATAATGAAACTTTTGTTCTCTTGAATGATTAGTTTGTGCAAAAAAGTAGGCACGAAAATCTGTCTTTTTCAACTTCTCTAATATTCAATGAATGGCAATTGTGTCCATTTTTTTCATTCAGAGACAGATTAGTTCAACAAATGCCAATCACACAGAAAGACATATAATGCTTGGAGAATTTGGGGGAAAATATAAAGAACCAAAAACTGAGAATTTGATGGTGGAATACAGGAAAGGATCTTCTGATGCTATGCTGCTACCTGGACATTCTGTATGAGCGTGATGTTGTCACCTTTCAGAAGAATCCGACCTAGAGAGCAAGAAATCAGACAATACCAAGGTGTAAGAGGTTGCTGGTGAACAACTATCATAGAAGAACATAAACTCAATTACATGCTTGGAACTCTAGACACTGAGAACTCAACGATTGAAACTACTGTACATCACATACTCTCACCCGTTCTAAGAGCATGATCATTTTTGGTGGGGTACATCACAGGTTGTTTCATTCTCACTTTCTAACTTCATAGAGCAACCAATACTACATGATCAGCAGAAAATGGTGTTAATATGACACACCAGTCAATCAGATACTCTTGATTTCTCACTGAGAAACAAAAAAGTCATGGAACCCACCACTAAAGCTTACACAAAAACCTTAATAGAATGAAAGACAAGAATTACAGCAAGTTCTAACAATCTATCAGCATCACTATTACTCAAATATGCATGTATTTCTCTCACTGTGCTGAAGTCGTTCTATTTTGAAGGAAAAGGGAAATATCAATATCGAGCCTTACCAATGGGCTTCCTGGTTTTGTTTTTCCTGTGAACCTCCTCTGCATCATCCAGCACAACGTTCATGTACTCGTCAAACCCCTGTAATACGAAGGAAAGACAGAAACGTGAGCCCTTTCAAAATTTGAAAGGCATAAATGCTAAAATATTGGCTAGCTGATGGTAACCATGCCAACAATTTCTATCTCCTCTTTGAATAACTGTTTCAGAGGATCATCTTAATTTGAGGTGCTCTGAATTCTTACAACCTATTATTTCATTTTCTGATTTAATCCTTTAACCCTAAAAGGGCCGGGGGGGGGGGGGGGGGGGGGGGGGGGCGGAAATGCAAAATTTGCATTTTGCATTTCAAAGCATTTATTCATTCTTTGGCAATCAAGAGACCATAGAGGTTTAAATCAAAACAATAATGAACACACAACCCCAAAAAGCTGATGTCTGATTTTTTGTCCAGCTTTCCCTGTTAAAAAAGGAAAAGGAAAGAGAGCAACAATCACACCTGAACTTTAGCTGCTAGTCAGGATACTTGCACATTGTGCCATTATTACCCACCCCCCCCCTCCCCCCCCAAAAAAAAAAAAGAAAGAAAGAAAGGAAGACGAAAGGCAATAATCTGTGTTATGGACAAAATTAAAGAATCAAAATATGATGTTGCACAAACTCATGTTTCCTTTAGTTACACACTGTATACAATTTCAACTTCAATGTAAATTGTTGAGCCATCCATTACAATCTATTGTGAGCTCTCAGAACACATTTTCAATAATTTATCACCCAATTAGGGATAGCTGTATGGTGGTCATAATAGGGGACAGGATTATGACTCTATGGTGATACAATCAAATAGGCACTTCATATAGAATACCGGTAAGCTCTTTCTGAAGAAAAAAAAAGCAAAAACAGAAAGAAGACAAAAGCCACAAAGTGTTTAGTCTGTGAAAGTCGACAGAACCAGAAATTACATTGGTTTAAATAAGTAACTGATTGACTACCAGAAAACAGCAAAGTTTTTTTTTTAACGCATCGCAAAACTTCCTCCTGTGTATTTTTATATGCAGAAATATGTCATGAAAGAAGAAATTACATAATTTGAACTTCAGCAGACAATCCTTTCCAAAAAAGGGGGGAAAATAAAAATCAAGGATTTCTCACTTGTGATCTAGAAATTAAGATTTTTGTTCAAATAAAATCTACACACACAGAGACACACACACGTGACATACACACTGTACATTACACACACATATGTACTTACAATAATGTGGCCTTCTATTCTCAGATTGGACTGGTCATACAGCCAGATTTGTACTCTTGATCTCTGCAAACAAAAATGAGGAGCATAACATTTAGAATACATTGTTGTGCAAGCTTATACGGTATGACTTGGGTGCCATTCATGGACTTGCTTTGACTGACTACTATGACAGATGGGATCTCTAACATATCTACTGGCATCTGCACTTGACATTTCCTCTTCATACGACTCTTAAAAATCTATTCAAAATACACGTACTATATCATGTTTATGTTCAAGATATCACATTTGATGCATATGTGTAGGTCTGTTGTATTGTAAAACATCCTACCATATGAAATATTTGCAATAAAACCTAAAATATAAGGAGATATCAGGGTTTTTCTCAATAAACCGTAACTGTATACGGTTTAGTCTAGAAATATTTTTATTATGACTATTGTTCACATTTTGTGTATTTCACAACACTTAACATCGATTACACGGATTCAAATTTTGACAGTGGTTGTTTCTATCCCTAACTCACATTTTAGAACTATTTTAAAGCACTAATGCTGGTTTTTTGTTTCATCTGCAAATGGTTAATTATGCCTTTAATATACACAGGGATTCATGAGAAAATGCAGCAATATTAGTACAACATACAAGTCCTGTAGCAGTGAAAATTTGAGGAAAATCAGATAATCTGACTGTCCAAAAGTTTATCATGAACTTTTGAAATTACAGGGCTGTGATCACTGGATGAGAAAACTACTACAGCTTGTGATGTCACATGCGTAGAATAAAGAAAATATAGAAACATATTTTCACTTTTTTCACAATAAAAGAGCACCCGACTTGTTTCATTCAGAAGGCAGTGGGAACAATATTACCCTTTTATATGTCTGCATCAAGTCAAGGAAATGTGTACAATTTAACAAAACGAAATTATGCGGAATTCTCTTTATACTTTCCTCATATGGTTTTATGCATATGATATCACAAACTGTAGTAGTCTTCTCATCCAGCGGTGACTGTAAGTAGTAACATTAAAAATTCATAATTTTTTGGAAGAGAATGTCCACTTTCCCTAAAACTTTCACCGATAATGTGTTCTACTGATATTGCTGCACTTACTCAATAGATCCACATGTACATTTGTTGTATATTAAGGTGAACTTGTCCTTTAAACATGTAAAGCAAATGGTGATATTCTCTTGCAACCTGTGAAATCACATATATACACAGTATGTCGAGGCTCCATTAAATTCTACAGAATATCTACATCATCTCTTTTTTTTTTCTGAATACTTACGTTTTGAAGATATCTGAAAATGAGGTTCTGACATCAAAGAAAGTATGTAGTCAAGGAAAATAATGATAAATAGTGAAAGTCATACATTCATATACAGTATGTATGTCAGGAAAATCCGTAGAATGGAATACATTTTTATATCTATGTATATGAGTACAAATGTACATGGAACTTATGGAACTTTGCAGTAACTCCTGCTTCTTCACTATACGTATGCGAGGCTTAGCACAATAAATTCTTTTTGGTTGAAAAAGCTCTGATACACCAGTCTACTAAAGACCCTCAAACACGGACACTCAACAACAAAACTGTTGAAAATTTCTACATTCTTATCACAAATTTTATGAATCACTCACGTGAATTGAAATGCTTGAACTATGAGCATAGTATATCAGTCCATAGTTAGCCCTCACGCAACATACACTGAGCAAAAAGTCAAATTTTAAACTGGAATGCTGATTATCGCTGGGCGATTCAAAATAAATCTTTCCCAGCTTTGAACAATGCAAATTGTGCTGACAGAGTTTGTACTGCCCGCACTGATGACAGCGCCCCCTTTGCCCACCATTTTGCAGTGCTGCGCCAACATTTTGAATTATGTCTGCTGTTTACAATTTCTGCAGCGTATACAATTAAAAAACGCTTCATTTTCGGTAAGTTGTGAAATCTGTATGTCAATATCGATAGCCAAATATGGAAGCTAAATAGACAAAGTTTTCATCCTACATACTAAGTTTGAGTAACAAATATGGTGTAGTAAATTCAGAATACTAGTAGTGTCATCGCCCCGGAATTTAAAGATTGCATGGCCTCCAGCAGTAGGTACAGCCCTGTCGCGACAATTGTGTACAGCAACAGGGCTGTGTATGGTTAGTAAAGTGCATGATTGCCAGACTTTGAGCTGGTGATGAATTGCACGGATTGTCCCTCGACTAATCGTAATGTAATATTTTTTTAGGCAGTGTATACAACCACACGCGTGTGTCTTTACCATCCAGCCACACCAGTGTGGTTGTAGCCATGGCCCGAGTCGCTGGATACAGCCACACTCGTGTGTATTCAAATGTACATATCCACACACACGGAGCTTTATACTGTATTGCGTAGCGGGGAACACGCTGTGTGAAAGTGTGTGGCCACATCAACACGCGATATGATGTACCACAGCAAAGCGATGAACCTACCTCCTAGATTTACCTCATTTAATATTATCTCGCCATCTACACAAATTTACTTTTTTTCATTTTAAACTTTATTCTCATTTTCTTTATTTGATAAGATGAATTTAAAATCAATAGCAAAGTTCCACTTGATTTTGGACTTTGATTTACGATCGATTATGCATCGCGTCGTTATTGAGACTTCACCTTCCTTCGTTCGGGTACTCGCAAATCGTGCACCTAGCGTACACAGGCAGCCGGCGCGTGGGTCCCTGCTGGGGCGGCCTGCTGGGGCTGGCGCGGGTGGCACAACTGCGCTGGCTAGGCTGCAGCTGCGCTGAGCGATCGCTAGCATCCGAAGTCATGATGTAGGACCCACCACCAGCTGCAGTCTAGTGATTAGGGTGTCTGATCGCGCACTGCTAACCCTCAACCAAAACGTGCCCCTATCTAATAACACGCAAGTCCCATAGAACGCAATGGAGCCGCGCGCCTACGCTGTTTTGACCCAGCATTTTTGTGCCAAATTTTGCCTTTATTGCCAAATCCCCAGACCATGCCATTAACGAATCCTGACAAATTTGGTATCATATGAAAGAGGAAGTTTTGCTCCATATTCTATCAGAGGGGCGGTTCATGAATCCGACGATAGATTGATGTAAACATCGACAGAAGTACATCTATCCCCATATCTCAGCGTCTGCTTCGGTACTCGTATCGCCCCGAGACATGCTAGGAGTTGAGGATATGCTGAATCCGATGGTGTGGCTAGTTTTTTCGCTAGCTCCACGCCTAGGTGTGGGGATATCGCCTTGAAGATACCCCTTGCAATAATTTTTTGGTCACAGCGAACGTTTTAGGCGGGGCTTCGTATGCAAGAATCCATAGTAACTTCGCGCGAAAGGGGCTAATGCATATGTAAATTTGATTACGCATCGCCGTCTACCACCACATGGCCTGCGCCTCTGCGGTGTGTGTGGGGATCGCGTGTGCATGCCTCGCACGCCAGATGCTGCCCGCAAAGTGCTGTGTGTGTGTCACTACGTGTGTGTTTGTCTGTATGTGTTGTGTATGATGTGCATATCACGAGGCAGCAGGAAACTGGGCTGTCGCTTGCGATAGCTCCTATGCGCATCACTATGCACTCTGCTGTACTGTACATATTGGATTACTAGATACAGTCACGCTCACAAATATCACGTACGTCTTGCAAAACAACCAGACTCTACTAAATTTCTGTCTACTATTATTAGTTTACTTGTGGATTGGTTATGATCTTATCGTTGTTCATTTATATTTCGAAAGCGCACTCGAGATGCTCGAGTCACTGGCACTAAGCCGAGAAGTCGGTTGTGAATACAATCATGTCCGCTACAGCCAAGTGTGAACGAAGTACGATGGTGGTGTAGGCCTTAACTATTACGTTACTGTGGTGGTAGCGGCAACACCCGATCGACAAAAAAGGCGTGCAAAAGATTTCGGAAGACTCATATTTGGCCATTTTTGCATGTACGAATAGTGGTAATGTGGCATCAATTCCAAGCCTGTGGCTGTAGAGGTTGTAGCTTGTACATTTCACGCGAGCTGCGTGCACCTGCTCTCGACAATCGACTGCATATTTCTTCAAACCATGCTCGCCATGCCGGCTGCCCTGGCTTACATCGCAATGCTCTCCGCTCAGCTCCCTGAATTTTACCGGCGGGCTGCATGCGCTGCGTTGAGCTGCTGCTAGCTGCGCCTGCATACATATGCGGGGTTCGTACGTGTTGTAGGGCGCTCAATACGGTGAATGCGAATCGAATGTAAACTGAATACCGAGCACGTACGTACGCACGCAGCGCACACAGGGTATGACAATACATAGGGGGAGTGGCTTCTGCGCTTGTTACGCGTATTTTCTAACCGCTGTACGCTCATTATCTGATCGCTGGAGATCCACACGCGAATGCAGCTTTTCGGCGTTGTTTGCAAACATGATTGGGTCACATTTTCACGCGTGCTCATAAAAAAAGGGGGTGATATTGCTGTGATTTCAAAGTTAGATTTCTCAAGATAGAAACATCATTTCGCCATGAAATTTGAAATATGTCTTAATGATGTAATTCTCTTTCATATGAAATAATTCACAATTCGTTTCTCACAGAATTTCAAAAGTTACAAAAATGCTCCAGACACCCTATAGTGATGTCAATTCGAAGTCCCCCAACCTTCTACAATTTAGCGGCAGTTGTAACTTTGCTATTAATGCTTAACCCATCGTATCAAGCAAACACGATGAGAATGGAGCTAAAAAAAAAAAAAAAAATTGTAAGAAAACAATATCAGAAGGTATGAAAATGAGGTTACTTTCATCGCTTTGCCAATAAGCTGGTTGTGTGGTGTTCATGTGCTTGACATGCACGCACAGCGATTATCTTCTCCGTGTGTGTAACGTGTAGATACACACGAGTGTGGCTGTATCCAGCGACTTGGGCTATTGCTACAACCTAACCACACTCGTGTGGCTGGATGGTAAAGACACACGCGTGTGGTTGTATACACTGCCTATTTTGTATCAAATTTATGTAGGTATATCGTAGAGATACATCTAACCAGCTAACATTACAACCCTAGCCTATACGCCTACCTACACTAGAGTAACTGCGTCAGTAAGCGGCCGTGCAGCCGTTTGCGGCAGGTACAACATACACGGTAATATACAGCTAAACACAGCATTGCACTGTTACATGCACACTACACATATATTAACACACTAGCAATCAACAAAAACCAACCGATAAAATGGGCACGATTTCTGACGAAAGTGAAATTTTCTCACCTAAATGACAACATATCGCATCCAAAATGAAATTTTCGGTACTTCTTAACATAACAATTAAGAAACAGTGGTCCAAGAAACTGGATTTGTTTTCGTTTTCTCGATGTTCATGGATTTTGAAAACATATCCTCACGTAAACTAGAATTTTCGCGAGCCGATGTGGGCCGCCATTTTTTTCAGAAAGTGGATGTTACCATCGAAGAAAATGAGAAAAACACGAGAAAGACATCAACAACACCGCCAGAAGTGCGATCTTGTTTGCGGCCAATGCATGTGCGCACGCTATTTTCACGTGCTTTCGCAATGGGAATTGGCGCTTACGCAATGTTCGCTCGACATGTGAAGGCGTTCAGCTAAAGATCGCGGAGCACGCGCGTATTGCATCTAATAGGTAGCGATTGTACATCGTGCCGCAAGCAGAAATACTACGTCGCATATCGCTCTTATCGGCGAAAATTGTGCCGGGTTTTGCCCTGGTAAATCATGAAAACTGCGTTGGTCAATGGTAAATTTCTTTCATGAAAACAATTGCGTTAATGAATAATCTTGTCTATAGACTATGATATACGGTATGAAATGGTTGAAAATAATTTGCCTGATTTGTTTACAAGTTGGAAAAACTCTTAACAATGCTTAAACTGCCGCAAACGGGATATTTTACTCTAGACGGTATGCTTGCTAACGTGCATGAACACACGCACCCTGTTTGTGGTTTCCCCAACGCTATAATGTGTAGGGTAGACCATCTAACGTCTATAACCATCTAACATCTATAACGTTTTTACCAATTAGCTATACATACGATACTGCCGCATGTTCTTTCAACTGAACTGACAACTGCAACTGCGAGCTGGCGACATTAGCACAGTCCCACACAAGTAAATGTACGTAAGCACTTGAAACAAAAGATGATGCTGAAGTCCACACTTCAACTATTTTAGATCTCGTTCTACCTTACAAAAGACATATAAGGAGATTAGCGGGAAAGGATACAATTGGCTGAACCATCACTTTCTGCACTTTTTGTCCTTTGTAAGCCATCGTTGCCAACTTCTTTGATGTCAGCCTCAATGGAAAAGTCGGAGTCTTCGGATCTTCGTTTTGTGAACAAGTATCAAATCGTTGTCACGCCGTCCGTAAGTGTTATGTACGTGCATATGCAACAACATACAATCGCGCTACGTACGGACGTACGACGACGGCGGCGGCACGCTGCCCACGTCCTACAGTGTACTACAGCATTACTCCGTGAAGGCGCCACATGTGCTCATTCGACGTGCGCGCAGGCGTACGCGTAGTACTTGTGGCAAGCGTTCATGATTTTTTTAGACGATGCATTCTAAGCACAGACTAGATCAGTGCATTCTGAGCAAAGAGGTTCTATGAACCTCCTTGATTCTGGTGGAACACCTCCCTGCAGCAACCAGAGTAAATCGCATAGAAGCAGGTCATTTTGTTAGAAGGTGCACCAAGTCGGGGGATGGGGGGTTGAAGGGGGAGGGGAGGAAACAATAGACCCTTATTTAAAGGCATTATTCATCATTTGCAAGTGAAACAATGTGAGTTAGGGATAAAAACAACCAATGTAAAAATGTTAATCAGTAGGCCTATTATTAATGTTAAGTGTTGTTGAATATACGAAATTTGAACAATAGTCATTTATTTCTAGAATAAACCGTCTTCATCAGTTATGGTTTATTGAGAAAAATAGTACATTGCTATATCTCTTTATATTTAAGGCTTTATTGTAAGAATTATACAAGCAGCAAAAAAAAAGTAAACACTTTTTAAAGTTTACATTTCTGATAGAATTTCTGACTAAATTTTTAATGTATCATATACCATATGAAAGGTAATTTAATTGGCTATCAACTTGCTAAGTTAATAAAAAGGAAACTTTAGGTATGAGTGAACACCTTTGTTTTTCTCTTCCAAAGCACAAAAGTAAAAATTGCAAAGATGAACAAGTTGCCATTCATGCGTAAGTGCTCTTCCATGTAACAATAAGAACAAAAGACACATTTAACGCAGTAAAAAACATGAATTCAGTTGCAAAAATACACCTATAATCTCTATAATATCTTTGAAGCCCAACAGATCAATAAAGGCTGAAAATAATGGAGGAAAATGAAGAATTTTCTGTCAAATCCAAATTCAAATGAAATGAGAGAAGAAGCAATATTAACAAAATTGGTAGGATTTTCAATCGATTTCTCAAATTAGGAAAATTGTATTTGGTTCTTGAATTTGTCTCATTAATTCTTAAATTACTAACTTGAATGAATGAAATAACGATATTTTGTTCATTTAATCATCTTTGTACCCTTAGTCCCTATGTCATTTGAAATTTGAGTTGACAGAAAATTCTTATTTTCCCCCGTAAGTTTCCCGTTTTTATTTTGTTTGAGGTTACTTCGATATAGAGAAAAAGAGAATGAAAACTTATTTTTGCTATTTCATTCATGTCTCTCATTGTGTTAAACTGGTCTTTTGTTATCATTGTTATCTTAAAGGGCATTTGTAAATGAAAGACATGTCAATTTTTGCAATTTTTACTTTTGTGTCTTGGAGGATAAAAACAAATGTCGTCACTCATGCGTAAAGTTTTGCTATATATAGGGCCTATTGACCTAATATTCATAGGTTGGTAGCCAATTAAATTACTTTTAATATGGTATTTTATAATACATTGATTTTCATCAAAATCTTCTATGAAAATTATGAACTCAAAAAAGCGTTTACTTTCTTTTTTTTGCTGAGTGCATATGGTAGGATGTTTTGTGATACAACTGACCTACACACATTATTATGCATCAAAATTCGAACATTTTTTAAATCACTGCTCCCAAAGATAAACTGTAGGCCCACCTTTCAGGAATTGTTAAAAAAACAAAAACAAAAAACAAACAAACAAACAGAACCAGAACCATTCCCAAGTCAGAAAATAGCGCGCTATTTCGAAACATCGGGCTGATGTGAAAACACCAGCCATAATATATACACAAATCAGATGAGATGGTGATGCCGTTAAAGCCTTGATTCCCTCTCCTGCATAAATCTTCAGTGTTTTTTTTTTCTTTCTTTCTTTGTTAGTGTGAATAGACTGGTTCTGCAATGTATTCAGATTTTGACATGCTTTGTTCACAAACGTTTCCCCTAACTATACCACAATAAAGCTCGCCTTACCTTGTAACAACTAAGTGAATTTCTGCATTATGTGCCACGTTCGCACGTCCGGCTCAGTTGACGGCGTGCCAACTTCGCATATTCTGCTCAACAAACAAAGCCGCCAAAACCGATCGATAAATTGCTAATCCCGCGGTACAATCAAATCGTTTCACGCGCTTTTCTTCCTCTCACATACGGCTTGCTTTCTATGTGGTGATTGACTATCAAGCGGTGTTCCCAACTAGATTTGCGTGTACATTCTAAGTTTCTGTCACTATTTTATGTGCAAAAGTCATGCCTTTACAGTGATGTAGCAACTGGTAATTCAAAAGAAATATTGAAAATAGAGTTGTTATACATTGTAGCTGTATATGCAAAGTTTGGCATTCCTCTTTAACTTTGCTCACTATCATGTCCAGCTAATAACAGAAATTTGTAGAAGTTATACAAACTGGAAAAACAGAATTCTTTCTTAAAGCATAACTACCTTCGTGTCTCAGAATAACTTGGCACACAGGGGGTTTCCACCATGGCACATAAAGAGTTAACTTTAATGGAGGGACCAGGTGAATGGAATGCTTCGTTTCAAAGGCTGTAGGAAGAGAAACATCCATTATGATTGTAATACGTTGAAACGATCTATTGGATGGGGGATCAAATCCTTCACTTCAACTTTTTTCCCCCTCTTATAAGATTGCCCGTTCTTACTCTTTCAGCAGTGACGACTTTAAGGAGACGGATTGACTACAATAAATAGATATGGACAAACACCAAACTCGACTTCGTCTCGGGACTTAAAACCTCCCTCAATGGCATTTCAAACCCTTCGGATGGAACATTCGGTATGTTCCCTCCCCCGCCAATCATCATCTATATAATGTTCTGTTCGCCTTTATAGTCGCCTGACGTAACAGTACAGGCAATACCGACAATTCCTCGCGTAATCATAGAATGCGATTTTCACCGGATTCATTGACAGGCCTGATGTCAAACACAAGCTGTTTGGTTGCGTAATATAGTATATGAAATCTAACGAATGTGTGCATGGTTTGTTAGCACTAAAGAAGACAATTTTGTCTCGAAGGCAGAGAGTCGATATTTTGCTCCTTTGTAATGTTCGCAGTAGCTTTCTCACATCGCAACAGGCGGTCAGAGTTTGCATGCATTTGAATAAAATTCAGCTCTTGAAAGAATTCACTTGACTATAGAGAAAATACGTTATCCACACCCAGATGGGTGACGCAGGCAGATGTTATAAAGTAGGAGTGGTATCTCTTCGCAGTCTGATGTGCATATGAAGTGACGGCTCTATAGCATGACAATGCGTATACCCAGGGAGGTGAGACAAGACCTCCCTGGTATACCCGATAACACTTCCTCTGGCTTTGGTGTTTCCATGCTCCAAGCCGCTCTTCCATATAGAGTTTGGATATGGAGACCAAAGACGAGGTTCTTGATTTTATTTTTAATCTGCATGATATGTTCCAGAGAAAATGATGAAGTCGTTATTATTGAATTTGAAAGTAATATGGCACGGAACAAATCCTTCCGGTGTTTTCTTAGACTGATAGAAAAGAAATTAGAATTTATAAACATAACATTCAAAACCATCTCGCCCACATTAAATATGCACGATTTTTTTCTCCAGGTTTAACCACGAATGTTTAGTCTTTCTGATTAAGTAATTGGCTAATTAATGCGTGTTTCTGCTTGTTTAGTAGCATTTTACATTAAAGAAGGACATGTGATTTTTTTTTTTACTTATCTATCTTATTCGCGTGTCCTGTTCTCTGCACTCTAAATAATTGCATCCGAAAATATTGAAAGGGACAGCGAACTGCTGCTCTCTGGGTTTCTGATGTGATTGAGGAGTGATGGACCTACAACACATAATCATGGACTCTGAATTGAGGTCTCACCTCCGCCACCTCATTCTGTACTTCTTGGTGAGTATATACATTCAGATGAAAGGACAATGACGATTGTGTAAATCGTGCATCGGCAATTACAAAAGAACCGGTTCTTTTCGTCATTTTCATCTCAATTGGATCAGAATCCTTCGTAGACTCAATTGACTTTGGATGAATACCGTTAATGGTGGCAGCAAACATCAAAACATGAAAAAAAAAAATGTGTCACAAAATTGGTAATTACAGAAGAGAACACGTGTGGACACGGATGACACTCTATATAACTGTCCATGTTTGAGACAATGTGAGAAAAATTGGGAAAATTAAGATTACAAATCACAATCTACCTGCCCAAATATTTGCTTTTTCATGTAAAATACGTGCATTTCGCAAACGAAATTGCTTGAGGATTGATACATGTATTCTAATATACAATTCAACTGCAAATGCATTTTTCTTGACTTCAGAGAATATTTATCTTCGGCGCACACGTAGTTTTTAGATTTTTCAAAGCGCCATCTTGTTTTCACCCAGGCTAGCTGTTGGCAGTGATGATGAGATCAGAGTAGGAAAGCACTTTAAAGATGTTGATTTTGACGCTTTTGATGTTTGACAAAAACTGGTGCATGAATTAATTAACTGGCGATGAATGTCCATGTGGGGTACATCCATGGTCAAAGCAAGTCATGAACACCTGCGATGCCAGAGTGTGTAACTTGTCCACGGCAAGTAACACGGGAATAAAACAAGGAGAGATTCTTGTTTCTTCTCTTTCTGAATGAGAGTTTGAGGAAAATCTGACAATCCGTTTGAAAGTTATGAATTTTTGAAGTTTCTGCTTAGACACTGCTGGATGAGAAGACTACTACAGCTTGTGATGTCACATGTGTACAACGATATAACGAAAATATAAAGAAAATTCAAGATATCTTTACTTTTCTCGCATAATAAAAGAACACTTGTCTTCCCTCTTTCAGAAGGCAAGGGGAATAATATTACCCTTAACATACGTCAGTGATGAGTCGAGGAAACTGTGCACTTTTTTCAAAAAGTAAAATTTTTGCATGTGACATCATACACTGTAGTAGTCTTCTCATCCAGCAGTTGTAATAGCTGTGCAGATACTTTAAAAAAAATCATAACTTTTGAACGGATTGTCCGATTTCCCCCAAACTTTCACTGACGTGTTCTACTAATGTTGCTGCATTCACTCAATCCGCATGTATATGAAGGTGGACTTGTCCTTATTGATAAAATGGCTATAGGGCAGATCCATTATGTTTATTTCATGTATCGCTGTTCTATGTTGGCGTTATCAAACCAAGTACAGATTCTGTAACAATTTGTGTGGAAGCGTGCCAACTGGTTGAATACCGTATATTTTCTACCTCTCCTCGTGTCAAAAAGGTCGACAACTTAATTCATGCCCAGTCGCATCCAGATACCTTTATGGGGCGTGGAGCCAGCGTCAGCATGGCCACCGAGGCCAATCCAAGCGCAGAACTGCACCTTACCTGCTGGACAGACCACGGAGCCATTTTCAACAGACACCGTCCCACCTGCACTTCCACGAATGGGCCATTAGTTACCTTCAGTCTGTGTCCACTTTTAAATAGAAGTTTGTATGGAATTGCTATTTGTGTTACGGTATAGGGTATGAACGCCAAAGTTTCACATTTTTGATCTCTTATCTCTCGACAGACTCCGCAACCATTTGTAAATTATCTATTGCGCAAGTAACTTGCCTGGACAAGCACGACTTTGGTTTTTAAGCGGTGTAATTGGTTATAGGCACTCGATCGTTCCCTTTGGTTTTATCTTTTTTTCTTCTTAAATTTAGTTGATATTTTGGACAAATATGGTATTGGATATCGTGTGCCAAGATTTCATCTGTATCCCTCATGTCCGTTTTTTT
The DNA here is from genome assembly GCA_033980235.1 of Diadema setosum. Taxonomy (NCBI): domain Eukaryota; kingdom Metazoa; phylum Echinodermata; class Echinoidea; order Diadematoida; family Diadematidae; genus Diadema; species Diadema setosum. The sequence continues at coordinate 38,431,238 of CM067061.1, forward strand.
TTTTTTTTTTTGTCATAATGTCCTGGTTTTTTTCCATACCCCCCCCCCCCCCAAACCAAACAAAAATAAATAAGTGAAAAAGGTAACCGGTTCTGATCATCATGGTATCTATAGTAAGATGTAGATTGCGGGAAAGTTTGATAACTATATTCTATGTCTCTAATAAATCTATATAGCTTAGTTCGAGTTGCCTTTGTGTGGCATGTAACCGACGAGACCTATTATATCCACATGCAGACATCCCCAGAACTGACCAGAGAACCGTCTTCGACAGCAGGAGCCTCCCCTCCCGCACTGCAGACTGGGCAACATGGTATGAGACGACTTGTACATCCTTCGTAATGCATCTTGCTGTAGTGACGTCTTAAAAACTCTCAAGATAGGAGCTGGCTCCCTCTTAGCTCCACCCCAAATAACTTTATGCCATATGATAAAGTATGTATAATCTAAAAAGGCAAATGACTGCGAACCAGCGTTGGTTTTTATTACAAAGGTAGAGCTACTCTTTAAACCATTTGGACGGTTTTCATGTGGATAATATTAGACTCGGATTATAGTTCCATAATATGTACTATCAAATTTAGCATTCATGGTGACGGACGATGTAAATCTTTGAAGTAAAAGATTGAAAGAAGGCTCTCCAATAAGCGTAGTTAGACCCTTCCCGTGGTTTGAATTCTGTTCCCAAGAAATATCTTGCGACGTATGTATTTTGTGATGAATGTCAGTTTTAATGTAAGGTTTTTAGACATTTTCAACCCGTATGAATCTGTTGCCTTGAATCGAATGACAAAACATGGACTCGCTAATGACAGCAGCTTAATCATGAGTGGACTTTATTTAAGTCGCTCAACATCTACATAAAACACAAAGTATTCCATGTTATCAAAAACCTGGCCCAGCATCAAATCTGTTAGTGGCAACATTGATTGCTTCATGGACTTCTTGTATAGGTAGATATTTGGTGCGTCATGTTGATTGCAATAAAGGAAGAAAAAAAATTACGTCATGAAATTAAAATAAAGTTCATCTTTAGATCCTCGGTTCAGTCTTATAATTTCTGAGTACACTGTATACAAAGCGAGATATGACGCCCCGTTTTTATTTTGTATACAAAGTATACAAAATTAAAATCGTAAAGAATGGAGAGCGTGAGGACCTAGTGGTGTGGTGTCCCAGCGCCAAGAGTGCACTGTAACACCACACCCACTAGGGTCTGTACACGTATGTGACACATTCATTTTGTATACTCTGAATACAAAATGAAGACATTGAATTAAAGTTAATTTTGTTCAGTATTGTAATTTCAAGGGTGTTGTATGACAGTACAAAATGATTACACGCATTTCTTTTTTGATACACTAGAGAATACAAAGAAAAATAGTGCTGGAGTTCAGAGTGTGTGGTGTGAAAATATCAAAATCTCAACATACATTCAACACTGACATATACATTTAACAGTGTGGCAGACCCAGGGGGTGTATGTGGTGTGACGTGGCAAGAGTGTGGCAGACTCAGACCCAGGGGATGTGTGGAGGCGGGGGGGGGGGGGGGGGGTGTCAAGAGGGTGCCGGATCCAGCCTTTGTGGTGTGACAGACCTTTGGGTTTCTGTTTTAACGGGGGGGGGGGGGGGGGGGTCAAGTGGGTGGCAGACCCAGGGGATGTGGAGGCGGGGGGGGGGGGGATGTCAAGAGGGTGCCAGACCCAGCGGGTGTACGTGACAGACCTCTTTTTCTTTCTTTTTTTCTTTTTTTTTTGGGGGGGGGGGGGGTCAAGTGGGTGGCAGACCCAGGGGATGTGGAGGCGGGGGGGATGTCAAGTGGGTGCCAGACCCAGGGGATGTGGATGGGGGTGGGGTGCCAAGAGGGTGCCAGATCCAGCCTTTGTGGTGTGACAGACGTCTTTGGGTTTCTGTTTTACGGGTGGGAGGGGGGGGGGAACTCGGTCAAGTGGGTGCGGACCCAGGGGATGTGGAGGGGGTGTCACAGAGGGTCTCAGACCCACTTGGTGTGACAGACCTCTTTGGGTCTTTGTTTGGTGGGGTTGGGGGATGTCAAGAGTGTGCCAGACCCAGCGGGTGATGTGACAGACCTCTTTTGCATTGGAGGCCACAGTGTGACAGACCCAGGTTATTTTTGCGTGACATGAATGTGCCACTCCCGGGGGGGGGGGGGGGGGGGGGCGTGATGTGAATGCCCCCTCTTTTGACTTCGTTGGAAGGGGGTGGAGGGAAGAATATATAAAGTTTTGGAGCAACGAGGGTTTTGTTGTTGTTGTTTTTGTAATGACTCTGCAAACGGTCTGGAAAAAAAAAATCATCAGTGCATTTGAACAATTCTCCTTCTACGACATGTTTTTACCTCCACGATATAAACTTCTACGGCAAAATCAGATGACAGAATCATGATGAAAGTTTCATGAAAGTTTGACATAAACTTACAATGTTAAGAAACTTTCAAATATTCACATGTTTTCACAGTTTGGTACATACATAATCTCTATATCAGATTACTGAGATGGGAATGTCGTGTTCTCACAAGTCTACCTTCGACCAACGTACAAATCGTCATACTGATGATTTAGTGTTCTTTGTTCTTAATGTTCTTTTTTTGATAGGCCTATACTTTGTCTCCCTCTGTAATACAATGTAATAAACTTGACAAGTATAGAGAATAAAGGTTATATCAAATTGTTCTTCCATTTCCCAGCTCTTTGTTGGATATCATGGGTGCGTTTATCAACTCATATCTGGCGCAGTATTAAGATTTCCATACAACTTTCAGGGAGTTTTTGGCAGATTCGGTTCTGCATAGCAAAAGTGTTCGACAGCTTTCCGGATTTTATTCGAGTGTAGTTTAGGCCTGTGTATGGATGGCCGTGTCAGGAGCAATAAATAAACCCTCGCCGTCCCGTGGGTCAGAAAAAGAAAACTCAGAATGTATATCATTAGTAAGAAACGGTAATTATACAACAGCAGTCTCAACAAAGATTTTATATATATATATATATATATATATATATATATATATATATATATATATATATATATATATATATATATATATATATATTGTGGCCCTCTTGAAAGGAGTCTGTCTTCAGAGAATTCATTGATTATGGAAATTCTTATTTTTCCTGTTCGAAAAGCATTGACAGATATTTTAAGTAATCGTCATCGAACAACTCTTTCCGATGCTTTAGAGACACATGAAAATAGCTACAGATAGACCCTACAGTCAATGTAATCAAACTTCACTATATTGGTGTTATTTTCCAGGTACTACACAGGAATGCACTACACCTTTCGGCTAGAGATTTATTAACTACACGTAAGTGCGTGAATGGCTAGATCATTTCAGAAATTAGCTACGTTCAATAATAATGTAAATCCCAATTCCATCTAACCCTATACGGACGTTTTGTCTTCATTGACTTTAAACACATCTAAAGTAATCTAATGAGACATAGCATAAAAAAAAATGGATGGTTCATGAAAACTCGCAACATACTGAGTTTTGTTGTGAAGGTAGCTCGATTTTTTTCCCTTTATGTGTCAAGACTTGTTGCCACATTTCAAAAGTGAAAACCAGTATTCTATAAATTTTGCTCTTAACTGTCGAGTTATCTTTGGGAATGTGCTTTTAAAGAATTGCATTATTTTCTCCAGGATTAATCCACAGTCAATTTATTTGATGATTTATAATGAAACTCCCGACAGATAGGTTATGCTGTTTATGATTTCATGATCATTTCATTTTAGTATTATCACACAAGCCCACAAACCCCCCAAAAAGTCTTTTAATGATGCCATTTTACAATGCCTATCGTTCAGAGACACGAAGAGTAGTTGTATGTTTCTAACTTAATTGTTTAATGTTTACATTTCTGATCAATCATACCATCAAGATTGACTATTAAAACAAAAGTTTGTGTTAAGTTTGTCTCATGAAGAATATTCCAAACATTGTGACAGGTTAGGATTAACGCAGAGATCATCTTTAAGCCACCATTATTAGATGGAAACCTTGAATCTGCAACATGCAGGTGTGTGTGTGTGTGTGTGTTGTGTGTGTGAATGAAATGAAATGAAATATTAATGAAATATTAATTTCATCGTGCATGGGCCTGATATTGAATGAAATTCAAATAAAAAAATATCATACAACAAAACAAAAGTCTGTGTGTGTGTATATATATATATATATATATATATATATATATATATATATATATATAAACATATATATATATGTATATGTATATATATATATATATATATATATATATATATATATATATATATATATCTTATATATATATATATATAGATAGATATATATATATATATATATATATAAAACCAACTTTAACAAGTCAAAGTTGGTTCTCCCTCGACGTCTTTGTAATTTAATGATTCCCACTATTTTTCTGGAAAATCATGCCTGAGTGAAAGTATAGGGCCTAACAAGCGATGAATTATATTACAAATACTGTCATTATGACGGTTTTATTTAGTTTTTAACTAGACCACTGGGTCGCTGACGGCAGCAGAGCGATTGACAATCATTGAAAATGTCTGAAACAACAAAATGGGAGATATGAAGAGTTTAAATGTTAAAAAACTCCAGATATATCAATTTCTGTCAACAAAGAATATGTGCCTCATCAAAATAATGTGATAGTTTTGATATCTTCAATATTATCTCTTGCAACTTGTAACGAGCGCAGTATCACTAAAAAATATTTAATTTTTCCATATATATACTTGACAAGGACCTTCTTTGAAAGATTATAAGATGGCGTTAATCTGTTTCACATTCAAAGTCTTCATATATATGCAGGATTACGATTTCTTTTCTTTTTTTTTGGGGGGGGGAAAGCAAAAATTTAAGTAATTGACAATTACATCACCTGCCTCCTGCTATTTTTTATAGAAGGTCTATTATTGAAACAAGACTTCCTTTGGAAATTTTAAGAAAAATAGAAATGGAAAGGAAGAGTGCTATGCGCATCTTTACTTTGGATGAGGCCTTATGAGATAAGCTTCTGATGCTAGTTTAGCCAACATTTGTCTGCTCTTCTCATATCACTGGCTTTGGAAGTGAAAATGATAATATCAATTTATACAGCGCAGAATCTATTTACTATATTCTTTTGCACTGCAGGGGCACCTGATATGCTCAACAGTAATGAACGGTTAAATGAAAAAAAAAAATGTTTAGAGTCTATACTCTCTTCGAATTCATTATTTTATCCACTACAACTTTGTCTGAAGAATCCCTTGAGCCTTTTTTGATATTGTCTGGTGAAGGAAGAATATATAAAGAGAATAATAAAACGCTTTCCTCTCTGATATCCTTCCTTGTCTTCTCCATAAACTATACTATACCACAAGATCTGCCATAAATAAAGTATACAGTGCGTATCAAAAAAAGGTAATCCAAATTTGGAGGGCTACCATTTCATAATTGTCAGCTCTGGAGAGTGCGGTGTTAGTTGTGAGGAAAGAGAAACTCTTCCTCTTTCCATTGGTGTCTAATTATGTTGACAAATGTTATGCATGAGTGAGCACATGAACTTTAAAGACAATAATGACAAATTGCACTTTTTCCAAGTTTGAGTGTTATCGTAAAGAAACAATGCATGTCTCACTGAATGGATGGGATCTCTCAGTGAAAGTGGTAACATTAATAGGCCAGTCTGCATGATTGTAGGTTTGTGTTTAGGGCTTCTTCTAACCTTTTATGGTCTGTAATCTTCAATATGGCCGGGATTGTTGATATCTTGGTCACTCCTACAAATGCTGAATCATTATCCATTTTCTCTCTTTATATTCAAGAATTGGTTTTGCGCTGCGAGCTATGTGTTTAATATGGACAGGGAAAAATGGACTGTGTGGGTTTACCTTAGCAGGAGTGACCAAGCTATTGGACAGGTGGCCATGTTCAAGGTTATGAACCATGAATGTTAGAAAAAACCCTAAACACTAACCCTACACACATACCTGTGCAGTCATGCAGGCTGGCCTGTTAATGTTACCACTGTCATAGAGAGATTCCATCCATTCAGTGGGACATGCATTGTTCCTTCACGATAACACTCGAACTTGGAAAAAGTGTAATTTGTCATTGTTGTTTTAAAGTTCATGTGCTCAGTCATGCATGACATTTTTCAGCATAATTAGATATTAGTGGAAAGAGGAAGAGATCCTCTTTCCTCGCAACCAACATTGCACCCTCCAGAACTGACAATAATAGAAATGGTAGCCCTCCAAAGTTGGATTATCTTTTTTTCTGATACGCTCTGTACAGCCACACACGTATCCTTCAAACGAATCTATTTGTAGGCATTGAACAGCTATGATGCAATTTTTTTTTAGTACAAAATACAAGCAGATTCAATAAATCATCAGACATAAATTCCCACAAAACACACAGGAACAAATACACATACATACAAACAAATAAACATCCACACACACACACACTGCCTCCTCCACAAGTAAAGCTGCTGTAACAGCACTATCATACAAACCAATTAACACTGTACATGCTCAACCTCACATGATTAACAACACGTTAGTGAGAAAAATTGTCTCCTTTACCAGAATGAGATTTATTTCTTTGTGATTCAATCATTTTCCTTATAAAATAAATGGTGAAAAAAAAGTATTTCAAAATCAAGTCAGGCTCCACTGTACATATATCATATATGACAAAAAAAGGTACAATAACTAAATTACAATTCAGAAATTGTTCACAGATGGTGGACATGTTTTACAGCTTCTTCATGGTCTTTTTTCCATACTAGACTCAAGTTTCAAAGAGGATTTGCAACACTTGTATATTTACAAGCACGGCAGCACATTAGGCTATACAGCTAATCGGCTGCAAGAATTTTGACTGTTGCTATGTTTGCTGCAAACGTTCTGAGCTACAATCATAGCTTCATGGAACGAGGGCACGTACATTAAATGATTTCTATGCTCCTCATCTCCCCTTCTTAAGTCATTGGTTTTTCTATTTCTTTTTTTCTAAACTAGATATTTATGCAGACAGGTATAGGACTGATAATCCCAACCAAAGGGGCTCTCACTACATTAATTAACCATCACTCTTATTTCTGTAACTTGGCAATACAAGGGCGACCTGACCATTCTTGTTAAATATCAAAGACTGAATTATCTTTCATGGGTGACACAAAATGAACTTGGATGCACTGGGCGTTCAACAGAAGCCACAAAGAAGCCTGTAAATCAAATACAGACAAAATACATCTACAGTACCACTACCTTGTATGGGAGATTATAATAGGATACATAAATAAATACAGGGTAAGCACATGCAAGTCATTATGAAATGCATATCATGATTAAATGTACCACAAGTAAAATCAATTCATCAGTTCATATATAATGTTCCACTATACCTAAATGGAAAGCGGTGGAAGAGTGTCTGTTCTTAATCAAATGAGATTGTACTCTCCGACTGATCTTGCACTGACGCTAGAGTTAACTTTTCTTTCCGTGAATATTACCGACGTACGGGAGAATGAGAATTGATTACCATGGATTACGACAATATCTCTGCGTACAAAAATCAGAATGATCACCCAATTCGAAAGAGTTACTGTTAAACAGCGTTCTCTCCGCATACAATCCATTCACAATATTTCAACAATAAGCTACATTTCCATTAAAACAATATTTTGCATGCTCTTTACATTGTTAACACATGAAAGACGTATTAAACACCCATATGCTCATTCAATACTAACAATGAAAGACTTGTCCATCTGGAAAAATATAAAAGTATGAAAAATACGCATGCAAGAACACAAAAGATGCATATATGGCTTCTTCAACGATTCCATAGATTACGTACTCCCTGAAAGATCTGACTTTGATGGCTACAGGTTAAAGTCAACAACATCATCAATCACTGATTACATCACATTAAACTCTTTTGATGAAAATAAATGCAATGCATGCTGAGTAATGCGTATTAAAGTTTAAGAGCCTTAATGAACACAATGATTCACACTGAGAAATGCTACCTGGCTTTCACAGGAGTCTGCATAGATATCAAATGGTTCTTTGCAAAGACGGGCATACATGTTTACTACGGGATGTACACTTAAAAATGTACATCACACTTTCAATTTCTCTGAAATCCTAGATAAAGGTTATCACCTTTGTACACACTTTAATTCACTAGAATCTCAATGTTCCTTTGCAATACAATATATCTATTCCTCACATAGTCATCTATTATCAACATAGGGTGGAATGTACTCAATACTAGGAAGACTTTGAAGATGATATCTTGTATATCAAACACAAATTACATGCATAGAGATTACAACTTGACTTCAAAATTAGTTGAAGTATCTTTATTGTACAAGTGTAATTACAACGACTCAAAGAATCTTATTCCATTCAAGAGAAATAAGAGATATGTATGCTAGCATGTCCCCATTCCACACAGTTAAACATAAATAATCATAAAAAAATCTCAACCAGTAGTTGTTCATTGTGTGATCTAGTACAGAGATGTATGACTTGGCCAAACTATATCCTGTATTTTATTTGTTAACGCATCCATTGTGCTCTACGATCTGGTAGTTGCCAGACTCTAGTCATTGTCAATCTTGCTGTTCCTTGCTACTGCCCCTCGATGGCAGCTTGTGTGACTCGGTGCAGATAGATATACTGGTACTGAGGAGAAAAAGAGAGGGAAAAAACAAGATCTGTATTTAGATTTTCTGTTATGCATATTCAGCAAATAATGTTACTGCATTTACTGTATGTGTCACATTTACATTTACCTTATAAGTTTTAGACAAAAATGTCTCATATGTATTGCTACTTCACAGGTTTCGAACAAGTGTAAAGGTCATATGTCAGTTTTGCAAACATCATGAAATTTTGCATGGTTGAAGAGCAGTGTCTCCTAACATTGAGTATGAAATCTCATGGCAATATACCTCAGTTTTTGTTTTTTGTTTTGTTTTTTAATAACTAACCCCATGTCACTCAAGAATATGCTCCCGTCTTGTATCAAGGATAACTGTAAACATAAATTCACTGAAAATCTATAGTGTTATTTTCATACCCCATCAGAAAAAAGTTTCTAGTTTTATCATTCTGATGAGAGGTCGAAACTACCTACCTCTACAGGATACAACGTACCAATTTACAAAAGGAATCTAATTTTCAGGGCTGCTCAAAGGGTACATGAACTTTGACCTTACCTGAGTCTGGACCATGAGGGCTCTCTGTTCCCTCAGGGTGGCCACGGTGTTGTAGACGTCGATGTAGTCCGAGAGGTTTGAGCGCTCAATCTTCCGAGCGAGGATGTCAGCGGCAATGAACGTTCCCGTGCGGCCTACCCCAGCACTGAGTGAGGATGGAAGTGAAATTTATGAGAGCTACTATAATTGATAATTCACCGATAGATGTCATGTGCTTGTCACTGTCCCATATCCCATTTTAAGCTTAACCTGTTGAAGACTAGTCCGGAGTATACTCGGGCAGGTGTCTATGGGAAATGCATGTTGTAGCAAAATCAGCCCATCCTCGACGAGTTAAAGACCTGGTAGCATCATTGGTGTCCCCATTCATTCACTGCCCACCAGGGTACATTAAAAAAAACATCAATAGCACTGGTCAGCGAATATGTGCATCTAAGCGTACACTTATTGGTAACGGTCAACTCCAGTTGAAATTCTTTGGCTGTGTGTGGACTTAAACAGAGATCAGTGATAAATTTCTTAAGCTATACACAATCTGTACCAGGGATTTTCCAATTTATACGAGCAAGGTCAGCCTCCCCACTCCACGGTATCCCCATGCTAGCAGGTCTGTAAGGAGATTGTGAGTTTTTTCATGATGTCCTTCTATTCTCTGATATCTACACCCTAAACTCTTACAGCTTTAGTGTATACCAAACATGAACTACTATACTGTGCTACTATCCCCCGGTAATCATATTTGAAAGAATAGAGAAGATCACAGGGAGAGAGAGAGATGGATTATTGACCACGGGAAGCAAAGTGATCACATACCTGCAGTGGACGACAACAGGTCCACGGTCCTCGGCACTGGACGCCTGGACTTTGCGGATCAGGTCCAGTAGTGGCTCTGTGGTTTCTGGTACCCCGTGGTCGGTCCAGGCTGTGAATTGGTAGTGGACCACAGTCCTCTCTGACCCCTCCTGCAGATGAATGCAAAAAAATATAATAATGATTATAATAATGATAGATAGAAATAAAAAGTAAAATACATTGGTGACTAAAACATCAAAAAACAAAATGGCAGGGGGAGAGTGGAAAGGAATGAGTTCTGTAATTTACATATCTCTATGATGAGACATCATTGATGGTAAAAAAAACAACAACAAAAAACAAACAAACAAGTACCTAACCCCCCCCCCCCAAAAAAAAAAGGAAAAAAACAAACAAACAAACAAATAAACTATCAATCATGAAAACATTGTACAGATCTCTGTTGAAGAACATGTGCAAGCTTTACAAAGTATAGGCTTTGCAGACTTCTAACTGAGCCACATTTTTTGAGAGAGAGAGTAATGCCAAAGGATGATGATCTACTCTCTTTTAACCTGTTGAGGACGGGTCCTGAGTATTCTCGGGCAAGCGTCTATGGGAAATGCGTGTTGTAGCAAAATCAAACCGTCTTAAATGGGTTAATTGCTCTCTCTCACCTCAGACATCTTGATGACAAGTCACCAAATTTGTCATTGACCATGGCAGATGTGGTCCAAGTCTAATTTTATATTAATGTTCATGCTTACCAATGACAGTGTGAGTTGGTCTGATAGACCTGTAAAATTTAGAGTGTGGTTACAGATTGATTGATTGATTGATTGATTGATTGATTGATTGATTGATTGATTGATTGATTGATTGATTGATTGATTGATTGATTGATTGATTGATTGATTGATTGATTGATTGATTGATTGATTGATTGATTGATTGATTGATTGATTGATTGATTGATTGATTGATTGATTGATTGATTGATTGATTGATTGATTGATTGATTGATTGATTGATTGATTGATTGATTGATTGATTGATTGATTGATTGATTGATTGATTGATTGATTGGATGGATTTCAATTCATGTCATTACTGTGCATTGGACCGCTATAGACTGGTGGTCGCTACGAGAGGTTTGACTGTATTTATTACAAAATATTGAAAATACACACTTGCTTTGGATAGAATGTGGTAAGAAAAGATGGTGAAATAAGGAGATGATGAAAGAAGTGCAAAGGCAAAGATAAAATGAACGATTCTCTTACTCTGAATTTCTCTTACCTTCTCCAGCTTGAGAGTTCTCTGGATGAAGTAATCTGACTGGTTACTGTTGACCAGGCTCACTGTTGTGTTGCCATACTGGAGGGGCTCTTCGTTGGCTGGCCAGTAACGCTCACACTTGGTCTGTCACAAAAAAAAAAAAAAACATGCCAAGAATACAAGTGTACAGTAGGTGCAGCAAAACCCCCCCCCAAAAAAAAAAAACAACTACAAGCGACATAAGATTATTGATGCTCTGGTAGTTAAAGCATTCTCCTAATAACAAAGAGCAAGAGAACCCAAAGGAAAAAGGGTTTGGGTGTGTGTGTGGGGGGGGGGGGGGGGGAGGGTGGGGTGGGGGAACAGGAACATTAATGAAAATTACAAAAATTAAAGCTTCAAACGAATAGAATACTTTGTATGAATTTCATGCACTATGAGTCTACAATTAAATGACTCACTACTCATCCTCCTCACCCCCCCCCCCCCTTTTCCCTTTTTTTTCAGTTTGGGTGGGAACTGTAAGATTTTAAACTGCATATTACCTACAGCCCTGCTGAAGGGTTTTTCTGAGGGATGTACTCCAGTCAACCTTGCGTAAGTCGAATCTATTTGGACTGACGATATAACTTCGACTTACGAGGGCTTAAAATCCAGAGAATATGAAGAGACGAGGACTTGAGAAAATCTTAGACTTAGGTGATTATTCAACTCGAATAAGGGAGGTTGACTATACCTGCCAGCCCTCTTCCTTCTTACCTTTCCACCCTCCACTAGCGCTGACATCATAACGATGGTTCCCGCCTGGTTCTCCCACACCATTTCCCAGAAGTCTTCGATAGTCTGCGGCATGGGTCCTTGGGTGGCGATGTACTTCTTATTACCACTCTGATCCTAACCACATACAGAGAAGAGATATGCTTGGCAATCAACACCCAAAGCGTATCAATCAATTATATCCAGTATTCATATCCAGCAATAATAATTATATCCAGCCACACTGTAAAAGATTTAAACATTTTGTGACAGACATACATACAAACAAACAAACCAACATCCTGGTATGCCAATCTCTACTTGGCTGTTTTGGTTTTTATCTACACTGTAGTGGCTGGGATCAGAAAGATTGCTGATGTCACTGCACTTTCGACAAATTACCTCTTGGCTGCTTTATATTGATGATAGGGTCCCAATGATAATATACCTCCCCCTCGCATTTGTTTTAATATATGACACAGGTTAAAAGTTTGGAATTACTTTGTATATATTTCCATCATCAGGAATGTCCAGATGGAGCCCTATGAAATGAATAAGTAGTTTAGAAAATACCTGAATACTGCAGAAAATATTCATCTGCTATATTCCATATTATATGGCACTGCGGAATCATAATGATTTGGAGTTTTACTTTACTTCAATGCATCAACAACCCCAAATAAACTCACCTTGATGAAGTTTGCATTGATGTAATCATTGCCAACCACTCCTGCCAACTTAACTCTTGTGTAGTCAACTGCGGGAACAAAAAATAAATGAAAGAAAAGTGTCAGCTAAATTCAGTACATTACTTGAATAAGTTTAGTACAGATGAAAATTGTAAAAACACAAAACAACTGTCAAGAAGAGATCATGGTTTAATAAGGCGAAGTACATGTAATATAAGAAAAATAATGGTAGCATCAATGTACATTATCAGAGCCCATATTGACTCGGAAATCACTCCACTGTTCAAGGCCTTAGTTACAAGGGGGAAAACAAACAAATATGCGAATCCTAGGGGAAAGGCAGATGGGGCAGGAGAAAAGATGGAAGACCAGAGGGTGTGGAAGTTGGAAGGAGAGGACTGAGGGAAGGTTAAGGAGGGAGCTGCTTGCCTGTGGTTTAGCTTGAGGCAGTTTGTTCTTAAAAGACATCACGCTATCCAAAAATTGAGTTCTTTTCTGAAGGCCCGATAGGAGTTACATGACTGCAGTGACGAAACACATGCCCCACTTTTATGCTATCACAGCAGATTCTAACATAGACTTGGCAACTTTGAAGAGGCTCCTGCAGGAGCCAACGGGAACTGAGAATACAAGATGGGCAAGTGCTTACATGGAAGGATGTTGCGATATCTGTTTTTGGTGGCGTTGTTCTCCTGCCGTGCGACCGTCATGGCTCTGGTGCCTCCGATGGCCAGCAGATTCTTTTTGCAAAATCAAACAGGCGCAAACATGGTGAGAAGTACAGAGGAAAGAAACAGCTCTGTCTCTTTAGGGGCAGATGGACACTTCAATCCTTTAGCTCTATCAATGGTTCCAGTCTTAAAGAGTGTGTACAGTTCTGGTCGAGGTGAGGATTTAGCTTTTAACATTTTGCGAGATATTCAGAAACCGCTCTATGAGATGTCAAAGAGCATGCAGTTCTAAGGGGTATCAAAAGTTTATTCGACGAAAATCGGTTTTGAAATGGCTGAGATATCCTAAAACAAGGTGAAACAAAGAGATCCTAATAAAGTTGTGGCATGTCGCCTTTTATTATTAGCACTTTTTTGGATATCTCAGCCATTTGAACACCAATTTTCATCAAATAAACGTTAAATCCTTCTTAAAATTACATGCTCTTTCATATTTCATAAGAGGCTTTTCATTATCTCACTTAGGAATGTTCAAAACATGAATCCCCACCTCAACCAGTACTGTACAGTCCCTTTAATCTCAAGAGGAAACAGAGGTTCCAACCTCCATGTGACTGAAATATTATGATTAAACCTGTAATATGTATCTGCATAGTAATTCAGAAACTGGCCGGAGCATTTGAGAGAAAAACGACTTGACAAAGTTACTTTTATGATTAGACAAATATCTATTTTGACGGCTACATTGCTTTCAGTTTATCACAACACAGCAGTTGTACGTAAAAAATAAAAATTGCATCCACGTGTTTCAAGCAATACAAACTTGCGATGTCTACTTATTTAGTTTAGAGCAGGTTTTGACAATTGATCTGTTCATAATCAGCATTTTGCCTATAATGTTGCTGCAGAATGAGTTCAACCTGAAGGCATTTTCTGCACTGTAATATTGTAGATATGTAGATTTATAATTTTTCTTTTGGGGGAAGGGGTAAAGGGGGCAGGAGATCAACTTACATTGTATTCTTCACTGAAGCCAGAGTTGTTCTTGTCCGACAGGTTGGAAACGTGTTGAGCGAAGGAACCAATCTTTACAGGGCTGAAAGGACCAAAAAAAAAAAAAAAAAAGGGACAGTTAGCATGTATCCGTCAAGATCTACATCGTATCTACAGCAGTAACTTCAGCAGAATAAACATGGTGGAATGAAAGTTTGGAGTCTTTAGTTACTTTTTTTGATAAAGATAGTATTTTTTAATACTATTCCACTTTTCAGACTGTCCCTCAATTGACAGAAAAAAAAAGATCAATATACATCCCTAAGTGGCCAGGGAGATATATCTCCTGATTTCATCACTGCATGATGACAATAAGAAACTAGAAAGCATGATAACATTTAACATCTATAGGGTCTACAATCAATGACAGAAAATAAAGCCAAAAAACAATAACAATAAACAAATATTATCAACCGTTTTGCGAGTATCTATGCCACAGATAAAGGGGAACGGATTTGCATGCATGGGCGTCTTACAACATGGTGATAACCGCTACCGTAGAAACGTACTTTGTGAGTTGGGGTTCAGGTTCTGGCCGATGGACATCGGCAGACACTGCGGCCTGTGGTGGGAGGGTGGGGTGGGGTGGCATGGTGTAGGGATTCTCCTCCCCACGCAAGGGACTCTCCATCTCAAACTCGTTCTTGCCGTAGGGCACATCGATCAGCCTCCGTTTGATCTGGCCGTTGGTATAACCGTTGCCGTAACCGTTGCTGTAACCATTGCCATACCTATCCATATACTCGGGTGGATAGCTGCCGCTGTTCTCATCATCGTAGAGAGCTTCTCCTGGTCTACCACAGCTGCAAAGTTAGGAGAGAATTACAGTATGTTAGTAATTACATTAAAATTGACATGCCTCTACACTAATCATTGATAGAATGATTGGAATGGCTTATAAATCCTGTCAAGTGACGTATCAATGGTACACTTGACAAATACACAGATTCTACGGCTTTTAGATTTCTCATGGTAAAGAGGGTGAATAGATTCAGGGTTCAAATCCATGGTTCAAACCCATGTCCTTGAGATGAAGATGGAGAAACAGAAGGAGGAGGAGAAGAAGGAAATGGAAAAGAAGAAGGAGCAGAAAAAGAAGAAGAAGCAAAAGATGGCAACAAAGAAGCACAAGAGGAGTAGTGAAAGTAAAAGTAGTATGAGTATTAGTGGCAGCCACAGATATAGATTCAAAGTATTCATAGTAGCAGAAATAGCAGCAACTGTCATAGAGGCAATAGTACTTGTCTAGTCAAGTACTGGTACTGCTCCTATTACACTACTTCTGCTTCTACTTCTACTACTGCTACTATCACTATTTCTGCTTCTTCTTATATCATATCCTACTGCTATCAATTTTTCTATTAATGCTTGATTAACTTTACCCCTGACAAATAAATCTCACAACCATGAAGAACAATTTCTTCTCCAGTGTATCTAATACAATATTTGAATTTTTAATTGGAAATGAATTGTTATTTCTGAGCTAAAGTTCAACATGGACTCACCATCCCATGCCAATGGCCATGAATATGATGAGGAGAACAGCTACAATGAGGCCAAGGATGATAGCGGGTATGTAGAAGATTCCAAAATCAGTTTCTGGGGGAAACGAGATGCAAACAAGATCCAGATATTCACATCAAAGATTAAAACAAACTTTATCCGAAGTGCCAGACAATCGACACAGAAATATTAACTGGGCAGTCTTTCAGAGAAACCAGTCATGATACAGTCTGCAATGTGAAAGCAAATTGTTTTACCAAACTGACCCATTCACAAAACTTCTAAACTTGAATAGATTACAGCAAATACATTGATTATCAATGAAAGCTTCTTCCAGTCATTGCTAAAAAGAAAGTACAAACATTATCATGTAGAAACTATCAGTATGCTTACAACCAACATGCATACATACAAGATACACGTACTGTTTAAGCTGTTATTTTCATGTACAGATATTTTTGAACATGAGAAATCATGGACATATTCGGTGAGATTTTGTTTTCATGAATTGACACAGATGGTATAAGTGCAGTTTAGTCATACCTAGTTCACAACAACATTTTCATGTGTTGTTAAATATGTGTCCAACGGTGATTTGCGAAATTCTTGAATATCAAGCCCTTGCAAAAATAACAGCTTATACAGTAACCAAAGTGAAAATAACAGCTTATACGGTAACCAGTGCAAAAACCCGACGGAATGCCATGTTAGAATGCCAAGACTTACGGGTTCTGAACACATCACTGGCTGGCGTGTCAGCAGACCTGCCATCTTCTCCGTACGCCCTCAGTATGAACCTGCAGTGAAAAACAGATCCAAAGAAACATGTTGCATTTGTATGGAAGAAATACACAGTCAATGCATCAAATCTATGTGCACTCCAGGTAACCTCACCGAGAAATTTTGATGGAGGAAATCTGAAGACTTTTGATTATTGATTTTGATGGGAGTGAATTGTATTCATTGTAAAAAAAAAAAGTCATCTCTGCAGCAAGCACTAGGTGTTACAAATAACATTTCCCACTTTTGATCCTTAATAGTTCACAAACTAATAGTTCCAAAAATATACATCAGATAACACTATCATTGATATGAGTAATAGCTGAATAGCCTACAATTTAGTTGGAGATGATTTGAATATGAGAGCATGAATCTGTTTCGTTAAGTCCATGATTAATTTTAAAGTTAAGTTCCAGAATTTGGTCAGATTTGAACCCTCTGTACAGAAACTGAACTTTACACAAGAAACAATGATGTATAGTATATGTGAGTGTGTGGCACTGCTTACAATGACCCTGAACAATAGACATGAATACCACGAATACCACCTTGTCAGAACTCTGATCACTAGGCTTCTGAACTCTTGCTCCAAGGCACATGAATGCTTTATCAATAATTCGTGATGGATTGCCCTGGGCACTGATAGTCTGTATTCATGGTACATTGTAATTTAAATGAAATGTATGCACATAAAAAAAAATAAGCACATGGATGGATGAATAAAGACTATAGCTGTATATGAAAGTGGAATTTCTCATGAATATGTAGTAGAGCATTCAAATCCTGTCCACTGTTCAGGACCATTGTCTGGGTGTTAACCATACACTCCCATTTCTTACAAAAAAACTCCCATTTTCTGTAAAACTAGTATATTGACATGGTTTTCAAAATGGGCAACAGGAGGAAAAAAAAGAGAAGAGAAGAGAGAAAAAACAACAACAAATGTCACATACATGTACGCAGTACTTGGATAGAGGGCGCCATTGCAGTATTCTGTCAGGTCATTGGGATCGCAGGAGCCGTCTGACCCTATGGTGTACGTCACACGTTCTTGCGCATTGCTACTGAAGGGGTAGTAGTCGGTGGGTGTTGTTTGGTATTCGGGCACAGGGCGTGACCTTCTCGCTTCGGCCCAGGTCAGCTCATTGGACGTTTGACGCTTGGCCACAGAGGTCAACGCTGGGAAAGGAAGTGGAGAGAGAGAGAATTCTCATGGAGATTTTTCGCAATCAAGCCTGTTGAAATTTTGGGCTCTCTGCCATTACAGCATTACAAGTCTCTAGCCAGAGTTCTCCAGTCAACATTCTGTTTTGCTGTTTCCCCGGCCACCGACTGGTTTATCATACAAGCTGAATACAGGGATCAATTTCTTCAAGGAAACCCTGATTGCAAGAAAGAAAATTAATCAAAATTTCAAGATCTTGATACGACCTGGGTTGGTAGTTAGCAATGTGCATTCAATTTCTACAATTGTAGTTTCAATTTTTCTTTCTAATCAAGCTTGATCAAATTTTTACAAACTACATGTACTAAAAATGCAAATGAGTTCGTGGGAAAACTGCGAGGTACACTGTCTTTCTGGTAGGGAACACAAAAGTGTTCTATCTTCCTACATGTATACACATAATTTGATATATCCAGGCTTCTCCTAATGCTAACTGTGTGTATTTTTTTTTTTTTTCACAACATAAATTGGTTATCACTATCATTATCACTTTTAATTTTTTTGGTACACACAAAACTCAATACCTTAAAGCATGGACTCTGACCCCCCCCCCCCAAAAAAAAAGTAAGGTGACTTAAATGCAATGCACGTTTATCTTCGTTTTCTAGCACACATTGTACTTCCAATAGAGTCACTCACATGATGTGGATCTTTCCTGGACAATGATGGCAAATCTGGTGATGGGGCCGTAGATCTCGCTGAATGGGTTCTGGAAGGAGATAGAGATGGTGTTTCCTCGCGACACCAGCTGAGGGGCGGAGGAGGACGATGGGGCAGGTGGAGCTACGTAAGAGACCAAACACAGATGCATAAATTCAGGGGTTCGCAAGAGTACTTGAGTTAAAGCTTCACAATTTGTTTTTTTCCCTAAAACACCTCACACTTTGCAGAAATATTTTCAGCTACACTCCCATTGATTCATTGCTTACACAAGGTTTAATCATTACAACATGAAGCGAGACTACAATGTACATTTAACATCTCATACTGAATAACCCATGAAACATGATACTCAGTCTCAAGTAGTCATATTAAGCGCCATATGTTATGGTTATGTTGAATACATGTACGATGTACATTTGTATGTACACATGATTAACGCCCTCTGTTGTTAACAAGTTAGAGTCCTCTCGGGCTCGGTGAATAAAGTCTCTCCACATCGTATCTGAGGTCGTCCGGCTTTTCCTTCTTAATACTGGCGTGGTGGCAGCGTCGGGATTCGATTCGACGTCCATCCTGAGAACTTAACATAGTTACCCAAACTAGGAGGAATCCGCTCTCAAAGTAGAGGTCGGGCGCTCAGCAGATAAGTGTTGTGATAACGTCAGTTACGCTCTTCGTGTTTAGACCAGTCCCACGTATACAAAGTTATGCGGGGTCTACGTGCACCGACGCAGTGGTGCTTCACCGAGCCCGGGGGCATTTCGGCCAGCGGTAGCCGCAGTTACATGCCGACGACGTGGCATGAGCCAGTAGCGCCCAAGCGCGAGCGCAAGCCAGAATTCCGTAGAAGTAAGCCTCGATCATACATACAATCACCCTTTTTTCTTGCCCAACAAGGAAACCGAGATGTACATGTGAGTGTGTGTAGTGGTTTGGAAGTTAATTTAATCAGTGAGTCTGTTGCTGATATGCTATCTGAGTGTGACATTGATGAGTATGGTCACAGCATGAGAGTGCCTGGTGCAATAGGCTTCACAGACGTGTGCATCACATTCAATGACAAGCAGTTTTGCATTGATGGTGCAGTGGTCAGAGATTTGGATGTTGATGTCGTGGCTGGACTTCCGTTTTTGGAAATGTATGATCTTGTTGTTCGACCAGCTAAACAACAGATCTTGTTTGAAGATGGATCGACATTCCATTATGGTTCAAGGTCTGCTCATGCAGACAGGCTTCACAAGCATGAACTATTCTGTACAGATGAGCCTAGCTCTGCAGGTGAGATGTGTACTGAGCCTAGCTCTGCAGGTGAGATGTGTACTGAGCCTAGCTCTACCGGTGAGATTTGTACTGAGCCTAGCTCTGCAGGTGAGAAGTGTACTGAGCCTAGCTCTGCAGGTGAGAGGTGTACTGAGCCCAGCTCTGCAGGTGAGATGTGTCCTGAGCCCAGCTCTGCAGGTGAGATGTGTACTGAGCCTAGCTCTGCAGGTGAGGTATGTACAGAGCCTAGCTCTGCAGGTGAGGTGTGTACTAAGCATAGCCCTACAGGTGAGAAGTGTACTGAGCCTAGCTCTGCAGGTGAGAAGTGTACTGAGCCTAGCTCTACAGGTGAGATGTGTACTGAGCCTAGCTCTGCAGGTGAGGTGTGTACTGAGCCTAGCTCTGCAGGTGAGACATGTATTAAGCATAGCTCTGCAGGTGAGATATGTACTGAGCCTAGCTCTGCAGGTGAGATGTGTAAGCATAGCTCTGCATGTGAGATGTGTACTGAGCATAGCTCTGCAGGTGAGATGTGTACTGAGCCTAGCTCTGCAGGTGAGACATGTATTAAGCATAGCTCTGCAGGTGAGATATGTACTGAGCCTAGCTCTGCAGGTGAGATGTGTAAGCATAGCTCTGCAGGTGAGATGTGTACTGAGCATAGCTCTGCAGGTGAGATGTGTACTGAGTATAGCTCTGCAGGTGGTACTGTATGTGTACTGAGCCTAGCTCTGCAAGTGAGTGTAGCAGAGCAGGTGAGATGTCTGCTGAGCATAACTTTGATGAGATTGTCACTCAGCCTCGCTCTGAGTTTTTTACTGAGCCTAGCTCTGACAAGACTTGCATTGAGCTTGGATCTGATGGGCCTGAGGTTTGCACTGAGCCTAGCTCTGAAAAGGATGTGTATACCCAGCACAGCTCTAAGGTACAGATGAAGTTCTTCCAGCTTCTGGTTGATGACCAGCACTCTGATCATTTTGACTCTCCTGATTTCATGGATTCCTATGTTGATGTACAGGTGAATGACACTTGCAGTCATTTATGTGATTTGCGTGACTGTGCAGAGCGAGGTGCCATTTTCGCACAACAGTATGTCTTATGCAGACTTCCATGCGCCGGCTTTTGCGCAACACATGTATCATCAAAACGAAGGTGGTGGAAGTTCACCATATCCAGCAGAACAAGGGGACAAATCTGACCTGCTGCCCTCAAGTTGTAATGAGGACAATTTTCTGTCACCTCAGATAACGACGGCTATGATTAGGTCACCCGTTCACAATGATCAGTCACTAGATGGTGGTTTAATCAGTAACAGCCAACCACACCCTGCTGATGATTCCCACCACGACGTCATCGGCAACCCTGATGTCAACAGATACCATCTAGATGTTGATGGTTTACTCCCTGCTGATGACACCATTCCCCATGTCAACGACGTCCTCCAGCACGATGATGGGAGCCCCCCAGCTCGCGATGATATCTACCGGGAGATTGATGCCATCCCTGTGGCTAGTGTCAACTTTTCCATGGTCGTCGATGACGGTCCTCCTCTGAAGCAGGTCATCCTAGTCAGTGTGAGCGATCCGCTTCCTCCTGACCGCAGCCCTGTATGCGACATGCTTCTGCAGGCCTATGATGATGAGCCTCCAGTCTATGGTCTCCACTCGTTTCTAAGCGAAGACCCCTCGACTCCTCGTGACGTTCATCTTGGATCTTGTTGCGTCGAACTCAGTCTCCACCCTTCAACTGACCATGGGACGAACATCCATCCACCTCATCCCCCACCCTCAGTCCCGCATGTGGCCATAGTTCACCGACCTAGTCCCCCACCCCTAGCCTATGGACTCGGATTGCACCCCATTGTGCCATATTTAACCCTGCTGAGAGGGATCTGGCTTGTCCCCCCACACAGTGTTTCCCCATGTACAGGTACAATTTTCCCTAAGTTGCCCCATGTCCTTTCCCCAGGATAAAGTGTACCCTCCCCCCCCCCCATGGGCATATGTGGTAGAGTAGCGTTTTTCCTCATGTCACATTGTTTAACATTTGTCCAATATTTTTTTAATAACTGTTTTGCTCATTCAGCATTAGACCATATCAATATTTGTTCTTGAGAAAACAAAATATTCAATCATCAAATTGGTAACATGAATGTTTTTATGGTTGTTTGTAATGGGGATATAACAGCCAGCAAAGTTAGTTTGTCAGATGTGTATACATGTATGTACCCAGTGCATCAATGCAGATGGTTTTTATCATGTACCCTTGATTTTTCAGTGCGTGAGGCCGATACCAACTACATGTACCTGTATTTTGTGATTTTTGCCGATCATTACAAAAGTGAGCGTGATTGGACTGTTGCATAAATTTGTGTGCTGTACCTTAATATTATTTGTTAGTTTAAGTTTAACAGTGACGGTGTTGATTATGTCATGTTTTTGTATGTGACAGTTGCCTACCACTTCATCAGTTTAATTATTGAGTACTCACAGCTTTTCGTGTACCCCTATTTGCTGTTTGCTCATAAGCCGATTTATTGTATTGTAATGTTTCAATTCATGTATTATGGTACATTGAACTGGGAACATGTTAAAATCATGTGTGATTGTTTGATTTATTGTTTTCTGTAAGGTGTAGTTCTAAGTATTCATTTTGTTTCCAGCTGGTGTAAGTTCGTCATTTTTATGACATGGTCTCTGCAGTAGAGGATGGTAGTCTGCATGCATGACGGTAGAGGGTTAGGGAATGTTGTACAGTTGTTCACTGTACAATGTAAATTTTGTTTGTTTGAGGAAATTATTAATGAGTTTTGCCTAATTATATTTGGTAAGTGTATACAATGGAACTCAATGAGTCTAACTGAGATAGTCACAGCAGTGGTCCTCATCCCTGTTGGGATGCAAGTTTGTACTTTGTGATAGGTTACTCTGATTTCTTGTTACAGGGACATTTTATCTTTCATAAAATGCGCATTACATTTAAGTCGGCACTACTTGTGTGTATGCCATTATTTCGATGTTTAAAGTTTTGGAAGGGACATTATTTTGTTCACAGAGAGTGGTGATGTAGCCATCTTTATAGAAAGGGAACAGAAGGGTTGAATGATGTACAATACTACATGTTGCAGTGTTGAGTTTTTATGTTTTTAGTCATATGTCACAATGAATGACGGAAGATTTGTAATTAGGAACAATTTGTCAACTGTTATATGATAATTAGTTTTGTATCTAATAATGCTATGTCAGCAAAGTTAATTGGTGTTGATATGTTGTATATATATTCTACATATGTATTTTGACTGTTTGTAAGTTGTGTTCATTATTCTTTTCTGGCCACATGAGATGTCAGAGATTTATCTTAAGGAGCCACAGTAATTATACATAATATGCATATGGGATGGTACAGATTCTTTGAAGTTCCAATATTATATCACTGGAAACTTTATTAGGAAGTTGATATCAAATTGGTAATTAGGCAGCAACCATATGCTTATGAATGTAGTATAAGTAACAAGTGACATAGAGTTCATGAGTATAAAATAACAGTCATATATAGGTATGACAACCGTGTTTAAAGTAGTGTTGTTTGTGGACTAAGCACAGATATATTTGTGGTCAGGTCTTACTTAATTACTAACCCATAGGACACATATTTCTTAGATTTGTTTAGATGATTTATGATAGTTTCAGTTGTCTTGAAAATAGAAGAAAAAGGCAGTCACACCATATGTTATGGTTATGTTGAATACATGTACGATATTTTGTATGTACACATGATTAACGCCCTCTGTTGTTAACAAGTTAGAGTCCTCTCGGGCTCGGTGAATAAAGTCTCTCCACATCGTATCTGAGGTCGTCCGGCTTTTCCTTCTTAAAACTGGCGAAGGCCAAAAAAAAAAAATTGTTGCATTGGCGTAACCCGCCCGACCCTAAAAATTCCGCCGACCCCATGTTTTTTTATTATTTTTTTTTGCTATCGATATCAAATATCTTGTTGATTGCGATCGCGATCGCACAAACCCGGAAGTGGAAACGGCTCTGGGGATATCGGATGTACGAGGGAGAGATCTATAGCGCCTCGCATAAGCCTTCCTTGATCAGTACGTCATCTGTTTCCAACACGGACACGTACTCTAACAAGATTTATTCAGTGTATACGTAGCATTCAGAGTGCAATGTATTGTGCACAGTTTTGCCATAGGTTTCTTGTGTGGAGAACTTACATGAATCTGTATATGTGGGACTGTAATAGAGATCGCCGTGTGCGATGAAAAGATCATACATATGGGTCAATTTGCATCTATCTTATCTAAGTCAAAATAGTAAAATATGAAGTGAAAACATTCAGGATAGGGATTTCAACATCTTTAAATTCTGTGAAGGGGTATAATTCCAGTAATATCGGCCTCAGAAATGATTTGTAGAATAGATGAACAGAGCACATTCGGTGCAGCAGTTGTAACTGTTTACTGAGCTGAGCACGAGTTTTACACGTAAAATGCAGGTAGCAAAAAAAAAAAAAAAAAAAAAAAAAAATCCGCCCGACCGACCCTATTTGAAAATCTCATGTTACGCCAATGCAACAATTTTTTTTTTTTGCCTAATCATAGTTAGTGCTACAATATTTAGATGTTAATGTAACATATCAAACGCACTGAAAAACATCTAAATGGGTGTGTCACACATTATCAAATTAATACATATATATATATAGATATCTATCAGAAAGGTGCCATTATATATACATATATTTGCAGAAATGAATAAAGAAATAAAATCCAAGGATGCTGTTCAATATATGTACCAGTCAGAGAATAACAAACATTATATGAAGTAGAAGGATTATAACAAATCTTTGAATTCACTGTTGTTGCTTCCATCTTATCAAAAAGTCATAAACTGGTAAGTTGCAAACTTGATCTGCAATTTCTGTAGATACACGTAATTTACAAGTGTTGTATTGCACACTCACCGGTCTCTGGGATGAGCACTCGCATGGAGTATGACTGATCACTGGACGCGACGCCGTTAGTCGCCACCACGGAGAAGACGTAGTAGTTGCCGGTGGTGAGACTACCGACAGCCTGGGAGTACATCATCAGCGATGCATCGGCGGTGACAGTGATTTGCCTAAGCTGCACCTGCAATACCATAGATTATGTGGGGACAGTTAAGGTAGGTGTTTCGTTGAGGGGTGTGTTTTGCACACTTGGCTAGGATTGCCCCAGATTAAAACTTTTTTTTTTCCATGTGTATCAGAAATCATCTGGGACTTTAAGCCTCATATCTCACTTAGTAATGGGTGGAAGCTCTTGAGAGGTAAAGCCTCAAACAAAAAAGCCATCCCGATGAAATTCATGACAGCTAGGGACCACATCTACACAAGTTCCATACCTTTGGTTTCAAATATCATTAGCATTCTGTATAGCTTATATATTTCATGAGGTTTTTATTTTAGCAAATTTTGCACGTCGAGTGCCATTTGCAAATCTAAGAACTTGCAAAATATATTTATTCTGATCCTGAGCAGGTTCACATACATTTCTCTGCTGATTAGTGCAACTCTCTGATCACGAATTCAACCACTCATGAAAGTGTCGGGAAGTCTCGATTTGAAAAAGATTAGAATCACTAAATATATGGCGTACACAGTAAGAGCAACAGAAACCTAGAATTGATTGAGTGTAGATAAAGTGTGAATCATAGTCATTATTATCAATTTTTTTGTACCAATTGCCCAACTTCTGGAGACCTGAATACAGTGAGTGTGTAGTTGGCGATGACTCCGTTTGCTGAGGAAGGTTCAGACCACTCCACCTCCACCTCCACGGGTGTGGTTTGCTTGATGGAAGGAGTTGTGACCACACCCGGCTCTGGATGGAAGAGGAAGATGGAATGATTTGATAAATGTACTTCGAAAAGGTCTGAGAACTCATCTGGTAGTACTGTACTGAACTACAAACAGAGGCTTTCCTTTTCTGCTACCACAAGGTACCTTGTCATTATCACATTGGAGAGTAAAATGTCTAGATTGATAGTAACATGAAGAAGGAGGAGGAGAAAGAGGAGGAAGAGGAGGAGGAGGAGGAGGAGGAGGAGGAGGAGGAAGAGGAGGAGGAGGAGAAAGAAAAAAAGAAAGAAGTGGAGGAGAAGATGAATTTAAGTCAGAATAGAATAATACTTAAAGTGTTCCAATATCCTCAGTATTATGTTTGCTATATTTGTAGAATATACGTAATGTATGTCCTCTGCAAAATATTAGAATTTTTTGTCTCTCCGATTTTTATTCACTGGGGTTTAAATACAAATTTTCGAGAGTATATAAAAACAAAACGACTTGAAATAGACTACTTGATCACCTTATTCTTTCAATTTTATGAATATTTTTTTCCCAAATATATCTTGAACAATAGTCATATGCAATGCCTGCCCACGATCATCTAAGCGATAGACATAGAATCTTGATATTATTCGTTAAAACGTGCCCGTTATAGCTAGAACACACAAACATCAGTAACCGAGCATATAGAGCAGAACTTAAATGCGTGGAGCACAAGTGCCATATTGTTATAGGAGAGATGATTTGAATTATCAAAATATGTATACCTTCAGGGGCTATCACAGGTAAATTTTGGCTGCTTTTATGTATTCTACCTGGACACAAATTTGATTTCCAGGGCATTGGTACACTTCAACCCATTGAGGATGGACTGATTTTGTTACAACGTGCATTTCCCATAGACACCTGCCGGAGCATACCTGGGACTTGTCCTCAGCAGGTTAAGGAAAAATTGAAGACCACTTAATAGTATTAAAGGATGGCACACTGGTTAGAACTTACTTGAGGCAAGGGTTCTTTGTGTGGCTGCATTGAGGGCATCGCTCAGCACACCATTGAACTCTGCAAATATAGTAGCTGTATACTCGGTAAATGGCAGGAGGGAGTCCTGTGTGTAAGAAGTGCCTGTGACCTGGAATTGTGGAAACAAAATGTCATTCATACATTATGATAAATCACATAAAAAATCAGTGGAAAATGTTATTTCAATGTCTCCTCCAAGGACTGCAAATTCTCAAAGTTAAGAAATACCAGAAAGATGATGTCATCAATATTACTTACTTTCACTTAATCAATCACGATAGAAAAAGCAATCAAAATAATTGGTATCTAATCAAATTGCAACTTATGGTGAAGTTCCTCGTTTCGAACAGAAAATTTATAAAGTGAATTCCTATATCAGCTCTAACTAATCACCTGCATTCACCACTGACATGATCTCATGACCAGCCATTGTAAATAACAATCAATAAAGCTCCCCAAAGGCCCCTTTCACCATGCCTGTATACCTGCATATTCCCGTTGCCTACGGTTGCCCCATCGTTGTCCTTGATGGCGATGACGTACGACGTAACTCCAGCATTGGAGGGAACCCACATCCAGGTCATAGATGTTGCCGTCACCGCAGTGACTTGGAAGGAGGACGGCACGGGCGGTTCTGTTTCGAAATGAGACAGATTGACAACTTAGGTACACAACTGCATGCACAGTTTATATACAGTAGCACACACTATCACAGGTGTGGAATATAATGATGATGGTGGAATGCAAACTTAATAGTGTTTGGTGATATTAGAAATGATGAAGCCAGCACAAATTTACACCTCAAAATTTTGGGACAACAAGTAAATTCATGCCATGACATTCAAATAGAACAGATTTTATTTGGAATCACATACCTGCCAACATTTCAAGATGAAATATCTTACTCGTGGATTGCAAAAATCTTATTTTATATGCAAACTGAAGTTAAAAATCTTACTTTCGGTCAAATCTTCAGAAAATACACATGAAAGGTATAACTAAATATTTTTTAAAAATCTGATTTCTCTGACAGAAAATCTGATTTTGCTATTTTTAATGTAAAAAATCTTAATAAATCTGATAAAATCTTACTAGTTGGCAAGTATGGAATCAGTAGAATCATAGCAATTGCTCAGTACATGTGGAATTAAAATCAAGAGAGAAGACAGAAAGGCCTTAAAGTTTGAGCATAGTAAAACAAAGCCAGTTTAAGAGGATTCAGGAGAAGATATCCCAATATATATCTGGGCCATGTGTGTTTATCATGTCACTTATGTAGACATCCCATAGGTTTGCACATAACAGACCAAACAAACAAGAACAGACCAAACAAGGCAGAATTTCCTTCACCTCTGATTAAAGGGGGAACATTTACTTTGCTTTAATAAATGTGTGATACCATGACACTGTTGAAAAATCGTGAGTGGAATACACAGGGATGAATTCATACCTTTTGTTTTAGTCAGAATATGTAAAACTTGTGCAATTTCATGCATAAAATAAATACTGTCTAGGAGAGATTCTGCTGTCCAGTGATAATTTTTTTTTTTTTTGCTGAACTGTATCAACTCAAATCCTTTTTTCATTTTATCCAACTCTGCTCAAAGTTACTGGAGCTATGTGGCTGTACTCATGCACAAAAGGAATTTCTTCATCTCCTGTTGCACCCTTATTTTGTTTTTGTTTTGGGATTTTTTGTTTGTTTTGCAAATGACATCTTACTTTACATAGAGCCAGCGAAGAAAAGCAGAGAAATTACGACAAAATGCAATCACACACACACACAAAAAAAAAAACTAGATATATCGCTACGGCTACTAATATGCCTCCTCCATAATGCATGGTTCTCCTAATAGGTCTATAGTACAATGTCTTGACAATGTGTGATGACAGTTTCACACAATTGGCAAAATATTAAAATGACAGGTTTGACACAAATGTGCTGAATGTTCACTTTCCTAGAACTAGGTTCAATTGGATGAATGATTAAAATGTCAGAGTGCAGATATTTGGGGAACTGATGATTTTTATTTGACTTTTGACCCTTTTATAAGTTTATGCATTGAGTAATTTTCAAGGTATTGAGAAAAAGTATAATTCAGTATCAAATGGGAAAATAGCATTATCTAAACCTGGCCTTTGACCTTTGACCTCACAGTTCCAAAGAGAATCACTGTTAGGTTGAACATGCATAAATATGTAAGTTTCATGATGATACCTTGAGTTACTTTTGAGATATGGAGGAAAAAGTGCAATATAGCACTTTCACTTGACCTTTTACCTTTTGACCTTTGACCTTTTGGCAAGAAACTTCCCCAAAAATATATATTGGCTAATACATGCCATATATCAAGTTTAAAAAAAAAAAAAAACCTTCAGGCATATTGCATTTTAAGGAAAGTAGTGATATTTTGAGGAGTTGGCCTTGACCTTTGACCCCCCTGACCATTGACCCATGACCCCCAACTTCCCTAGATAATCACTGCCCATCGGTACAAGCATATATACTAAGTTCCATGAAGATACCTTGAACCATTTGCGAGATATGGAGAAAAACATGAAATTTCAATTTTTTTTTCACAAAATAACCTGTGACCTTTGATCTTTGACCCTGTGACCCTAAAATCCACACAAAGTATTATCCCCCAAGGATATACCCTAATACCAAGTTTGATGTAAAACCACCACACGGTTCTTGAGATATCAACAAAAACAAAACGGGACGGACGGACGTACGGACGGACGTACGGACATACGGACGGACGGACGGACGGACGGACGGACGGACGGACGGACGGACGGACGGACGGACGGACGGACGGACGGACGACCCGAAAACATAATGCCTCCGGCCACTTCGTTGCGGAGGCATAAAAACACACAAAACACAAAGAAATTCATAGCTCATAATATCATACAAAAGCATGACAATATCAACTTACTGGTGCTGACAATTCCAGAGAGGTTCTGACTGAATTTGGTTTCCAAAACATCCCCATCGTTGTTAAGGCGGTTGCTCTGTGCCCTCACACGGAAGGCATAGGCTGTGGACACACCCAGATCGGTCAGATCCACAAAAGTGTCGGAGGTTGTACCCGATTCTCCGCCCGGGGAGTAACTGTAGGCGTAGGCGTCGACCTCACCCTCACTTGGTTGCCAGGATACCCTGATAGCGGTCAGGGATACCATGGTAACCGTGAGATCTGTGGGCTGTGAGGGGACTGGAAAAACAAAGGAGCACTCATAAAAATAACAGCTACTGTGAGCTACCATCTAGACAGTGCCTAGTGAAGCTTTATTCACTTCTTGTGCAAATCAAATCTTACACCAAACTTGCATGACAAGCACTCTCTTCTTTTTTTCAGTTTATCTGTCATTATCGAGCACAAGAAAACCTGAAAAGTTAGAATTATAACCATGTCATTATCTTCAAGTGGATTTCGGAAATTTATAACCAGACGGTCAGATAGCCCTTTGACTGTTGACCAGTTTCCCTTTTTGTTTGATAGTTTTTTCCAATGGCAGTATTACGAGAACAGGTATCACACTGCAGTGAATCTGCCTCTTTCGTGCTTAAAATGATACATGTACAGGTATAGAGTACTTTCTAGGTGTCAAACAAAAAATTGGTGTTACACATGGTAAAGACTGCATATACATTCAATGTTGGGATTTGATTACAACGAACTACCACCAGTGAAAGATTCTCATTTGAACAGCCTTCAAACCATCATATCATTTCTTATTTGCCCTTTTTTGTGTGTGTTTTTCTTTGCAAACTTCTTCATGTCTTTTTATTAGCATGTTGTTGCATAAATTCAAATATCTGTTTATCGGTGTTGGTTCTAATTCTGAATGAATCAAATGTTTTCAAAGCTATTTCCTATACCAAACCTCAAAACAATATGTAGAAAAGAAAAAGGTCCACTTCTTTGAACAAACTGTCAGTTTCAACTCACATTGGTGTTTTGTTCTTTCTTGTTATCTTTTTTTTTTTGACAGATGAGCCAGAATGTAATTGGCTCTCATGACCCCGTAACTTGCTGATGGGCTCAACCATTATAAAGCATGCTATGCTTGGAGCTTACTCATAAGGAAAGGTGTGGACGATTCTGGAGTGCCTGGTAGAGGTGAGTCATCCTTGCCGTTGATGACTGAGGCTAGGGTGGCGGTGTAGGATGACCCTGGTGTCAGACCAGTCAGCGAACGCGATGTGGCCGACGGATTAATGTCTGAAGAAAATCACAAGCAAACAACTGATTATGTGAGAAAGAAAGAAAAGTTGCTCTGTCTGAAGACTGCTGTAAACAAACAGGTTGCAATCTGTATTAGAAACAGAAAAAGTAAACAAATAAATGCCTAAGGAAGAAAGATAAGTAGCTATGTATGAAGACAATTTTGAACATACACATACTCTGTAAACATCAACATTAACTTAAGAAAAGCAGGAATCTTTCTCTGTCTGAATACAGATACAAATAAAACAGACAAATGATTATAAGAAAATGGGAAAAGAGGTTCATAGTCTATTTTCAATCCATTCCTATTAGCTTAATCTACATGTACTACCATAAAAAACGATAATGGAATAAATGAAAATAAAATGCTACCATTATGTAACAGATCAGTGAGCTAGGCATTCCCAGTGATCCCATGATCCTTGATCCCCAGTCTGGGCTGTCCAAAGTTTGTCAGAATATTTACAGAGGTAAGTATTCTTCCACGATGCACAAGTTGAATAAAAATTTCAGGAAAGCTTTGTGTTTGTGTTTAGCTAAATTTTTTTTGCAAAGAGAGAATATGTAATTAGTGTAACATACAGGCATTAGAAACTTGGTCTTTGCAGGTGTGGAAGCAGGGCCAGTTAGCACGAATTATCTGACAAATGCTGATCCAGCTGTGTGTGCAGTAAATGATATAGCACGAAGCATAGAAGGCCTAGCTAGGAGGTATCTAGTGATTTGAAGGTGCTGGACAGTAATATATCTAGGTGATGTCATATGAGCCAAGCCAGGGATGGTACAGTATTTGTGGAGATGAGAATTGGGCTTATAATTTTTTGCAAGATACCAGGAAAACACTTTTGATATAGTACAGAGCATACCATTTTAACCCTAACTTACCTGGGCTATTTAGCAAGCTTGAATTCCTGGGGGGGGGCCATTATGGCCCCCCCATCAGATCTCGGCCGTTGATCGCGCGATCGCTGCAAAATTTTGCATGAACATAAAGCCGGATGTAATCTACAAGACTGCTCAGTTAGATTTTCAAAAAATTAGCATTTTCTATTTTAAATCAATTAATTATGCAAATATATGCAAAAGACCTCATTTTCGTCTGTAATTGGCTTATAAAAGCTTATGGAATGCTGATTTTTGGTGTAAATATTCCTAGTGACATTCCAAACATTTGCGCGTAAAAAAAAATTCAGTATCAAAATTAATTTCTTATGTTTTTTATTGTTTTATCAATTTTTTATGTATTTCCTTGTTTTTTCGAACTTTTGTTTTTGTTGTTTTTTTCAACAGAATTTGTCATACACATTTTTTGAAGCATAACTATACTAAAATGAATTGATTTCAGCCATTAAAATGAAAAATATGAATCTTTATATGAATTAATTGAAAAAACACAATTTGTATTGACTTTGTACACAAAATCACGTTTTTGAGCGATTTTGGGGTTGACGAAAATTTTTTTAAGGGGCGTGGCTTCGGAATGGTATGCCCGGACGCAATAAATTTGGTCTCAAAAGTTGCGCGAGACTTGAAAGTAAAAAGTCAGCGAGCGGCGCGGTCAAAAAATTTTGCACGCCGGAATGGTCGCGGAATTTGTCGAGGGGGGGGCCATTATGGCCCCCCCCCAGGTAAGTTAGGGTTAAGAGGAATTCAAAGTTTATTTGATGAAAATCAGATTTTGAATGACTGAAAAAAACAAAGTAAAATAAAGTGTTCGTAATAAAGTGTGGGTCCCACACTTCATTAGAATTGCTCTTTTTTGGATATCTCGGCCATTTCAAAGCCAATTTTCATCAAATAAACGTTAAATTCCTCATAGAATTACATGCTCTCATATTTCATAAGAGGTTTCTCCTTATTTCACCAAAAAATGTTAGAAACCCAAAATTAGGTCTCAACCAAAACTGTACGATCCCTTTAAAATACCCTAACAAATTTATTCACTCCTTTTACATGTTTATCTCAGTTACTCTTCGCCACTGACACTTAGACACATATCCCACTTGTTAATCCTTTAAAGAAATAATACAGGTACACATAAATGTCATAATCTACGGAAAATATTTCATCTCTCTTGGAGAAACACACAGCAAGGATAATAGATCAAATCATTGTTACCAGAGAATGCAATTTTTGCAGGGGATGAAAGCAAAGACTTCACAACACAATTTCATCCAGTGATGTACTCACCAACGGGATAATCCGATGCTCCTGGCTCAATGTCGAGGACGTACCTCAAAATTGGTATGTTTTCCTGTATAGGATCACTCCATGAAAGTTCAGCCGTTGTTGTGCTAACATCAGAAACAACAAGGTTTTGTGGAGCATCGGGCACTGTAAAGGAGATGGGGAGATAATGGCATGTATCAACCACCGCTTTCAGTGACATAATGCTCACTGCATGCCACCATAACTGTAATGCATGCTGCCTTGAGAGAGGTATGTTATCCAAAATAAAATTGGGATCGGCAGAGGCCTGATAAATGTTGCGACAAATTGTTTGCTACACACATCTCATTCGTATTAGAGAGAGCTTCCAACAGAAAATACCAGTTGAAAAACTTGCTCCCTCTTTAGAACTATCTTGTGAAAGTACAGTTGTACAATCATATCACATACACTACTCTTAACAAACGCAAACTACATACTATATGTTATTACCTCAAACACGTCTCAGTAACATGTACAATTATCTTCCCAACATAAAACCCTGAAAGTATGCATCCAAATTCAAACCAGGATTTAATCTCAATTGTGATAATGCTTTAAACAAACTGGAGATGGGAGCCTGAAATTCATGGCTTATAAACCATAATAGATTTACTCACACGTGTGGAAGGTGAACTGAGTAGTCGAGCTATTCCTGTTGCCGCTTATGGCAGTGACGTCGACCACGTACCGCTTTCCTGGAGCCAGATTGCTAATGGTCACCGAATGATCAGCGTCCATGCCATCAAAATTGCCCTCAGTGGACGGGTCGAGAGCAAACTCGTACCTGTCGCGGATGCCGTCTGGTTCGTCCCACTCAAGTGTCACCGAGGTGGTAGACAAGGTGTCCTCAGCCACCTGGATTTTGGTAGCTGGTGCTGGAGCTGTTGGGGAGATGTCAAATGCACAGTCAGGGTTCAACACTAACTTTTTCTCTCACTGGTGGCCCGTTTGGGCCTTTAAATCTTAAAAACAGAAATATTGGTGGGCACAAAAAGGTATATCGAGGCTTGAAATTACAGGAAATATAAAAATTCATTTTGAATTTTAGTAGCCCAATTGGGCCACCAAAAAATGGTCTCTAAACATTTGGTGGCCTGACATCAATTTTTAGTGGCCCTGGGCCATCGCTTATGTCAAGCCCTGCACAGTGGGGATAAATATCTCATTTGGTGTTGTAGGCAAGGGTTTAGATGCAAAGTTTGCACAACTCACAACACTGTTAGTGGACAGCAAATAGATTGTACAGTATAGTTTGCTGTTGGTCTCCAAGAAAGAAGACTCAAACCTTCGTGACATATGTGTGTACTTGAAAAAGCTTTTCTTGCATCTGCAGAGTTACTTCCTTGTGATCACGTTTCTCGTTTGTTATTCATATCTCACAGCCATAGAATAAGATGATTTATCATTATCATCTGGGTTGGGATATTTTTTGGAAGATCTCAACATTCATCACAAGTAAAAGAGCATCATATTCATTGAGTGAAGATGAAAATTGTGTTAGTCTAAATTTGTTGGATGAACCTTCACTTTGAACACATTAAATTTCCATCTTGACTGAATGAATAAATGGAGTACACCTTGTACCAGTAAATAGAATATTTCTATACCCCAACACTTCCTTATTTTATTCTGGTTTTTCTTTTCTGTCTTACACTTCACATATGCACCCATACACACACACACACACACACATACACACACACACACACACACCTAGAAATACAAGCTTTAGAACAAAATATTCATGTTTTTCTTCTTTTTTTTTTTGGGGGGGGGGGCAGCAAGGCGTCTGTAACAGTGATGCAATAAGCTCTTGAATCTCTTGGTCTTACGCAATCTGTACATAATGCTCTCCTCTCCATCGCCCGTGGGGATGGAATTGAAGCAGGTGGTAACAGTGACAGTGTACTCCTCGCCGGGAGACAGGTTGTAAAATTCTCGTCTTCGCGTGCTGCGCACCACCTCTCTGATGCCATTGGTCGGGTTGTTGCCTAACTCGTAGGGCATGTACCTCAGGCAGAAGGAGGTAAAGTTGCCCTCGTCGAGGTCGCTCCACGTGAGGAAGAAATTTGTGGTGCTGTCGCTGGGCTCGACCTCCAGATTGAGTGACTGACGGGAAGTTCCTAATGAGAGAAAACAGGGCAGTCTCCTTCAGACGTCCACAAAGTGTTTGATCGCAAGACAAGTTTAACTCCAGTCTAATTAAGTTGAGATATTTGTGACCTTGCATTACAAAACGAACAAAATGTTGCCAGATACATGATTTTTAGTTCAGGGCAGATTCCGAATGAGCAGGACTTAATATGTTTTAAAATGATGTGTATCTCAATTTAAATGGACTCTTCTGACCCGTCTACATTTTTCAAAGAAAACACACATTCTGGAAGAGTATATAGTGAGAAAAGAGGTTCTGCAGTATGGGGTATATTCAAGTGCTTAATCCTACCAAGCTATGCCAGCTGCACAATGAATCAGCCAAAACATAGTATGCTAAAGTGCCTTAGTACTAACAATGAAGAATGAAAGTAATTGGCACGCTTCTTATAAACAGCATTTCAACCATCCTTATTTTCTTTCATTGTTTTTGCACAAGTTACAAATATAAGTTACTTCTGATGGAAAAAAAAACCCAAGCAAAATATGTTATCAGTTCCAAAAATGACTTACTTTGATGAAACAAAAAGTAAGATGTGAAAAGTAGTAAGATATTAAAATAAAAATGGATAAAAATCATATTCTGAAATTCAGCATGAGCAACAATGGAGATTGTGATACTAACAAAAACTTATTTCATACATGAAATACTTTATCTCTCCTTCTTTCTTTTTTTTAAAACCAAAAAGCATGAAATTCTCTCAAAAGTCCAACAGGTAAAATGCTTATTAAATGTGTATTCATAAATGTACTGATGCATGAAGCATTCCACACTAATAATAACAGCAGGAATCTTTTACAGTAATCTCCTCTCTGTAATGGGATAACAGCTGCCTGCAAATCAAACATCCATGCTTAACTCCCTGCATGCCACATGAATATCTTGTCCATACAGATTGTCTGAATGTGGGTGAAATTTGCGCACACTTGAGTCATTGGCAGAGAAAAGGTTTACTGGAGCAACAACCAAATAATTAGATATCAACTTCTTTGGCCGAAAATACACAAAAGAAGGTAGTTTTAAATCTAGTCCGTGGCGTACAAAAAGTTTAAAGCCATAAAATGATTGTGCATGACCATGGACAAGAGTAAGACTACCTGTTTGAATTTGAGCCTGTGCGAACAGAACACTGCTACAGATACAATGTTTCAATTTGTAAGCATTGCCAAACTAGAACCTGAAGGACTTACAATGTACTGTGGATGTAATTCAAATAATATATATGACTTGAATAGTGGACATTTAACTGCCTATTCAGATTTCTTATTTCTAATGTTGTTGCTACCATCGTAAGGTATTATATCTCCCACTAAGAAAATTTTGTGCAGTGAGTGGATTCTGTGGTATCATATGTATCTCATGGATATAGTGATGAGTGACATGTTAAAAGTCCTTTTGCATCTATGTGTATATAGTTGACATGTGCAATATGGATGGTTATTACTGATAAATCTGGCCACCACTGAATAGATGTATGACAGCCGTCTCTACATACACGCAGAGGTTTGCCTCTTGATAAATCTTTCGTGAAATGAAATAGAGGATGGACTCGGAAGTTGCATCATTTATGGCATATATGTTTTGACATCAAAACTCTCGGTGACAAATCAAATTTTTGTGGACATTCTAGAGAAGTGGGGGGGGGGGGGGATGGCTTGTAGTCAAAGGGACCATAACTTGTGCTCAGACCCTTATCAAGTAACTATGGATTTCTAGCCATCTCTACGCCTTACTGGTACTGTTGGTGACCACACTGCTTTCCAGGGACCCCAGGAGGCTCGATATGGTGAAGGTGTAGTTTGTCAGCGGTGACAGGCCATTGAAAAGTCGCTCTGATACCGACGA
Organism: Diadema setosum; assembly: GCA_033980235.1. Classification (NCBI taxonomy): domain Eukaryota; kingdom Metazoa; phylum Echinodermata; class Echinoidea; order Diadematoida; family Diadematidae; genus Diadema; species Diadema setosum. The sequence goes on from CM067061.1 coordinate 38,468,471, forward strand.
TCGGAGCATGATAGGCAGGCCATCAATGAGAGGATCTGAGGTCAGATTGTACATGTCCACATCGCCCTCTGCTGGTGGGTTCCATGCAACCCGGATGCTGTCAGACTTGATGTGAGGGAAGCGGAAGTTCGATGGGGGTAGGGGAACTGTGGGTAAAGTGGTCAGGTTTGCATGAAGAAATCTTGAGGTCTCATTAATGAATATGTACTCAGCAAAAAGGTAACAGAATATGAAAATACTGTAAACGCCACTTATTTGACGGGTCTAAATTTTTGCAAATTGGGACTACCACACAATTTCTATTGGCGAGTGGTTACATTTGCGATTGTGGAGTACAGTACTGATCACAGAAATGTATGCGTGCATGTCATATTCATGTCGGGATCACAGTTAATATTTTTGCGTGTTTTTAAATTCGCAAATAGCACCCATCGGGCGAAATTCGTGAAAATAAAACGTTGCGGAATGTTCGATGTATACAGTAGTGAATGATCGCAAGTGCGATGGTACAAAATTTTGCAAGAGGTGATATAGAGGAGCTCTATTTGTTTTGTACAACATCTCAGACATCATCAGATGTTGTACACACAGATCCTTGAATTTCAGCATAGAAATGACAAACATTTTCCTTAAAAGGCAACTGAGTAGCACTGTCACCATCTGCTAAGTACCTGTATGTGTACATACTGCGAAACTGATCAGTTGGCATTGTTTACAAAATTGAATGACAAAATACAGGCCTCTGTTAAAGCACACTTGAAATTGTTGAGTGCGCGAGGTAAATGTTTGTCTATTTTGACATCGGATCAGAGATGTGCAATGGCACTAAAACTTTGAGTCAATCGTGAGTTTAACATATGGGAGTCAATGGAATTAGAATTACAGATTGGTGGCATCAGCCATATGTGATATCCATTTTTGCTTGAACAAAATTGCACGGCTGATAGAGACAATGTGCGATGGTACTTTCAATTGATTGTCACGTGATGGGCAATCAACTTATCAGATTACTACATTCTTTTTATGTGTTGTAAAAAAAAATGATTATGGTAAAACAAGATGGAGGATTTTAGACTGTAGAAGTTCACATTTCTGGGTCAGTATGATTTCATTACATTGGAGTTATTTCTACACACACACAGACACACAGACACACACAAACAAATATTTATCTTCATCTAATGGTTACTACAATAGGGAAGAATGATAACAATTAGCAAAATGGACAGAGAGTGGAATGATGGTCCTGTTTCTATAATAAGCTATGGAAAAACAAATGGACTTTCATTTATCAATGATTGCACATCTTCAATGCATCTTTAACTCCCTGTATGTGACTTACCATCTTCTACAATTATATTCCTATCGATATCCATGTAACACAGTAGTTACTGCAAATATTGATGCAGCATCACTTTCAATGGAGCAGTTCAGATTCACTTTCTCTGCATATTTACGTGTATATGTGTGTGTGTATACGTGTAGATGGAAAAACGAAACAATACTTCATATAACATACATTCCTTCAACTATACATAATAACACAAATACACGTACAATCTCAAAAAATTTGCAGTGGGACATATGGAGAGTACATGTCTATGGAAATAATCTACACCTTCTATGAACAATGTCCAGGAACCTCTTGATGTTTGTTTGTCTTTCAAAATGTTATACAAAAGAAGCAGGGGCGGATCCAGGAAGTCCATAAGGGGGGGGGGGGGGGGCGCCACTAATATTTTTGGTGCCACTTCCGAGTTTCATTTCATTTTTTTTTTCTTTTTGTTTATTTTGTTTTTAACATTATATAAAGGGGGCGTGCACCCCTTGCACCCCCTCTAGATCCGCCACTGAGAAGGAATAACTAATTAGCCATCACGACATGTGACTGAGCTTTATAGTACTCCTGTGGTGACATACGTGAGGCACTGAGCTCTCTTACCTGTGTACTGGTTTTTTCGTGTTGGTTCCAAGACTCCGGGACGCACACTGATGGTATATTCAGTGCCAGGAGTGAGGTCCGTTATCTCATACATGTTTGCGTCATTCAACTGTCTAGTCACATTCATCTTTATTCCAGAGGCATTGTAAGCGATCACGTACCTGGATGACAGAAAGAAAGGAGAAGTATTTGGAGATAAACCCTCTTTATCTCGACCATATGAAAATGTCTCTGCCATAGTACACAAATGTCTTGAAGCTGGCTCTGATAGGGTTGAGAAGTCTTTGGTCATCTCCTTTGGATGAGTGTATTTATGCGGATCAACAGTATATGCCTCTTTGGAGGTTCTTTACAAGTTGTATGTTCAATACAATACTTGTACATAGATGTACTTTAAGATAATCGTACAATTTTTCTCTTTGAACACACATATTTTTTGTGTATCATACAATGGCATATTGTAACAGTGGTCGCTGGCATCTTACACATATAATGCTAGGGCATTTTCAACTTAAATAACCTGCTTCTTTTCTGTTTCTTAAAGTAATCTACACAGCAAGAGGGTACATTGTAACTGCACACAATTGATCTGAGTGTAACCTCCTGAAACACCGCCAACAATGAGAATATTGGAAATTTGCTGGTGATTAATGGCATGCGTCATTGAAAAGTTACATGTGGCCCTGCGTCATTGAAAAGTTACATGTGGTCCTGCATGACAGCATTAGCAAAAGAGTCCTATGGGCCAATTTTCCAGTCAGCCTGGAAAAAAAAGAAAAAAAAAAGATTAACTTTTGGCTGATTTGGACAGTAACCCTATTTCTATCAAAATCTTACAGTTATGAAAGAATGAAATTAACTTAAGTATGTTTTTAACAGTTTCTTTAGATCTATTTTCTTTTTTCTCACTTGTTTTTCTCTGCATTCAACACATGAGGCTGGTGAAAGTGTGTCATTAAAAAACAAAACAACAGGGTCAACTGTGAGAAGCTCTTACTGTATCACACTTAGCACTAAAAATGATGCTGCAAATGATCTCTTACTCGTCAACATGGTCGTGAACCACAAGCTCGTACTCGATGCTGATCGAGTCTGTTTCAACGTCTGTGATGTTGAAACCACCCTGTAGTCCGGTCACTGGATGGGGATAAAGATGTGCAATGTATTCATTTAAAGGTCAATACGAATGGATGTACTATCAACAAACTTTACATGCGTGTGTGAGTGCACACAAATGTGAATTCAGAGCACATTGCATCATGCCTACAGCCAGGGCTGCACGCTAACCCATTTTTTTTTTCTCTCTTTTTACTGGTCGATCTCTGACAAAAACTACTGGTCCGACAGTGATTTTTACTGGTCCTGGACTACAATACAGCTTTGATTAGCTGCAGATGAAAAGCATGATCAGTAGCTGTCTTGGAGGCAGCAGTTATCACATGTACAGTTTACCTCATCATAATTTCCTGATCAGTGATAGGCAAATTTCTGCAGCAGAGCCTGAGTGCATGCACTCACATATATGGCATAAATGCAGAGTAAGACACACAGGATTGAAAAACATGTGCCAACTAGTATATAAAGTGGGACACCATGGATTTTCCCAGCCTGAAGCATCGCAGTCACTCTGTCATAATGGAAATTATGTGTCTGCGACAAAAGTTGAGGTTTTGGTGCAGTACATATAACATTCATTGTACTGTAGCTGCCGTGAGTTTGTGATGGCTGGTCGGAAGTTTCGGCCGGTGCTGACCACCACTGGGCCAGAATCAAGATAAATGAGGATTATGAGATGGCTTCACTCTTTGTAGAGTCCACCTACCAGCTTGGACATCCACGGGATCACCCATCACCACCACTCCCTCGGCCACCTCCAGCAGCGATATAACAGTGATCACGTACTCTACGTCCGCATCAAGGCCAGTCAACGACAGCTCGTTGAGGGCACTCTGGCTGGTCACCTCGACCAGTTGGAACCTCGGTGCGTTTGTCGTGTTGTCGGGGACGTATGTGACATTGTAGTCACCCACCTGTCCAGCAGGATTCTGCCAGGTCACGGTGATGTAGTCTTGACCAATGGCAGTGACCATCAGATCAACAGCAGACTCAGGGACTGCAAGGATATAAAAAAAAAATCTTTGCATTCAAGTGGCTTAGTCACAGACAAAAGACTGAAAAAAATAACAAAACATAACACAAGGCCAAACATGCTACTATTGAATGATACCAATATTTAATTGCACACATAAAGAAATGTGAAAGCTGATCATAAAATCATTATTGCAAACATGTTGAATAGTCCTTACTTGTTTTGTATATCAATTCAAAGCCTTCATGGCGTTAATAGAAATTACAAGCACGGAACAGACGTAGGTCCAAACTTCAACATTTGCAAATGCTTGTTGAATGTCCCTTACTTGTGTAAGCCTCTGTGGTGATGGGAATTCCAAGAATATTTGAGACAAAATTCGGCTGGGCGTAGATCGTGTAGAGTGAGCCAGAAACGAGCTGAGTGAAGGTGTGATTGGCTGCGCAGGACGCGTTGTCATTACACGTGAAGACCTGTTCAGCTGTTGTAGCGGTCCAATCCAGCAAGCCAAGAGTAACGCTGCCGAAGTGAAGTGTGAACAAGGACCATTCAAGAGTGACATGCGATACCTGGTCTGGGCATGTCTTGCTGGGCACGTTCACACCATGTCAGCATGTGTGAACACCACTGTACAAGGTTATTACCTATAATGACCTTGTTGTTACTGGTTTTGATTTACGTACATGACAGGAGACACAACAAAATCCAAACCCTCCCATGAATTACATAGCTTGGGTCAAACAATTTGCAAGCTCAACTTAATTTGAACTTCTGGATTTCTGTTTATGGACTTGGATATAAGATAGCTTCACATTAACATTTGACAGCATCAAATTTGTACAATACTATGTCACGGAAGACCAAAATTACAGACTAATATGTTTGGGACTCCAATTTATTACCTCTAATGTATTTCTCCTAAAAGTCATTATTGCCAGGTGATCATAACAGACAATACCTTGATGCGACGGGCACAATTTATTCTTTGGGATTTCATGTCGAAAGTAGGAAGTTTAAGGACGATTTGCGGGCAGGTCTTTTGAATATGTGGGCGCAACTGGTATCACTGCATCACGTGACCACAGAGAACATCAAAATCCCATATATTTACCATAACACATCTGCCTCTAATAACACTGCTACCATTAATGATTCTGTTTGCAGAATTTTACTTCATTATATTGAAATCAAACTCATCAGAGCGGACTGGAATGACGCACTTATAGTACAACAATATAAATTCTTTGATAAAGTAAACTTTTTAAACTAAGAGTGTAAGATGAAATCATATACGTTGTATGTCTTCTCCAGTCTTGTCTGATACATTCTGCAGACACATAGTGACAGGGGCGGATCCAGGGAGGACCGCAACCGGCGCACGCCCCCCCTTTATTTTTTGTTGAAACAAAAGAAATAAAAAGAAAAAAATGGGGGAGGGGTGCGCGCGCCCTCCCTTTAATTTTGTAAACACGCCCCCTCTTTACGGAATTCCTGGATCCGCCCCTGAGTGAGACGGGCTAAATGCTAGCTGGCACCGATTCCCCTCTCCCTCCTGCCCCCCCCCCCCCCCAAAAGGAGAGAAATACTAAAGTGAATTTACTTTTCAAGCTCTGCCATGGCTTCAAACATCACCTTGATGGAATCAACACCACGATCCAGAATGGAGAGTGTGGTATCAGCGGTACCTGTGACAACACGATTCATCATGAGCACCAATTTGATTGCTTGAAATGCAAAGAATGACATTGTTTTATACAAACGAATACACATTTTAAAATTTTGAATGGTAAAAATGCATTCAGAACAGACAGACAATTCTTCAACAAGTCTCTTTGCTTTATTGGCACAATAAAGTCACCTGCTACCCTTGCTACTACTACAGAGTTCAACAACTTTCCTGTGTATTATCTCACTAACCAAGCATTCTGAAATCTTTCATAAGTGGTAAACTGGTTACTTTTTCTGGTAGAAATCACATTAAAAAAACGGGATATCAAGCTATGGTAGTCATACTGGTCATATATTGGATATTTGAAAGTGAGCACATATAAATCCATGCATGAATTGCATTGACAGTTATCACATCACTCAATGCGTCCCAAAACTGTAAGCAGGGGAATATAAACCACAGCAACATTACTGTATAATTGGGAGAAACACTGGGCCTGCACTCACTGGCATCAATTTCCAGCACTTCACTCTCTGTTTGTTCCATTCCGTAACCAACCCGAGAGGTTAGACGTATCGTCCAGGTCTGAGAGCCGGGGTCTGCGCACGTAAAGTTGACTGTCACCATCGGTGAGAGGTCGGTGATGCTCTCGGGGTTCCGGCAGTTCTCAATCTCCAGGAGATAGCTGGACACGTTGCCTGTCGGATGGTCCCAAGTCAGGGTGGGGTAGGGCTGGGCGGGTCTGATGCGTATCTCCGACACACGTTCTGGCTCTGCAGGTTAACATGGTGTACAGTGGTAAGGATGGAATCATGTGAGGGCAAACTCAATACAATGTACATTGTAGCTGCATTCACATTTACAAAACATTGCAAAGTTTAACCTCGAGAAGTCTTCATGAAATCTGCTTGTCCGTTCACACAGCCACCAAAACTTCTTGGAAGCTCCACTTCTCAAAGTTTGGATCACTGATGTGCATGCGCAACATAGAAGAAAGCATGCGCAGTCTGACAGCTAATGATTGTGATGTAACAATGCACACATGTACATCCCAGTAACCACATGCTTTGAAGGCACTGCAATGGATTGGTCATGTGACATATACTCTGAAATTTCAGTTGCATGCATCCAGACAGCAACAATTTTATTAAGAAAATTTGTGGCGGGTTAAGGAAATTTCCCTAGTTTGAGTTGGAAGTTTCGCAAGAACTTTGCAGGGAGTTTCCGGGTCACACTGGCAAAACTTCGAGAACTTCAACTCCGCATTGTTTTCCCAGGTTGATCATGGCTGTGTGATCATAACTGATCATAATCATTGTCAAATAGTTCAATGAAACAAATTGGGAAAGTCATACATAATGGAGCACCAGAAGGTCTCATATAGACACAAAACATATTTGCCCTTCTTCTTGTTGTCAAGACTGACTGTCTCAAAACAGACACTAGAGTCTCAAACTGAAATCATTCAGTAAGAAATCAGTACAGAAATATCTACATTGGAGGGTCAGAAATGTCAAGCTTCAACACGAAGATCTGAAGAGTTTGTTTGCGGTAGAGAAACGGTGCTTGGCAAAACTTGCAAATCAAATTACTTCTTTAGTGTTTGGGTGATGCTCAAGAAGTTTAGCAAACACATTGGTTTTAGGGTGAAGATGTGCAGGACATTTTTTTCTTCTTGAATGTATTGGAAACTGCATTGCCATGGTAAATGACATATTATGGCAATAATTCATGGCATAGTTTTTGCTGACTGGACTTTGTGACTTCGTCATTTTTGAGCAATAATAAAAAAATTTGGCATGCACATTGTGCAAATCACATTTCTTACTGTGTCAGAAATGTGTATGCATAAGCCTACCGTAGCACGCAAAACAAAGTGTTATATGGAGGCAGACATCTTGAAATCACCTGACACATTTATGATGTGTTGATTGGTTTTTGCGAACAAACAAGGATGGCAATTATCAGCTTTTGCAACAAAACATTGATGTTTAGACAGAAGTTATTCGAGTTACTGTACATCGCATTTTGTCATAAACTGATTTTACCTGCAGATGTGGTCCCACAATAACATGTAATTGAATCATACATGGTGTAGTATACATGTACATTGATTGATTTTCATGAAAAATTGCCTTATCATTTTTTTTTTTCGCAAATAAACTTTTCATTTGTATACTACATGTAATTGCGTATGGAAAGGTGGTTTCACCTGGCCTTCGACCTACAATGCCACGTACCTGTGTACTGTTCCACGCTGGCACCCTCCGAAGCCCTTGACGAACCCAGCAGGGTAATGGAGATGGCATAGCGGTACCCAGGCAAGAGATCTGTGAGCGTGAATTCCCTCTCCTCCACTCCAACGTCAACATCAGGCAGTGTGCTTCCATCGGATGCCTCAGCACGGATGCGGAACCCTGTGGTGTCATCGACCACCACATCAGCATCCCAAGCAATGGAGATCGATGTCGAGTTGAAACTTGTGACACTGGCATTCAGAGTCACAGGGGCAGCTAAAGAAAAAAAAGGAGAGAAGGACCCACAATCATTGGCTGTCTTCTTATCCACAAAGAGTACAATCTTAATGGCCAACTATGGGCATCAACACACATTTAATGTTTTTGTTTTTTGTTTTTTGTTTTTTTTTTCGCTGTGGGTTGCTTTCAAGTACAGTGGACTCCAGTTATAAACATGTCCTTGTGACCTGCAGCTTTCGATCGTTATATCAAAATTTCGTTGTAACCGAATAAATAAACAATAAAAAACCATAAAGCCAACAATTCTGCTGCCAGGATTTTTATTTCGTTGTATATAAATTTGTTATAACTGTGTGCGTCATAACGAGAGTGCACTGTACATACAATGTAATTTCTTTTGATACAGCTGTACATTTGTATGTAGAACTTGAACAGCTTGCAAACAAATGTCATGTGCATTTCAGACACATCACCTAACAGGGAGGTAAAGAAAGAAAAGAAGAAGTCATATCGACTGTTGACAACTGATAGTTCATGGGATAGTCAGCATTGGCGGTGCATCTGTAACAATCAGAAACCAAAGAGAAAGTAAATTCTTAACAGAATGAAATGGGAAGAATGCATTACTCACCTAGCATGACTGTCCTTGTGATCTTCTCACTGACCATCTGGCTTGAACCAGTTCCTACGACTGCTGCCAGGGATACGAGGTAGGCGCGGTTGGGTTGCAGTCCTGAGAGCACCCTCTCCCTCACGTCGCGGCCGAGCTCCACAGATTCTGTCCTGCTGTAGGCCCAGCACAGCTGGAACCCTTCGAAGATGTTACTTGGCGCTGACCAGCTGACCGTCATGCTCGTGGTGTTGATGTTGAAGATGTCAACATCCGTGGGTGGGTTGGGGCCTGTGATGGAGTCGTTGGCGTTGTGTAGGCAAAAATTAGGAGGGACAGATCAAGTTTTCTTACTGTATGCTGTTATATTTCTGGGTACAGATATTTTTATGAATGAAGAGGTCATATACATTTTCGCGAGATGTCGTTTACGCAAACTGACGCTGACGCTAATGTAAATGCACTATCATCCAAGCGCATCAAGACATTTTTGTGTGTTGTTAAATTCCTGATCAAGCTGTGATTTGTGAAATTCACAAAAATTAAACCCTAGCTTATACCTAGTACATGTAAGAGTTAGCAGTGGAAGAAATTAATCATGATTCAAATCTGGATTAATGACGACACTAAGGTGAGGTGAGGACAGACCTACACCTGACTGACATCAAGTAGGTCTTTCTCAGATACTACACAGTGGTTAACCTCTGGAGTTGTAGGAATAGATGTTTGCCATTGTGCAAATGTGTCTTGCCAAAATTGCAAGTACACATTTGTACATGTTCATGAATACTCAGAAAACATGTCTGGCTTCCAGCCGGCCTTTTCATTGTAGCTGACCATCACATTTTGCAATCCAAAGGAAGGGTATATTGCACACAAATCTTCTCACATCATGAACTAGTTCACTTCCTATGGAGTACCTACCAGGCAAAGACTGCTTTTTAATTCATCTTAAGTTAATGACATGTACAGGTCAGTGGAGATCAGAAAAAGAAACCAAGTTGAAATACTGCGTTGTTCTGAAGCACTTTAGCAGTAATTGCAACTTCGAAAAATTGCAGTCCAAATGGTGGTTGTGCTGGGCAAAGGCCAATCAACCATACAATAATTAACTGCAGTTACTGTCAGTTGCAATTATTGGAAAGTGATTTTTGAAAATGGGCCCCTAAGGCCGGTGACAGTACTCACTTGTGAAAGTGAGAGCCGACCGCCTGATCATGCTGTTGACGATCAGATCCACCCGATATTGGTTGCCGGGATTGAGACCAGAGAAGGTGTGCTCAAGCTGCGTGGCGTTGCTGAAGACGGTCGCCGTCCGGACGCTCGTGCTGCCACTAGTGCCCTCCCGTAGATCCAGGATGTAGGCACCGAAATCCTCGTCCGTCACCGCCCCCCATACAAAGCGAACTGAGGAAGTTGTGACTTCCACGAAGGAAATCTGTGAGCTTACCAATGGGTCTGCAATGTTTGCAAATAATGAGAATGACAAATCATGTTGGTAATGAAAATAAAGGTAACAGCAGTAGAAATAAGCCAAGTATGCACCCACCACAGCAGCAGAGGGTACAAGTCGAGCTAGGCTACATCTCTTCTACAAAGTTTAGGACGTCTATTAACCATTTATATCGTGAACGTGTAACTACTGTAGTTTTGAGCAACACAAGATGGTCAAACACCCTAACCTGTTGAATACTCCTCACAAGTGCACTCTGGCAGAAATCCATAGGAAATGCATGTTACAGCAAAATCAGCCCATCCTCAATGGGTTGAGCTTGTTTTCATTAAAAAAAAAAAAAATAAATCACCACATTTGGGTGAAACTTGATTTAAATTTTGCATTCAGACTAATGAAAAAACAGGGTTAATTGCCTTGAAAATAATGTGTTTATGAATGTACTTTATGTATGAGTACTTGGCGCGTGTGAAAGAAAAAAATGGGAGGGGGGATGTGTGTGAAAAGAAGGATTGTTACCAGTTGTCCCATCCACTGAAACTGACGAGCTCTCCGTCGTTCCGTCTGCTGCCACCGATGACACAGTGATGGTATAATCCGTGCCTGGCTCCAGGTCATTGAAGACAAACTCAGGGCAGGCATCTGCTGGGCGGATGAAATCTCCCTCGCCCGGCAGAAATGTGCCGCTGCCCTGAGGCTGTGCCCGCCTCCTGATACTCAGTAAGAAGAATGCAAATCTGCAAGGGAGGACAAAGAGTGACAGAACTCCTTGTTAAGCCGCTGCCTGCAAGATGTGGTAATTCCCTTTACATTGGATGCATGCTGCACCCAGATCTGGTACTGAATGAATTAAGAAGGAATTGCGGCATATTTTTTTTCCTTCCAAACTTCAAATACTATTTCATTTCATTTCGTTTATTTCGTTTCTAACAATACAAAAAAAAATTCATACACAAAATAACACAATATCAATACAATGTAGTAACAAAGAAAAATATGTGAAGTTACCAGTACTACACATCACAAAAGCAAATGACAATTGAATTATAACTAAAATTGCAGGAAATGGAGGAGACATGCTAAAAATCTAAGCTTGTATTTAGCAGTCACCTCGTGGACAAAAAGACTAGATAACTAAATACTATGAGAGTAGCTGCTCCGTGTCACACTACGTACATCACAAAGAGATGCCTTGTCTCTCATCTGTTCACCTTGAAACTGGTCTTTATGGATCTTTCTCATTCTAAGCAATCTTCATCACAGTAAATCATGCCATAATTCTTTTCATTTGTAGCTCAAGGGGCACATTGCCAACCCCAAGTGTGTTAGCCTTCATTATCACACCAGTGAAAGAAACTGTTTTTGTTTTTGTCTCTTATCTTTTAATGTGCTGTTCCCTGCACAGTCAAGATTGGAATAAGTAACTCTCAGGCTCTTTGAATACTACCCCTAAAGCTGCTACCTCTCCCCAAGATGGGTAGACAATAATGTGAATAACACTTCTTTTTTCACAGACAAGGGTGCCTACATGTAGTGTGCTCTGATCTATTACAACTGTAGTCCCTGACCAGAATATACTCAGCACAGAGTACAGCACTGTAAGACGATCTCTATTTGTCTTTAAACTCTGAAACAACATATCAGTTGATTCTCTCATCTCCCTCTCACAGATTGAATTTGCACTGCAGGTTCCACATATACATGTACAATGGAAGAAAAGAAAACTAAATTTTGTGCATGTCCATTGAGTTTAGTAACATATAATATATCATAGAGTGTTCTATTACGGCAGATTAGACAGGTAAAACATAATATGATACCGGATGAGCGTTCGTTTTATCACAATCAATGGAAATTACCTTTACTTGATAAGACTTTCACCTGCTGGCTCTGCAGGCTTCTTCAGATCGAGCATTGTGAGAAGGACTTCCCACGAGCCGACGTAGCTGGCGCACGCCGATCTGAGAGAATGGGATCGTATATTGAGGAAAGTGAATATTGTCTGAGGTCTCGGTTGAAGGTTCTCCCTTGTTGTTTCCGAATGTGAATTGCTTCCCTTATCCAGCATGAGGTTTTTCCAGAGTCTCTGGCTAGGATAGAACACTTCTTCCAGTTGATGTGGTGGTTTTCACTGGCCACATGGTCGCTGATGGCCGACTTGTGCATGTGGGAGGTGGATTCCTTCTTTTTCCCTCTTGTGTAGTAGGATGCACTAACTGTGTCTACCTCTAGTTTGTGTTCATTTTTTCTGGTGCCAAATTTTCAAGCTGTTTCTCCAATGTAGCTTCTTTCAGTTACCATATAGAATCTGGTAAACTACCCCCGCTTGGTCATCGATGGATCGTTTGTCTTTTGGGTGGACTAGGATGTTCCCGAGTTTTTTGTGTGGCCTGAATGCTGTGGAGATGTGGTATTTCTGGTAAATCCTTTGCAATGCTTCCGAGGTACCCTTTACATATAGAGGTAGACACAGTTAGTGTGTCCTACTACACAAGAGGGAAAAAGAAGGAATCCACCTCCCACATGCACAAGTCGGCCATCAGCGACCATGTGGCCAGTGAAAACCACCACATCAACTGGAAGAAGAGTTCTATCCTAGCCAGAGACTCTGGAAAAACCTCATGCTGGATAAGGGAAGCAATTCACATTCGGAAACAACAAGGGAGAACCTTCAACCCAGACCTAGGACAATATTCACTTTCCTCAATATACGATCCCATTCTCTCAGATCGGTGTGCGCCAGCTACGTCGGCTAGTGGGAAGTCCTTCTCACAACGCTCGATCTGAAGAAGCCTGCAGAGCCAGCAGGTGAAAGTCTTATCAAGTAAAGGTAATTTCCATTGATTGTGATAAAACGAACGCTCATCCAGTTGATTTTCCAATCAGATGAACCTTTTCAGCGAGATAATATGATACCATAGAAATATTTTAACAGTTGTGGATAAAAGGAATTTGATTGGGTTAATACTGTGAAATATTCTTATTTTTTTCCTGTCATATGCTGTCCAACTGGTTCTGCAAAATGTAGGTTTCAGCTTTGAATAGAAATAATCTCAAAAAACTGTGTTGTTGTTGTGGTTTATATGCTTGCACAATTACAAAGCTTTGAGCATGGGGGGGGGGGGGGGGGGGCTGAGGGGCGGAGCTCATAAGTCTTTCAGCCTGAAATGCCAGTCGGAGATTGGAGACCTTCTGCCTTACCTTCCTCTGGGTGGAATCACAACGATGATGACAATTGTGACAGGTGATTGCGCTTGAACGGTGACAGTCGGTGCCACGGGTGCTGTGAATCAGAAATGAATGACTTACATAATGAGGCACACAAAAACCCACAGTAGTTATGACAGTTCATTGCATCCATGTACATTAGAGTCATATCGCCATCGAATTCAATCCTACTGCTTTCAAACCAAACTTTGAAGATATCCACATGTAAAGATCTTGAATGAGAGCACACACAGAATTCTGAATTCACAATTCTCTGCCAATTCCAAGTTGTTTGGATTACTATCTTTTGAGGGATTTTTCACAACCTCTTCATTCAGACATACTCAAGTCATATGTTGCATATGAATTTGAAACATACTACAATTTGTACCTTGCATGACTGTAAGAAGGCATTATTTTGATAAGACTACGACTGACTAGAAATGTTCCCATGGCAACTGGACATGCCTTCACCATAACGCATGTTTCTTCCAATAGCTCAAGTTTACGTATTGACAATGTGAGATGACAGTTTCACATAATTCGCAATAAACTTAAATGGTATGTTTGCCACGAAGGTGTTGAACTGTACATTTGTGACCCTGCATCACAAAACCAACAAAAAGTCGCCAGACATGGGATTTTAGTTAAGAGCAGATTCAGAAAGAGCAGACTCTTAAGTTCCAAAATATGGGGCAAAAAGGCAAAATTCTAGCATTTTCACTTGACCCTTGACCCCATGCCCAAAAATTGTCATCAGAGAATCTCTATCTGGCAATAAGAAATACACCAAATTTCACAAAAATATCTAGAGGCATTGCAAAGACATGGAGGAAATAGTGAATATTTAAAAGAATGTTACCTTAACCTTTGACCTTTTGCATATGTGCCTAAAAGTTGATAGGCACAACTTTGTCCACTCATACATACATATGCCAAGATTCATTAGGATACCTAAAATGGTTCTTAAGTTACACTGTCCAAGCATTGATTATGGATTACAGCTGGATAGACAGACGGACAGATGGATAACTCAAAAAACATCATGCTTCCGGCAACACTTTGTGGCGGAGGCAAAATTAAACTGAAGCAATCAAGGCATCAGCAAACTTACGCAAAGCGTGAGTGATTCCTGTGATCTCTGTCCGGTTTTCTCCCGACAGGCCGAAGAGAGTGAAGCGGTAGACAGTGCCCGGTGTGAGGCTGGTGAGGGAGAGCTCCCGGGGCACTTGTGGCGTGGTCTGCGCTGGGGATGGTGGCTGACCCTCTTCGGGGTCGTACTCCACCTCGAACTCGCTGTAATCCATGGTCGTCCACTGAAGGACCAGTGACCCCTCTCCCGAGTCTGTCAAGGTTATTTCTTCTGGGTCTGGTGTTTGGATGCAAGACCAGAAGGGGAGGAAGAGGAGGGGGGGGGGGGGGGGGTCATGCAGATTAAATCTCTGAATGGACTGCCTCCAATACATGGTAATAATACTTGCAGCATATTATGTTCATGTAACATTTGGTACCTGTTAGCAATTGTTTCTACTAAAAGTCCAAATAAGCAAGGTCTGCACATACAATGTACATTCTTCTTGTAGTAAACATCATAACGTAAGCTCGATATAGAATGTCACTGTCATTCATTTGCTAGCTAGTGCTCTCCTGCAGCAGAATAAAGGTGTGCCTTATCTGGTAAAAGTTACAAGATGATCTTTCCATTGAGTAACTAAGTTTCTTTCTCCTCAACATTTGTGTTGATGTGGGCTTGTACTTGACAATTGTGTGGTAAAACTGTACATGTATGAAGACAACAGTGAAAACCAAAAAAATCTAGACCAATTCAGGTTTGGTAGTTCCAACATATAAAAAAAAAAAAAAAAAAAAAAAAAAAAAATATATATATATATATATATATATATATATATATATATATATATATATATATATATATATATATATATATATATATATATATATATATATATATATATATATATATATATATATATATATATATATATATATATATATATATATATATATATATATATATATATATATATATATATATATATATATATATATATATATATATATATATATATATATATATATATATATATATATATATATATATATATATATATATATATATATATATATATATATATATATATATATATATATATATATATATATATATATATATATATATATATATATATATATATATATATATATATATATATAGAGTGTGAGAAGGGGTCTCGACCATTTACAGTACCAGTGTGTGGCCTTCATTATTTGCATTCATATATATATATATATATATATATATATATATATATATATATTCATGCATTTACAACTTGTAACTAAAATGATATAAATGGATAAATGAATGTCTCTTGGCAATTGGTAGAAAAGACAATCTATGGAACATCCCCCTTCAGATCTTCTTGGTTTGAAGACACGATGTACGTACCAGTGGAGCAAATTTCAGTTGATGGTTCGCTGCGTAGATCTCTCCGTGTGCTCCGCACCTGGATGGTGTACTTCGTATCGGCATCGAGGAAGTCTGCAGTCATCCCTGTCTCCTCCTGCGCATCCCTGTTTTCGAGAATGCTGGGTTCCGTCTCGTCGCGGGCCATGATGCTGATCTCGTAGCCGTCAAAGTTGCCCTCCTGCGTCTCGTTCCAGTAGAACCTGATCAGGGACTGAGTGCTGTATGTGCACCACACTTCGCCAGGAACGGCCGGAACTGTCAGTTTGGAGTTCATTCAGGGAAGCACAAAAATATGTCATCAATGTGAGATCTCATCGAGAGGAAAAGAGTGTGGAAAAAAAATGCAACTATCACTACGTTGCAACATGCATAGGATTGAAAACTGATAAGTCCACCATCTGAGAAGCTGTGACAAGGACCGATTTTTATTTATCATTCCTAAAATCAAAAAGGTTTGTAGTCATCTCTATGACAAGGAATGTCCATGGCCTGAAGCTGTGAAGTCACGTGATTGACAAAGATTAATTTGTTCAATTTTTGTTGCTTCTCACTTTCTGATAAAATGATGCAGAATAAAGAATGAAAACGTCACTGACAACTAATCTTCATGTACAAAGGAAATATATGAAATAATAAATGAATGCTTTGGAGACGTGAAGATACTATAAGAGAAAGAAGGCTCAGGTACACAAAGAATTTCTTCTCATCCCAACCCTTCCAACGACAAGAACAGCATCATGAACAGAGAATCCTACAATCTGCTCTTACTTGTGGTGGCATTTATAGAATCGACGACTTCGTCAATGACACCCACGTCCGGAAGGACGATGACCAGATCGATGCGGTAATCAGTGCCCGGAGTGAGAGCACTGAAGCTTGCCTCCAACGTGTCCAGCCCAACACTCACAGAAGGCACCGCTGGTGCATTGCCATCGAATATTCTCAGGATGAATCCCGAAACATCGGGGTTAGTTGTGTTACCCCAGGTGACGTTGAGGCTTGTCGGGGACTGACCAATCACAGCCAACTCCTCAGACTCCTGGGCCCCTGATTTAAATATGAATGACAAAATAACATTCAAACAAACGTGATATAACGCAAGCAATGATTGTAGACACAAATTGATTTTTTGAAAATGTCTTACTAATACATCATTCATAAAATCTTAAAGTCAAAGAAGGATTCCTGGGATGGATACACGTGAAAAGATTTCATTGAATAACCTTGTGCACATATGAAGTGAGATGGAAGAAGAGAATTAGAAATCGACATCTTCTGCTATGAATATATAAGCATTGAAAAATTTACAGCCACAGAAATATCTGGTGAATTAATGGAACAATTCCTCAAGTTAAAAGCTTATTTTGAGATATCAAATGATTTTGAAAGCCTGTTTCGAGAGAATGAAGCATCCCATGAATACACATGTACAGAAGGAAGGAGAGAAAGAAAGAAAGAGAGAGGGAGAGAGAAAGAAACAGAGAGAAAGACAGGGAAATGCTCTGTATCAAAGTCCCTACAAAATAGCACAGAGACTCCAACCCCAAGCACCTTCTGATCTGGAGATTCCCCCGCCCGAAACCCCTAGCAAACAGGAGACTCCAAGTTGATGTGTGCGAAGCACGAGTTCCTAGGGTTCTAGATGCTCTCTGGTGCTATCTAAGGCTTATTTTTTCAACATATGATAGCAATAAGTAACAAATCCTTTCCACAGGGAGACACAGAGCCAGGGCAGGAGAAATCAAATCTCCAGCGGGAGAACGGGAGATTTTGCAAAACTGGGTTTTCGGCGGGAGATCTCCCGTCAAAAACGAGAGAGTTGGAGTCTCTGATAGCATCCCTTTCACAGCTTGTCTTTGCAATGTCACCTGCAGTGTACACTCAATATCTTCAAATTTGTTTCTGTTTTTTGCTTTTTTTGTTTTTTTTCCATACCCAAAGACCAAGCACAGGATGATTCAAGACATGATAAACAAAACGTTTGTGCTCTACGTACTTGTTCTGGCGGATAGCGTAATGGCTTCGCTCTCTTGATCACCAGCTATAGCACGGACCGTGATCACATACGCTGTGTTCTGAGCCAAATCGTCAATTGTGACCATGTTTCCGACAGGGTTTGGTGATATGTGGGAGGGGGTGTCACCGCCAGCCGCGTAGGTCACCATAAACTCGTCCCACGCCCCCTCCTGGGGATCCGACCAGGAGATGGTAATGGACCCGACAGTCGCCTCTTCAAAGGTGATGTTCTGAGGGGGGAAAGGTACTGAGAACGAAAAAGAGAGGCAGAACAAAACGATATGAGATTCCTGTCATCATTACACTGCAAGTGGCTCCTTATTCCTCTCTGAAAACTTCATTTCTTGTATGTGAGCCATGTTTGCACGGACCAACTCTGCCAACGGCATGCCCGCTACTTTACACAATTTTATATGCTCATACACACAACTGTGCACAAACGGATTGATGACCACAACATGTCACAGTGCATTGAAAGTATCACGATAGCCACACCTTTAATTGTTGTCACATTTACATTACAGCAAAGCTTGCAGTTTTCTCTACAACTTTCCTGTACGGTACCACATTTCTACCATACGACCTCCTATAGAACATCAGATTGCTTTGACAAACAGAACGTTTTTTTAAATCACGCTCGTGCATTGCGGTCTCAGAATAATGTGGCACACAGGGAGTTTAACCATGGCACACAAAGAGTTAAGAAAGAATTTCTGTTCTCTGATCACAGCTTGTAACAGAATGACTATATTGTCTAAGAAACTCCAGTGGGAGTACGAAGAATGAGTGAAATTTGTCACTGTTGGAATGATGTTCACAATTGCGCAGAAAAGCTTAACTACAAATAAAGTGTATGATAATCAACTTTGTCACAGACACATATTTTGTATTGTAGCTCAAAGTCCATAAATTAAGTACATGGTAATGTATTGCACAGATTATCAACATGGACACTGCACTTCCAAACACCAGTCTTTGTTCAAACCTCACTTTCTCAATGCAATGCAGTGAAAATGAGAGTTATCGACTGTTTGTAATCATTAAAAATGAGAGCAAATTTTCAGCATTTTCTTGCATCATAGCTCAATTCATGGCTATTCTTTCTGCAGCCACTTTCACACTGCTGACACAACATATCCCACAAGCCACATGGAAAATAACCATAATTTTCTCATGAGCCACATCTTCTTTGCTACTCCTCCTGCAAATATACAGTAGGCAAATGGATAGGGTGTTCACGAAACTTACTTGTGTAAGGCTGAATTGAGGGAAGGTCACACACAAAGTCCCAGCGGACGGTAATCGTGTACTGCGTTCCCGGTTCCAGGTCTGCGATGGACAGCTGTCGGACTCCAGTGACATTCCTGGTCACGTTGTTGGACGGCCCCATGATGTCCACAAAGAATGTGTCTGTCCCCACCACTGGGGACCAGGAAATATTCACCATGGAAGTGCTGACATCAAGGACATCAATATTCCCGCCTCGGGTCTCTGCATTCGACCAAAATGAAGAGAAATATGATTACTGGTGAGAATTCATTCAGTGCATATGAATAGACTACATGTAGGGACAATGTCTACAAAGATTAAGACTTTTTCCTGGCTCCCTATAAAAAGCATACTATATCCTTGTGTCAAGTTAACTTGAAGCAATGTAGTTATCATTTTGAACATGGTTTGTGAGAAGAATGCCTTCTATCTATAACACATCTAATCATTACAGATACAATGAAGAGATTGTAGGCATATGAGATGTTGTCCACCAATTTGTGACACTATGCACACCTTGATGGATTTTTATTTAATGGCTGAATGAAAGATCAAAAAGCAGTGTGTACTTTTAAGAAGAGAAAAAGTTGCCAGTCATACGTTGTAAATTAAACGGTTTAAAAATGATGCTTAAGGAAATGCCCATTTCGATGACACAACATCATATTTATTAATAATTGAGGTACTGGCAGAGGGTTTGGCGAGATAGAGGAAAATGTCTTCATGTCAACAGCTAAGCAAGCTAGAAATGAAAAGTCGACCGTACATGATGACATTTGCTATAGACATGTGACACCTTAACACACATACTTACAAAATGCATGCACCTCCGTACATGATATGTATGACCAAATCTTAGAAAAGTCATACTTGGAAATACAGTGTAACATATAAGTTTACATTCTGCACCTATCACATAAGCTTGGTCATACTTTGTCACGGCCTCGAAAATTCATGCACAAGACCCAAAACAGAAAGAGAATGTTGCAGATAAACCTGAACATTTGAGCTTCACTGGTCTATGACCTCATCAGCATGTTACCATGGACATCACTATAAGAATAGATCCTCTAAGAGCATCTTTGACCCCAATGAGGTCACATATGGACAAAAGGGGAATGCAAAGTTATTTGTCCTAAGAATTTGGCAGGGAAAGTTGGTGAGACACGAACTTGGGTGTCTCCACATCATATGACATATGGAGACAGCCAATTAAGTTCATCTCTAACCAACATTTAAAAAGAGAAAATACAGACAGTCTTGCACATTAACTTCCACAAGTGACCTTCAACCTTTGACCTCAGCACATAACCCTGGACAATATACAGCTGTACCTTTTTATGAACTAACACCTGAGGGCATCTGTGACTCAAGTTTGAGGGTGACTGGAGAGACAGCAGCAAAGCTGATTGAAGCAAGAGAATCTCGCAGGTCATGTTGAACATATATGTTGCAGAAAAGGGAATTTTGGATCCCTTAGTCCCACCTCTATGTTTACAGAGTGAGGCAGTTTATGCTCCTAGATATCTTTCGCCTCACTTCCAATTGCATCCTGCTGCAATACTCTGAGGAGAATTGACCAGCATTTTATCATTTTCATCACAAGGTCAAGACTGATTTGTATCTGATGCAAAGAAACAAACAAGTTTGCAATACACAATCTCTATGAATCAAACAGGAGAAAGTCCACAATTTTGCTATTACTGAGGCACCACATCGTGGAATATGACAACCAAAAAACCAGAATAGTCCATTCTTTACACTGCCTGGCACTTTTGCTCTTTCACACAGATGAACATGTGAGTATTCCATCTGCAGGATTGATCTATTCAGAAACCACAATCTCATCTACAGGTTGGTGTGTACAATTACAGCGCAGGTTTGAAAACACAGTAATGAACATGACGGTGACCCCACATTGGCCATGGCACTCAAACAATTACACATACATGTACACACAGATGGTAATATCAATCAACAGGTAGACACACTAACACTCAAACTCTCAAACTCACAAACATCCACAGGCAAAAAAACCACACTTGACAGACCTGAGACTGCGTAGACCATCACCGGCTCGCTCCTTGCGTCTCCACTGACCACCTCGGCCGTCACATTGTAGCTCGTCATCGGCTGCAGCTGCTGGAGTTCGACCACCTGCTGTTGGCGGCACGCTCCTCCCATCCCGCTGATGTTCGTGACCGAGACGTCTGCAGTTGGCTCCACGCTGATGGAAACATTGTCAAAGTCCCCATCCGGTAGACACCACGTGATCATCAGAGTGCAGGAGGTGACGTTGCTGAGGCTCGCATTGAACACAGGCAGTGGGACTGCCAAAATACACATACACACACACAGACAAGAAAAAAAGGAAGAAAATGTCATTAATTAGGCCTAAGTGAGAGAAATAAACAGCTCCTCTGCAAATTCTCACATATAACAGTTGAAGGCACAGAAAAGTTCTTGCATGAATAATCAATTTCCCTCCATTGCAATCATCCACTGAGGCCCATGAGTCCCTATGCACCCAAATGTCCACACTCAATTAGTTACAGAGAGACTCAGATAACCACATCTGACATGTCAAAATAAATTACTTTAAATCACATCATTACCATCATAATCATGATATTTCTGATACACGGACAGTCAACAAAGACATAGCCCTACACACCTGTTGTTCTGGCGGCTGTAGGGACACGGAAAGCCAATGGCCACTCGAGGGTGAAGACGTACGTTCGACCTGGGGTCAGGCCGGTAAAGTTGGTTGCATACGTGCGAGAGAGGCCGTTGCTCGACGCGACTGGCTGGTTGATTATCTGCGAGGCGGGTTCGTCCCCGTCGGCAGGTTCGTAGGAGAGGACGTACTCCGAGATGCCCGGAATCATGTCCCAAGAGACGGGGATGCGGTAAGGAGTGATCGCACCAAACTCCAGCGGAGATGTCTGAGCTGCATTGAGCATTTACAATGTTTCAAACAATTAATTACAATGACAAAAACGGACAGGTGGTTTCAGGCATTTTAGGAAGTAATATGACGGACAGTTTTGCATATCTTAGCGACTAATGGGTTAACCATAAGATGCATGTTGCTCTGCTTTACTGGATTCCTCAATAACAACAAAGACTATAGATTTCTTCCAGGGTAAAATCTCCTTTGAAAGGTGATATCAGTTTTGATAAGTTGTAGAAAAAGCCTTGGGAGCCAGATCGAGAGCCAGACTGAGCACAGACTGAGCAAATGATGCACCACATGGTACCCAGAGGTACAGCGTTGTATGGGGTCATCTCATGATTATACGCAAACCGTCATCATGACTGTCAAAATTTGGCAGTCGGTGACAATGACCCCTAATGCCAATTCAGCCCTGTTAAGATTTTCTTTTACCATAATCATAATAATACTGATAATAAACATTTGACAATATTTTGTTTGTTTTTAAAATATGCTATTACAGTCTTTAACAGTGTTTCAGATGAAGATCATCTTAATCCATGAACTTGCCGAGTGTGGCGTAGTTGTCTACATGTGACGATGAGATCACTGGTTTACTGTGTGTCATGAGCTCCGATATTATGATGCTGCTGCACTGTTGAGCTCATTTGTAGCAACAAAATTTTCCTTTACAGAATACAAAGAATTACTTTAACCTATTTTTGTTTTCTCGTGTGTGTGTTTGCCAAGGGTACAGAGCTTTGACTGTGATGGTGAATCTTACTCACTCAGTGTTATGAAGTCTGTCATCTTCTCGCTGAGTAGGACATCACCATCCTCCTCCTCGACATACGTTGCCACGGAGATGACAAACTCTTCATCTGGGTAGGGGACCTCCCACAGGTAGTTCCTCTCACTGGGCTCCAGGTTTTCCTCCCGTGTCTCATTGAGAGAATACCAGCAGACCCGGAAGCCGTCGAAAGTGGTGGAAGGTGCGGTCCATGTGACGTTCACCATGTTGCCCTGTGGGTCCAGGAGGAGGTTGCTGACTGGGTTTGGCCCTGGGGAGCGGGGCCGGGGCAAGGGGGCAGGGTAAAGACACACAGTTTGTGAGATAAATGTTCTGGAAAAGGTTTTACACCTGCCTACACCCACTGACTCAGTCAACGGCGTGCCAAGTTTGCATATTCTGCTCAAACGCACAAACCCGCCCAAACCGACTGATAAATCTGCAAATGCCACAGTGCAATGAAAGCATTTCGCCCGATTCCATTCCCGTCACATCTACACGTAGCTTGCATTTAATGATCGACTATCAAGTGATTGACTATCAAATGGTATTCCCTTCTGGATTTACAAGTAAATTCTAAGTTTCTGTCACAATTTTGTGTGAAGAGTCATGCCTCTACAATTATGCAACTTCGGGCCATTAGAAAGAAAATACAATCATAGATTCGTCATACAATTCACGTGAAAGCAAAGCTTGGCATTTTCTCTACAACTTTGCTCAATACACGTCCAGGGTAACAGAAATCTATTAAAGTTACATAGACCTTACAAACAGCCTGTTTCTCAAAGGCATGACTATATGTTGCAGTCTCAGAATGATGTGCAATACAGAGGTTTTACACCATGGCATATTAAGAGTTACATGATGCAACTACTCTCTCCATTTCTCATCAGAGGACCACAAAACAATCCATTAAAAAACATTGTGACCTATTAAGATACTGACACCATTTACAGTTACAATATTGCATAATCTACATATCTTGTATCCTGCTTTTAGCATAGGAATGTTAGTAACGGTACTTCGCATCTATTTTGAAGTTCTTGCCAAGGCCATAATTGATAAACTACTCTGCACTACACACTTTCATAATGGGGCAGGAGGAATGCTACGGTTCTTTGTACAAAGCAAAGATTGTCAATTGTTTCTGATGTTGAAAATATCCAGAATTTCCATCTGAGTAATTAAAGGGGAGGAAAAATAACCCAACCTCCTCTCCTCCCCCCTCCTTCCCCAAAAATATATCATACAAATCTTCTCTCTACATCAATAAACACAAACAGGCACTCACTTGTATACTGCTCAGCCATATAATCTGCTCCCATAACCTCCTGCAGGTTCTCATCAAGGCCAACCAGATTGATGATGTAGTTGGTGCCAGACTCCAGGCCACTCAGTGTCAGCCGATGGTTCAGGTTCCTGCTGAGGGGGACTTCCGCCACCATCACAGATTCATCTTCCTGGTAATAGTAGACGAGGTACTGGTCCACATCTGTGGTGCCGTTCCAGATGATCTCGATTGAGTTGGTCCCCACCGTGTTGATTGAGATCTCATTTGTGGGCAGGTCCCCTGTCATAAAGCTCCTCTCTGTGGAGAATCACATGCATATAATATAACATTGATGTTGCTATCATTTCTTTGTAAAACTAGAAATGTCGCTTTGGCGACTGGTATGCCTCCGCCATAATGCATGATTTTCCCAATAGGTCTAGATAGTACATGTAGACACTGTGTGATTACATTTTCACAAAATTGGCAAAATATTGGAATGACAAGTTTGTCACAAATGTGTTGAATGTTCACCTTCCTTGACGTAGGTTTAATTGGATGAATAGGAGAGCATGTATCTAGGGATTTAAAGACTTTAACTTGACTTTGACCCATTCATACATTTAGGCATTGAGTAATTTTCAAGGTACAGGAGTGGAGAAAAAGTGCAATTTCTGAATTGAATAGTAAATTGTTACCATTTTCATCTGGCCCTTGACCCTAAAATTCATAAGATAATTACTTTCAGGTAGAACATGCATAATATGTACTAAGTTTCAAGGTAACTTGAGCCACTTCCGAGATATGGAGAAAAAAGTTAGTTCAGCACTTTCTTGATCTTTGACCTTTTGACCTTTGAGGCAAAAAGAGAAAAAAAAAAACTTTCCAGAGAATTTCTATTAGGTTACACACGCATACACCAAGTGTAAAAAAATAACCCTGCTGGCATTGCATAAATATGAGGGTAATAGTAAAATAGGCACAACTTCACCCCCTAATACACATACATGCCAAGTTTCATTAGGACACCTCAACAGGTTTCAATAGTTACCTTGTCCACAAAATTCATTACGGACGGACGGAAGGACGGACAGACGGACGGACGGACGGACGGACGGACGGACAACCCGAAAACATAATGCCTCCGGCACCACTTCGTGGCGGAGGCATAAAAACATAACAGTGAAACAGAATGCACATTATCTAAGAAAATCACGCAATATCCTCAAACCGAAAAACCTAGAACAAATTTTTTGAAACACAGATGTATTTATACTTGCATAAGTATTTACACTGTTTTCCCCGAAAATATTAGAATATTAGACGGTCTGACTTCTTTTTGAAATGCTCTTGATTCAGTTGTAAATTTTCAGACATGTACTCATAGTTCACATTGAAATGTGTTTTTAACCTGAATGAAAATAAACACCTCAGATGATTGTTGTTATTTTGTTACTGAGTACTGTAAAAGTGTATATTTTCGTGCCACTAATTTTCCACGCTTGGCCGGGTAAGAAGAGTTTCGTGTGTTTTTAATTCCGTGTAATCAAGACATCACGCACAGGAACATATGGCAAGCAAAAATATTCACATGCTTTTATTTTTGTGCTAGTTTCTGCACGAAAATTTCAACACCGCGAAAATTTCCACTTTTAAAGTATATTGATATTGATTTTAGAGTATGTTTAGTCTTTGTTTTGTTTGTTTGTTTGTTTTATTCTTTTTTGATATTCGTATTCCCTCTATGTTTTATTTGATTTTGTTTTGTTCTGCTTATGTCAAATACTTTGTTCATGGCCTCTCTGAAAAACGGCCTCTTGTAGTTGTAAAAGTGGATATTTTTGTGCGACTAATTTTTTGCCCTTGGAAAGAAAAGTTTCACATGTTTTTAATTCTGCTGAATCAAGACTTCAACTACTGGAACATCTGGCAAGCAAAAGTATTCACATGCTTTTATTTTCACGCCAGCTTTTGGTTGTTCAAAATGCATGAAAATTTCAGCACCATGAAAATTTCCACTTTTACAGTACACCTTTTAGCAAACATTTGCCCAAGAGGAGAGACTCATCTTCAGTACTTTCATTACATGACGCCACATGGGGCTCATGTATGACCAATACCAGACCTTTCAAATGCCCTAGCTGAAATAATCTGAATAACTGTGCCTCTTATGATTTTTTAACACACAAAATCTCTCTCTCTCTCTGTGAGCGCATACACGAATGCCAAATTGCTAGAGAAATCCTCAGAGAATTGCACAGTAGAAAAACTCTACAGGAAGTGCACGCTGACCTGTTTGTTTATGTCCTGCGCTCACACTTTTTGCATCCCAGATGATAAAATATCTTATCATGGGAGGCACTGTTGACTGAATTCCGCTGGGATTTGAAGTGAAATTATGTGCATACAGTTACGTGTAACTCTTCACTCACAGATTTAAAAAAAAAAAGACTTACCACAGAGTATCAGTTTGAATAATAAACACGGGTCTCATGAAGCACCAATGTCTGGCTGATGCTGAAAACTGTTACATCTTAGCATTTTTTCCTCCAAATGATTTAAACTGACTTGCCATTGAATACTGGAGACCAAAAAATAGACAAATTTCTAGACTTTCCCATGACATGGATGGGTTCTGGATGATTAGTGTACTAACAGTCACTTTGCCAGCTACTCACCAATATTACCACTATCCAGACTGAAAGTACTCTCCCCGGTTCTTGTGACGATCGAGGCGGTGTACAGCGTGTTGGGAAACAGGTCAAAAAGATGTATCTCCGGGCTGGCCTCGCGGGGCAACGTGAAGACTGGCTGTCGGGCATCGCAGCTGTCAGTCGAGGAGGAGACCGTGACGACATAGTCATCAAATATTCCCTCACCCGCTTGAAGCCTAATCACGGCCGTAGTGGTCCCAATGTGAATGACAGAGGCATTGGAAGGTTGCAGTGGTGCTGATTGAAAGAAAATGTAATAAGAACTTTGAATATAAGCATTCTATATTCTAATATTCCATTCTGAATACCAGAATATCAGAAGGGGGAATTTCGCTAAGATATGAATCTGGTACAACTTGTTGATATTCATGTACATGTGTGGTAAGCTTTTAAGGAAAAGTTTGAGGGGAAGAAAAGAAAATAAGAAACTTACCTTTGACGTAGTCAGATATGGCAACTGTCGTCTCAGTGTCATCGTTAGCAAGAGCAACTAGCGTGAAACTGTAGATGGCACCAGGTATTGTGTTGTTTAGCTGCACAGAGGTAGACACGGTGGATAGTGCCATGGGCACGGTGTCTCGGTTGGTGGTGGTGTAGATGACTTCATAGGACACGGCATCAGCCTGTTCCTCCCACGTTACTACCACTGCAGACCCATCGTCTTCAAATTCCAGGATCTCATCAGCTACAGTTTAGGAATCAAAATTTAAACTAAATAACAGCTATTAAAGATAATAAAAAGTTTTGGTACCTCAAAAGTGTCCTTGAATTTCCTTGTCTTAGTTTGTGTTTCAGGTTAAAGTACCTTTCATATAACTAACACTGTGAGACTTGCTCGCCCCAAAGTGCTCTCATGTCTTAGTAATCGTGCAATTAAATGCGACCAGCAGCCCCATACGCATAGCGATCAGCAGTCTCATACGCATAGCGTAATCGGGCTTCGCATTGTAGCATTCAGGATCATGACAGATTTAAAATCGCAGGGTAAATGTCAACTTAAAATCCCATAAATTCTTCAATTTGAAGACTTACCAATTAAGTTGAAGTATTGAAAACAGGCTTCGGGCAACGTTTGGTTCTGCTTATAGTCCCTTTCTGTTCGAATTGATGACTGAATGTGACTCAGTCGACAGGACCTTAGGAGAGCTACATACAGTACACTGAATACTACAGCCAGTGCATGCGAACACATCACATGCGCACAAATTTCAATTCCATGAACGGATAAGATGTTTGTGTGCGCATGCGCTGGCCATGGTATTCAGTGTATGTAGCTCTCCCAAGGTCCTCTCGACCGAGTCACATTCAGTCATCAATTCGAACAGAAAGGGACTATTGGCAGAACCAAACGTTGTTCGAAGCCTGTTTTCAATACTTCAACTTAATTGGTAAGTCTTCAAATCGAAGAAATTTTTGGATTTTAAGTTGACATTTACCCGCGATACTAATTCTGTCATGATCCTGAATGCTACAATGCGAAGCCCCATTACGCTATGCATATGGGGCTGCTGGTCGCAGTTAGCTATGCGTACAATGGGCTGCACGCTGCTGGTCGCAGTCAGTGGTTTCGTACAATATTTATCGACGCCGTACAGCGACGGCTCTGGTACGAAACCATTATTACATGATTGCTAAGACACGAGAGCACTTTGGGGCGAGTAATTCTCACAGACAACGTACTTTAACCTGAAACACAAACCAAGACAAGGAAATTCAGGGAAGCTTTCGAGGTACCAAAACTTTTTATTATCTTTAATACACACAATTTCTATGACATAATGAACAGTCTACACATCAAATTGAGGTCAACTTTGACACACAATTGCAACCACTGCATCAAATGGACATGGACATCTAATGTGATTTCAGTGCATTTGTTTTGAACCCCCACAAAACATGGATAATCATGATGAATTCTTGGCCCTAGTGACTGATTTCTGTAGAGTTATATGCTTCTTCCAAATCTTGATGTTCTATGAATTTTTGCAGCAAAGCACTGACATCACATACTGGCCTGTTTGGAAGTCATTTTCTAATCTTCTATTTCTTTGCTTCATTTTATTTCTGCATTCCTTTTTTTTCAAGAATATAACACAAGTCAACTGAAGAAAGTTATTGAGTAATATTTGAACCACTATCAATTTAGAAAAAAAAAATATTTCCTCTGAATATGAAATTGTTGAATATTAGAATATAGGAAACATTGAATATCTCCACTGAATATTGAACATTCTAATATTGAAAATGTGAAAATACTAAATATTTCCGACTTGCGCTCTAGTCACTTCTGACTTACCAGTCCTGAAGGCCTCCTCTGATGGCAAGCTGCGCTGATCACCGGCCACAGCATAGATCTGAATATTGTACAAGGTGTCGGGCTGTAGTCCACCGACCTCAAGCATGCGCTCCTCAGTGGGGCCCACGGTCCCGACGCGACGCTGGGATGCGGTGGACTCGCTCGCCACCAGGAAGATCTCGTAACGATCAAAAGTGTTGGCGGCAGCATCCCAGCTGAAAGTTAGCCTGGTCTGGGTGAAGGTTTCCAGGGAAATGGCTCCGGGAGCGCTAGGCACTGGTGGTATTTATGAAAAAAAATTCAGATTAAAATCTATGTATGTCGGTCGACGCATGATTTGCTCTTTGAGCATCTGATACCAAAGGAGAGATACCTGAAGATATCTTTCTTTCTTTCTTTCTATGAGTGGATCTTGCAACACAAACCTGACTTTGTTCATTTCCTTTGAAAGTTCTTGTGCATGTGAT
Organism: Diadema setosum; assembly: GCA_033980235.1. Classification (NCBI taxonomy): domain Eukaryota; kingdom Metazoa; phylum Echinodermata; class Echinoidea; order Diadematoida; family Diadematidae; genus Diadema; species Diadema setosum. The sequence goes on from CM067061.1 coordinate 38,498,166, forward strand.
TTATCATGAGAACAACAACAATGACAAAAGAACAAAAACCCAATGAGAAGCAAAATACAAAACAGTAATAATAACAACCATCAACAACAAAAGCAACACTTGTTTGTTCTGTTCTGTATTATGCAAGAACTCACATGTCGTAAAGTTTAGAGAATCAAGTCGGTTGGACACTGAACCAACGGTCCCTGACAGCTGAAGTATGTAGGATGTTGTTGGAGCCAGGCCAATGAGTGTTCCAGCCAGCGAGGTGATGGGAAGGGAAAGGGATTGCACCGAGATGCCGTTCAACTGTGCTGACAGCATGTAGTCCTCTGCGGCATCGTTGGCGCCCCAGGCAGCCGTGACCGCATCGGTACCCACGCTGACGAGGTGCAGCCTTCCGGGCTCAGGACAGGCTGTGCGCAAGGGATGTCGGATAGTGACAAGTGAGAGTATCTTTTAATTCAATTGTAAATGTCAGACAAAAGTTTATTGCATGAACTGAAGAAGGAGAGACCTTTTTGGTTACATGTATATTCACCAAAATGGATGTGATCTCAAAAAGTAGAAGACCAGGGGTGGTATTCTGAAAATCTTCCAAAGTTTCTTCCTACGTTTAGGAAAAATGTTAGGAAGACACTTACACTGTACTATTCTGAAAATCTTTCTAATAGGACGATTTTCAGAATACTACTTCGGAAAAAATCACGACTTAGGAAGAAATTTCTTCCTAGAAAGGATTTTTTAGAATACTGCCCCAGAGGGTAACATGATAAGTCCATCACCCTCAGTTACATGGTCAGGTGAACTGGAGGTGTGATAGGTGTGCATAATGCCAACAGCTGCTAATCAAATTCAGGTCCCCACTGAATATTCACAGATATAAATCTTAGACCCATTATCACTCCCCCATTGATTCTATGACATACATTTATGAGACTTCTGCATCAGAGGTCGTCTATATTTACATAAATGATTACATGTATTTACATCATATTTTTGTAGAGGAATCACTTTCAACAAGCCCACTGTTGTATTTCTCATGATTTTGCCACTGTCATATTTGATACTATGTATTTTCTTTTTTTTTTGTAATGCAAACTTTGTCAACCTGATGGTGATTTACATTGAACTGAACTGAAATGAACTGAAGTGTGCATATGAATGCCAAACGATGAAATAATATACTAACTCGTGAATCTGTACTCAGTGCGGGGCTGACTTCTCGCATTGCCTGCGATTGCAGTCACCGAGACTTGGTATTCTGTGTCAGGCTGCAGACCCTCCAGGACAAACAGGCCGTCATCGCATCGGCTGATGTCAAAGGGCGAGGGTGTGGTCATGGACTCTGGGCTGTAGCTGACCTGCAGCCGGTCATAGCGTTGGCCGCCAAGGGAAGTGTCCACCTCCCACTCCATGGAATATGGACCAGTCCTTCTCAGGTGGAGGAAACGTGGTTTTTCGGGTACTGGGTGGTGGACAAGAATGGTCATGACAGTTGGTACACATTGGAGGCTGTACTCTGGAATTAAGTTCCCTGGCTGCTTTCTACCCTCACACAACATTTTAGATAGAATCTGTAACAGTCACTGCCAGCTAAAAGCCAAAAGGACAGTGGGCCAAAGGCAAGATCTACCTGTGAAATTCAACCCTCACATCCTCATGTTCCCACATGAAGATGGATAAAATGTTTGTTTCTGCAAAAACACTTGGGATATATATGAAAATAGTGCTAAAATTCTGCTTTTCCCGAAAACAAAGACCCTCAAATGTTTTATGCAAAAACAACAACAACGACAACAATTAAACATAAAATCATGTGTGATCTGGTATGTGGTGAACTGCAACAACTATGTCAATATTTTGATGCAAAGTGTGCATTACCAAGAAAACATTACAGATGCAGGGACATGAATGGTACATGAACACACAGTGCCATCAGCCAAACAACCAGCATTGATAAATGTTGTCTGAAAAGTACTGTTTTATCTCTACCAGCACAGCATAGACTCTACTTGGATACTGGATCTACAAAAGTGGAAGTGGCCAAAAAAAAAAAAATAAATAAATAACATTTCAAAAAGAGTGTGAATCTTTGAATGCTGTGTTATCCTCGTAGACAAAGTGCTTAGTTGAACCGAGTCTAAGATAAAAGAAACTCTCACTTGTGGTGAACATGAGGTTTCCTGTTATAACAGCTGTGTCGTTAAACGTCAGGTTTCCTGTTATAACAGCTGTGTCGTTACACGTCAGGTTTCCTGTTATAACAGCTGTGTCGTTACACGTCAGGTTTCCTGTTATAACAGCTGTGTCGCTAAACATCAGGTTTCCTGTTATAACAGCTGCGTCGTTAAACGTCACTTCCAGTGTATATTCCGTGCCTGGTTCGAGTTCGGTGAGGTTCAGGCGACTGTCGGATGCTTGGCGTGCACACATGGGGCAACCAAAGTCAAAGTCCGAAATAGGCCGAGAAAAGCCGACGACAGCCTCATTTGTGCCAATACTGACAAGGTACAAATCGTCTCCTGGACCAGAATCTATGAAATGGGTTGAATTAGAGGACAACCCTGTTGTAACCGTACATCATCACCATTATGACACCACATCATCATTACACAGAATGGCGCTTATTTGTCATTACACTGTAATATATTTAGTACCTGTGCACAAGTGCTCTGGGTAATCATTACTGTAAAATAAATTACTTAGAAGCAGTTGCTCTACGGTGATGCTTTACCAGGGAAAGGGAAACGATACAGTGTACTTACATACCCACCACTGCACTGTATTTCATTTCACTTGAAGAAAAAAAATGTTTCAGAGCAATGATCTTGCCTCAAATCTTCAGTTGCTTTCAATAAATGGTGTCATTGGTGGTTGTGATCTTTATTCTTTCCTATTTCATACATCCACCAAGCAGACAGCACAATGTCACTTGCAATTGCAACTTAATTAAGATTTAGTCTCACTGGAGAATACCTTCTAGCATAACAATTACCTGCATATAAGCGTTGAATTTTACACTTGTAGTATCCATCCTGTGCAATAACCTGGTCCCTCCTACAAAGGCAAACTCACACAGTCCATTTCTCTCTGTTTATACTAAAGACATACACGTAGCTCGCAGCAACAGACCATGCCTTTAATATGAACAGGAAAAAAATGGACTTTGTGGGTTGGCCTTTTGACAGAGGGACCAGGCTATTGGACAGGAGGCCATGTTGAAGGTTATGAACTACAAATGGTAAGAGAAACCCTGAATTGCAGTTCATGCAGACTAGCTTGTTCATTTGTTCTCTCAGTGAAAAATCTCATCCATGTCAGTAAGACATTCAACGTTCATTTGTGGTAATACTCAAACTTGGAAAAAGTGCAACTTGTCATTGCTGTATTTATAAGTTAACATGCTCAGTCATGCAAGCCATTTGTCTACACAATTACGTACCGATGGAAAGAAGAAGAGTTCCCCTTTCCTCCCAACCAACATTGCACTCTCCATAGTTGAAATTATGAAATACTAGCGTCTGAAGTTGGATTATCCTTCCTTTTTTTTTGATATGCACTATACAAATGTATGTTCTCCCTTCTCTACCTACCTTCTCCCTTGACTGACCGACTGTGAATCATATCACATTCAAAATTTGTTTGATGACAGGTAAGTTGGGCTAACAATCAAGATGAGAGGACACAGAGATAGGCAGACAGACACCCACTTGGATGGCAGACCCTGCAACATACTTTCTCCGTTACTCTTGGAATAGAAGCATAATGATTTTATACATGCCATCACCTCCATCTCTCACCCCCCCCCCCCCATTTAAACGTCCCTGTCAAAATAGAAAAGGATAGTTAAGACTGGTTTGCAGAGTATTTAGGTTTGACTGACAGAGAGACAAAGAAATTTTAGATACAAATGAAGACCGTTCACCACAAACCTGTTTCGATGTTAAAAGTCTTTTGATCGCTAGTCCGCATTAATCCCTCCAACCCCATGATGGTCGTCACTTCTGCCGTGTATGGCGTGTCCGGGGTCAGTCCCTCGAACGTGAAGCTGGTGATGTCGGCGCCAACTGTGGCAGGGAGGTCCTGGAGGCTTGGCCGTGGATCGATGTCCACGATGAAACCGCGGTAGAGGCCCTCTGCGGGCAGGTCCCACACCAAGCGGAAGGAGGAGAGCATCTCATCCTGTGCCCGCAAGTTCATCGGAGGATTGGGCTCTGAAAACAAATTGTTGTATCATACCATTGCAGAACATTGGTTGAAGGCCATATCTGCCATTTATGTGCCATACTCACCTACCTACTGTATTGGTTTTGTGTAAACATAAAAAAAAAATGCATAAAAAAGTTTGACCTTCTGATCTATTTTTCCATCTATCTACATATCCTTCTACCTGTCTATCTATCTATTCATCTATCTATTTCCCTATTATTCTGCCTATCCATCTATCAATCTTTCCCTATCTATCCTTCTACCTGTCCATCTATATATCAAACTATATTTACTAATCTATTTCCCTATCTATCATTCTACCTATCCATCTATCTATCAACCCACTAGTATTTATTATCTATTTATCCCTTTTCCTATCTATCTTTTTGTCTGTCTCCTTGAAAATTTGACTATGCATTTTTAAGAACATGGTAACATGAAATTAGCCTCTAATTTGGTACTGGCCCAACAAGGACCCCACCTCTGGATCTGCAATAAACAAACTTGAATGTACCCTCATGAGTGTATTCACACAATGCATTTCTGGTTTTAAAGAAGAAGATTAAAAGATTTTCTGATTTGGGGACACTGAAGTTTCCTGGGGGCCCATACAGGGGGGAATGGTGCCCACTTGTACAAATACATAATATTAGTCTATCACCCTCGCGATAATACCTGAAAGACTGGTCGAAAGTTCATTTTGTCACAATCAGTTGCAAATTACCTTTGCTTGATGAGACTTTCACCTACTGGATACAGATCCTTCTACAGATCCAGAAGGCAAAAGTCTCATCAAGCAAAGGTAATTTGTAACTGATTGCGACCACATGAACTTTCAACCAGTTGATATTCCAATCAGATGAATCTTTTCAGATTTAGTGACAAATTTGACGAAGTCTTTCAAAAACATGATAAAAATGTGAACATCTGCCTCCATTTTGGTCTTGTCAACAAAATTTGAATATGAATACAGAATAAGCAGATACAGTGTAATACATGATCCTTTTGCTATGCTTTAGCAATAGTTACATGTTGGCCATAGAATATGAACACATGCAATAACTAACCTGTGGGAGATATGACTTTTAACCCTCTGAAGATGGACTGATTTTGCCACAACACATATTTCCCCGAGACACTTGCCCGAGTATAATCAAGACTTGTCATCAATGGGTTAAAGACCAGAATGAAATGTCTTACTCCACAAGAGGCTTCTTTTTTTTTTGAAAAGGTCAAAAATTTTCCCCATACCTGTACGTAATGTCACCACTTCTAGTGGTGCTGGGTAAGTCACAAGAGGCCGGAGGTAGAGGGAGAAGGTGTATAGCTCTCCCGCGACGAGATCGGAGATGGTGTATGCGTAGGTGGAATCAGCCTCCTGAGGGATCATCGCTGTGTTGCTGCCCCACTCAAGGAGGTAGTCCGTGAAGTCGGCTGGGTCGGCCTGCTCGTTCCACAGGAGGGTGATGGAGTCAGGGCGTACCGACAGATCCGTCAAAACTCGCTCCGCTGCACAGAGGAAAGACAATGAGTCGGGCCTTCGATTAACCAGTTTACAAATTGGGCTGGTCAGACGACAGTTTCATGGATTTTAGCACAACATTCTTGGGATGGGTTGCACACTTCTGAAGAAATGTTGAACATGAGTGACAAGATGGCAGAGTCACTTCTTCACAAGCTATATGCCCCTGAAGAAATGTTGAACAAGAGTGTCAAGATGGCAGAGTTGATATTTCTCAGAGTCTCCAAAACTCTACCACAGTTAGTTTCAATTATTCATTGAGAAAACCTCAGATTTGTTCTTTGTTTGTGGAGATGAATCCGAACAATGCTAATACAAGTCATAAGCAGCAACAGATGAAGAAGAAAGTGAGGTAAATAACAAGCAACACCATCTCGTCACAAGAGGAACTGTTGAGATATAATGGAAACTGGTCAGTGGTGTAATTTGGTTTTGCATCTGCCCATAGACCCAAACATATCACACAATTCTGCAACCACAAATATTATGCACTTAAACCCACATTGATATACCACAAAGTAGTCCTTTTGCTGGCTATACACATCCCAAATGTGGACGGTGGAATGTTGGGCTGTTAATGTTTATAGGAATATGTGAAACCCTTTAAGCATTTGGTATTTTCAAGCAGACAAAAACTGGACTGCCATACCTCATTACACTCAAATATATGAAAGATTCCACCAACTCACCCGTCTCGGCAACAGCTCTAACAACAGTGCTGTCTGGTGCATTCTCTGTACCCCCTTGCCCACCAATACTCTGCAGTTCCACAGTGTACTCCGTCCTGGCGTCAAGCTGGTGGATGTCGTACTCCCCGTCGTTGAGCGTTGTGAAGGTGTCCCCATTTCCAGCACCCTCGGTCTCATAGTACGAGATCCTGACCATCTGGATGTTTGGCTGTGGAGTCCACCTGACTTGAATCAGACGCGAGTTGACAGCAGTGACGGACACTGATCCCGGTGGAAGAGGCCCTGTATGAAAAAAGCAAGGCAGAGTCACGGTATACGTGCAGTAGTGTGACATTCAGGAAATTGGCCAATGGTATCACTTCGCTTCAACTTTCACTTCACCAAATTTATAATTCTATGCAAACCTTGGCTGCATCCTGTTGCCTGCTGGTCAGTCACACAATGATTCACAATGCAACCTACAAGGTCCTTCAGCATTTGTGATTGGTTATTGAAAGTTAACTTTCTTTGCTACTGCTGTTCCCCTACTGATTATTTATTACAATTGAAAACAGGTTCAGTAAATAACAACTTTAGTGTGCTGGTTAGTCACGACAATAGGTACTTCATACAGTATCTGACTGCAAATCATGCACTCTGTTCAATTCTAAATACATCAGTATATCTCATCTTTATGTCATATCTCGAGTCAAATTCATTCTTCATCTTGCCTCATGGCAGCTCACATCGCTTCCTCTCGTCAAATCTAAATCAATGCCCAGTCCAATTGAGCAATCCCATCGGGACTCATCCTGTCTCAACTCCTGTAAAAGTGGATATTTTGCGCAACTGATTTTTGGCACTTGGCCCGTTAAGAAGAGTTTTGCATGTTTATAATTCCGTGGAATCGAGACATCAACTACTGGAACATATGGCGAGCAAAATTATTTACATGCTTTATTTCTGCACTATTTTCTGGTTGCATGAAATGCGTGAAAATGTCAACATCGCAAAAATTTCCACTTCTACAGTAGTCTCCCATGACACCTCTGTGAAGGTGTCGTGGCTGAGTAGATACGAGCGCTTGTCTCTGAATCACATGAGCGTTTGTCTCTGAATCACATGAGCGTGATATGGGTTTGTGGATTCAAGCTCATGCAAAGCCCGATACGTTTGCCCTTCAGCGAGGCACTTTATCCACATTGCTGCTCTCTATCCAGAAGTATACAGTAAATGGGTATCCGGTAGGATGAAAAAGTTTATGTTGGTTGATCAGTAGGTTGGTGCCTGCAAAATGGCTGCAACTGGCCAGAATGCTCCCCAGGGAGTGGAGAGTGAGAGTGAGTGAGTGCTGGTTGGAAATAATATATCCAGTGACTGAAGTAATAATAGTCTATAAAGCGCATTGAGATACTTAAAATTTAGTGTGAAATGCACTATATAAAGACTAGATTTTATTACTATTATTATCATTATCAATTTTGTTGTTGTTATTATTATTATTATTATTATTATTATTATTATCATTATTATCATTATTATCATTATTATTACTATTATTATTATCATTATCATTATTATCATTATTATTATTATCATCATCATCATCATCACCACCATTATTATCATTACTATTATTATTATCATCATCATCATCACCACCATTATTATCATTATTATTATTATCTTCATCACCATCATCATCATTATCATTATCATCATTATCATAATTTTTACTATTATTATTACTTCAGACTATCAGATATTCGGCTGCCACAAATCTTCACACTGTACTTCACCTCAGATATCAGACTATCAGATATTCTGCTGCCACGAGTCTTCACACTGTACTTCACCTCAGCCGCAATCCATATCTCATCTCAATTCTTCAAATGAACGTACACATGCACAAACAAAGTGCCACTTCACAATCGTAGTCTGGTAATACTCACGAGTGCGCACGGTCTCTAACTCAGTCAGAGTGCCGTTGATGGTGGTGTAAATAAGGTAGAGCTGTCCTGGATCCAAACCTCCAAACTCCACCTCCCAGCTGCAGATGTCCGAGCCGTTGACCACGCAGCGGGGACTGTCCAGGAGCTGGCGGCAGTACTCCACGAGACAGAGACCGTGACCGGGCAATTCAACTTTGGACCAGTGCAGAGTGAGGCTAGTTGCACCTGTAGCATAGACATACGGATCTTCTTCGTCCTCCGCTTCTTCTGATAAAGATAAAAATAGACATGGAGAAAGAGAGGGAGAGATGGCGAGAGATATAACAAAAGGATGGGGGTGGGAGTGACAGGCAATGAGAAGAGACAGGAAAGAGAAAGTGATAGAAATACAGAGAGAAAACATGAAGAAACGGGGAAAGATGAAGAAAGATATGAATATAATGATGTAAATGTATATACAATCATCATTTACTTCACACTCCATGAGATGAAGGCAACTACAACCTCACCATCAATCACAAACGTACGCATCTCACATTTCCGTGCAGATTACTAAAATATCACTGATCACTTTTGTAGATGCAGTTCACAAGTAATAGACTTACTGTCCAAAAGTATGACTTGCAATATGACGAGATACGATACGAAGAATGTCTTTTCTCTTCCAACATTTATGCAAACGCATGCACGCAATCGAACAAATGAACAAGCTGTCTGTGATGCTACTTGTCTTTGGCCCACTGTAACCGATATCGGTAGGCCATGTGACGACTTCTTTAAATAGGATGATTTTACATCGCAACCTACCGGTCTCTGTTGAGGGTTGATCATCTGCTTCAGTTTCCTGCTCCTCGAAAGGGCCATCTGCCAAGAGGATGGAGGTGATCCTCAGAGTGTACTCGGTGTCGGGCTGCAGGCAGTCAAAGGTGTAGTTGGTGACGCTGGCCGGAGTCTGGACGGCTAACACCTCCTCGCCCCCAAGCTCAAGGACCACCCTGAGCTCATTGAAGCTGGTGATGATGTCGGGAGGGTCCCACCCAGCGGCAAGCGAGATGGGGCCGGTAGCATTGAGCTGCACGTTGCTGACAGGTGCGGGTCCTACAGCGTCAATGTGAACAAACAAATCAACAAAATTAGTAACTTGGATATAGACAATAGCTCCGATTAACCAGAACAGCTGTCGAAATGAGTGTACAAACAAACCCATTTTGATTACATGCTCAATCCACGCAAAATCATTTCAAAAAATACAAAACCAAGAAACGCTCAGCTATATATCTTTTAAACAATTATTTACAGATTTCTATAATACAGACAAAGATTTATGGTATCTCTTTATGTGGGGGGAGTGGTGGTAAGTAGTTCACTCTAAACCTACCTGGTATGCACATTGTCCTTAAATCTGCTTAAAAAAACCCCCCAAAACATTGACTGATGTACAGCAATCAGACTTTAATTCAGTTGTCACGATGGAAGTGTACCATGTTCAAGTGGTACATATGTAGTTCTGAAAAACAAAAATGGGAGGGGGTGTGGTCTAGAGATAAAATATACATAATTATACAATCAATACAAGACAATCGAATCATTTACATGTATATAGCGCTCTTACACAGTCAATGACTGGTTTCACAGCATTTTACAACAAAATTAGGTCACAGATTGGCATTAAAAAGAAAAGGTATACAGTAAGATTCTAAGTATAACTTCATATTCTAATGAAGTTATACTGACCTGTTCTGACACTGCCTGTTGAGTTTAGTCCTATGGTGGTCCGGACCTGCACCTCAAACACAGTAGAAGATGGTAAGCCTGTAAACAAGTAGGTTGACGTTGATTCCGCAGACACAACAGCCGTGACATTGCCAGGCTGGACGACCGCTGTGTAGTTGCCCGTGTAGTTTGTGATGGGCAGCCACCACGCTCGGAAGGACGAATGGGTCACATTCTGGAACTCTACCTTGCCCAGTTCCACTGACACTGAGGTGTGTGTGTGTGTGTGTGTGTGTGTGTGTGAGTGAGATAGGGAGAAAGAGAAGGAAGAATTCAAGGGCACAAAGAAGTGAAGAAGAAGTGATTACATTTACAGACAATAGTCTCTGTCAACAAATAAAATGATAATTTGAGGATATTCATACCAATACTAAAACAGTTCACTGAAAGCTTTTCCTGAATTATTTGACAGAGAAACATTCTGCTCTGTTTTGTAGCAAAGAAACAGCTTCCAATTGTGAAATTATGTCAGTACTATATAAATGAGGACTTCACAGAAAAAAAAGGCAGTCTATTTAATAGCAACTTTACTTTGTCAGTCTCTATCATTCCATACAAATTTCACATGTACAAAACATAGTCTATTCTGTACACATTCTGCTATCCCGTTCCTGGTACTGGAACCTAGTGGCCTCTGAAATATGTCAATGGGGATTTGAGAATTCAGTATGGAAAGGGCTATTAAACCATAAAACTTGATGCAATCAATAGTTCATCAAAAAGTCTCATGTTAAACTTAATTGCTAGCATATAAAAATAAAAAAAAAAACCTGACACTGAACCCCTCTTAAAAAGATGTTTTTAATCATTTATCTATTTATTATTCTTTTTTTTTGGTTATGTTCTAGAGTGGACCACAAAACCCTCGTATTTGAAACCTGTGTGTAACTCTGCTTTTTCTTTCAAGTCAGTTCCATTTTCAATGAATGATCAACTAGAATTAAGTGGACCAGGTGTGTCTAAAACATGAAATGTGACAGTGCACCTCAAAACGAACATAAAGTCGCACACAATGATTTTGCGTGAGGACTGAAAATAAGTGAAATGGGTCAACCTAGCCGAACTTGACTTTTTCATATTTTCTGAAAGAGCCGGTCTTCTTTTACATTATGCTAAAATTTGGTATCATAAAACGGGCAGGAAAGTGTGTTTTTTCAGCAGTTTATCTCGAACATTTTTGGTAGAATAGTGTGAGTAGATGTGTCTTTAGAATCCCTTTTTCATTTCTGAAAAACCTTGTCCACACTCTCCACTTTCAACTCTAATAACTTTTGAAAGGATAGTGCTACTGCTTTGAAAGTTGGCATTAATTATGGACAGAATGTGTTAATGAGGTGTGCTTAATTTCAGTTCAATCTGATAATCTCTTCATTGTTGTTACTCTGGCGGTTTACTTCCTGTTTTTTGTCCCATTCATCACACAGCCAGCACGGTTTGGTAAAGATTAAGCGCTTGAATAGACACTAAACTTCAGAGCCTTTTTTCTCAGTTCACACTTTTCCTGAGTTTGTGCTTTCTTACAATATTTAGATAGGTTAAGAGAGTCCATTTGATTTGAGTTATACATCATTTTAAAGCTTAAAGTCTGCTCTTTCAGAGTGTGGTCTTAACTAAAAATTCATGTCTGGCGACTTTTTGTTTGTTTTGAGGTGCAGGGTCACAAATGCTTAGGTACAAAACATGCAGAGTACTGTTCCCACTACTACACTTATATAAATGTTATTCATTATCATTATCATTAACCACTGTCCTACTTGCCGTAACAGCTGTCTAGCAAGTAATATGAACCTTTTCATTGAGTTCAGCTTGCATTTTATTTGGTCATGGTACTGGGCTGAGCCAGATGGCTGTTTTTTAGCCACTTTGTGAATTAAAAAGTCACACACATAGAACACAATAGAATTACATAACTGAAATACATATTCGACATAATATAATACATGCATAAGTTTTAATTTCTACATACATTTCATATGTTAGGTTGTTACAAAAAAGAAGAAGAAGAAAGAATAGGAAGAAAAACAACACAAACAAGACATGTATAACCAATGCAGCAACTGTTGCACAATAACGATGCAAAATGCTCTACGGATGATTGATAAATAAAAGCCAGCAAGCACTCACAAGTGGATGCATGGATTTCCTCTGCCGTGCTGAGCTCCATCCCGCTCCGCGTCCTGACCCGGATCCAGTAGCTCGTGGCCGGACTGAGATCGTCGATGACGGTGGTGTTGCCCATGATGTCGTCTATGATCCCGGATCCTTCCCAGTCATCGTAGTCTGTGGTGTAGAGCACCTGGAAGGAGTCGTACTCGCCCCTCATGGGCGGGGAGAACATGATGCAGATGGAGAAGACAGTCGTGGCGTTCTCACAGATTGATAGGGTGGCGGGTGGGAGGGGAACTGGTGCCAGACGAAAAAGAAATAAATAAACGTGTTGGTGTAAGGAGCATGACAAACATGCTCGCCTATAATAGTGACAATGAATGGCAAAAGGTAATGTGTGACCTTTTTACACTGAAAATGCAGCAAAGTCATCCAACAGCAAACACACAGTTTTGCAAACTTTAAATAAACATGGCTAATGAAGAAAAATATCAATGTTAATAAATAAATATAGAGGGCTGACGCAAAGCACTTAGGTTACATGTGTAATACAAATCAATATCTCTTAATACCAAGATATCTGAATACTAACAATTTCAACTGTACCTGAATTTTAACTTTGCTGCAATAAAAATTTTGGTAAAACCACATTCATTATAAAGGGATTGTACTGTCCATGAATATGCCTCGCTTATAGACTATGAAAATAGCTCACAATAATGTACACCTTAACATACCTGTTCTCTGTTTTGCGGGTTGTAACGTCCACACAAAGATGTTGTATAGCTGGCCGGGGACCAGCCCTGTGGCGAGGGCGCTCATATTACCTTCCAGCAACTCAATGCTGCCATCGTCTGGCACGAGAGAGATGTTAGCGTATGTGACGTTGGGCCAGGAGAAGGCAATAGTTGTGGTGTTGTAGTGGAACACCTTGACACTGCCTGTCACCGACACTGTGAGAGGAATGAGCCAGACACACACAAAGTTACGATACAGACCTACGCATGCACATGCTCACAGACAACACACACAGAAATACACTCTCATGCACAGTGTAAACTTAGCTAACATCTTAGCCGGCACATACATGTATTGTAAGCAGTTTTATATTGTTCATCGATTGAAATGACAGTGTTATAAGCGATCTTTATCACTGAATGTTTCAGCAGTAATGGCATCAATTACACGTTTTACTCAATTACAATGCCAAAGATACAGGGTTCCTATAATCAGGGGTGTGTAATGTCTCTTTGGTTTCTCCCAATTCAGTTTTTGTTCTTCCTGCTCAGCTTTACAATTGAACAATTTAGGACAAAGTGATCACTACAATTTTTGAGGAAAGATATTGTGACCATGCATCACAAAACCAAAAAAAAAGTCACATGCACTGATTTTGTGCGAGGACTCAAAATAGGTGTAACAGGTAAACAAAGTCTGTCTTGAGTATTCCATATTTTCTGAAAGATCACTTCTTTTTCTACATTATTCTAGAGTTTGGATCATAAAAAAAACAAAAAAACAAAAGACTGGGACTGACACTACAAGACAATCATTTAGTAGGAATTGAATTTTTGGTTTGATGAATTAGTGTACAGGGTCCTCAATTTCAATGGTGCACTTATACTATTGATCACTCTTCAAATCATATTTATTATTCCCCAAATTTATCATTCTGTGTTCTATGTACAACCTATCGTGACATGAATTTTGAATTCTCAATGCTGTATTCATTGTTACCATGCCAACACACTGAAATCCAATCACGAGTCTAAATGAAAACATGAGTCAAAACTAGAAAAGACCTCTGAGAGCGCAGACCTCTGCCAAGTAGTTACTTTCCACCAATGATCTTGCTATCCTAGAGGGATCAGTGATTTCCACCCACTGAAAATCGCCCAATTTCCCAATATAGACGCCTCTGTTACGTCATAAACCCTTAGCTGCACGGCGCGCCTCGCCCTTGCAAAAACTAGATCATGCACTTTAGTGCGCGCACAAAAACCTAAAAAATGTTCAGTTTTGAACTCCAAAGTTCACATACCTTACCTGCCAAAATATCAAAAATCCTTTATAAAATTCATAATAAAAATCTAACCTCCTCCTCCTCCCTTGGCGAAGGTATGTAATTACAACATGATTGCTACACTTACAGGTAAACGTAGAGTGGTTGGTAGGGGAGCTGAAAGCCCTCGACATGCCCTCCCCGGACACAGTCTCCACATAGAAGATGTAGTCCGTTCCCGGGGACAGGTCGTCGACGTACGCCTGCGTCTCCTCCTCCGGATAGTATCCTACCAGGGTCCAGCCATCGTCTGTCCCATCCTCGCGCTCGTACGAGACACGGTACTGGTCGAAGACGGTATCGTTGCCAGGTGGGGTCCAGGCAATGACAAGGCTTGAGATGTTGCGAGAGACAGTGCTGACATTGAGGGGTGGAAGGGGCCCTGGATGATGAACAAGATAAGCAGGAGAATAAATAAGTCATGTTGTGAGAATGTCCCATAGTTTTGCTCTCAAAGGGCTTTGCGGTGCATCTACACACACAGACTTCAGGGTAAATCACTTTGCATTACCATTCTTTCTTTGGCATTTCACACGCACACACACAGACACACACATATTTTGACCTTCCAGTGATATGTGCAGGGATAGTACACATGTATATGAGGGGAGGGGGGAATGCCCCAAAGCATCAATCTTAAGTGTAAAGCTGAAAATATGGGAGAAAAAGCAACAAACATATTGATATACATACATGTATACATGCACAAATATTAGTGAAGAACATCTGTACAGTTTTAAATGAAGGAAGTAAGAAAGAGAACCAAAGACAACAGAAATGTCAACTTGCACGAAACGCCAGGAAATAGAACATGAGAGGGGAAAGGGTTGATCTATAAAGACAAATGAGAAATCTTCTCATTCTTAGAGGCAACAGAAAAAAAAAAAGATATGATCAGCAAGACAGGATTAACCCGTTCTTCCGCAATTCTCTGAGTGCCTTTAATGCCCCCAAACGAGATTATTTTGCCCGTCGACAGAGAGGCAGACAGGTGTCTAATCCACCTGTGTGAAGGCAGTCAAGCGGTACATTGTATCCCCCTTTCCATGGTCAACTACATGTGCCAACGAACAATGGAAATATCAATCGGGTGTGAGGTATGAATAGAGCGTGCGCTGATGAGCTCACAGAATCTTTTGTTCTACACAAAACCAGGTACCTCAATGAGGTGACTGGGGTCAGCGAACCCAGATATCTAACTGATCTCAGCCTTCATCGCTATGTACATGTTCGTACGAGTTCACAGCAAAACAAGCGAAAAACTAAATCAGGAAAAAGGTACTTAATACTGTGAAATATGCATTTTTCAAACAGAAGGAGAGCAAATGCTGATAGAATAAACTCTGATCTTTTTATCAAACCCCCTTTAATGCGTATTTTAACACAAAGAAACATGAATTTAGGCCACTAAAGCAGGCACTCTTGTCTTCATTTTTGGAACCTGGTATACCAGGTTCACGTAAGGACAGGTTAAGTAAACTTCTATAGACAGAGATATGACATTGAATTCTGACAGAAGGGTATAAGTATACTTGAGCAAACAAAGGGCATTGGGAGAGATGGGACCATGTGAGAAAAAGTGTGGACTCACTTGTGTTCTGCTCCACTGTCTCACATATACCGCTCTGATCGACAAAGATGTAGTACTTCTCGCCGGGAAACAGGTCCATGACCGTGTAGGAGCTGGTGTCATTGGCCAGGTCCCTGCAGGTGGCATTGCCGTCCTCACCGTTGTAGCTGACGTACACATACTCCTGGGTCCCGTTGCCCCAGGAGACGACGATGGTATCCGTGGAGATCATGGTGACTTCAAAAGTCCCAGTTGCAGATGGTTCTGAGCAGGAGAGCACAAGAATAATTGCTGAATGAGGACTTTAAAACGAGTGCCCTGGTGTTTTCGAACCTGATTATTTCAGCCATTATCAGGATCTGCTTGCCCCGACTTAGTCACATTGTGTATAAACTAAAAAATACTGAGGTGTATAATTTTTAAATCCTGCACTTGCCAAGAGGCATAGGCGGGGGCGGACATCCGGGCATTTTCAACATCGAGCCCTAGTAACTGACCGGCCGATGAAAACAAATGCGAAGCGACCGTACCTTAGTGCAGCGCGCGCTACGGCTCCGCAATGCATCGCATGCATAATACACGCATGGTACATTGTACATGTATGCACTGAATGAACGCTATACCAGGGCTTGACACTAACTTTATTTTTCGGTGGAACCAAAAATTTGAAATTGATGATTTTGGTGGCCCAAGAGAAATATTTGGTGGCCAAAAAAAAAAAAAAATTGATAAAAGTCCATTTTTTTTTTTGGATAAATCGCACACTCACTGCATGCATTCCAGTATGCATTTCCGGCGCAAAAAGTTACGAATTTATTGACACACTTTTCAAAAAATTTTGGTGGCCCGAGGTGGGCCACCAAATTTGCCCTTTTCTGAAATTTGGTGGCCCGACTTTCATTTTTGGTGGCCCCGGGCCACCGGGCCACCGTTAGTGTCGAGCCCTGGCTATATGCTAGTGTGCTATTATCGGTTATCATTTTGACATTGTTACCGGGATTTTTGCACAGCTTTCTGACATTTCTACTGCAGATTCGTACATCATTTCATCATTTGTTTCACATCCTCACAACGCCTCGAAGTTGTGTTGTGTTTGGCTGCCATAATCATAGTCTAATGTTGGACAAAAAAACGATCTTTCTTTGAACTTCCAAAGCGTGATCGCAGCCCAGACAGAAGGAACCAGTGGTTAGCTGCTATCAGCTGGGAGAATGAAGACGGATCCCAGCTCATGGCTTTCACGCTAAATTCAAATTACTGGAAGCAAATGATAACCTACTAACCAGGTGTACTCGTTAGGTAGGCCTACATGTACACACATCGGCGAATTCAATGTCTGGCCACGACGTAGGGTCATTGATCCACGAGTCTGCAGGTACACGGTAAGGACAAACTGCAAGGCCGATGGAGGACAGTTTAGTCCTGTATCTCTCCTTTGCTTCCCGTGAAAGTTTATCACAGTAATCAAAAGAAAATCTTAAAAATCTATGAAAGCATCTTTTAACTGAAACAATTAACTAAATTCAGCAGTAAATAACAGTGAAATGAACAGCGTTAAACGCGACAGTAGGAACACAGCGTGCACTGACAGCTCCAGTGTAGATCCACGTAAACTCCGCTTATGTGTGCTAATGACCGAACGGTCCCATATACATGTATTGCAATTCGTGTATTGTATGACGGCATTGCATGACTGCTTTTGTTTTCATCGCACTAAGGGCAGCGAGTTCGTCGTTATGCGGAAGTGACGTCACTCCGCCCCCACCTATAGCAGATTGCAGAAAGAACGCGCAACAAGTGGCCGAGGTCAATATAGGTTATACTTCCCTGATCTGAGATTCCTAACGGAACACTACATGGCAAAAGTGGATGGAGTTTACACTGGGACCTCTTATAACTTACATAAATCAGGGAAAAGCCACATCCTTCCCTCACATCCCCCCTCCAAAAAAGAAAGAAAAAGAATCATCTGCATACCAGTTCTGAAACTGATGTCTACGGGATTGCCCCTCACATCGTCGGCCCCCGTCACTATGGTGACAGTCACATTGTACTCTTCATCTGGTGAAAGGCCCAGGAATCGGTGCATCACAGTGGTGGCGTTATCCCCTAGGTTCGCAGAATAAATACGCTCTGGAGATCTATTGACTCCATCACTGGGTGTGTATGTGACTTCGAAATAATTGTACACCCCTTCAGGGATGCCCCACATTATTTCGGCAGCACAAGAGGTGGCGTTGGTCAGTTGCAGGTCAACCGGGTCATTAGGAACTGGAAAACGACAAACATGCAGAAGAACCGTTATTGACTTTAATAGTAATAGTAGCCAATAACATGCATTTGAAAAACATGCAATATGTGATTAAAAAAACTATAACAATATTACATCAAAATGTTTCAATTAAAAAGAAAAAAAGTGCAATTTCTCAATATGAGCTTGATCAGCACCCTGTCCAGCTTGTAATAATGGTAGATTTGATCCCATTTCCCCATAGGATCATTGAATTTTTCTGATTATTGTCAGAAATAAGATTTTTACAGAATATCAACCTTTCATCTCTCACTCTTCACCTCATGATCTAAATCCTAATCTACTACATGGATTATCCTTATTTTTCAATGACACACCTAAGGCCATTATATCCATTGTCATCATCGCAATGAAGTGACATAGACTCCTGGACAGATAAAGTGGTAACCTGGATCTGAAAACTAAAACAAGTGTCTGTTTCTAGCAGCATAAGGCAAAGACACACACATAACAGCTTTCTATGACATGGCTATTGTTTCTGACCACTGATTGATATTCTGCTACACCATTGCCATAAAGTAAACATCATTGCCATCTAGTACAGTATTTTCCCTTCACCCATGGTACAGAAAAGAAGAAAAAAATTGTACCTGTGTTTAGGGTTAGTGAGATGTCACACTCTGAGCCCCATCCAACGGACAGTGTGTAGGTAGCACCGGCAATAAGGCCAGTAAATTCGGCGTATCGCTCCGTGACATTCAGGCAGGAGCGGTTGCCCCCAGCCGGCTGGATACAGACCTCGTACTCCGCGCCATCGGACAAGTCAGCCCAGCCGAAGGCGACGCTGGAGTTGGTCAGACTGGTGATGTTGAACAAGCTGCCCAGTGAGCCTGGTGGTAAGAGTCAAATGAATAAATTTGTGCCAAACGATATCAGCATGTTTTCACACACACTTTGACTTTAACCACTTCTTAGAATGGAAAACTTGTTTATCTCATCTTTCCAGAGAATTCTAACCTCATGCATCTTCTGATCTGGAGATTCTCCCACCTGAAACCCCTAGCAAACTAGAGACTATAACTTGATGTGTTTGCACACATCACGAGCGTGAAGTCCTTTGTGGCCGGGGTCCAGAGCCTGGTCAAAGGTCTTGGAAGCTCTAGGATTCTAGATGCTCTCTTGTGATATCTCGGGCTTACTTTTCAACATACTGTACTATGTATATGTACGATGGCACTAAATACATGTAAGTAGTAATTCAATAATTCAAATGATATATTTTGGTCAAATAAAACTTACTTTCATATAACATACACATCACTGCATTGACGCTAGACCTTGGATCCCCTTGGATGTGTGAAAATTTAATTCCAGGTTTTGAAAAGGTGTTTGGACAAGAGAAAGATTATTTCAAGCGATTATTTCAAGGGAGATTTTGCAAAAGCGGGAGAGTTGGTGTCTCTGTATATCATTCATGCTGTCATGTGACTTGCACAGGAAGGATACCACTCATGACATCCTCAGAATAAAAAGAAAAGTGGCTGTGACTTACTTGGACTGATGGAGACTGCATTACTTTCGCTCTGGCTAAGACCGACACCTGCGATGGTGCTAATATTGACGACGACTGAAGGTCCATCGGTCAGACCTGTGAGTGGTAGTTCCAGATCCAGGGACTCACTGTCATATACCAACTCTGTCCGCGGAGAACCGCTGCCATCGGAGAAGGTGATGCGATACCCGGTAAGATCGCCGGCAGGCCGCCTCCACTGAACAGTGACTGATTCCTCCTCCACGTAGGCGAATGTAGCACAGATTGGTTGAAGTGGGACTGAGCGAGATTATGAAATACAAGGAACAAAATAAAACACGAACCCATGTCAAACCTTTCCTAAATTGATATGAAATTCGTGACAGGCACAATGCACTGCAGTAATATTCACTTACGTCACCATGCAATCTATGCATGAAATACATTGAAGACATGGTTAAAGTTTCTAGTACGTTTTGATCCCCTACAAATGGACAACACTGTCTAGCATCTGTCTGTAATTCATAATAGACTCACCGGTGTACTTTCTCAGCATCAGAACATCATCAGCGCACTGAAGCCCCACTCGCACCGTGTACTCCCGACCGGGCAGCAGGCCAGTGAAGTTGGCCATGCGGGTGCCACGGATGATGTCTGAAAACAGCTGGGTGCCATTGGCCACGGTGAGAGTGACAATGTAGTCTGTGATGCCAGCTATCTCATCCCAAGTGACAGCAATGGAAGTGTGCGTGAGCTGTGTTACCATGATAGTGCCGGGCTCCAAGGGATCTATGGATATACAAATAAAATGCAAATGATGAACAATATTTTCTGCTACTGATGAGTCTGCCTAAATTCCTGATGATGAGACTGCCTCAATGCCTACTGATGAGTCTGCCTAAAAATGCAACAGTTATAATTTCTTAAAAATTTATCAAATCCCCCCCCCCCCCATCTGGACAAAATTCACGCAAAAATGTCATTATCTTAGAGACATTTCATTAAATCTGCTGGATCCAATCAAACCAATTCTTCAGTTGATTTACTAGGATAACAAACCTCAGAAGCATGGCAGTGACAATGTTCAATATGAAGCAATGTCTAATTCCTTTCTTAGTTTTGGATTAAATGGTAGTGGCAATCAAGTATTATCTTGGCACACAGAGGCAAGATGATGAACAAGATGGTGGAAAGATTAGAAATATTTGCTGCATTTCATCTTTAAATCTACGTCCGACACGTACCTATGATGGCATTAACCGATGTCGGCCTGCTGTAGATCACACGGTCTCCTCCCGGGTACATCACCGTGGTGTACAGCGTGGCGATGAACTCAACGTTGGGCTCGTACTCCAGGGTGTACTCTGTCACTGTCTTGTCGGAGCTGTAGAACTCGCGCTGGCCGGCAACGAACAGCTCGTAGTGCGTGAAGTTGGACCGAGGTGGGTTCCAGAGCAGGGTGACAGCGGTGTCTGAGGTGTTCTGTATGGCCAAGAACCTGACGGGCTCCGGTCCTGATGGGAACAAAGTGACAGAAAATACAAAGTGACAGATGCACGGTCCCACCTTAGAGATTGTATTTTCATTCACTAGAATGTATTGCTGCCATTTACAGCAGCTTCTACAGAAGAAGCCACTAGCAATGGAACATACACAAATACATTTCCTGTGTAATATCAGCGGTAGATGTGTACATAGTAGCACAAAAATTTAGCAACAAAAAAAATACAATACGAGGCAGTTTTCGCACAACTGTCATGGTAGTATGCATAGTAGTCTTAAATAAAAGAAGAATTGAAAGTAGTTGAAGTAGAAGTAGAAGAAGCATATAGTAACAGCAATAGTAGTCATGAAAGAAGCAGTAGAGGTGGTAGAAGCAGCATTGGTAAGGGTAGAAACAATACCTATAAAAAAGAGCTTAATGCAGATGCAGTTGCAGAAGTACAAAGTAGGATTGGTTGTAGTGTCGGTAATAGTAGCACTAACAATAACAGTAGTATAAATCAATAAATGTAGCATTACAATAGTAGTAGTAGTAGTAGTAGTGGTAGTGGTAGTGGTAGTGGTAGTGGTAGTGGTAGTGGTAGTGGTAGTGGTAGTGGTAGTGGTAGTGGTAGTGGTAGTGGTAGTGGTAGTGGTAGTGGTAGTGGTAGTGGTAGTGGTAGTGGTAGTGGTAGTGGTAGTGGTAGTGGTAGTGGTAGTGGTAGTGGTAGTGGTAGTGGTAGTGGTAGTGGTAGTGGTAGTAGTAGTAGTCGTAGTAGTAGTAGTAGCAGCAGCAGTAGTAGTAGCAGTAGTAGTAGCAGTAGTAGCAGTAGTAGTAGCAGTAGTAGTAGTAGTAGTAGCAGTAGTAGTAGTAGTAGAGACTCGAAACTTGATGTTTAGCAACACACATAGTAGTAGTAGTAGTAGTAGAAGTAGTAGAGACTCGAAACTCGAAACTCGATGTTTAGCAACACACATAGTAGTAGTAGTAGTAGTAGTAGTAGTAGTAGTAGTCAGTAGGAGTAGCACTAGTACTAGTGGAAGTAGTAGTAGTAGCAGGAGTATTAACAGCCGTAGTCGAAGTAGCAGTAGAAGTACTCTTACTAAATGTGGTAGTACACAGCAACAGCAGTGGCACGGTGAGGCAATGGTTGTAGTATCACAACAATCAGTGGTACCATATTCCATTCCTGCTGATACTATCCCTACTACTACTACTTGTAAAAGTATAAGCACATATATTTAATAGCAGTATACTACTACTACAGTGGTTATAGTAGTAATAGTAATATTAAAAAGAAATACACTTTTATTTGCAAGCTCGCAAGGAATATTTCTTTTCTCAAGGAAGTTAATGTTGTCTTTGACAAGTGGGCAAGTCAATGGGCTGCAATCATGATAGCATTATTTTCTGAAGACAGACTTGGTAACACACAGGTGCACAGAACAAAAGTGTAGAAGGCACACAAGGGCCAATGTCAGAAAAGTGTCACTGAATTATTGTGTCTTTTGCAATCAACACGGTGATGCATGCAATATCACTTACTCGTGATGACGGTGGCAGAATCGACCTCAACCAAGTCATTCATGCCTGCCACTTCTACGAGAAGCTCTGGCTCGTACTGCGTGCCGGGCATGAGGCCGGTCAGATTCAGCGACGTCTGCTGCGATGTGCGGAACTCATCGCCTAGACGCACTAGGTAGTTCATTGCATCCGTGTAATCCGCCCAGACGAGGTTCACCGAGTTTGGCATTATCTCATCCACGTATAGGGTTTCTGGAGCTATGGCATCTGCAATGACACAATCGGAAGTAAAACTGCATGTATTCAGTGCCTCCACACCTCCACATCAAAACTACTCTACTCATTTTGTCTGGAGTGGTATTCCATATATAACAGAAAGTAACAAGATAAAAATATAGACTGATATAACTGTCACAAAACATATTTTCTCATCCAGAAATATGAAACTTCAGATCCCTAAAAAACTAGTGATAGTCATACTGCCTGTGAATTTACTTTATTTGCTTGATTTGAATTTACACCATGAGTGCCCCTGCCAGCTGCACGTTTCATTTATTATGTTATATAATGTGAAAAAAAAAAGTTGAAAGACACATCCAATGTTTTCCATCTAGCTAACATTTGCCCCTGTCCTGATTCAACAAAAGACAAAGAATTAGATAACCAAAATAGTGATCGTTAGATTAAGTTAGATTAGCTTAAGTACAACCGTAAAATATCCAATGGGTCAGGCTACTGGGAGATATCATTTGAGGGGGAATATATTTACGGAGAACAAGAATCATCATCTGCATATTACCTGCAGCTCCTTGCACAGTCTGTATCTCTGAGTCAACGTCTCCACTCGAGACTGAACACATTGCATCAAAGGTTTGGCTGGGTGGAAACTTTGCATCAATGACCACTAGTGCAGCGCTCGGCCCAGTGTAAGATCCCAGTGGGGTGGGATCCGATATATCCAGTTCGTAAGAATCAAAGACGCCCGACTCTACAAATATTTTGTACTGCAGGACAGTGGGAAGCATGCTGTCGGAAGAAACTGAGCAATTGAGCCCCGATGGAGCTGCGGAGAATGAAAAGGGGGAGGAGGGGTAGAAAAGATGCATGTTCATAACAGCTACGTAGGCTGTACATCAACTGAGTCAGTTGGAAAAGAAATACATTGTACACCTGTTTTTAACAGTTACTATGTTTTGTTGGCTGATTAACCCCCACACTGGAATGCCTTCCTTGCCAAATGGAAAGATGTCTACAGAGATGTCTGGAAATTAAAGGACAGGTTCACCTTCATAGGCATGTGGGTTGAGTGAATGCAGCAAAATTAGTAGAACACATCATTGAGAGTTTGAGGAAAATCGGACAATCCGTTCAAAAGTTATGAATTTTTGAAGTTTCAACTCACTCAAGGCTGGATGAGAAGACTACTATAGCTTGTGATGTCACATGAGTACAACGATATAAAGAAAGAATAAAGAAAATTCAACATATTTTCACTTTTCTCGCATAACAAAAGAACACTTGACTTCTCTCTTTCAGAAGGCAGGGGGAATAATATTACCCTTAACATAATTATATGTCAGTAACAAGTCGAAGAAATGTGCACTTTATTCAAAAAGTAAAGTTTTGTGAAATTCTCTTGTTATTTTCTTTCTATGGTTGTACACATATGACATCATACACTGTAGTAGTCTTCTCATCCAGCAGTGACTACACAGATACTTGAAAAATTCATAACTTTTTAACGGATTGTCTGATTTTCCCCAAACTTTCACTGATGTGTTCTACTAATATTGCTGCATTCACTCAATCCACATATATATGAAGGTGGACTTGTCCTTTAATTGTCAATACAAAGAGAACATCTGATCTCCACTATGTCACCACGGCCTTCTAGATCAATTCAGACACAGTGATACACCTAAGTGGGCTTACTATTACTTTCTAAGTAGGTCAAATTTGGGAGAGAATACTGAATGTTTTAAGCAAGAAAAATTTGGGAAGTGTCTGTGCACAATAAGGGTTATGATGAAATTATGTACAGACAATTGAACCTCTATGCCTCTCTTGTACATGATTATCAAGCAAACACTGTTATCGTAAGTCTTGCGCCTTACAAAGTCCAGTAATGTACCATTCAAGTTGCTTTGCCAAAATACAAATAACCTTTACAGACAAGTGCAAAGAAGTTTCATGCTTAATTTGGGAGGTGTAGTAGTATTGTAGTTTTGTTTTGTTTTGCTTTGTTTCTTAGTTTTGGCTTTCAAGAAGGCTGGAGAGTGCTTACCAAGGGTGTATGATGTCTGGGCCAGGAGTTCCCTTCGCCCGTTAGCCAGCTGCACGGTGAGGATGAAGGCGTATCTCTTGCCCGGTGCTAGGCCAGAGAACTCCTTGGACAATGCCGTGGTGTTGGTCACGGAATCGTTGAGCAGAGGTGGGATGTTGGTGAGGAGGTAGTAGAGGGCGCTATTCACGGGATCCCAAGAGACACGGACGCCCGTGTCCCCTACAGGTTCCACCATCACCACATTTTCAACTGGTGTTGCACGGCAAGCATAAAAGAGAAGACAAAATTGCCATTCAGAGAATTTAGAATTCATATTCAAGCTGACCAATATTCTACAGCACGAGTCAATCTCTTGTATCCTTTAAACTTTATCATTCAAACAAATTCCAGGCCCTACTCCACGATACTGTAGCAAGCATTTTCAAAGAGAGAGAAAAACAAAATCAAGGTTTATCGAGTAATATTTCACTTTGATTACAGTAACACCCACTCACATATCCTATTAACCCATGGAGGACAAGTCTCGAGTATACTCGGGCAAGTGCCTATGGGAAGTGCGTGTTGTAGCAAAATCAGCCCATCCTCAACAAGTTTGAGGTGTGAACAGAGTTAAGAAAAAGGACAAAGATGCGATGACTTGTCATATTTCATGGACTGTGTATACCAGAGGTCTGGGCTAGGTCTGGGCCAACAAAAAGAGGGCTATCCTCAAAATCTTGGCCACGATGGCAGCATCAACTCACAGTAATCGGATCATACTACCCTACAGCTTGGCTATGCAGTGGCGGATCCAGAGGGGGGCAGACCGGGCGTGTACCCCTCTTTATTTTTTGTTAAAATAATAGAAATAAAAAGATAAAGATGAGATGAAACCCCGAAGTTGCACAAAAAATATTCTTTGCGCCCCCCCTTTACAAAATTCCTAGATCCGCCCCTGCTATGCCCTATAGTTTCTAAACAATGAACAGAAATTCACACAAGAGCAATGTACATGTATAATATAAATCTGTTACCTCCTCAGCTGTTAATGGAATGAAACTGTCATAGGTAACTGCAGGATTAGTTTCATAATGCAACATATAACATAAGACCCATTTCTAATACTGTAAAACAAGGAATGTTTGTGTGCATTTTGAATTTCGCAAATTTCACGAGCGGCAACATTCTCAAAATTAAAATGCACGTGAAAGTTCTTGTAGTCTACATAATATGCATTGGATGCCAGTGGTACTAAAGTCACGAAAATTTCATGCTGCGAGAAAGGCCGTCAGCTCCAATTTGCGAAATTTTCATGCTGCAAAAATATTATGTTTTACAGTACTCACTGGTTCTCTGTGTTAAGACAGCAGGCTCTCCCTGTATTCCATCCACGGTGGTGACAACACTAATGGTGTACAGTGTGCCGGGCTCTAGATTCTCTATGAGGAGGCTGAGCTCTTCATCTGGTCTGATAGTCCTTTCCTCGACTATGATGGGAGGGTTGCCATACTTGACTGTGATTTCATATCTGCACATGAGGTATGAAATTAAAGCAAGGGAAAGGATTACTAAAAGTCATGCACATAAAAATTAGACCACTCTGTAGTACTCTATTCCCCTTCCCTCTCCCCTCCCTGCCCCCCCCCCAAAAAAAAAAAAAAAGAAAAAAAGAAAAAAAAATGATTGAAAGGTTAAGCCTTTGTTCCTTTATCATGACATCTACATGTCGGCATACATTTTTTTTGCAATTTTTTTGAAACTGTTGAACATCTCACTAAAGTGCTAAGATGCAAGTAGATAACTGCTACTCACTCAAATGGAGTATTCTGTCTCTTTCTAGAGGGGATGGCATAGCACATATCACAGCTCAGCAAGATTCCCCAGGACTCAAACCCAAATTATTTGATTGTAAGGCAGACATGCTACGGACTAAGCAGCCAAGATGACACAGATGACATGAAGGATAATTTTGAATGTGCTTGTTGTCGTACAAGAGGACATGCTGATATCTGCATATACCTGTCAAAGTTTCCTTGGGCTGGAAGCCAGTAGAATGACAGGCACGTCTGGGTGAAGAAAGCCACCGTCAAATTCAGGGCTTCACTGGGACCTGTTGAGGAAGATATCAGATGCCGGGAGGTGTTAAATTCAAACATAATGAAATAAAGCATGAGCAATGTCACCACTTCTTCCCCCTGCACTCATGACATCAGCAAACGGTAAAATCAAAAGCTCAGGCACTGCGTGCTGACTTTGGGTGCTTGCTTATCAATTAGACACATGCAATTTCAAACAATAACAACAAAACCCTGTTAGTTCATTACTAAAAGTACAAGCTACTGGTCAATTTGTGATGGGCATATAATGATGTCTAAAAACACAGATGACTTAGGACACAAAGTTTGAATCTGCCTTTTTGTTTTCTCTGGGGATAAAAAAGAGAAATATACTTCACAAGCATTTGTGACCCGCTACAACAAAATGATCCTAAAGTCGGGCGAGGTAGATTATTTGAAAATTGCATGATATAATCCCCTAATCTTTCTGCTACAAATTGATATATAACACATTTTATGAAAATAATCGGCTGCGGAGATATCGATGTTTAAAAGAGAGAATGTCGAGACGTCTGGAAAAGCACTGTTTCGAGAAAAGCGCCCTAAAAGTCTTCCTTTCGACGCAATCACGATCAAGGGACACGCAAGTCAGTTTTCACCTCTGGACAATAGAAGGTAAGCCCTAGCAACCCCTGAAGAGTTCATTCAAGCACATCAGTGTCGGCAGTCTCCTCATCAACCAATCAGTGACCAGGATGTGAGAAGTGGCTGAGCATAGCACACCCCGCCCGCACGTGCACCAGTCTACTGGGCAGTGTGCGAGCTTCACGCTTCGGTTAGCAGCAAGCAGCAAACTAACCAATGAGATCACTCTGGTCGTTGTTAGGGGCGGAACCTATCTGTGGCGCTCAATCCAAATTTTCAAACCAGTTTCTGCTTCGTTGAAACGCCGAAAAACGCTATTTTTTATCTTTCCTTTGATCATTTTGCTTCAAAATTTTGACAGATGATAGAAGACATGTTAAACTCCAATAATATATCAAAATCAGAAAATCGTCAGTTTTGACCAATTTTAATGCTCTGACTTCAAACTCGATTTTCACGGCTTCGACAGTGCGCGACTTTAGGACCTTTTTGTTGTAGCGGGTCACATTTGTATCCATAGTTACTGTTGAATTTTCAAAGAGGCTTGATTGCAAATTATTTTCAGTTAAGCTTGACAAAACATTGAACCTATAATATACAATGCAGCAAAAGGACTTATGTCACTATTGACAGATTTGCAGAGACACAAAAGTCAATGAGTCTTAGTATGTAGGAAAGCAGGAGGTACATGGGCTCACATGTGGTCTGCACTACAGAGTCGCTGACATCGGTGCCATTGATGTACAGGACGATGGTGTAACGGACGCCGCTCATGAGGCCCTCCAGGGTGTAGGCCAGCACGGATAGGTCCAGCTCGACCGAGATGGGCGTCATGCCCTCGGGCATGGCCACGAGGGTAAAGGCGGTGGCCGCTGGATTTGTTGTGTTCCCCCAAGTCAGTGCGATGCTGTCAGCTCGTACCTCACCCACGTTGAGGGTTTCTGCCTCGGGACATGCTGCAATGGTAAAAGGTGACAAGGGCAGGGTTAGTTGGATATAAATGTGCATATTTGCATTATGATAATATGCAGGAATCCTGCTAACTTATTTCTTGGCTAGCAGGGATCTAGAATATTGACTCTCGATACCAAATAGAATCCAAAAGAACTCCGATCTAGTTTCTATGCACTGTCAAGCACAGTGATGCTTTTAAAATTCAAACCCTGAAACATACAATCCTTTGTGCATGTATTAGTATGCATACACTGTGCAAGTATGTGCACATCTAAAAAAAAAAACACCCTATAACAAAGCAAACAGCCTTTCAATAGAAAAACAGCAAAAGATTGGTGACAAATTTCTCAAAGAACCTCATTTTTTTTTTTGTTAATTAAAAAAGCCCTGTGCTTTCAACAACTCCAAACACATCTCGTGTAGGTACATGTACCAACATGTATATACAATTTACTTTCTGATTATTAAAATCTATGAGTACACTTTGCAACTGCTTTTATCTCGATAGACCTACCAAATTTCTGGAATGATGTATTCCAAAAATTTATTGATCTTACATGCACGCACAAACGTGTGCATGTGCACACACACACACACACACACACACACACATGTAGGCCTGAAAGCATTTGCATACCAGTGCGCAGCCTGATGTCGAAAGGTTCGCTCTGAGCCGTCTTCTCTAAGGTGACGAGCGCGATGTCATAGTCGGTGTCAGCCTGCAGTAGGGTCAGGGTGTGGCTGCTCTCAGCCTGTTCGAGTACGATGGGGGAGGGGTTAGTACAGGTGTCGGGCGAGTAGCGGACCTCAATTCGGTCGTAGCAACCACTAGGCGGAGTCCAGGAATAGGTGAGAGCGCTGGAGTTGATGAAGCGCACCTGAATATCACTTACTCTGTCCGGAACTGTGGTAGACAAAGAAAAAGGTGAGTGTGGGGGGGGGGGGGAGAATGAAGGTACACTTGTGGTGACAGAATGAAATACACTTCACAAAGAGTGATGAACAATGTCAGTCATATGCATATGTGTCTCATTTCTCAGAAATTTCTTCATGTGACTTGCAAGATGTTAGGAAGAGCATAGTGAAAGCTCAGCAGTTGACAGGGACAAGAAATTAAAGACTTTGATCATTGGTTTCAAATGAAGAAAAAATGCATGCTGTCGTAATGGGTCATTGTATTTATTCAATTTCATGTTCATACATACAAAATAATGTATCTGCAGGCATCAGCATACAACCCTCACAGCTTTGAAGGCTACATCTACTACTTGGTACCTTGGCCAAGAATGCATTCTATCACTCCTGATCACATTATAACCCTCTATCAAATGGGATGCATTACATTTCCTGCACACACATGCAAAAAAAAAAATTATCACGACTATTTCTGGTTTATGCAAGGCAATGATTAAGAACACTGTATCAAGATTGGCAACAAGCAACATAATTTAAATGGTTGGGGAGGAAGAGAGAGAGAAAAAACTAGATATATCGCTACGGCGACTGATATGCCTCCGCCATCATGCATGGTTCTCCTAATAGGTCTATTGTACAATGTCTTGACAATGTGTGATGACAGTTTCACACAATTGGCAAAATATTAAAATGACAGGTTTGCCACAAATGTGCTGAATGTTCACTTTCCTAGAACTAGGTTCAATTGGATGAATTATTCAAATGTCAGAGTGCAGGTATTTGGGGAACTAATGATTTCTACTTGACTTTTGACCCTTTTATAAGTTTATGCTTTGAGTAATTTTCAAGGTATTGAGAAAAAGTATAATTTCAGTATCAAATGGGAAAATAGCATTATCTAAACCTGGTCTTTGACCGTTGACCTCACAGTTCCACAGAGAATCACTGTTAGGTAGAACATGCATAAATATGTAAGTTTCATGATGATACCTTGAGTTACTTTCGAGATATGGAGGAAAAAGTGCAATTTAGCACTTTCACTTGACCTTTGACCTTTTGGCAAGAAACTTCCCAAAAAATATATATTGGGTAATACATGCCATACATCCAGTTTAAAAAAAAAAAAAAAAAAAACTTCAGGCATATTGCATTTTAAGGAAAGTAGTGATATTTTGAGGAGTTGACCTTGACCTTTGACCCCCCTGACCTTTGACCTATGACCCCCAACTTCCCTAGATAATCACTGCCCATCGGTACAAGCATATATCCTATTAAAGTTCTATGAAGATACCTTGAACCATCTGCGAGATATGGAGAAATATGTGGAATTTCAATTTTTTTTCACAAAATAACCTGTGACCTTTGACCTTTGACCCTGTGACCCTAAAATCCACACAAAGTATTATCCCCCAAGGATATACCCTCATACCAAGTTTGATGTAAAACCACCACACGGTTCTTGAGATATCGACAAAAACAAAACGGGACGGACGGACGTACGGACGGACGTACGGACGGACGTACGGACGGACGGACGGACGGACGGACGACCCGAAAACATAATGCCTCCGGCCACTTCGTTGCGGAGGCATAAAAATAAAACAGGACGGACGTACGTACGGACTGACGGACGACCCAAAAACATTTATAAATGCTTCCAGCCACTTCGTTGGCGGAGGCTTAAAAAGTATCATTTCAGTATCAAATGGTAAAATAGCATTATCTAAACCTGGTCTTTGACCTTTGACCTCACAGTTCCCCAGAGAATCACTGTTAGGTAGAACATGCATAAATATGTAAGTTTCATGATGATACCTTGAGTTACTTTCGAGATATGGAGGAAAAAGTGCAATTTAACACTGTCACTTGACCTTTTACCTTTTGACCTTTGACCTTTTGGCAAGAAACTTCCCCAAAAATATATATTGGGTAATACATGCCATACATTAAGTTAAAAAAAAAAAAAAAACCTTCAGGCATACTGCATTTTAAGGAAAGTAGTAATATTTTGAGGAGTTGACCTTGACCTTTGACCCCTGACCTTTGACCCATGACCCCCAACTTCCCTAGATAATCACTGCCCATCGGTACAAGCATATATACTAAGTTCCATGAAGATACCTTGAACCATTTGCGAGATATGGAGAAAAACATGAAATTTCAATTTTTTTTTCACAAAATAATCTGTGACCTTTGACCTTTGACCCTGTGACCCTAAAATCCACACAAAGTATTATCCCCCAAGGATATACCCTCATACCAAGTTTGATGTAAAACCACCACACGGTTCTTGAGATATTGACAAAAACAAAACGGGACGGACGGACGTACGGACGGACGTACGGACGGACGTACGGACGTACGGACGGACGGACGGACGGACGGACGGACGGACGGACGGACGGACGGACGGACGGACGGACGACCCGAAAACATAATGCCTCCGGCCACTTCGTAGCGGAGGCATAAAAAAAACCAGTGGAGTAGCTTCCTGTTACAGCATACAATTTTACCACTTCACAAACATACTGTATCACTCTTGACACTCTTTCTCATCCAGGTCAAATTATTGATATCATAAACAGGGCTCGACCTTAGCGGGAGCCCGGGGACCATTGGCTCCCCAGAATCGCTACGGGCTCCCCAGAAATGTATGAAAAAAGCCCGGCTGGCTCCTTAAGTTTTTTTGCCGTATAGCCTCACGTTGCAAGACAGAATCATAGTTTATGTACACACTCACAATATTGACGAGCGCGAGCGTCCCCGGCGCGCGCAGCGAGCCCTGACGCTCGAAGTTATTATCCCTGCAATTAGACTACACACTGTACATGTTTCATTTTCCAGCCGGCCCACTTTGCCCGCATGTGTTGTGTGTCTGTGTGTACCCGACGTGTGTGTGTTCGTATCTTCTATTGTAGAATAGTGTGCGCATATGCAATTCGATGCTTGCGTACTGTGTACACCGAACGGAACTTCGCGCGCCTGAATCTCTGTCGCCTACGGACCCTGATGTCTACATCGATCGCCGTGGTATCCCCATGTACATGTATGGCCGGCTGGGGAGCGTGAGTATAGTTGTAGCTAAGCTACACACTGTAGCCAGCTGCCACTATAAACAGTACCCCGTTTCGTTTTGAGTCGGGGTAGAAGCGCTCCGTTGTGCAATTTCTGCTTCTTTTTCCCTACTTCTTCCGCTTTTCCCTTGCCTCCCAAGTACGAAATGATTTTTAGAGTGTTCAACGGTGTGTGTTTTTTTGTGTGTAACGTTATTGCATCATTTTTCTGCAAGGAAGAGGCGAGTTTCTGTTCGTGTATTGATGTGCACTAGCTGCAGTATATGTGCAGGTGAAAAGCGTTCGAACTTTCCTTCCCGAGTATCGTGGAAACTCGATGTATTTCTAGGCCTATTGTTAAAGGAGATCTCATATAACAAAATACTTATAACAAACTATTTTCCGGTCAAAATGAATTAATTTCCTTTGTTTTGTATCGTTTATTGACGATCCCAAGGATCTCGTCGCAATACAGAGTTCCAATGTGTACTAATTTTTGCGTAGCTTTCGGTGCTGCAAACTTTTGCTGGGGCGTAATCCTACTTACTACTAAACTTATCGTTCTATTTCTTCGATTTCTTCCATTTTATATCACTTTATACGTTCCCTTTATACTTAGAAATATTTGAACGTAATTCTTTCAAGTGTCTCGCACTGTTATTTTCGTAACGGCGATTTCTCCGCTTTGCTGCAATACTTTTTCGAATCGAAGCGACGTGTGTTGTCTTTTCTAAATATTTGTGTTAGAAGGTGTTGATACTTTGTATTTGTTATTTATTTTCCTCGGTTTTTATCTCGAGGGACTGTGCGTGTTTCTTAATGTTGATAGGAAAAGGCTAAAATGATCTGAGTGATGTATGTCTGATATGTAGTGATGATGAAAACTATGCTGGTAAAAAGACAGCTTACGGCATGCTGAGTGTACGTGCCGTTCGTTTTATTTCACTTTTCCTCTTATTCTTCTTTCCCTCTGACTCTTCTTTCCCCTCCAAAGAATGATAAAAAAAGAAATTACATACACCTCACAACGAAAAGATCCACGATCTACCAACCTTCGTAAAGTTAAATCTAAATGTTCAATATCAGCAAAGAATAAGGGGAAAGCATGAATTACAATAAATTAGAGCGAAGAGATTGTGAAATACTGAATACATGCGCGCAGTCTCTTCGGCTCGAAGAAACTTGACACCCCACCCCTCTCCCCTTGTGGAAATTTCCACAAAAGCAGGTGCCACACCCAGGTGCGTGCCAGACGAAAGAATGCGCGCACTGGAATAAACAGCGTGTAAATATCCTGGAAATATCGATCGAAGAACCAGCTCATTAGTTGAATTAAAGGAATCATTGCAAAGATATCGTGATTCTATAGCCTTTCTTTTGGCGCATAGCAGGAAACATCAAACAGTCGAATATAGTGTACTTAATCGAAGATCTTCTGTTCCCTGAACAATAAAAAAAAAGGATCGATTAATCAGTCAATTAAAAAGGCAATCACAGAAATACTTAAAAGGTCTCGTATGCCCAGACAAAGTCACTATGAGTAGGTCCAATGAGATGCAGTCATCACCTACTTTAGACAGCAAAATATGACAATTAATTTCAGTTCATGCTCATCATAACTGCTTATTACTTTTCACAGTTTTGGCTATTAACATTCGTTCGTAGGTGTGTTTTGTTTGTTTTGTATGTTTTTCCTCGTGAAAGACGTAATGACTTCTTCGTATCGAATGTAAACTGCATGTTTACCGTAAACAAGCCATCAGCTCAGCTATGGCGCATTCGATCCATCGAACTTGCAGTAACCTCAGGCAGGAGCACATGGCGCATTCCGAAGTACAACCACGTGTTTGCATATTGGCGCAACCACACACAGCGCGGCATTTTGCGATCATCGTTATAGCAGACTTTCCGATTCCATTCAGGGTAAAAGAAATTGGAATACCGGTACTTTCAGAAAATACTGATGTTTAAAATCCAGTAAAATTAAAAAGCCTGAAAACAAGGCATGATTATGTGTTATAGTAAACAATAGGTGGAAACACCGAACAGAGTTTTGCATTCACTCACACAGAAGCTTTCTTGAGAAGATGAAAGCATTCCCCCTCCCCTGCTAGATAGTGGAAGCTTCCATAACCAGCCCAGCAAGTTTCTGGAGGAACTTATGCACTTGTAGTCTTGTACACAGGCATTGAGAGAAATGTGCTGGTGACCAGCTCGCACGCGCGCGCGCGCACACACACACACACACACACACTGTGTGTGTTATAGACTAAGAACAAGGTATCTCAGGCTTGTGTCTGTGGAGAAATGCATGTTATATCTAAATGAAATCTTCTCCACCAGGTTGATACCACTAATAGACCTCTACTGCTGATTGTGACCGAGGGAAACGTGGCTCCCTCAAACTCAATTTGGCTCCCTAAAAAGGTCCCTGAGGAGCCCGGCTGGCTTCCTAGAAAAAAAGTTAAGGTCGAGCCCTGCATAAAGAAAGACAATTGTTTTTGGTACTGCCCAATTGCCTACCAGAACTCACTGTTTGTTTTTGTTTGCTTAGGAGGGTTGGTGAAAACCTCAACAACATTTGAAATCATATTCACAGAGAGACTTACCGGTAATGAATTCCTCATCGGTGATGATAGCAGTTGTGCCTTCTTCAACTGTGATCGTGTAGGTAGCCCCCGGCGTCAGCCCGGAGAATTGGGCGTAACGTGATGTGACCATCACGGGGGCAGGGACTGCTGCTCCAGGACAGTCGGAGGCGTTGAGACTCACCGTGAAATTTCCTTCCCCTTCACCCCACCAGGTAAATTCCACTGAGGTGGAATCAAGGTCCCTTATGTTGACCTCATTTGCGGCCCCCATAGCTGCAAGAGTTGAAAGTAGTCGAGAATGCAATGGTGACGAGACAAGAATTTCTGTCAAAAGATAACTGTTCTGAAAATTGGCACTTGTGTTCCTATATCCCATTAAAGTATAAACAGCCATGCATTGAAAGAGTTTGTGGTGTGAGCAAAATGCAAATAAAATCTAGAGAGCCTTGCTTGTATGAAAGAAAAAGAAAGTAAGTTTGTATATCACAGGAAGTGATGACTTTCATAACCCCTGATCAAACTGCTGGAACTGCCCACATAACTACAGTAGTCTGGAGAAACAGACTGTGTGAGGAATAGAGAATTGTATAATGCTGCCACTAAGGACCATACTGGATATTTTCCTCGCGCTAGCTTGGTTACTGACATAAATCAAAATTACAACAAGTTGTATCTAACAAACTTTACCCAGTTAGATTCAATCATAACATGGCTCGACTGGAAGACTAATTTTGTGGACAACGGCAAGTGTGAGTAGGGAGCTGTCAACAACAAATTAGTATACAATATAGCTGTGATGTTTGTTTCCTTTTTTTTTGTCTTTCATGCCCCTCACAAACATGTGAAAGCTTAAGTTGTAGAATAATCTATCAACGCTTTCTGCACCTCTCATTTTTTCTAAATACAAGAGCATAAATTTCTGACAAGCCTGTATTTGCTAGGGCAAATGTGGGTATTGTATGTGAAGCAATTAAAGAAAGCACTGCTGTACAAAAAGCTCTGACGTTTGTGCTAAAAGGTTCACTGGCAATTACAGCATGAACAAGTACAGAAACAATCTTTGTGCTGAGAAATATGAAACGTACTTGTATTCTGAGTGACGGAGCGGGAGTCGCTTTCCTGGAACGTCCCCCCTCTCCCCATGATGACAGTGATGGTGATCTCGTAGGTCTGCTCAAACTGGAGCCCCGTCAGAGTCAGCTCCTCCTCGCCACTCCCTAGCTCCACAGGAGACATCTGATCCCCATCAGAGGGTGAGTATTCGATGCGATAGCCCCGGAAAAGGCCTGTTTCAGGTGGACGCCAGTTCACCCTGAGGGATGTTGGCACGTCGTCGACGGGGACGACAGTGAATGTTTCTTCAGGAACGGCAGAAGGTTCTGTCAAGTAAGATTTGATGTTTGGAAAATTGAAAACACCATTAATATTATTATCTTGGCATCAATCAGACACTGCTGTTATTTACACTGTATGTAACTTTACTTTCATATATCAAAAATTACTGGGCAGATGTTGCTCAAGCTTATCAGAAGTTCTTACAGGGCAGAAGAATAATATGTACTTATATACATTGTAGGTTAGACCTTTCACGCTATATATGTCTGCAACGCAAGAAGCCATCAACACGGCGTTTCAAGACTATTTTCATTCAAGTCTTGCGCAACTTTTGAGACCAGGTTTGTAACAGTTACGTAACAGTACGTAAGTCCATGTCAGACGCAAATTACTAAAAAATATGATTTTGTGTACAAATCCAATGCAAACACTGTGTCAAGCCTAAATTAATAAATGTATCATTATTTTGACTTTTACAGACTGAAATACATTAATTTCATGTTGCTTATTATTGAAATAGTGTCACCTACAATTTCCTTTGAGAAAACAATGAAAAACAAAAAGTCGAAAAACAAAGAAATACATACAAAATCTTAAAAACAATAGAATACACAAGAATTTGAAACTGATACCGATTTTTTCTTTTTCGATGTGCATCAAATCAGAATCCCCAAAAGAGTCTCCAAAAGAAAACAAAAACAAAAACAAATGAAGCCTCGGGGTTTTATTTAATGATTTACAGCCAAATTCTAATTTCATTCATAAATTAGCATAATCAATTCATAAAAAATATAATGAAAAGATTTCGTGAAATTTACCACACAACCGTTTAGATTGCAAATCAAAATGCCAGTCTGGAAGAATGAGGAGACTCACCAGTGCGTCGCGTGATTTCATCGACAAAAACCAGTCCGCTACCAAACTCGGCCCTCAGGACCATGGTCACGAGATCGCCCGGGATGAGCCCAGTTATGGCAAAGGCGTAGTAGTCGTTGTTTGGGTCCGTATTCTTTTGGATGGTGCGTGAGCCACTGACCATCGAGGAATACTCCAGTCGGAAGTACTGCAGTGCATTCTCATTTAATCCATCCGAGGACCATGTGAGGATTAGCTCTGTGCTCATGATGTTTGCTGCAGTCAGTACAGCTGGACCTGCATATACACAAATCATGACAATCAATGAAATCATTTTTTTTTTCCTTTTTGTTACATGCTGTTACCCGATTGCATTTTGTATTCTTGGTTGGTTTTTGCAATGTCAGTTTCCATAATCATCTGCAATTCAATTTCAATTTCATTTTCAATTTATTTTCATATTTCTCGATGAAAAAATACATCAAATATAACAAAATTAAATGAAGTACATGATATCAAGCTGGAGACATACATAAAATATTGCAAATATATAAAACATATAGTGGTCGATCTATGAGGTTTGGAATCTGTGAATGAATGCTAAAGAAATATGAAGGAACCTACTTAGAAGCGAGCTTGTTGAGCGTAGGTCCCAATTAAAATCGAGTTAAAGATTAAGATGGGGAGCACGGGTACAACAATGACCGAAACATAGAGAAAAAAAAGTACAATTATACAGTTATGTAGCAAATTCTTCTCTAATGCAGATTTGGGGTCGGATAAGCCACATGCTGTAGGCTGCAGGCAATTGATTGCCAAGATAGCATTACACTATTTTAAGCTAAATAACTTTAAATGAACTGCAACCTCTGCACAACTCCCTCATTCATGTTTTTACATGGGAGCGCTATGGACATTCTCTCTTGCCTTGGCATAAATTTAGGCAAATTGTATTGTACAAAGGATCGATTTCATTGCACAGACATTCCTACAAGAGTCTCAATCAACCTGGTTTCCTGTTGAGAAATCTTTACTGGAGTCTACTTCTGTTATCTATCTCAAGTCCTCAAATAAATCCAGCACTGGAGAATGACGACATTGGCAATGAGTGAAATCTCAGTAAAAATATTTCGGACTGATAGCTCTTCTTAGCTACACATTGAGTTATGTTTCTTAACTCACACTTTTTTTGTCTTCCTACTACTTGACGGATGCATCCGAGATTGAATGCACAATGCCATGCCACAGCGTACAATGTATCTCTGTTTATCATCAGTGTCTGCTTTTTCATGCCCAATATCTTGTGCAATGCAATCCATATGTAACCCGCTACAACAAAAGGATCCTGAAGTCGCTGACGGCTGAGCCGAGAAAAATTGAATTTGAAGTCACATCGTCAAAATCGGTCAAAACAATCAGATTTCTGTTTTTGGCATAATTTTGTAATCTAATGTTTTGTCTATCATCTGCCGAAATTTCAAAGCTAAATGATCAAATGAAAGGCAAGAAATCAGCATTTTTCTGGGCCACGATTTTCCGACTTTCAAAGTAACAGAAATGTGTCCGAAGATTTGGATTTAGCGCTGCAGCTAGACTCCGCCCCTAGCAACGATGGAGTGATCTTATTGGTCAGTGCGTGGCATCCTGATTACTGATTGGTCGTGCGTATATAGACCGCTGGTGCTAAGCTTGAATGAACATCGTTGAGGTCGCTATGAGCATGCCTTCGATTGTCAAGCGGTGAAAACTGTCTCGCCTCCCCTTGATCATTATAAGCGTCGGAAGGAAAATTTTGAAGGCGTTTTTCTCGAAACTTTGATTTCCTCAACCACCTGACATGCGCTAATAAAATCATCGATATCTCTGCAACCGAGTACTTTTATGAGTTGTGCTATATATGAAATTATAGAAGAAGAGTAAAGAAATAATGTCATGCCATTTTCAGAAAATTGTCCTCCCCCAACTTTCGGATCCTTTTGTTGTAGCAGGTCACATAATGTAGGTCAGGTCGTCTTCCTCTGTATGGGCGGGATAGCCTCAAGGAAATTATATCCGATATTATCTTTTTTTAAACTACATGTAAAAGGGTTTTAGTGGTTATAAAATCATTATGATAAAGAGATTTCGCTGTTTGTATTGACCAATGTGTGATGAGTAATCAAACTATGAAAATTTAAAGAGCTTACTGGTGGTAACGTTGAGGGACCTTGGCTCGCTCTCAATGCGCAGAAGTCCACTCCCGGTGAACGTAACCACTTCAACGGTGTAGGTGGCTTCATCAGCCAGGCCATTG
The DNA here is from genome assembly GCA_033980235.1 of Diadema setosum. Taxonomy (NCBI): domain Eukaryota; kingdom Metazoa; phylum Echinodermata; class Echinoidea; order Diadematoida; family Diadematidae; genus Diadema; species Diadema setosum. The sequence continues at coordinate 38,537,760 of CM067061.1, forward strand.
AGGGTATACTCCGTCTCTTCCGGTGAGAGAGTGACGCTGCCCTCGTCAGGTGAAAATGTCAGCATGTAGCCGTCAAAGTCGCCCTTGGGTGGGGCAAGAAGGACCCGCACTCTGTCAGACCCCAAAGAGGTCACATTGAAGAAATCCGGAGGGTTTGGCTCTGCAAAAGATCAACGAATACCGGTATCAAGGTTTGTCATCAACAGCGCTTCCTTTGTGTGTGTGTCTGTCTGTGTGTGTGTGTGTGTGTGTGTGTGCGTGTGTGTGTGTGTGGAGAGGGGAGGTAAATGTACAACTGCAATTTTACTGGCTGATTTTATAAAACCTACATTTTAGTCCAAAATATGTGAATTACTTCCAAAGTATCAACTATATAAAAATGCAGGCAGCTGGCATGTTTTTTTGATTTCATTTTTAACTAAAGACAACAACCCCTCACAAAAACATCAAGTATTTCATCTTTCATCAAGAATATTCCAAATATTCAGCAAAGAAGGATGTCGTAGGTTTGAATCCTGTCTGAGTATGAATGGTCACAATTTTTTTCGCAGCTACTACTATTAAAATAGTAATTAATTTTGTTGCTTATTTATGTTGATGTAGGGCAATTTAGGAACCAGCTGCAATGAAGATCGTACGGCTGTTGAAAATTTGGTAACTGCAACAATTACATCTAAACAACAGAGACCCTAATTGAAAGAGAATTTGCAACTCTCTGTTATGAAACACTGACAATGAATTGTTGAAATAATGACAGTAAAGACACAGCATCAAATGACAGACATGGTTACTGGGATTTCAGGCACTGATTTACCAGTCTGGGTGTATAGAATATCCTCCATCTCCCCACTGCTAAACTCAACCGACACAACATAACGACGGCCCGGAACCAGCCCATCGAAAGTGAAGAAGATGGGACATGTCGAATTAGTTGGAAGACAGCTGGGTGAGCCACTGCTCAGAGTGCTGCACAGTTCCGTGAGACACACCTGCCTGCCGTCGGTCTCTGCGTTCACCCAGATGACCGTCAGCGACGTGTTGGTGGTGTCAAAGATGTGAGGCTCATATGACGAGTACGGCCCTGTACGTAAGCACGATGTTGCATGCAAGAACACAGATATGGAACATATGTAAAAGGATACTGTTCTTTAAACCTAAGGAGATATGTTGAGTCACATGTCATCAACTGAAAGCAATAGATAAGGAATTCTCTGAGCAAAATTAAGAACTTATGTGATGACCATTCAAATATCAGCAAGTCATGTGGACATCCTATAACAGCTGAACTGAAAATGGGTTGACACTAGTGCAAGAAAAATACTGAACATGTGACATTAAAAGACATCTTGCAGTAATTATGTGGGTTTATCTTTCTGCTACATCACAATGTTTTGATTTACATACTTAATCAACACTTTAAAAAAATATATGTTTATGACTGTATCACATATACGCTTTAAATGAAACAGATGAGAATAAGAAGCAATATTACAGGAAAGACTAAGTTGATGACAAACCCAAACTTTGCATCTATGGTTTCAACAGAGATTTTTTCTTACAATAACTAAGCGCAGGCTTTAATATCCAACATAGCCACAAATAATGCATATGAGCAAACCCCAGAATTCTGTAAATGGAAATAACTTGGAGAATATGATGCAAAAATAGGAACTTTCATCCATTTCTCATACTTCACTATTAGCAGGTGTTAACAAAATTTGGGAAACAAGATTGAACTTCTCCTTTCTTACAAAATTAAAATGCTCCCATTACTAATAAGAACATTTGGCAGGACTGGTATGAATAATGCATGCAAGCTGGATCAAAAGCATTAAAAGTGTCATGAAGGGAAAGGGGTGAAATGAATACCTTGTCAGTATAAACGTCCTCTGAGGAAAAACACCGATAGATTTCCTGTCTTGCCTGTCTTGCCCCTCTTTCCTCTTGCCCCTACACTATGGAACATATCTCCCCACCGGCATCCGACAGGCCAATAGCTTAGATAGTCACTCCTTAAAACATACCTTTTCAGGCAGTGCATTTTGTGTCAGTAGTGGTAGTAGTTGTAATTGTTGTTACATATAATTGTCTTCTGTTGTTCTATGTGGATGTACTTGTTCATTGTTTTCTACTTCACTTGTTCTTCATCTTTGCTTCACTTTTCCTTTGGAATTATGATATTAAACCCTTAACAAATGTTATCATTTTCATTATCATTTACAAAGACTGACTAGCTGTGCCATTAATGATGACCTGGCAGGATTTAGAGCATTAGAACTCACTGGTTCTGATGGTGATTGACTGAGCCTCATCACTCGACTGCTCGCTGAACTCATTGATGGCCTCCAGGTACGTCTCCAGTTCGTAGGTGTACTCCGTGTCCGGCCGCAGGCAGTCCTGGCTGAACATCCTGCCCCCGGAGGAGTTTCGGGGAACCGTCAGAGACAGCTCCCTGCGGTAGGGCACTGGCAGGTAGTAGACGCGGTACCCCGTGAAGGAGGTGTTGGTGGCATCCCATTCAAAGGACAGGGAAAACGGGCTCGTGCGGGGAGATCTGGGCTCCTGAGGGCTTTCTGGATCTGTGGCCGTGGAAAAGTGTGTGCGCCATTCATATATCTTATTCAGTCTCGTAACGAGTTAGAGCAACATAAATTCATCCACAAATATTTTACATTACAGTCTGCATGTTTTGTGTAAGAAAATGAGGGAGTGGGAGAGGTGGACGTCTAGGTAACATACTCCGTGCATACTTCCGCATTGAAAAACTGATTGCCAGCCGCTGAATGCAGTAATGTGGTTTATGAATCTATTTTCAATTTTGGTTGCCTTTTTTTTGTGTGTGGGGGGTGGGCTAGAGGAAAAGTGATTCAATATCATAAAATCATCTCAATATGATATGGCCATCAGAGTACATGGAAACACACAGGATTTGATGCTTTTTTTTTGAGATATACACTGTATATGAAACAAAATGCCTCACAACTCTACCACTGATTTGTGCATGCCGTGACATTAATACCTCATCTGACTCGCATAACTTCAAGGACTGTGACTATAATGACTTTGAAAAAGTAATCACAAAAAAGTCCAAAATTAGCAGACTTTTCTACTTTCTGGCAATTTCTGACGGTCCAACATTGAGAAAACTATTGCCGCTATGATGCGCGAAAAGGGAAACTCACTGTTCTGTTGGCTCCATATTTACACTAAAACATCAATTTGAAGATAGAGTACATTTTCTTGTTGAAAAGAAACAGTGAGCCAATCGTTTTGATGTTTACTCCACCTCTTCTGCATTCCTTCACACTGCTTGCGAATAATGAGTAGTGATCTCTCAGACTATTATAGGAGAAAAATCAAGCACCACACACTCACTCGTTCGTACACGGCCATCAACACACGGCACGATGTCAGGAAAACTGCACACTCTAAGGTCGTAGACATTGGCTGCAGAGACGCCGGCTACAAAGTCATTTGATGGAATGTCCACCATCTGGTCACTGATGATATCGGCGCCCGCCTGAATGCCAATGTTATCTGCTAGTGTCACAAAATAGGTCTGTGCAAAATCTCCCCAGAGAGCAGTGAATGACGTTGACATCACGTTGATTAATTCAAGATCATTCGGTCCCAGCATCTCTGTGAATAAAAAAAAAATTAGAAAAAAAATTGGAAAAAAAATACATCTATTTAATAGCCTTGAGCTGGATAAATCTTTTCTATAATGCCTAAATGGAGAATAAAATGATTACTGAACACCACAAATTACCTATCGATCAAAAAATTCATACACATGCTCTCTCCCTATATTGCGATTTGCACATCAAGTGCAAAACATTTGGATTGTGCAGAAAATGTCATGGGATATTACAATGTTAATTCATACCAAATAGTGTACATTACCTTCAATACAAACTAAAAATCATAAGAAGAAGTACCAGTACTAGTAATACCTCACATATATCTCACATGGCCAAGGCACAAAAAAGAGGGCCATAGTATTTCAAAGAACAAAGTTGGTTTCGACAAGAACGTGTGCCCCGAAATATAATTTGAGAAAGAAAAAAACAACAAAAACACACAAATATTAGCTTACAACTCTTACAACTCCCACACTTTTCAACAATAATATTCATACTTTCATAGATATTGATTTAACACAGCGATGCTCATAACTTACGGGTGGTTATATTCAATTCTGTGGAGCTGCTAATCTGCTGGTATGGACCTGTGCCACTGACGGTTACCACACTGACTGTGTAGTTTGTGCCTGGCAGCAAATCAGTAAGAGTGGCAGAAGTTTCTTCTGTGTCCATTGTCGGGTTGACAGAAACGCGGAAGAAATCAAAGACGCCCACTGGGCGAGCCCAGGATACAGTGACAGAAGTCGCAGCAGTGGCGGGGGATGAAACCGTAGCTGGACTCAGAGGTACTGTGAGAGAAGAAGTATATTAGAGAAGGAAACAAACAAAGCAGTAACTCATTAACGATGATGACACATTCTCTTTCAAAAAAAAAATCTTTTAACAGTACACCATCCTAATCAGCAAGTGACATAGGGGTATACTTCCACCCAATTTTCTCTGCAAGGTATATTTTTACTCACAGCCAAATCATACCCACCTAAAAATAGATGTAAGTATACCCGTATGTTGAATACAATAATTTCATTACTATGTGATGTCATGGAAATATCATATATGTGCCTCAATTCAAGGTTGCATTTACAAAATTGTAGGTTAGACTATTAAATAAACTCTGTCACAGTATGTGGTATTTGAGACCCTTTATCATACCTGCTCATTTTCACTTAATTATCATGATTTATAAACATGTTAATGTTTCATCAAGTAATTTTATTTCATTTTTTAAATCTTACTTCTTAGCAACAACATGTGATATTTGAAATACTTCTCCTACCTTGCAAGTTTTCAAATAATTATCATGGCTTATTGTATTTTTTATATTGATGTTCAGTGAATAGTTTTCATTACTATAATGTTTTCCTCTTTTTTCAGCCACCAAAAATGAAACTTGATGATTCTGTTAGCCCAAAATGGCCACCAACAAAAAAAAGTTAGTATATAGCCCTGCCAGAATGAAACTCCTTGACTTGTACCTGTTCGTTCAAGGAAAAAGTTCACCAGGTCAGTACCCAGTACCAGAGTTGCGACATTATACAGCTGCCCTGGTGTTAAGTTTTCGAGAGTAGCCGTGCTGGTAGTCTGGTCGATTGTGACGTCTGCGGAATTAATGGGAGGATCAGTGGTGATTTCATAACCCTGGAATCCCGGCACGTTTCTGGCGTCACCGATGATGAGCATGAAGCTTGTAGTGCTGACGGACATCGGTATTGCCACGCCTTCAGACAGAGGCACTGCAAAACAGAGAGTTTCACAAGATTATTAAAACTGGACATACTTAAATCCATCTAGTACTGCTCAATGTCTCTAAAGCTCACAATCATATGAGATAAAACAATTAACTTCTCGTATTTTTCAACTCCTTTTTTTCCACCTATCAATGAATTGATATCAAGTTTGCTTCCCGTCTTTATACTGTGCTCTTCTTTACATCAAATGCGTTCTCTGCATCAAATGTGACTGTGCATCACAAAACCTACTGGAAGTAAACAGAAAACATGGGTTGATATGGAATTCTTTACCCCCTAATTTAAAACAACGTACGTCGTTGAACATTTTCAAACGAGAACTAAAAAACACCCTCATAATCCAGTATACTTCTGACACATAAATATTCATACCACCTGGTCAACAAACACCCTAAACAATGAGTTCACGGCCATAACTGAAGTAATATTCACCTCATCACACTGATACACAAAATAACACTCAACGTACAAACCAAGATTCATCCCAACACAATGCACACCGCACTGCACCGCACGCCCTTCGCACAATTACTCCCCACTCAGTGAGTGGCAAGATTTTCTTTATGTATCTCTTCGTTGTGCCCTTTGCACAATTACCCCCCACTCAGTGAGTGGCAAGATTTTCTTTATGTATCTCTTTACCTGGGGCCATCTTCCTCGTCAAGCTTAGCTTATGATGATGGTCCCCTGCATTTCATTTTTATCATTTCCTATTGCTTCCTTTCATATATGATATTCGTTCTTTAAAAAAAAAAAAAAAAAAAAAAAAATGTATGTAAGATCCAAACGTTACGAATATTAGCTGTGTAAATGACTATGTAAGTATTTTGTTGATTTGTGGATTTGTATTGATTTTGAAATGCAGAAATAAAAACTGAACTGAACTGAACTGAACTGAACTGATATTCCATGAGGCCTCAAATATGCATATGAATTTTTGGATGATTTCTAAGAAATTTACCCTGTTTCTACTATTAATTCTAGAAACAGCAAATACTGGAAATGTGAAATATTTCGCAGCATGGTATATATATATATATATATATATATATATATATAGGAATGCTATGCTTCACTGAAGTAGCACAAAACCCATTGCATTTATTTTGTGCGAGATTAGGATATGTGCAGAAATAGACTGTATCAACAAGTAAAATGCAATAGAACTGGCTTGGTGGAAGATATATGATCACAAATAATGTATCGACTTTTTGCAGAAACACAACAACTCAGCAGCAAAAACAAAGCTAATCAAATGCAGAACAAATTTACTCACATGTAGCAGCTTCGATCTGGCAGGGCTCAGCCGCCTCCTGTGCAGAGAAAGTGTCAGTCGCATCGAGCACCGCATTGATGACAAAGGTGAAGTTTGTACCCGGAAGGAGCCGATTTCTGAAAATTTCCAGCTCCTCGTCGGGTTGTACAACCATTTCCTGGACATCACCGTCTTGGTCGGTGATCCTGGCCCGGTATCCATCGTTCCTGGACCCTGGGGCTGGAGTCCAGGTGAGGGTGTAGCTGGAGACGGTGGTGTCGACAGAGCAGTTGAATACGGTCTCTGGGTCTGCAAGGGGGAATCCAGGAGTAAGGTATCAGATTTGAATTTCACACAGTGACTTGTTGCTGCTGGATTCTAACGCTTTCTGTGCCAGGGACTTTGGACAGTGTACATACACTGTACAATGCTATAGGCTTTCCTGTGCCAATTAACACTCAAAGCCCACAGAGGGTTAAGTTTCTGGTCGGGTTCTCTCATCTTCCCCTGCAAATCCCCACCCCATGGATGAAAGGTAGGATCCCACATTTACAGACATAAGATGGTATGTGAACAGTATTCAAACAAATTTCTGACAATTTTAAGTGCACATAATTACATTGTATAACAGTACATCATTCTCCAATGAAAATTACTGAAAGGGTCTAGCATTTTAAAAATCATGCTTAACCTGAGGTTTTCTGTACTGTCCAATATTGTGAACACTGCTGGTTGGTTCTGGATTGTAATCACTTTTGAGTTATTTTTGCAATGAAATTTCCTCCTTTAAAATTTGTTTATTTCAATAGCACAGGCTTTACAAGATGATGTGACTTTGATGTGAACATCTTGTTATATTGGCCATGGAAATTGTACCTTGCTTTAGTAAAAAAAAAAGGTACAAAAAAATGCATTGAAATTTACCCTCATTTCTGTACGGAGACCTCACCCACTAATGGTACATGCAGTGAAACTCTCCCTCCTTAGTCAATTTCAAATCATCTCCATTCTTCCTAATTGACCCTTCACTTGAAGAATCATTTAACCTCCTCTCCCTCCACTTCCCCTACCCCTCTCCAGTTTATTACTAGTAGTCCCTTACCAGTTCTGATGTCCACCTCAAACGGGCTGCCAGATTGTGGCACATACATGAAGCGATACTCGGTAGCTGACTCTAGGGGCTCTGCTACCAACACGTATGACACGTCGCAGTCGCCGTATTGGTAGAGCCCATCGGGCACGTACCGACCCCCGACTCTCCTTTCCCTGGTGATGTTGAATGGGGTTGGCTGACCATTGACCCATGCTAGGCTAGCACTGTCAGATGTGATGTCCAAGACAGTAAAGGTATCCTGAGCGATGGCAGCTACCATAATAATAAGAGAGAGAGAGTTGAAGCAATGTTTATTGATGGAATTTGATCACGAAAGCAAAACTCTGACACCATTTAAAGGAGTATTTGAAGCCAAACATTTTTCTCATTAAAAAAAAAAAAAACACAAAAAAGCAACACATTAGGATAGAAGGCAGATAATGGCCAATACATCTAAAGATGAAAATGCTCAGGGGGAGGGGGATTCTTTTTTTGTTGTCTTTATACCAATGGTCAGTTCAACAACAGCATAACAAATTAAAACATTCACAAATCTTGACATCACATGTTGAACAAGCAGGTTTATATATGGATTTTAATTTTTAAAAAATATATATACTTCAAAAGCAATTACATGTACATGTATATACTACATATATATATAGACTGCGAGAAGGGGCCTCGACCACCGACACCACCGCAAGCCTTTATATCCACCATTAATAAGCCCTGATGAAGGTCCTTACGGGACCGAAAGCTCGGCAATAAACACGCACGTTGACCACTAGCTACGTCCACGATTGCTCTTCTTCTCGCACTATATACATATATACTTACATATATGCACCTACAGTGTGTACATGTAACCAACTTGGACACAAAAGACACACTCTTCATGAGAATCCCCTTTAATTTAAATCTCAATGCTATTCTACAACAGATTGAGACTATGTACGGTGTAGAAGCTGATTCTGCCTTTTTTTTTCCTGGCATTCTTTAATTCATGAATTCTTTTTTGTCAAAGAATTTCTGTCACTCAGATATTACTAATAAACATCTGTTTACATTTACTAGAGGCTGCATAGCAAACTTTTCTGTATGACATGGCATAAAGTTTCCATATTTGGAAATTTCCACAGTGAGTCCGTGAATGCGTGCATGTGCAATTCATTCATGTATGTGGCAAATTCAGCAAATCACATCTACTGGGTAACATCTATACCATGCATTATATCAAGAGTGTCATGTACTGTACAGTACTGCATCATGAAGCCCCTAGCATGCAGATTGAAACACCTGCAACAGTGCCACGTGTACCAGGCTCAGTCCCCATATATGATACATGCAGCACCATTAGTATAGGGTACAGCACCTTTCGTACAGGGATAGGCACCATTAGTGCCACAAGTGTCAGGCTCAGTCCCCATAATGAGATACATGCAGCAACATTGGTATTGGGTACAGCAACTTTTGCAGAGGGTTAGGCACCATCAGTGCCACAAGTGCCAGGCTCAGCAGCACATGTTCCACATACAGCACCACCTGTATAACTATGTTGTATGTGACATGTGCCACAGGTCGTATCATCTCACTTTGTGCAAACAAGACATACAGATTTTCAAGAATATCTAGCCGATAAACTCACTCGTATTTTCGACTTGAGTGCCTTCAAGGCTGTGGGTGCGCACGGGAGGTCCAGCTTCTGAGATGACAGTGAATACATAGGATGTTCCCCCTTCAAGGTTTTCAAAGGTATAGGTTTCTGTGGAGGCAGACAGGACAACACTGTCCTCGTGCACGCATTCCTCTCGGGGCACCACACTCCGGAAAGAGATGTTAAAGCGATCGCGGTACCCTGGCCCGGGGTCGATACCAAATTCGATTTGTGACATGTTGGTAGACAGGGTGGTCAACGTTGGAGTCGAAGGTTCTGCAAATGGAATTTGATTGAATCTTGTGTCAAATATCAACTTACGTGTATATCATACACACTGCACTACACATTGTGACACTAACACACACTGTGAAACAATACATTTTGACATACACCTAACCCAACTATAAAGGCATGGACAAAATGGAGAAAGTGTGCTAGAACTTGAAAGTTACTAAAATCTGCAGAAATACATGTACTTATTGTTTTGGCTGATATCTTGCATTTTAGCTACTATACAACCAAAGTTGGGTTATAACAGCATTATTTTTTGTACATTGTAGACCAATAATCTACAATTCTGCAGGCATACGAGAACTATGTTTTGGCTTTAAAAGAAGCTGGCAAAACCTGAGAGCAAGTTTTGTAGAACAAATCTGATTAATTACCTGCTCAAAGAGAGTATTTTGCATTGTTAATATTCTATCCTAGTGGGCAGATAATTCTACTTGAATGCAGCTCTAAAAACAAGACTAGTGACATAAGATGACAAAACAAAAACTGCATCTTGAGCACCTATCACCATGACTGCTTCAAGATGACATTGATCACATTTTATGTTCTATTACGTGTCCACTCGCATTTCTCCACAAATACAGTTGTAATTGAGCCAAGTGCTGTGCATGCCAGGTACATCAGTAAATTTTACAGTAATCTGCCTCCACATCAGGAGCCGCACTCACTCAATCGGAAATCATCAATCGGCACAATAATGTTGCCATCGCCAGGGTCGATAAAGCCGCTATAGAGCAGGCCAGGCTGCAGATTTTCGAAGGTCACTCGATAGGGGTCGTCTGGATCAGGCACGATCGTGACACCGTCGGATGGTGTGATGTTATAGGTGAACCTTGTTCCATTGACCCCATGCAGGAACTCAATCGAGTCATTGGTTGTCCTAGTTACTAGGACCTCATTTTCTCTGGGATCCTCTGAAACATCAGAGATAAGACATTTAAAAAAAAACACACACACATCAAATAGACAATAAAATGCAATGCTCCTGGTAACAAGATCAAGTAACTGGTGAAGAGTATACATGTACCTTGACAGACAAGCCATGCGTAAACAGAACAAACACAAAAATATGAGGAATGGCCTCACTTACCAATGAATATGTATCAAACTGTCATTTGTAAAAATACATCTGCAAACTACATATATTGCATATCTATGATAGAAGACTCTTTATTCTCTCTTTCAATAACAAAAGGAGCAGCCCTCAGATCATACCTGAAGCTGACAAAAGAATCACGACACATAGAACTAGAAAAAAACAAATAAATATGATCATTCACGATTGCAATAGTTGCATGTAGGTTTCATCTTGTAACGGGGCACCTAATCATCATCACATGTCACAGGACACAGTAGTCATGTGATGGTCTTAAAACGACAACACAAACAAAAGCTGTTTCACTCTCAACATGCTCCAGTGTATATGTTCCCGCTGACTCACATATTCACCACATCTTTGAATCTTGTATTAAAAAGAATATTTGTGTCTGCCCAGCTCAAAATGTACAAAAAGTAGGCCACAGCTAATGTCCATTTTTGACATAGTTTTAAAGAGTAAGCTTTAATTCTAAAATGATATAGAGCTTGTAAAAGTTGGACCATCCTCACTCATTCAAAACATGATTGGAACAAGAGAGAGTTTAATATGAGATACAGCTTCACAGGAAAGGGAGAAAGAGGATTTACAGATTAAGGTCATTCGGGCGTGGTGTGCAGAAGTACAATTGAAAACACATTCTATTTCACAGTGAAAGCAGCACCTGTCTGAAAATGCATAATCCAGAAAAACTGCTAATATCTCAGTTTTGGTTTGGTTTTGAGCCGCCAAATTTTGACAGGAGGTCGGGAAAAAATTACTCTCCATTGAAGATAACACAAACTTTACAAATTCGAGTCGGTGAACCCAAATGACAGATTTTGGTCCATTGCACAGAAGCCTAATCTATGACCTTTTGTGGAATTTGAGCCTGGTGGTTACTTTCAATTGGCTGACTGCGTGTAAATGCTGGACATATCGAGGGTTGGTAAGTCACACGGTACGCACCTGTGGTGAAAGACTCATTTGCTGCGCTACTCTCCTGAGTTTCAAACTGCTCTGTGGCATCCAGCACAGACTCCACACCCACGTCGTAGTCAGCGGATGGTATCAGCCCCTCCAGAAGATAGCCATTCATGATCTCATTTGGACTCACTGTTAGCACATCTCCAGGGGGCAAGTACTGACTGTCATTCAATGAAACTATCGTCACCTTGTACGAGTCCACCTCCCCACTTGCTGGACGTTGCCATGACAACCGAGCACTTGTTCTTGTCACATTGTTTACCATCAGTGACATAGGAGGCCCCGGATCTGCAATTAATTGCAAAAATGGTAACAATGATGTGAAAGACAACAAATTATGGACACAAGCAAGGTCTAAGGGTACATAGGTAGACTGGACAAAGCATCAGTCCAGCATAACATGTACAAATCAGTGTTTTGAAAATTTATTTTAGACAAGGGCCAGGACAAACTCATTTTAACTGAATGACATAAACATTGAATACTGTCTCGAATCATGAACTCAAGATTGTTCTGATTATGATTGAAATTAAAATAATCGTTTTAGTCTTTGGGCAGGAAAACAATCTGTGTGGAAGCATAGTACTGGATAAAACATAGCAAATTGATAAGGAAAAAAAAATACTTGACACCCAAATATAAATACAAAAAGCACAAGTCCGACCACTTACCCGTGCGAACAGTGATATTGAATGAACCGACATCATTTCCACGTGGTAGATATGTTACAACGTATGTTGTTCCTGGCATACTGAGGTTAAATGTTCGCGTTCTTGAAAAGCTGCAGTCGGTAAAGGACAACTCTTGTACAGTGCTCCATGTCCCTCCACCTGAATTGGAAGTCACAGATATATCGTACGAGGAGTTTGACGTCCACGCCAGTGTGATGGAATCCACACTCCTTTCCACCACAGTAAATCCATTGCCAAGAAGCGGATCTAGTGGAGAGAGAGAAAAACACAACATCTCATGGATACTACATGTAATTAGAAATATCACATTTTACATAGCATCAGACAGAGAACATGACCTTAAACAGAAAAGTCATAATTTTCTTTTGTGGTTCATGATTAATGCTGCTTGCACACTTTCTTAAAGGGATATTGTACACATTTCTTCATTCTCTAAAAAAAATCGTGGAAGAGGCAAACAGCAGATGTAGACACATACCCTACTTGAAATGTTCTTAATAATAAAGTACAGAAAGAGCTGTGAAAGATAAAATCTGCTATGAAATCTCCTATCCTTTTTGGGGAAAAAAAAAGAATATAGAAATTCTGCTTTTGCAAAACACAAATAAAAACTTCATTTTCAATTGTTTGATGTTTATTCCAACAGAGCCAGGTTGTTCAGGGGCAAGTTTGCTGTTACATAATTTTTTTGAGTGAATATATTAAATCCTTATTTCTCAAGTGAAATAATCAATTACCAAACTTTCATGACTCCACTTACTTCAACACACAGTGTAAAACGAAGAATTTTCGCATGCATTTTAATTTCGCGAATTTCGCGAGCGCCAAAATTTGCAAAATTAAAATGCACGCGAATGTTTTTGTCTACACTACATGCATTGAACGCCAGTGGCAATTTGCGAAAATTTCATGCAACGAAAAAGGCTGTCTGCTCCAATTCGTGAAAATTTCATGCCGCGAATATATCCTGTTTTACAGTACTACTGCCCAAGGAAATGTGCGAGTGTGGAGTATTCCATTGGAAAGGTGTAAAATTTGATATAAAGACTAATAGCCTCCTCTAGAGTGGCTTCGTGTGAGCACAACAAAAATGTTTCATTTATCCCCTTATCATATTTTAAGCCATGTGCTATTCCACTACAATAAATACTAATGCAAACTTGATATGATCTAACCCTGGTATTTACACCTGTATGTGTAAGATAAAATACTACCACATGATGTGTCTGTATGTGCTTGACTGGGGCAGCACTTGACAAATTGGGAAAGAAATGATATCCATGTTCACTCACCAGTGGTGGCTGTGACCATGGTGGCCCCACTCTCAGTGGTCCTGGAAACCGCCCTGACTGAAATCTGGTAGGTGTGGTCCGGATGCAGCAGAGAGAGAGTGTAGTTTGCCGCTTCTTCTTCGGTCACACTGACGGTCATCACGGTCTCGCAGCTGAATGGGTCATCCGAGAGAGACGTGTAGTTGACCATGTACTCCTGGACGACGCTGGGCCCTGGTGAAATGGACAGCATTACTGAAGTTGCTGTGACACCGGTGACATCCACAATAGGATCCGTTGGAGCTACAAGGAGAGAGATGCATTAGATACAGAGAGATTAGAGGGAAAGTGTAATGAATGAAAGAGTTTGTCCAAAGTGCATTTGACAGATATATACAAGTGCACACAAATAGACACACACACACACACACACACACACAAATAAACACTCGAACATGCATGCAGTTGCACGCACACATACACAAGCACACACAAGATGGTGTCCAAGCTCTTCTATCAATAAAGCAAATCATAGATATTCTGACAAACCAGCAGAAAATATATTGTCGCTGGGGCGACAAGACCTCATAACTACAAAATGTCAAATGTTCATATATAATATATAATATCAAATGGGAAAGCCTTTCCTTTGACATGCCATGGTGGCTTCATTTTGGGGGTAAGACTGCTATGATTTGGACAGGACATCACTTAACTGATTACCTGACTATTAATAAAAAAAAGTCATCTTCACCAAAATTTGAGATACAAGGTCTTGTCACCCCTGCAACAATATAGCAAATGCATTGTTAATAGGGTAACATTATCATGGTCATATACATACAATTTGTACACACACAATACACAGTGCACTTTGGAAACATGTAGCAGGTAGGTGTCATTTCAACAGTTAGACGTACAAGTGTACTTCACTGCTGATCATAAGCTTTGTTGCAGGGAGTGTAATATCATCCTTACCAAGGTCAAATTCATATGTTGCAATGACTGCATTCTGTGACAAGATTTGGACATGATACGGTTGCCCAGGGGTCAAATCGAAGAAAGAGAGTCGGTTGAAGTCTCCCGGAACAGTACGGACACCATCAGACGGAGTAATGTTAAAGGTAATGTCAGATGCTCCACCATGAATAAGCCAGATTGATGTTTCATTTCGGGCAATTTCAATCACTGTGCTCGAATTCAAAGAGGCTACACAGACAAAATTTAAGAAATGACAGAGAGAAAAAAACAAAACAGAAACAGGAACAAAACTTGTATGAAATTTGTTAGAATAAATAATTGTGTTCAGGTACAACTTGACAACACATGCCCTGTTATCACTTAACATTCACTTAATGAGAACTGCAGATTCTTTTTCAGTAAAGTCCAAGTGACACTGTTGTATGCACCAATGTTTCTTATGTGACAGAAAAAAAAAACAAATATGAACACTCTGAAATAAAAACTAGGTAAAAATTATGAAATAACAAAAGCTGCTATACATTGATATATCTTCCTCTTCCTTTAGTCTTTTAAGATGAGTAACACATCAATTTTTCATCACATCCAATAGTGTTTCTCATAACCTGCCGGAAATAGCTTTCTGACAAACTCTTGTTCTCCTAGTTCATGACATTATATATACAAATGTACAAAGTTGTATTACCAGACTGAGTACCTACCATGGTATAGCTGTTGTGAAAACAGTTTGGGGTTTATGAATTACAGTGACATACACTGTATAACCCTTGACGTGTGCTATGTTTGAAATGTGCCTGTCCAATTACATTGACATCCATGCAATAGATCTTAATGAATTGCACTAGACCTTTGACCTTTATGCTGCTAATACATAATGTATTTCACCAACTTAACTACACATAAAAATGTACCATAGCATGATTGTGTGACACTGGATAATTGGTACTTTCAAATATCACAGAGTCTGGTTAGACCCATTGCTCACATGGAAGGAACACGTTCAATATACCAGTTTGATATACCAGATAGATAGATTGATAGAGAGATAGATAGATAGATAGATAGATAGATAGGTAGGTAGATAGATAGACAGATAGATAAAAAGATAGACAGATATGAGAGAAAGTGAGAGAGAGATTCATCTGTAGACAGAGACTATTGCAAAATACAGAAATTGGATTACGTGTCATAATCTCGTCTGATCGCACCGCACTGGTCAGCTCTTCAGGAGTCAACAGCAGCGACTGCACCATAATGGTGTAGTTTGTCAGAGGTCTCACATCGAAAGTGTATGAAGTCACGTTGTCTTCCACCATAAACTCCTCCTGCTCGGGCGCATCACCCTCATAGGAAATGAGCGTGAGAAGGTAGCCGTCCACACGCCCA
The DNA here is from genome assembly GCA_033980235.1 of Diadema setosum. Classification (NCBI taxonomy): domain Eukaryota; kingdom Metazoa; phylum Echinodermata; class Echinoidea; order Diadematoida; family Diadematidae; genus Diadema; species Diadema setosum. The sequence continues at coordinate 38,553,840 of CM067061.1, forward strand.
TCCATCGGAGAATTCCACTCTACTGAGGCAGAAGTAGGCTGAGTCTCAGTAATGCCAAGACCTTGCACAGGTCCGGGATCTGCACGTCAAAAAAGGACAAAGGGGGGGGGGGGAGAAATGAGTCAATAATGGTACAAGCAGAAGGGTTTATCGAGAACAAAAAGCAGCGCAAACTGAAATTCACACAAAAAGTACATGCATAGTAGCTTGAATAACAGGTCTTACAAACATTCCAATGCATCATAAGTATTAACAACTTTACCAATACTGGTACTATCAGTAAACTGCATAATCTTGAGTCCTGTCTGCACCACGATATCACGATATTGTCACTCCTTGCTAAATTTATATGTAAACATTACAAGATACTGTATCAATGACTCTGCAACTCTCACTGGTTTATAAACAAATGTTGAGAGGTTCTCATGAATTGACTATAAAAAAAAAAATCTTGTACAATGACATCTAATATAGTGATGCAATACATCAGCACTGCCCAAAAGAGGGTTTCTGCAAACTTACATGTTGTGAAGAAGGTAACAATAGGAGGTTCTCCATCAGCACGCAGGGTGAAATTGAGGCCAGAGGATGGAGTAGCTACATACTCCAGGATGCTGGGATCAGCGCATGTACCACTGAGAAGCGACACACCATTCAGCAAGAGAGAATAGCCCGGAGCTTCACTGAGCCACACCACTGTGACAGAAGGATTTTCCTTGGAACTTTGTGTGACTGTTACCTCACCAGGAATCACTCCTGTGGAGTCTGCTCCCGAGGTAATGATTGAGAGAGAAAAAAAAAGAAAACACACCAAATCATGATAGAATTATCAAAAATTCTTTCGAAGTGAAGACACAATTTCATTGCCACAGTTTTCCCTGACTTATCAAATATGCTTGTGTGTTGTTGCTCTTACTGTTTACTCGCTGCCGTATATCTTCTTAGCATTCATTGAATACATGCACAAACAGGATGAGGGGTGAGGCAGACTTTGCTTGGACGTTTTAGCTTTGGTTTCAATTTTTTCTCTGTGACTGCTAAGCAAGCACTGAATGCTAACCAAGTAACAAGACAGATGAAGGACTAAGCTATGAGAGTACAGTGTATGGGCACAATTGCTGCAGCTGGGGGACTTGAACCAGGAACCTGTGATTGTCAATGCATGGTCATATCCAAGGAGACACGAAAGCTCCTCAGTATATATTTGGAGTCTTGTAAAGTAAAAAAAAAAATACAAAAAATACAAAAAAAACCCACATATTTCTTTGGCAAGGGCCAATGATGGAACTTCTTCTACACTCCTTTGATGTTTCAACTGTTATCTCTGTGGTAAGGGGTCTACGGAGCTGTACTGAGTCCCACTCCATAACAGAGTTTAATCTGTACAGTCAAACTTGAGTGGAAAATGTTCAAGCTTGCCAGTCCAATAACACAAGCAAGCAGCAAGTAAGAAGTAGTCCTATTTTTTAGGGTAAGGGTAGAATTAAAAAAAAAGAGAAAAAAAAAGAGGAAGAAGAAACCAATGGTTCTGACTGTTCAATGCCTTCTTGTCTTTCCTAACAGGAAAATGAATCCCGAGGCAGAGTTTATATTGAATGAAAAAATTGTAGCAATAGCAGAAAACATTGTGGAAGTTACATGTATGACCTACTGAACATCAGTCAGCCTCATGTCATATGAATTATTTGGGACCGTTATATGGATGAATTTGGTTATATGATGGTCATATTCTATAATTTGATTATTCAGTTTACATGGAAAAGCATTTTTGAATTCAAATTCAAATTCATGACAACATATTTTGTGTAATTTTTCCTGGAAAAACAAGTGACAAGTAGAGTACTAGGCAAGAGACACCAGACATATGTGATCAAAACAACTATATCAGGCCTTTTAAACAATGTGATAGACTTATTGCTGACCTCTGAATGGTCATTTCATTCCACACATATGATTTTGCTTGCATCTATATCTTTCATGTCACCACTTATTATGTCAAACATATTTCTATGTCTATGGAACTGTCCTTTTACTCATCAAATTTGCAAAGCAGAAATTGGGGATGAAAATGGTGATCACCAAATATTATAGGTCTGCCATGGTCAGGCCACACATCGGCACTGACTGAGAACTGATTGAAATCTCTATCTGAAAATCAAGAGTGAACTGATATAAAATCAAGTATAGCTGTACATAGTCAAACCATAAGCTCATTTTCCCCGATTTACCCACATGTACATCAGAGATAGCCCCCACCCATTCTCACCATGATACACAGAAACTCATGTTTTCAACAATATTTGCTTATTGTTCATAGAATGTGCACTGTACATGAAGGTAGCTTGAATACAAGCAAGTATTCTGAGCCCTATTCAGATATCAAAAATGAGCTAAAAGAAAATGTATGATTCTTTTTTTTTTAAAATTCAGAGCAGAAGTCATTACTATGAACTTTATGTAGACAGCTGGTAGAAAGAATATTGTGTTTTTAACATCAAATCAGAAATGAAGTTTCATTCACTTACTCGTCATTGTTTCATTTGTCCATGGATCACCCTCTTTTACGTTTCCTGCTTTTGCCACAACTGACACTGTGTACGTTGTGGCCAGTCGCAGATCTGTAAACACATACTCCAAGCTTTCGAGGCTGGAGATCTCTCTCGAGATCCCTCCGCAGACATCAGCGCTCAGCTCAATGTCATACGTGATATTGTCTCCAGATACTTTATCCCACGACAAACTGATGGCAGTGAAATTGGACTCAATGAACACTGAGGCAGGTGCCAGGGGGGCTGTGGGGAAAAGTGGAGGCATTTATGAATGATTTTTGTCCTGATCATTACATGTGCAAAGGTTTTGTTCCATATTCTCTGGTCGACCACTACAACAGCAACAAAGTTCAATGTTTTTTTCTACCTCCGTAATTCTCAACGACCTGGCCATGTTGTATGTGTGCCGTAATTGTATATTAAGTTATTTTCCTTTAATGTGTTTACGGTGTATGTATTTCGTGATGTACAGTATTATCGTGTAGGGCCTGAGAATACTGTGTTTATAGCCATTGACAGAGCTACCCTACTGAAACAAAACAAAGAAATACATAAATGAATAAATAAACACAAGTGTTTGCAATCTCTACCTCCAACCCCCCGTTTCAGCTCTCACTTTGGATGACTTGATTTTCTTGAATATGTGGCCTTTACATAAAAAAGTATGTCATCTGCCTCTGAACTTTGCTCTTCCTCCCTCAAAAATAAGATGAGAATGATAGCAAGATGGATAACAAATAACTCATGACTAAAGATTACAAAATTGTCATGACATTACTTCAAAGCTGGTTAAATAATCATATTGTACATATTCAATGCATTAGTAGAATATCTACTACTGCAAAACAAGGAGTGTTTGCGTGCATTTTAATTTCGCAAATTTTGCGATTGCCAAAATTCACGAAATCAAAATGCATGCAAAAGTTCTTGCCTACACAATATGCATTGGATACCTTTGGCAAATTTGCCAAAATTTTATGCTGCAAGAAAGCATGTCAGCTCCAATTCGCAAAATCTTCATGTCGCAAATATATCAGGTTTTACAGTTATATTGATCTATATATCGTCTGCTTAGAATGAGATGGCCGTTAAGTAGCCTTGAACACTCTGGGTTTAGTGACAACTTAACGCCCTTATCATTCTCAACCGATGATTCTAAATGAGTCTGCAAAATACTGATTAGGAGATCTTGTCAATATATACAAAATAGATGATGACTGGCGGGGGAGGGAACATACCGAATGTTCCACCCGAAGGGTTTGAAATGTCATTGCGGGAGGTTGTAAGTCCCACGACAAGGGACTAATGGCCTCCTGAAATAGCATTTCAAACCCTTAGGGTGGAACATTTGGTTCATGTTCCCGACAACAAAAGTCATCATCTGTTATATTATATGGGTTAGTCAAATACGGTCATCTGCTTTTTCACATTGTATGGAATAGGCAAATTTATCCTATCGATAGCGTGAATAATATGATCGTTCGATCGTTTGGTATCGTTTGTTATTTGTTACGTGAAAATGTTTTCCCATGGGAGAACATTACAAAAATGTTCTGCCCATGGGCGAACATAACCAATGTACCTCCATCACATGACTGTGTTTAGCCAATCACTAACCAGTATTTGACTAACCCATTTAATATAAGGAAATTATACCATTCGTCACCATGCCACTGGACTGGTTCTGTTGTAAATCTGGACACGCAAAGAATTTTGCAGATTTGTGTTTGTTTCAAGGATTCATCAATCCTATTCATGCTACCAGCTCTGATTTCACAGTTCCAGTTCACAAAAAAAAAAAAACCAGAGACATGGGATAAATGTTAAAACATATGGCATAAAGAAATAAAAACCGGAAATATCATTTTGACATTCCCTTTGAGATTGTGGCCCCAGGAGAATTTAAGTGCACTGTATATAAATCCTAGAAGCCTCACCTGTGTAAGCCTCTACACTCAGAGGGAAAGGGTCTGAGCAGGTTGTGACAGATATGTTGTGTCTTGAACCAGAATTTAGTCCGCGGAAATACGCCATGCGAGTTGCAAAGTCTGTTTCGTTGGGGGACACTTGTTCCCCTCCAGTGAGGTAGGTGGCTATGGCACTGTACAGACAGTTGGGATCAGGATCAAGTCCCCATGCCACTTGGATGAAGTCCGAGCCACACTCTACCACTATAAGTTCTCCTGGTTGTGGTCCAGCTGTCATGAAAGAGACAAAAACAGCATTACAGGGACATCAACTCTGAAACACAGATTTGTTGTTTTCTTAGGTCCTTTCCTCATCTAACACTATCAAAACAAATTTTTAATAATCTTGATCTGTTCAGGTATGGTTTCTAGGTTGCTAAGTCCATCAATATTCATGAAACCTATTATAGCATCACACTCTTGCATCTAATTCAGCACACGTTCCTGTTGTACCACTTCCTCGCATTTCAGCATTTGATCGTCTCTACGAATCGGATTATTTCATCTCTTCGGATTGAGTGAATGGTTCATCTCAGTGCGAACACAGATATACAGTAGCATTTTTACTACACAAAAAATAATTAAGTGGTCAATTCATCAGTCATGTTCTGTAAGTGTCCATATAATATCTCATTCCTTCACTTTAATACACATACAACATCTGTTTCATGTAAAAATGCAAGACTAAATATTGTGTACTACATACTGTACAATGCAGGAAAACAGCTTTTCCGCATGACTGAAATTTATGACAGCTCACCATGTACTGTACACTTGAGAGAAAAAATTAGATAATAATTTCTTCAAATTATATCCAACATCACAAGAAAGAAACAAATAAACAAAAAGGAAGAAAAATCAAGAATAAAAATTCACTTGCATTAGCAAAGAAATAAAACTCTATGCCACATGAACTTTGCTGGTATCAGCCTGTTGCATGTACAAAAGGCACTTCAATCTGTCAGTGATATGATTTCAGCATAACACATTTATACACCAGGAACTTATTGCTATATTTACATGCTGTATTTTATTTTAATGTTAAAAAAGCTTTTCTCTTGTGTAAATCCTGTACACATACATGTCAATATGTCCTCTCGTTTATTCTGGGAAGGATAGCTTCGCTGACGCGGAAAGGAGTCTGTCGCGTACAAAACAGTGCCGACTTCGATGGCGTAGATTTCCATGGGAATGAGATTCATGACAACAGCCCATTGGGAATCTTCCACTGTTTCAGCAAGAACCCTCTCATTGGTAGAGTTTCTCGTGACGTAGATTTCGTACGCATCATGTGGTGTGCTTGGTGGCGTCCATGACACATTTGCTGACAGGATGTCAATGTCCGACACATTCATACTCAGTACTGGGTCGGGGTCTGTGGACACAATCATGAGCAACATGAATTTCTGATTTAACACGAGGCAATTTATCTACAACGATATTTTCCTAGAATATGTCACAATAAAATAACAGCATCGTTCCATTATATAATGAGGTTAACTGAAAACTAAAAATAACCATGGGATATTTCTGCTGTGTCATCTGTCCTATTTCAAACTTCAAAAATCATACAAGGAAAAAAGTCAAGAGATGCAGAGATCTCTAGCTCGTCTTTGTATATTGGACCATGCATTTTCAAAAAAATTAACCCGCCGAGGACAGACTGATTTTGCTGTAACACACATTTCCCATAGACACCTGCCTTAGTATACTCGTGACTTGTCCTCAACGGGTTAAAATGAGACCTCCTTTTTGCTTACCCTCCCCCACCATGCCCATCCCCTCATCTGCAAGAAAATTTTTGAAACTACAGTTACCAAATACTCAAAAAGCGCTAAATTACCTTATTCCTTTGAGTTTCAGAGATATGTAAAGATTTAATTTAGGGGCAACTGAGACAAAATGAGAAAGAATTTATCAAAAATCATCTATCAATATGCATGTAATTACAGAAGTGAAGCTTCAATTTTAGTAAATAGTAAACACCACAGGAAGGTTATCCTTGACCTGGTACAGACCACTGACTTGAATAAGGCTTGTTCTTGTACTTACTGACTCGGACTATTGTGCTGGCGAGAAGCTCTTTAGTGATGAAGTCAATGACAGTGAGGTTCACTACTTGGCCCCCTGATAACCAGGATATTTCATCAGTGGGGACATCGGTGGGAGCTGTGGTGCCAATTACATCTGGGTTGGCAGTGACAGAGTAAATTCTACTACCATAATTTGCCCATTGTAGGGTGGCAGTTCCAGGTGTCAATTCAAACACAAGAATGATGCCTGGTGCAATATCATCTGCAAGATAAGGACAAAGACAAAGAGAGAAATTGAAGCAATTCTGCAGAGAGGGAAAGTACTTAAGTCTTCCTCTAAATACATAAGAATTTATTTCATTAGCAATGGATGTTTCAAATAAAAGCAGTGAAACAAAGCCAATGCAACAAAGATCTACAGTAAACAGAGCAAATCAAGAGTCAGAGCAGTTGGTATTAAAAAGGTACTGTAGAAGTGGAAATTTTCGCAGTGTTGAAATTTTCGTGCATTTCGCGCAACCAAAAACTAGCGCAAAAATAAAAGCACACAAATATTTTTGCTTTCCATATGTTCCAATACTTGATGTCTTGATTCCGCGGTAATTAAAAACATGTGAAACTCTTCTTAACTGGCCAAACGTTAAAAATTAGTCACACAAAATAAACAGTGAAAAGTGAAACAAAGCCAATGCAACAAAGATCTACAGTAAACAGAGCAAATCAAGAGTCAGAGCAGTTGGTATTAAAAAGGTACTGTAAAAGTGGAAATTTTCGCAGTGTTGAAATTTTCGTGCATTTCGCGCAACCAAAAACTAGCGCAAAAATAAAAGCACACAAATATTTTTGCTTTCCATATGTTCCAATACTTGATGTCTTGATTCCGCGGAAATAAAAACATGTGAAACTCCTCTTAACTGGCCAAACGTTAAAAATTAGTCACACAAAATAACCACTTTTACAGTAATATATCATGCAAACAGACAACCTAAAAACAGCATCCCAAGATTATTTTTCCAGTCAGGTGACTAAAGCCTATTTGTACATGGAGACAACTTCTTGTCTTTTATGCATTGTTGTTACTTCATTTTATTTTTGTTTAAAGAGAGACATTTTATTAATGACACTGTCCAAGTCAGAGAGGGAGACTATGTCAAATTTAGATTCCATGACTTTTCCCTGACTTTTCCATGTAAAATTTCAAAATATCCAGGACCCTTTTTCAGATAGTAACTTCATAAAAACATAAGTAGTCTGCGTAAATTAAATGGAAATTGATTAGACAAATATCTGTAGTATCCTAGCCATTTGGCAAGGCCTCGTGGCTGAAAAAGAGACAAATTATGAGAGAACGGTTGAACGCGAGACGAATAGGCACTGCCTCAAGGCCTTTTGAAACTTGACATGAATTTCTCATCTTGAGCCTTCCATGGCCCTTGTTTCTCACATTTCTGCTACCAAACAGGTAGCAGCCAATCAGCGACCACATTGCCCGCAATTTTGTTGCATCTTATGAATAATACATAAGTATGCATGTCAGTGGTTTGCTCATCCGTATCAAGCCTGCGCTGCCTGCCTGCGGTAGCTGCCTGCATTGCCAACACTGACACATCGCTATTAGCATACCAACTGTGGTCCGACTTATGAATATATGAATAAGTCATGCTCCGAGTCATGTACGTTGCGCGAGGTGGCAGGGAAAAAAAAACAGATTCCTAAAGGCCTTGTGTGTCATGTTCACCCATTTCTCACAGTGCTTGGTGTGGCGTGTTAGTCTCATTCCTCAGCCATGAGGCCTTGTCAAAAGGCTGGTAGTATCCATGTAAAATGTGTTGTGTATACCACACAAATATTGTCCTTGGCAAACAAGTTGGTCTGATTCTATTCAATAAAATGCTTTCCTCAAAAAGAAAATAACATAAAATCACTAAAAGGCAAGTTATAATATACAAACTTAGCAATTTCCATGACTTTGCCAGGATATATTTATAATTTTGCATTTTTCATGACTTCTCCCGGCCAGGAAAAACATCGTCAAAATTCTAAGACTTTTCCCGGTGTTCCATGACCCCGGGAACCCTGCTATGTTCAGATACATCCACATGATACAAATATAGACACATGCACTTATCTCGAGAAGCTCACAGAATACACTACAGGATTAAGTCAACATGACAGTTAATATTGAAGTACCAGTCAGCCTTATGAATGAAATAAAATATCAAACATTTTACCTGTCATTGCAGTGATAGTAGTGTTATCACTACTCAGTTCATCATCCTCAGCAGCATTCTGCACAGAAATGAGATACTGCGTGCCAGCCTCCAGTGATGTGATAGTGTAATTTGTCGAGTTGACGACACTTTCAACCAGACTGCTGTCAACCCACACATTATACATCTCAAACCCAGGGGCCTCCGTCCATTTGATGGTGATTTCTCTAAATGCCACTTCTAGCACAGTTACATTTGACACAGGACTGAGTGCTGTGGAGACAAACAAAATCTCAGTGTTCACCTCTAGTATCCAAGAAGTTCTCAGCATGTAACAACTCCACGGTATATGGATTGCTTCAAGTAAGACTTTGAAGTACTTTTTCCTCTGGGGAAAAAATACCTACAAGACCCAGTGAGCTTTTGGTTAGCTGAGTGTTAAAGGTCCTGTTTACCTTTTGTGCAGTGATTTTAAAAATGCTCTTGATATCACATTTGAAGCATATGTGTAGGTCTGTTGTATCACAGAACATCCTACCATATACCTGTATACATATATATTTTTTTCTTTCTTTTTTTTTTGCAATAAAGCCTAAAAGATAAGGAGATATCACTATTTTTCGTAATAAACCAGAACTGTAGACGGTTTAGTCTGAAAATATTTTTATCATAACTTTTGTTCATATTTTGTATAAAACAATACTTAACATCAACAAGGAAAAGTAGAAATTACGCAGTGCGTAATATATGTCCCCGCCGGAAGTAGCATTTTGTAGCAAAATGTGCAATATAGGTAAAAAATCAAGGTCAAAGGTCAAAATTCTGTGTAAAAGTTTTGAAGCCCTCACCTAGTGCCATCACATAAAGCAAATGGAATCGAAATCGGGTTAGAAATGGCGAAGGAGTAGCATTTTATAGCCAATGTACAATACAAGTCAAAAATCAAGGTCAAAGGTCAAAGAAGGCAAAGGTCAAAATTCTGTGTAAAGTTTTGAAGCCCTCACCTAGTGCCATCACATAAAGCAAACGGAATCGAAATCGGGTTAGAAATGGCGAAGGAGTAGCATTTTGTAGCCAATGTACAATACAGGTCAAAAATCAAGGTCAAAGGTCAAAGAAGGCAAAGGTCAAAATTCTGTGTAGAAGTTTTGAAGCCCTCACCTAGTGCCATCACATGAAGCAAACGGAATCGAAATCGGGTTAGAAATGGCGAAGGAGTAGCATTTTGTAGCAAAATGTACAATATAGGTCAAAAATCAAGGTCAAAGGTCAAAGAAGGCAAAGGTCAAAATTCTGTGTAAAAGTTTTGAAGCCCTCACCTAGTGCCACCACATAAAGCAAACGAAATCGAAATCGGGTTAGAAATGGCGAAGGAGTAGCATTTTGTAGCAAAATGTACAATATAGGTCAAAAATCAAGGTCAAAGGTCAAAGAAGGCAAAGGTCAAAATTCTGTGTAGAAGTTTTGAAGCCCTCACCTAGTGCCATCACATAAAGCAAACGAAATCGAAATCGGGTTAGAAATGGCGAAGGAGTAGCATTTTGTAGCAAAATGTACAATATAGGTCAAAAATCAAGGTCAAAGGTCAAAGAAGTCAAAGGTCAAAATTCTGTGTAGAAGTTTTGAAGCCCTCACCTAGTGCCATCATATAAAGCAAACGGAATCGAAATCGGGTTAGAAATGGCGAAGGAGTAGCATTTTGTAGCAAAATGTACAATATAGGTCAAAGGTCAAGGTCAAAGGTCACGACTGAAGTTCTGTGTAGAAGTTTCAAAGCTCCCATGTAGTGCTATCATATAAAGCAAACAGAATCAAAATTGGCTCATAAATGACAGAGAAGTAGCAAATTGAAGATTTTGATCACACACGGACGCACACACGGACACACGGACGGACGGACACACACACGTACGGAGCCCGTTCATAGTCCCCTGCTCGAACTCGTTCGGCGGGGACAATTACACTGATTCAAATTTTTACACTGGTCATTTCTATTCTTAACTCACATTTTAGAATTATTTTAAAGCAGCAATATTGGGTATTTGTTTCATTTGCAGAGGGTAAACTATGCCTTTAAAAAAAAATGTACCTTTCATTGACTGTACTTTACATTCTGATATTGGAGTGAGTTATCCAGCCTGTGTAAAACACTTCTGATTGCAAATATGCAAGTTGAATTTGGGGGATAGAATTCCTGAGCAGCCCTGGGCTGTATTTCAAAGATACATGGCAATTTTCTGTACGATCATGAATACATTGTAAGCCAAAGGGTCCTATGCAACATCTCTTCAGAACAACTGTCATCTCTTGATGATGAGCAGCCCTGGGTAATCTAATCCACACAAATATTACATTATCCCGAGCTTTGCACAAGGTCAGTCATCTCATCAGTACCTGTTGATATTTCCCTCAATGCCGGCGGACTCTCCAAGCCCATAAACGTGGTTCTCACAGTGACATTGTAGACTGTAAATGGCTGGAGTCCAGAGATTGTGATGGGCTCTGAGGCATTTGCAGCCATCATGGGGGCAGTGAAGCTATCAGTCCAGTAATGCACAATAAATCCAGAGTAGCCTCCAGTGGAAGGAGCCGTAAATTGTAATTCCAGTGTAGAGTCAGTTGGTGTAACACGTATTAGGCTTACTATAGTCGGCTCTTGAGGCACTAGAAAAAGGAAGCAGAATGAGTACTTGTAGTCAACTTCACAGCACTTACAGTCACACTAAACACATGCTAGAACTACTGGCCTGACAGAAATGGCAAGATGTCATTCATGAATCGCATATTATAAATGGTGCAATTGGTATATCTGTTGAGTAATGGGGATGCCATCTCAACTGACTTGAAGCAATGAGAATGCAGTGAGAAATATACAATCATAAAACAGAAGTTTGTCAAGCAAGGCTTTGCAGCATAGGAAAGGCACAAGAAATCATGTGAAAGCTATTACTGAAATGTTTTCAATTCATGACATTTTTCACATTGTGGAATATATTTGATGGCAGATGTATTGAGAAGCTTAGTGAGGCTACTCTCACAAAAATAACAACACTTTCACAGCCTATATTGCGAATAAACCCGACTCCCCACTTCGGGACTAAAACCACATTGCAGGTGTTAATTAGTAGCACCTTGATCTAGTGATGCTTTTGATGTCAACATAACTGTGCAAATTCCAATTTCATATTATCATACAAAACAATTTTATATATCTTATCAAATCCCTTCCCAACCCTAACAGGCAAGTAAGACAACTTTATCTCTTCACATGCTCAGGCACTAGGCTTAACTTGTGAAGCTTTTTTTTTTTTTGTCAGCATTTAGTAATTCATCCACACTTGACCCAGGTGTAGAAATACCAGCTCACTCAGATGTAGCAAGATACAGGAAGGCGATAGTGAAGCAACAGGTAGTATGGGGTAGGTACATGTACATGTACAGTATACAGTAACTTATATTTCAGGCATGTGTGCTAATTGTCAAAGAACGTACTCCAGCATTTGCGCCAACTTCCAAACAATGTCAATTTTAAATCACAAAATATCACACTGTTTCAGGATGATTTTTTCAGAATGTTGTATTCTCTCCTTCCATGATCAACAATTTTATGGACCCAAGTGGAGAAGAAACCGAGGAAGAGATATGCAAGTGGCTGAATGGGAGATGTTCTCACCTGTGCACTCCTCAAAGCGATCCACAACTCTAGCAGAATTTACAATCTCAAGGTCATAGCATGTTCCCGGGATGATGCCGCTGTAGAGTTCTGCAGATCCTGCATCACTCATCACTTCTCCGAGAGGGATTCCATCCAGTGCGTACCGCACGCTGTCTCCCATAGTCAGATTTCCAATCGTGATGTTCATTGTTGTTCGCAGGGTGACGCTGGCATAGCGCTCAACTGAGATTGAGAAAATTTTTCAGGATGGAGACTAAGTGTTGATACAAAAGATACAGCAGTAGCACATTTATGTGCATTTAACCCGTTGAAGACGAGTCCCAAGTATACTCGGGCAGGTGTCTGCGAGAAATGTGTGTTGCAGCGAAATTAGCCCCTCCTCAACAGGTTAACAGTCAGAGTAATACAAGAATTATGTTTTTGTTCATGACATGCAGATAAAGTACCTCAACTGAAAAATGTTTCACAGTGCCTTCCATTCACGAGATTATTTTGCATTATCAAGAAAGATGCTGTGCATTTGCAGCTTCGTCTTTTACACAAATTATCTCGGGATAGAAATGTTTGAAAAAAATCAACTGCATGTTCTGAGAGACACGTAATTCAACACATTTAAATAATAAGTATCCTTGTCAGTATGACTGAAATAGCTATATCACCACATCAATTAAGGTCATTGCACAATTGAATGATTTTAATCAGACATTGCATTAGGATTTGTTTCATGTCACCATTATTTAAAGAAACAACCAACACAGGACCAATGGCTTTAAACCCCCTCTGACAGGGCAAAGAGGATAGGCCTAAAGTGCCTGACCTAGGAGCACAACAACTGTAGCTAAGGACAGTCCATGGTCTATCCAATGAATGTCAACAGTTCCTTCTCCAATTGAGCAATCACCAAAAACAAGTCATAAAGGCTAAGATATGCAATCCTATTGCCATATGATGGACGATTTATCTTTTTAGTCTGTTAATATGATATAAGGTATAATAGAATTGTACCAATGTGTATGTATTTAGAGAAAATCACTTTAAAAAAGTGCCAGATTTAAGTCAATTCTAATACATTTACGCTTCTCATCATAGACATTTCTAAGATATATCTTTTGTTTGTTTCAATGGGAGGCAAAGAGTAAGGAGAAATTTCCATAAGAATCAATCATCTGCAGATGCTCAGTGATCAAGGTGCATCAAGACATTCCCCCTTCTTTCAAATCTTCTCACTCAGGTTATTGCAGATTTATTAATAGCTTGGCACTCACTTGTTGAGAATGCAGCACAGTTTTCAAAGCCAACCAGGTAATCAGAGCCATCGACATCAATGGATGTGACACAAGCGACATAGGATGTCTCTGACTCAAGCGAATCCACAAGAAGCGAGAGATCGGTGGAGTTCATAGCAAACAGGGCATTTGCCGATCTTGCAGACTCTGCCCAAGGTGAAGGAAGAGGAGAGAATGTTACATGCTATATAATAATTAAATTCTAAGTTAGAAACTTACTATCATTTTGAAGAACTGTGTCTGTTATTTTTCAGATGTAGGCCTTCGCCCTGTTACTAGCAGTTCACTTTCAATTCATTTTTTGTTGTTGCACCAATAATCTTTAACTGCTATTGTCTTCCCGTGTCTCCCTGAATAATCAAATATGAAATAATTTCACAGCGCATGATCCTATACTTTATGCACACTAAAGTTCAAATCTAGACAAGAGTTCTTCTTCAAACACGCGACCAATCACAAGAATGTGTCATCGGAAATGTTCACATTGCCAGAATTCATAAACACAATGAACAGTGAAACATGAATTGCCTCCATAAAAGTCCTTCTAAAACTTCTTGGCAAGGAAAATCAATGGATTTTAGACTCCTCAAATAAACTGACATACCTGTACAGTAAAGACAATGTGAGCTAGTCACACTGCAGATTCATTACAAACCATTTCCTTATGATTCTGTAACTACTAAGTATTTCATAACTAGATGAACAGATTGAAAGCAAGAATTCCTCGGTGTAGTCTTGAAATAGATTCTGTGGAGTAATGTTGTAGGGCATGGTTTCTTACCTTTTATCTCCACAAGATAGTGGTCTGCAGCAGGAACAGCACTCCACATTACAAGGGCACTGGTAGAGTAGCCAGTTGCATTAACAACCTCTGGATCAATGGGTCCTATTGGTATAGGGACAGGTATCAAAAGAAGAGACAGAAAAAATATAAATGACAAGTGTATATAGTGCAACATTTTTCTACTTCACCAATTTCCGGGAATGAAATCATGCAGATCATAATAATTCACACCTATATCTTTTTCATTTTTTACAAGCAAATCAAACATCTATTAAATACTATCTCATAGGTCAGTGCAGCTTGCCCACCTTGGCAGCTACAATTTGAGTACATTACGGTTCAAAGTTGAAGTATATCCAAGATCCAACATCACAAAATACTTGACAAAATATTTCATCTCTTTTGTGGGGACCTAACAGAATTATTCATTCATTTATCTGCTATTCATTTGTTTGTTTGTTCAGTTGGCTTGTTTTTGTTTTGTTTTGTTTTGTAGATGACCCAACACAGCACTGGGCATACATGCAATATAACAAATAATTTTCTAATCCATCAAATCTATCAAGTACCCGGTATCAAACAGTATGCCAAGTTTACAATGTATAGTTGCCATGCATAAAATAATGGAGCAGAAGAGTAGCAATACGTAGCTGTGGCAATGCATTCACATGGAGTTACAAAACCCATTTTACACGTATTTGATTTAAGAAAGTCTACATGTTCAGTATGTGATATAACAGATTCCATTTTTATATTACCAGGGAGGTGGCTCTTCCCACCTCCCTGATATTACTTTTTATCCTGCAGCCGTGTGAGAGTAGGCCTACAGCCTACTTGTAAAAAAAAAAAATAAATAAAAAAAATAAATGTCTGAAAAAATCTGAAACAAATAGGCCTACATAAAAAGTGTGAAGTGCACATTATATTTATAAACTGAACATTCACATTGCAATAAATTTGGCATTTGAATAGCAAAAAAGTCTGAAGTGGGTTTTGGGACAGTGAAAAAAAAAACTATGAAATTAGATTAAATTCTGATTCAACTCTCACATCCCTGATCTTCAATTCACTTACAGTGTATTTTTGTCAAGGGCAGAATAAATGCTGCTGAGTTGAGTTATGGAATAGACGCACGCTTCAATTGTCACACAAAGCATTTTTTTTTTCTGTCTTCTACAGGAGTAACTTTGGAAAACAATCAGTGCAACATGGTCCATTTTCTGAATGTTTTCAAACAACTTTAAATTTCATAGGCATGTGAACATCGAGCTAACAGTTGTAATGTAGTGTATCCTACCAACGCTGCATGAGCAGCTGCACGACATCGTCATTACTGACATATATTAGCTTTGAGTGCTGCAACAACGACCTATCAATCGGCCCAGATCTGATTGCAACGCTCTGAAAGATCGAGATGTGCCAAAAAGCCAGAGACCTGACATTGTGGGGGGTGTTTCATGAAGATGTTCTCAAAAGTTACGAACGACTTAACTGGAACACCTGATGATGCAGTACCTGGCAGATCCAAAGGGGGGCGCACCGGGCGCACGCCCCCTCTTTATTTTTTGTTAAAGCAAAAGATATTGAAAAGAACAAATGGCCGAGAGCGGGGGGCAATGTGCGCATGTGCGCTCCCCTTTAATTTTGTAAAGACGCCTCCCCATTACGGAATTCCTGGATTACCCCCCCCCCCCCATGACACATTTCCAGGAGTTCGAAGAAGTCTGATCCATTGTAGTCAGTGGTCTGATCACAGTTTGGCTGATGATTCGGCTGAGAGGGATGACAGCTTTAACTAAGATAGCAAACTTCTTTTGTGACATCATTCATGGTACTAAGGGTATTCGAAACACATATTAGCGTGCACCATGCCACGATCACTACAGACTGCTTGATGAGCAGAGAAGACAACGAAGGCAACATTACCTAGCAACACCTGCGCGCTTTACTCTTGATGACAGCTCAACAGCCCAACGGTGATCGGCGCTATCATCCAACAGTGCCCCCCCCCCCCCTGCAAATACCGGGCCTTATGCACCCAGCTTTAGAACAGCTTTATGAAAACAACTCCCAGGGCCGCAGGGGGTGTTTCACAAAGGATTTCATTCAAAGTTTTAAGATCAACCTACAATTACGGTAATTATGCTGTGTGTGACTGGGCTAGCTAACTTTCATTGAAGAATGAACATTTTAGACTCAGAGACTTTACATAGGTTCTAGAAAGAACATATTATAATATGTTAGCCTAACTTGTTAGAGTTGTAGAAGTAGGCCCAAGGACAAAGGATTTTTTTTTTTTCTGTAAAGTCTGATAAAATTTGAAGTGGATTCTGAAAACATTACATAAAATTGAAAAAGGAAACCAACTGCATCCTAGGCTACCATAATTTATGGGGCATCCCCCGTACATCTAACGTTAGGCAAGACTGCGGACTCTGATCTTGCTGTGCTGTGACTGTGAGTCCAGAGCGATAACGTAAAAAAAAAAAATAATAAATTTTATTAAAAGACTCCTTCGGACAGACGGATCTTTCTGTCTGTGTAGTCCTCTACGCCAAGAGTTCCAATACCTTTACTGGCCATCGTGGGTATAAAGTCGGCGTCCTAAATGTCAGTAATTATTTGTCAAGCAAGTCCACTGCCACCTCAAAATTCAGTCCCATCCGGTTGTTCGTTCCCATGCGTATACGCATCCAGTCTCTCCGAACCAAAACTCATGAACTGCTACCAGCCCCAACACTATAAGCGCCAACCACGGGGTACCAGTTCCTCCGAACCATAAACCACTGAGGCCAGAGTAAGTCACTCCCTCAGCATTGCTCATTGACCGAAAGATCGGTCTGTATATCTGTCCGTCGGGGAATGTTCCGCGGAGACTACGGAGGACAGCGTTAATGGCAAAATATAGAAGAGTCCTCCGGACAGACGGATCTTTCTGTCTAACGTTACATTGCTCAGTCAAGTCAGTGGTTTAATTGACCACACGTTCGATTTGTATACAAAAGTCTATGAATTCCGTCCTTTAAATAAACACAGGTCCTTGGCTGCTGTACTACTTGGGTCATACCTTGCTTGTGACGATGCGTTGATTTGGGCTTCAAGCTTCCCGCGCCTGAAAAAAACTTTTTCGTTTTGCGACCAAAGTCCTAGTTTAGACTTAAGTGCAGCACATACGTACACTGTACTGTACATAGAGATGTATTACATGTATATATCTCTATGGTATGGTGCCGCATCAGTCGTAGAGCCGTGGTCATCCTACAACCCGTACCCCCGGCCGGGCGGGCGCGGGGCAGCTGTCTGCGCCGCGCGCGCCGTGGCGTTGGTCCGTGTTTGGCATGCCTGTTTGAGGTCTGTGGTTTGACACTTGTTTCAGCAGACGACAGCCAGCGAGTGCTGATCTTTGTTCAGTGTAACTATTAAGGTTTTTGAAAGTACTGTTTCTCTGCTCAAGAACTACAATGAATTCCACAAATCTATACATGTAGCTGTTGATTTATGTACTACATGATGTGAAATCATGAAAATCGTCCGGTATGCCCCTTTAAGTTTATTTGGAGTGGTGGTAACGACAGGGTTAAAGGCGCCTTCCTTTGCAATGATTTCTCTTCTTGTGATGTCAAAATGGTTGATGTACGTTCATTTGCCCTTGCACAGAGATTAACGTGGACCAAACGTCTGTTGGATACTTCAGTTATTAAGGCTTGGAAAGATGATGAGTTACTTCGTCTGCCTGATATTAATGAAGATACTGATATTCTCTTTATACGGCCTTTGCTCTGGAGGCTTTTTGAGAGAAAAAAAAATGAATTGCAACTTGCAGAGTCTCTTAGAACTTGGTATAAGTTTAAAACAAAATTCGTCAAAACCATGAATTTGGCAGAACTGCATAAGCAAGATTTACTTTGGTTTAACAAGGACTTCCGCCGTTAAACAAAACCATATTTTTATTATCCATCCTGGTACAAAAGGAGGATTCTTTCTGTTCAGGTTCAGGATATAGTATGTGGCAACCGTTACAAAGAGTTTTTGATTTAGTTTTAGTATTTGATATCCCCATCAAAGACAAGAGGAAGTACAACTCCTTGGGGATTTGTGGTCTCTCATTATTAGAGACCCATATGATTTGGTGTTACAAAAATTACTACAGGCTAAAAAGATTCCGAAATTTGCATATCCCATACTAGAGTCTGTGGAAGTGCCTGGGAATAAACTTCAGTTTTGGAATAATTTGTTTGATGTTAATTTGGATAAAGATGAATGGTCTCGTATTCATTCTCGTAGCTTCAAGTGTACTGTGAAAACTCAATTAAAGTCTTTTTATTTTAAAGTTTTTCATAGAGCCATTGCTACAGATGACTTTTTATCCAAAATTTGGAGGTCTGACACTAAGTTCCTATGTAGTGTATGCAAAAAAAAAAAAAAAAAATGATCAGGATTCTATTTAGAATTTTCTCCTTTTTTGTATGAGATTGTTAATACAATCTGGTCCAGATTAGAAAGATATTTAAGCTCCAATTTGACAAAGGACAGTTGAACTATTAAGTTTTGAAAAACTATTTGGCGTCAACCAATCTCAATCTCACTCTTCTTGTACCATTTTTTCTTTTCTGCTCTGTACAAAATTCTTAATTATTATATCGATCTAAGTTTCAAAATGTTAAACCCTCTTTTCATTTATTGCTTCCTTTTATTCGGGTGAAACAAAAGTACAACATTGCTTCAAAAAATAATTAATTTGGTAAGCGCTCCTCATGTGGTATATAGGGTGTAATTTTGATGGCTTACCAGGCCTTGCAAAAGCCCGCGATTAAGAATCTGGAACAAGCACAATGCCTGATTGACCACCGGGGTGGGGAGCGGGGAGGGGGGGGGGGGGGGGGGGGGGGAGAGCGACGTAAATACAGGTGAACTCTCAACACCTGCAACTATGCACTAAACGTATCATTGCCTCAATATCAAGGAAATTTATATAGCTTATAAATTGAAGGCTGCCTAGCGCCTATGTGCATTTCTTTGAAAGTATCACTCATAATGTAAAATGATTATTGCTATCGAATTTAAAATTTCCGTAATATGCTGTCGCCACTGAGTGTCAGTGATTACATGCTCGCCATATGATGCTAATATTTGTAATCCTAGTCACTATTCTCATTTAGGGTACGTTTCGATGATGTCGCAGAAATTCATTAAAATGGCCTCTTAACTGCTTAATTCATTACTGATTGAAGATCACAATCATTTGCTGTGTATTTAACACAATATTTAAAGATGGCATAGTGCGTGAGTTTGTGTGTGTTAACTGTTAAGGGTGCTCTTTCTGATTTCGGGATTTACTGAATTCAACCAATTGCATTTACACATAATACAGTATGTCCCCCCCAAAAAAAATTACAACGGGGCCCTCCGCAATGATATCTTTAAAAATAGTGAATCAATCTAAATAGGCCTACATATTCAGGGTATGAAACTATAACTCATGGCCCACATCTTACAGAAAACCCCACTCGATTTGCTTCAGTGGTCAAAGAGAAATACGGAATTTTGTAGAGGATGTCGGGAATCTCTTCTGTCCAAATTCTGTCTATTATTCACACACAAGAGCATTGAATTGCAAAAATTGGAAGAATCAGACTCATGACATGTTTTACAACAAGAGCATTGAATTGCAAAAAACATTTCTCTGTGACCGCTTAACAAAATTGAATGGAGTTTTCTGCAAAATAGAGCTAAGATGTTATATTTTAAGACCCTGCTTATGAAGTAGCACTTAGACAGGTTGATCATTATACTGGTGTTATCAATTCGAAAATCTGATTGTAATTTTTGGGGCGACTTACTGAAGAAGGTCCCCCCCCAAAAAAAAAATACAATCAGATATTCGCATTGATAATGCCCAATATGATTAATTTTTTAATGCTACTTCAGGGTCTTAAAATATAACATTTTAGCTCTATTTTGCAGAAATCCCCATTCGATTTGGTTCAGCGGTCACAGAAAAATGTGGATTGTTGTAAAGCATGTCATGAATCGGATTCTTCCGAGTTTAGCATTTCGATGATCTTGTGTATGAATAATAGACAGAACTTGGACAGAAGAGATTCCCGACATCCCCTACAAAATTCCGCATTTTTCTTTGACCACTGAAGCAAATCGAGTGGGATTTTCTGTAAGATGTGGGCAATGAGTTATGGTTTCATACCCTGAATTTGTATTTAGATTGATGAACCATTTTTAAAGATATGAGTGCGGAGGGCCCCGTTGTATTTTTTTTTTGACATACTGTATAACCTTCTCCAATATGAGGCAAGTTAATAATTGAGCCAGTGGTTTCAGTATAGTATTAATGAGTGAAAGAAAATTCCGAAGTATAGACCTAGACCTATATGTTTTTTTTTGTTTGTTTGTTTTTGTTTTTTGTTTTTTTTTTTTGCAAGGCACTTCGCGGTTTGATGGGTTAAGTCAGACGACTCAGTCTATAGTTCAGGAGGTATACAATAATTATAAGTGGGTGGTTCATTATATTATCACTCCCGTCCTGACAGTGTATTCACAGGTTATACACCACTCTGATCAAAATTCTATCTCCTAATTTTGGTTTTCCCGGTCAATTTCGTCAAATTATCATTCACTTTCATTATATTATGTGCATTCAAATTCGTACATTTGAAGCGATGAAGTGACTTTGGTCAAACGATTTCACTTTTGAGGCATTTAAATTCGTTTTTAGGCAGTCAAAGTGCTCACAACTTGAAATTCGGGTGTAAACATTCAATTTCGTGTATCAAGTTAGTGTGATGAACTCGATAAGCATTGGAACACACTTTCATTTTCGTTTTCACAATGAGCATTCAATATCATTATGCACGTATCCGTCAATAGTGATAATGTCCAGCTATCATTGACTGTGACTTTTATCTTAGCTGTCATCATTATTATAACCATTTGATTATTTAACCGTCCAGAATTATTTCCTTTTGCTAGTCATTAATGTTATGAAAATTCAATATAAAATCCTAATTTCGTCATCTCATTACATGGCTTTCTTTATCTCAGATTTACATCTTTATAATACGATCATTATGATTTGTGAATATCATTAAATTGTACATAATTAGCATATTTGCATCAACATGTATGATCCTCACTTAGATGTTACCAACATCAGTACAAGTTAATGCATTTTTTCATGGACATCGTACAGGTTTAATCTAAATGCTCCTTTCATGAATTTGTTTGCCCATTATGTGACTTTGAATAGTTGGAAATAGCTGGTGATAGGTGGAGACGCAGTTGAAACACTGTAAAAACATCGGTGTTAGATTTAACACCACTGGTGTTAAATCTAACACCGATCAAACTTCAATAAAGGACCACACCCACAGGTGTTAAAAATGCACTGTGATGGTGTTGAAAAGTGTTCACCTGACACTTCGTGGTGTTAATTTGACACTGTACCTGGTGTTATTTTGACACTGTACTGGAGTCAATTAAAAAATGACACCACATGGTGTTGATTTGATATTTGTTGGTGTTAATATCAATGGTTTAACACTCGTCCAGCTTCAATAAGGGACCACACCAGCTGGTGTTACTTTGGTGTAAATTTATTTTCACATTTTTAAAAAAATGTAGTATTTTAATGTAAAATTCTTGATCGTCTTGTTTAAACAAAATATCAACAAGAAGTGCAGTTACTAAGAAACTCTTCAAAAAACAGTTTAAAATTTGGAAATGACACCCGTAGGTGTTAATTTAACACCATAAATGAGCACCGAAAATTTAACACCAGCTCGGTGGTCACTATTTAACACCGGACTTTTTGCAGTGTACCAATCATTGCGGGAAAATGATAAAAATTGCGCATGCAATTTATTATTTTTAACTGTGCCAATGCGAAATCGGCTGCCGAATTTGTCAATTTGAACGAAGAATGACGGCATGACGGTATTCCAATGCCTGAGCAAATTTAACGAAAATAAATGCTTATAATCTGAAATTGAATGACAAAAGAATAAAATTGGCCTGGAAAATCTATAAAAGACATTCAGAGTGTACTACAGGTACAGGTTTTTTCTTTTCTTTTCAACCATACAAAGCGAATATTTGAAATGAACACATTGTTAAGCACACCACTATGAATCGAGAGTCCTAACACTATTATTTTCTTCTTTGTGAACAGCAATGAGAACTTATATGATGAAATATCTATTTATCATAATAGGCGTGTAGGCGAATTGAGGGGGAAGAAAGAAGTAATGTTATGGTTTAATACTGTAGAATATGTAATATCTCGCATGCAATCCTACCTCTGAGCTTTTTAATATTTACCCGTCTTGAAAGTTATTGAAGACTGTTGGGTAGACTGAAGACCGCGGAACACTGAGGTGAGGGTGAACGTGTATGTAGTGGATGGATCAAGTGATGCGATCGTGAATTCCTCTCCGGAAGTGACGTTGAAGGAGCCGACATCTGGTTCCGTGTCTAGTTCGTAGTAGTCAACGCTTCCGTCGTCGGGGCTCTGCCACGTCAGTGTGACGTTAGAGTCATCAAAGGAGACCCTCATTGTGTCTTCATCGACATGGCTTGGCACTATGATTAACAAATTGGAATTGTAAATAATTGTTACATAATTCTGCATATTTTCAGAAGCATCACATGAGGTATATCAAGATAGTTACGTACACTTTAAATACACACACGGTCATATTTTATTGATATAACACGGGTATACACAAATGGCCCGAATTCACGAAGGTGGTACAAATGAAACCATGGACAAAAACCATGGAGCCAAGTGTCGCATGGAAAATTTCGTTACGAAATCAATCTTTTCGTCGATGAAATGATTATTTTATAACGAAATGACGATATTTTGTAACTAAATGAACATTTCTTCCACGAAATGATAATTTCGTTAACGAAACTATCATTGGATTTTCGTCGACGAAATGACCAACTTCGTAACGGAATATTCCGTGCGACACTTGGCGCTCCGTGGTTTTTATCCATGGTTTAAACCATGGTTTCATTTGTACCACCTTCGTGGATTCGGGCCTTTTTTATGTTTGTGATATATGTTACCATTAAGAGGGATTATATTCATTATAATGCTGTATGGCCACTTTGTCTCTGACGCCAAGATTTTGGTACCATGTCCCTCTCGATCTAAGTGTATTAATGCGTACCTATAGTAACATAGGATAATAAAAATGGCAGGAACCCTCTGATAGAGCAGCAGCAACACTGATGAGGCTACTCTGGTAAATGAGTTCTTATCATTATTATTATTATATCTGAAAGTATCATTAACATGGATATGACGCACTTTTCTTTTCTTGCATTATCTGTATTACTTACGTGAAGGGAAGAATCCAGCCGTAACGATCGACCCCTTGACGCCGCCATTCGTTCTAAAGAGGGTAACGTTGTAGATTCGACCCCGCAGGACTGGGATCGTTGCCGTTCTGTCGCTCGCTGACAACACAATCGGGGTAACGCTGGTCTCATCTGAGCTGCCGTACTCTATCAGTAGTCCGTCGAAAGTTCCTTCCGGATTGCCCCAAAGCAAATCCAGCTCGTCATCTGTTCTTCCGGTGACTTCGAACTCCACTGTATATGTGAAAAGTTTTAAGCAATCGAACTGCATATTAAAAATCAATCCCGTTTCTGGGTGATCAATGAAACATATACTAATAGGTCCAGTGTGATATGCTTTGTGATTGGTTAGACTGCGTCACGTGATTGTGTGAAAATTTCGGTATATAGTTCACGTTGATCATGGCACGGTGAATCCTGATAATAAATAGAGGATTGCATTTCAATGTTCCCAGCATTCAGTTTCAAGCTTTTTGGTGTTCAGAGTGTTTCAGCACTGAAGAGCTGATGTTTGGATAGTGGAGTTAATTTTGTGGATTTAAAGGTTAGAAACTTTTGTATTTTAGATCTGAAGAAAATCAGTAGATCTAGTAGAGCCTATTGACCTGCGGAAAATACACGAGGTTCGCCTAAGGGTGCCTATATTACTATTACAGTTAGTGCATGTTCTATATTGATGAGCCAGTATATACTGGACTATAGAACTCCCACATAATACTTATTGTCCCTTAATTGTCCAGTTCTATTTCACCTCGACCTGCAGCCTCAGCAAAGTTATGCCTAGCAATGCTTGTAGGTTGCTGCAAATTTTGTGGTCTTTTCTTATTAAAAAAAGTAATTAAATGAAATTATAAGCAGGTCAGGGCGAGAATTGGGAGATGATGCCCCGAAAATGACATGGGATAGGTATGGGCAGTTTTACTTGTATTCACGAAGCAGTAACATAGGTGACAAACACATACACCTAAATAGAGGAGGTGACAAAAGGACATCTCTAAGGAAATCTTGCATCATGTTTTTTTTAGATGATCGCTGCACTATACAAACCTAAAGATATCGTTGCTGATTCGACCGTGCTCTCTTCTTCGTCGCTAAATCTACCGATGAAGGAAGTCACGGTGAATGTGTACGGGGTGTTCGCCGATAGGCCATCTATCACTGCCGAGGTCTCACTGCTAGACAGTGTCATCTGCAAGACGTCATTGACCCGGATCCGGAAACCATCGTAAGAACCCGTCGAGGGCAATTCAAAAGAAACGCTGGCAGAGTCTAAAGAGGCAGGCTGCACGACGACATTCCTGGGAGGCGAGGGAGCTAGAAAAGAAAACAAATAAACAAACAAATGCGACAACAAGAAAATAAGATTGATATTACGAAGATAATGTGCCGCTAGAGAATGAAGACATACACAAAAACACAAACATAATATAGAGTTCCTACATTCACACACACACACAGATATATATATATATATATATATATATATATATATATATATATATGTATTTATTTATTTATTTATTTATTTATTTATTTATATACACTATATAAACCGCTAACCCGTCGATGTCTAGCGACGTAATTGCTACAGAAATTATAATCTCGTCAACATTCAATTGGCAGCTCAAAAATTTTACTGCAAAAATGCATTAAAAAAAGATTAAATGAGACTAGTCAATATCAGTAGATCTGCACAGAATTAGACAATAGGTCAATACCGCTTTAGAGAGGAAGCAGGACTTTTAATCTAATGGGTACAATTTAGAGGGGTTTTTTTTTTCCAGCCATCAAATATCTACATAATAATTATGAACAACAGAAGGCTGAAGTGACGAATGAATGGTAATTTGAATGAATAACTTTTAACAAAAAGACACAACACCAAACGACAAGGTTGTTGTTGATGTTGTTATATTTTTAATTAGTTGGCTATTATTTTTCACTTTATTTTCACGAGTTTGTTGATCCACTGGTTCACTCATTCTGCGAAGACCCGATATCTTACCGATGCGGTGGCGAATTCTGTTCAATATATTGTCCGGATTGGAGGAAGGAGCAAACTGTGCATAGAGCAGATCTCCCGGCGCTGCGTTGGGAAAATTTTGGAAGAACCCAGAACCCTCGAGGGGACCGGAGCTCACAGTGGCAGAAGCGATAAACGTATCGTCGCGACCTATATCAACCTTATATTCACCCTGGCCGAGATTTGCTGGCACGTCAAATTCGAACGTGATGAGTGTTGGAGTAAGAATGTTGACAGTCATGCTGACACCTGCAGTAATAAACAGATGTATTCATGGGAGCATGATTATTCTACTGGTTAATTGCGTAGTGTATTCATGTGAATGCAATATGCAGTGTTCTTGTGACACGGTAAACATAGCCGTGTATTTTCTGAAAGTAGAAATATGAGTGAGACACATTGGGGAAGTTTGAGGAATATTAAACTATCCGTTCCAACGTTATCAAAGTATATGCAATTTTGGTATATTTTACGTGCCGTCGTTACTGGGTAAAAAGGCTGCAACCTTGTGGGATGTCACAGTGGAGTGATATCAAAATATGCAGGGTGGCCCAGAAAGAACGGAACACCTATGATCTTTAATTTCAGCAATATTGTTACAAATATGTCATTATTTTGCATATTATTGGAAAGACCATTCTTTTTTTAATAGAATGACAATGAATTGTTTAATTTTGGTTAATGCGTTATGATTTTAGGACCATTGTTTTAAATTCTTGCAATTTTCAAAATGTGATCAGTTTGCTCTCTCAGAAATATCGAAACCAGCGAGTATTCGGCTTGCCATAGAACCAATAGCCATTCGTCTCATTCACAATGACAACGGACAATGACAATCACACAACCACACATTGTGAATGTGAACGCTACTTGTTCTATGGCAAGCTGAATTCTCGCTGGTTTTGGTAACTCTGAGAGTGCAAAATGATCACATTTTGAAAATTGCAAGGGTTTACAAATGTTATCCTAAAATCATAACGCATAAATAAAAATTAAAGAACTTGGTGTCATTCTATTGGGAAAAATGGTCTTTCTAATAGTATGCAAAATAATGACATATTTGCAACAATATTGCTGAAATTAAAAATCTTAGATGGTCCGTTCTTTCTGGGCCACCCTGTATAGGAGAATTCTGCCACATAATCATTTTAATGAAAAGTATTAACACTACCTCTAGATTGTACTGACATTAATGTACATTGTACACGCACACATACGTTTTATATGATATATATATACATATATATATATATATATATATATATAATAACTATGTATACATTATATATTATATACATGTATATGGGTGAGAATTTTGAACGATGTACAATTGACAATTTTCGCACCTTATGACATTCTTTCCCTTAGAACACGCCAGGATGATCTAAGAAACCAGATTTTTTTTTTATGTCATCTCAAAGACTGGTAAATTTCCTTTCAGGAAATGTATGGTTTGGTTGACTTTTGCCTGATATTTTTCATTTGACAATGACTTAAAGCGTTTTTTCAAACTAATGATTTGCCTTTTTTCATGGTACGTGGCATCTAATATCTGACCATATTCTGGATCTAACATATCATGGGTATGTACCACAAAATTATAAGAACTTTATGAGCACGTATAGAATTACAGAGAACAATTGAAATATCAAAGCCCTAAACAGACGAACGTCCGTGATGCTTTTATTTCTATCGCTGCTGCAAATTCTACTTTGTTATCCCAACTGTAATGTATACGAAAATTTGGTGTTCCACCTAATGAACATAATTATCCTGCAAAAATTGTACGTCTGCTGGCTGTACATGGGACGTAACATTCTTTTATGCAAAATTATACTCAGTTTTCGTCACGGACGTGCTTCCGCTATTTTATAATAAAGATCGTAGCACATTAAACGTTATTGGCGATATTGTTCTGAGTCGTAATCAACTAAGATCTAGCCACACGATAATATGTTTGTTTTGAGTTTCTGTCCATCCTTTGTCAAATAGGAACCGAAATTATATTTTTAGACGAACCTCCGAGAAAAAAAGAACGCCCGTGATGATTAAAACGTTTTCGAGTGGGACACCATCTTGCTTTGATGGCGAAGGTACATTTTACCTTTGGCTCTCTAGCCGAGGAGCTGCATGTCATTTTTGGAGCGGACTGAGGCTCGTCCGCAATTTTTGGACCATGCAATTCACCGAAAACCAAGCAAATAATTAATATTTTCTCCGAAAATTCACCTGCTAATCCCCCTCTGAGCAATATATTATGTTGTAAGGATGTCAAATTTCTTATAATTTGCATTGACAATACCTTTTCAAATTTTTGAAAGAGTTAGGAAGGCATATAGGTACTCTCTGCCGATTAGTTATCCGTCCTGGAACATGACCCTAGTAGTAGAACGAACGTCCGTGACGTATGCAATCCCACCGATAGGGATAACATGTCCCGAAAGTGTCCTGTATTCTTTAAAACTTTTGGTTCCAATAGCGACAAATAAAGTTTTACAAAGTAAACAATGAGTTTAGAGCAGAAGTTTCAGAATTTTTAAGGCGTTATGTGATCATGATGAACAAACAGTTGAAAATTTACTCACAATTTTACGCTTGTTTTCCCTCTAATTATACAAAAACAGCTTAACACTGAAAACAAAGTTATAGGAAAATGGAATTTTGCGTAATCTGTAATTTCTGTGCATTTAAATTTCTTTCTGATGAGGTTCTGGAGACAATTTGTACTGTTACAGGTTCTGAAAGTTTCGCACACGGACGTTCTGTCCGAGAAAGGAAATTTCTGATAATATATCACTGCACATTAAGTTAATGTTACTTGAAAATATGACTAAATCACCGAGTCGCTCATACCCAAAAGTGAATAACGTTCAGCACTCAATTTACCTGTAATAACAAACGGAAAACGTTTTGGTCACGGATGTTCGTTGGTAGAATAAGTCAATGGATTACATAAGTAGGAGAAAGAAGAACAGTGCCACTTTTTGGTGACAGACGCTCCAAGTGTTTATCATTTGAGTATGGTAGCTGCCGTCTCAAACAGAACGCATCCGGTTTTGGTCTCCATAACGGACGTTCGCTGTAATTGTCATGATATTAAATGCCATAATTCATTCTTATTTTTCTCTTCACGACGATTTTTCTCTCATTCCCTAAGTAGCCTGAACATGCTGCGACCAAACAGAAAACAAAAACAAAACAAAACACAACAAAACAAATCCGAAAAGTGCTATACGCAATCACATTCAGGATAATGACGGAAGAAGTCTGTAATGGGCATGTGTTGAAGAAGAAACGGAAAAGTTTCAAAAGGACGTGGAAGCAGTTGAATGAAAATGAGAAGAAACAGAGAAGGGATCGAGCTCCAACACACAGAGAAAAGAATTGCCAGTGCACTCCCGTTATACCAAATTCCTCTGGAGAAGTTTTTTTTTTTCTTTGTTTGTTTATTTTTTTATTCATCGAAATGCCGTCACAAGCGAACAAAAATAGTGCAGTATACAATCATTGTCTGATGAAAACACGCAAATCCTCCGCTTATCATGACATGGTGTTTTTTTTTTTTTACTCATCAATGAAAAGCAATGTTAATATTTAATTCTTTCCAAGATTTTTTGTTCATTTTACATTTAAGAGACAGAGAGATCGTCAATTTGTTTGTGCTTTTGTGCTTACTTTGAAAACAAATGCTAAAAAAGTAATGATTAAGAATAGGTTTAAGGTTGCACTTTGATACGTTCGTTCTTCCAAAGATTCGTTACTCCGAATGTCCAAAGGGGTGTTATTCCGAAAATGAAAAAAAAAATGTTCGTAGTTAATTCAGGAGGTTTCTTATTAAAAATGTTCTTATTCCGAAAGTTTGTTAGTCCGAAAATCAAATATTAAGGTTCATTATTTTTAGGTCCGTTCTTCTAAAAATGGAATGGGCCTCATATTCATTTAGGTGAAAACGGTTATCATGAGGTTTTGAAATTTGGAGAATTTGGTTGTTAACTTGTTTCTCCACATTTGGATAAGCGAGCCTGATTTTTCATGTTCCAATAAATAAACCTTTCGATTAACCTTTGGAGATTCCTATCATTTACCGAATAAAAAATGATTATGCGAACTCTATCAATTTTCGGATTGACAAATTGTATGAATAAAGAGCCTCCGAAATGACGCGCTACAAAATGTATGTTATAACAAACCATATTGTATAATATCGAAGTCACAAACATCTATCCAAGTTATATGGACTTACTGTGTCTTGTTATGACGAAACTTCGCAGTATCGAACCTAATATCATTTCTGACTAATATAATAACACAAATTCTCCTCGGGAACAGTGTGTAACACAAGGAGCAAACGCAGAGGGATTTCTTCGTAACGTATTCGTTTGCCCTCCCCAGCTAAACTTCGTATTTCTATAACGGATTCTTTTGTTTTTCTATGTTGATTCTTTGTCATATTCAGCTGTGACCATGTTCGTTATAAGCAAATTTTGCATTGTAGACTTTAGATAACAAATTTAGGACCTGAATCTTTACTTCGTGATAACGAAATTTTGATGAATATATTCGTTCTCAAGAATGGACTACGTCACTGAGATTACACGTACGTTTGTACGTTCATTTACGAGATATGGAAAAATTGTTTTCTTTGATTCCTCAGTATGAGAAGATAAACAAGCTTTTATAATTGAGAATTGGTAATATCTATTCAGGATTTTGCAGATGAGTTTGTTCTCGACATGAAATTGCTGTTTGTTGTGAGTAGAATGCGTTTCCAACTCAAGAGAGCTGCATTGTTCAATATCTTGTTTGTTCCGAACGTCCGTGAGCTATATGCGAACCTCCGTGATGAAAACTATGCTATGTTTGTTGGGTTATAGCGACTGCCTAGATCAGATACATCTTATAAGGGTATGTTATTATTTGGGAGTGAGAATTAAAGTATGGGATAGTGAAATAAGAGGTCAAAATATTGAGTTTCTGTAAATTGCGCGTAAAGTGGAGAAAGTGTTTAGCGGAAGAGCAATATTTGAACAGAAATGACGAATTTGGTTAAATCATCAGTTGTCTACCATTACGTACAGGTTAAGAGTACAAGCTTAATATTCTGCCAACACGTACACATGTCCCTTAAGATATTTCGTTACGATTTTGAATTGAATCAGATCTTTGCAAACTATGTTAAATGGTATTCAAATGTATGTGCAGTACTATTCCTAACGGACGTTCGCTGCTCTGGACATGGTAATCTTCCGCGGTGAATAAAAACTTGTTCCTCTCTGGGAAAATCCTAGTATAATTGGGTTCATATTAAAGCCTGAGTTATACTCTTTCAGGTAAGATAAATGATTTGGAGAATTTCCTACTTTTTAAATTTTGCCTTTTTTTGGCTCAATTGTACATCGTTCAAAATTCTGACCCATATATATATATATATATATATATATATATATAATATATATATATATATATATATATATATATAGCCTTTCTTTTCATGGAGGTTAAATAAAATGCTCTTCAATTATGTTACAAAAATGGAAAACGCAAAATATTTAAAGTTCTGTAAACATACAAAATATATCAAATACACTGCATTAATTAACTTGTGTAAATGAACCGTTGCATGTGATAAAGGTAGTAACGCTAAAACTACGTCATAAGGAATTGATTAAAGTTGTAGACCTATCTAATGGTGGGTAAATAAGGTAGCCTGTTGAAAGTGAAGGCGACTGACTCTATATTACAGTCCCTTAAAGAAAATAAGTCAAATCAAAATATACGCAACCCCTGAATTGCAAATAGATAATGATAATGATAATAATTCAACTTCAGAAAATTATATACAATGCATAACAGAATTATAATAATTTCAAAAAACGTAAATTAACAAAATGAATGTGATCATGAGTAACAACATAAATTCATTTTTTTTTAAAGGTGTATACGTAATTGTGCATAATACAAGAATGGGAATGTAAATGGAGGGTCCCACTATAAAGTAAAACTTGTACGGTACGGGACCCTCAGAAAACACTTATGTAATAATATCAATGATGATGATATCTATAAAAAAAAACTACAATACTAGTTATGGAGGAAAAGGCGCTCTCTTCATGTATACAGTTTGCAGAAAATTGTGGAAGGTAAAGGGACAGGGGACGAAAACTTACCAGACAAAATATGAACAAACGAAATACATTAAATCATATGAATTGACAAGACAGAAACAAGCGGTCCATGATCTTCGCATCCCATAAAATACTTGGGTCCAGTCATGAAAAGGCAATTTACGTACGAATAGAAAAAAAGATATTATACCAACTTGTACCGACAATGATAAGCCTTAGTTGAGAATAAATAAATCTATAGAATGAAACCCAAATTCACATGTGGATTAAATAAACGCAGCAATACACATCAGTGTAATCCAATTAAAAATCATGAGTTTCTAAAGTTATGGTGCCGATGTCCATTGCTGGATAAGAAGTTTGTTTTATGACGTTACGCGTGGACGATATACAGAGAATATAACAAGAATTTATCATTTTCATTTGTCTTGCAAGATAATGATTAAAGACTCGACTTATACCTAATTCAGAAAAAAACAACAACACACAACTATATTATCCTAAACATATATGGCAGCATCAAAAGGGGGAAGGTGGAGTCTCCTCATCCAGAGATGACGGCATCAAAACAATAAAGATTCATAACTATTGAATTCTATACTAACACTGCACGCCACGTGCACTCAATCCATATCTAGTTTTATTCACCTTAAAAAGAAAAAAACAAACAAAACAAAACATGAATTTGATATCCGTTTGAACTTGTTAAACCTAGGAGCAGTTTTTATGTTATTTAGGGAATTCCAGAATATGCGGCCGCTGAAACAAAAACCGGTAAATTTTTGAAAAAAGAAAATATATGTCAAAGAAATGTAAATTATATTCGTTCTATTATACCGGATTAGGTATTTATGGATTTTTTTCTACATATTATCGAAACGTGTGGTAAAGAATTATTGTTTTATTCATTTTTTAAAAATGGCCCAACTTAAATAACTAAAAAGATAGATCATTCATGTAACAAACATTGTTTTCAGAAAATAGTAAGTTAGTGTGTGATCTGGAAGAAACATGACAAAAAATATTAAAAATAGTTTCATTCGTAAAGTTAATCAAATCTCGATGTAAATGCGACAAACATGTGTTTCCAGACGCAAACACTTCGTACCTTAGATGCCGTAAAAAAATGTTGAACATAATAGCATTAATTGTTTAGAGAATGTGCAGGGGAACAAGCTTTGATTTTGTTGAAAGAAAGTACAAGTATTTCGGGAAATTTTTCAACAAATGCCGTTAATGTGCAGTTTTCACTTTTAAATCTAGAAATCATAGTGAATTTTGCCCATCTGCAGTTTGTGTTATTAAGGAAAATAAGTTACTGGATTAATTATCAAATACATTAGTGCAAATTAATATTGTATCGAAAGCCTATACGTTGTATTGGAGAAGTCTAAGATCGACAACTTTGAAAACTTTGCTGATGAAAGTAAGAATTTCACGATAATTGCAAGTACCATTTATGATTTGTACGATATCCATATTGAGAACGCGTCAAATATTTCATTACAATAGTTTTACCACATTTCGATATTCAATTTAAGATTTTGTATTTTTCTGTTGCAATGCTTTGATGCTGGTTGGAATGAATAACGTCATAAAGAGGTCAAAATTTTACAGCAGAAGGGCACATGACCATAATGAATTTCGGGGTTAAATGTTTGTTATTTCAAAAGTTCGTTATTCCAAAGGTTTGTTACTCCAGTAATGAAAAGTGGGTGCGTACTAAAAAACAAAAAACAACAACAACAACAAAAAAACCTTCGGAAGTACGAACCTTATTTCGTTTCCTGATAACAATAGGATAAACATCAGACATGTCTGAATGTCAAACCCCTTTTCCCACTTTTCGGCTTAATGACTTAATCTCCGGAATAACAAACCTTATCCATTTACATAATTCCGGAATAACAAACCTTCAGAATGACAAACTGTAACCGAATTCATGTCCACCTAAGCTACCTTGATCAAAGTCAAAAAACTTAGGCAAATTACCTAGCAATTTTGTACAAATACATGCACACGATATGCCAATGGGAATAGTGAATGACCGTGGCAAACATTTTCGAGTTAATTAATGATGGGAAAGATAGGTAGATACTGCTACAAAATAATGTACTTTTATGAATCAATCGTCGACTCTCTGCTACATGCACTGCATTGTAAATATGAAGTTGATTTACTCCTGAAAACAGCAAGTTCAATATAATTTTACTCGGCTATCTGCCCACAAATCTGGAAGAAAAGAGATAGAAAGGAGAAGGAGGCGAAGGAAGGACAGGTGCGAAATAGATTGACATGCCATGAAAAACAAGCTAACAAAATACTGATGTATTCTCTCACCGTCGGTTGTGGCTGATATGTCTTGAATCGCCACACCAAGACTCACACTTATGTCGTAGGATTCTTCGTCATACAGGTGTTCGAGCGTTACTGTATTACCCTGGGTTACGTTGACACTATAGTACAGACTCGGACCTCCGGCCTGGGATGAGATCGTTACAATAGAGTAACCTCCGACAGCATCCCACATTAGACTGAAGCTATAGCTTGTCGTGTCTGTAACGACTACGTTCAAGGTTCCGCTCTGTTGTGAGTAAATAGATAGGGAAAATATGAAACGAATGCAGCTCAAATTATTCGGTGGCCAAGCGTCATTTTCCACGGAGTCTTTCTGCATCATTATTATGATTTATGTGGCCTACATACGCAATTGATATCGCAAAATATTGCAGTAAACTTTGAATTCAATTTGATTACTTGTATGATAGGCAAGCAAAGTGAAGCATTGGTAAGATTCATATTGTCTATAGAATTATGCATGATAGACCATATTAAGATCGAAGGCCAATGCACATTACATGATAAAACAGCGTACATGTATTACCATATAATAAAAGTCCTGATTTGACACAGAGCAGGAAGGGTCAAAACGACGAGGTGCCATTGAAGGAGAAAGTACAAGCCAGTGACCTGATTAGAAGGCCGGAAGTAATCTCTGATGAATTTTTAACTGGAACTGCAAACATGGCCACCATGTTAACATGACTTTAACTTCCACAACGTCGTGGTCTTCAGCTAAGTTAAGAAGTGTAGTGAGTGCATTTATTGCCTCTTTATTCCCTCGTTTCCCATTAAAATTGTTAAAATTTTCTCATAAGAAGGGATTATATTTTTATAAATCACACTTAAAGACCTCTTAACGTGGGGGAAATAATTTGCATGTATACTGTCTATGTGACATCAGAAATCTACGTTTTGCTACATCGACCTTCAAGCTAGCGTTGACAAGTATCTTGAGTTAAATCAAACTGAAATTCAACTATCAAATTCAATTATAGATTCAGTTCAATTCGTTTATTTATCCCATTGTTTGCTTGAAAAATACAACAGTATTGAATTTTACAATTCCGTGCAAAAAAAAAAAAGATAATCGATCACTTACATAATTATACATATCTTTGAAAAATGGAAAAAAAAAACCAACAACCACAGAGCACTTGAATAAAGTAAAAAAAAAAAAACACAGCTTTGTAGGCCTAACGTTAGTTCCCTTCTATACGAGTATGCACAAAATAATTCATCTAAGTACAAAGTGTAGACATGGACGGAAAACAAACTCAACAAAGCAGAATAGTACAAAAAACCTAAGACATCCATCATGATAGATTGGCTTTGTGTGAATTGCTAAGAAGTGTGTTTTAAAAAATCTCTTAAATGGTGACAGGCTATTACGTGAATAAATGTCCTTAGGAATCAAATACCAGATTAATGGAAATTGGTGGCGTACGGAATTTTGATCCGGTGCACATTCCGGTGAAACATTATGGCAATTGCTGTAATTAAGGTGTGATTTTTTTTTTCATCCTTACTGATCAATTAACTTTGGGCGAGAAGATGATTCACAGTGATATAAAATTGCAGCGCCTCGGCTGAGCAGGGGAAGGATGCGGATTGTTCGAACCCCCCCCCCCCCCCCCGATGTAGTGTTTTCAAGCCTACGCATTATTGTCAAAGAACTATTCAAAGAAATGAGAATATTCCTTTGAGAGGTATAGGACTTAAAATTTGGAACTTCGGGATGAATGGGAAATACAAAAGGGTTAAAATTAAATTACTGATTCCATCTTTCTAGTCATCTCTTTATCACTGCGTTCATCTTCCTCTCTATTTCAGTTGTTTATTCTCTAATCAAGGACTTGGGAACTCCTGATCCAACACTGCCCAAAGATACCAACTGATTGAAAGGAAAGCAAACCAACCCTCAAGATCCCCCCCCCCATCCCATTTTCGGGCTCTAGGATGGAAAAGCTATAGGTTCGATTAACTAAAAATCCTTGTTAGATTTAGAGGGACTTAGTCAGGGCAACGTCGACGGAAACCACTTTGAGCATAATAATGATATTAGTAAGTTGTCCACTGGCATAAATTCTGCTCTCCGCACGATTTATCAGCAATACCGACAATTTGTTCTGTGGTGACATGCAGTGTCGCTACAGGACTTATGATATGATGTGATATGATGACGGTTTGACCAGGATAATGTCACTAAATGACACAGCGAAAAACTCGAATAAAGTGTCAAATTTAGCTCAGAAACATTTTGTTCTTTTCTGTGAATATGGTTTCATCGTCGTCCATATTCGTCCCACAGAAGTCGATTATTTAATCTTTCTTATGCAAGCAATAGATCATCTATCGCAGAGCATTATACTTATATTTCTCTCGTGTTAAAATCCCCATTACGTATCTGTTGACATTGTTTCTCCAAATCCCAAGTATAAACCTTATACGTGTATGTAGGCCTACTTCCCTTTCAATTTTTTCTTCGATGAGATACTCGCAGTGACATCACATGATGTTATGTTATAGTGCTGTAGAGATATCATGAGCCGATGATAATAACCCTAATCGTATTTCTGTTTGGGTGAATAATCTGAGCGTCGTCGAAAAGCCATATATATTTACAACAGGATTTCTTCAATGCCATTACGATAGTTTGATATTTGATACAGTGTTTTACGTCGACTTAACAACATGGACGTACATTATTAACATCCTTCTCTTACTGTGGTAAATAGAAATGACATTGCTTTATTTCAGAGGCGTTGTACAGCATAACCTCTTGCAATACTCGTTCAAGCTTTTACTTAATGGAGGACTTTTGTTTATGTCACTCTCAGATAGGGCCTACATTTTCATTCTTTCAAGTTCAACATTTTTATTGTAACTCGCATATGTTTATACAATCATGTAAATGGAATGTATTTTTGATTTGCTCTTTCAGAGGGACTTCTGTCAACAGGTCAATTACTCCCTCTGAAGATGCGAAGTTTCGAAATTACTTGTATGTATAAGTCATAATATGTAAGCTGCAAGTCGTCTGTGCCGGGATAAATAATGTATGCCGGAATGAATGACACAAAATTGTCCATGTTATACATAGCCAGTAAATATGTGAATAAATATCATCGCAGAGGACGAGCCTAGGCACACAATGTTCACGATGAGAATTAATATTTTAGTAAAGTTAATAGAAATCGCGGTATAAATGATTATTGAAAAAAAAACAGAGGGAATGTGTAGTGCCATCATCATCGTTATAGTTCAAACAATAATTCTTACTTTGAGACAAATGCTCTCGAAACGAACGTAAAGATCAATGAATATAGTATATCAGAAAAAAGGGAGAGATAATAAGAGAAAAAACACACACTACGATATGTATTTAGACCAAGACGAATCTAAAATTTCCTCTTATTTCATGAAGCAATGCGCACTCGTGCAATAACATGTTCTTTCCCATTCGATACTTTCCAATGATTTGTCAACTTACAAACATCACTTCTTTCCTTGACGTCTGATGTTATCTACTATTGCAAGAAGTTAAATGATGAAGAGAAATAATCTTAAAGTATTCCGTTTTCCTCAGCTGTGCTTTTAACTCCCGTGTGCAAAACTTCATAAACAACTTCTACGTTGCAGCGCATCTGTTTTGCTATTAAGCCTCGTTTAACTATATATTCTATGTCACTTACTGAGCATTTTGATAGTCCGAGTATGATGGCTGTCAACATGAGAAGACGAGAAAATGGCGGCATGCCTGTCACGGTCGCCATTTTGCCTGCTTCGCACCGGACTCCAACTCCCAACAACACGTACGCTGCGTTGTCACACCACTTTTTTTTAGCAGGGCGTGGCGGTATCAACACGGTCAAAATATATTCCAGTGAAAATATTCTCACTTCAAAACTGAAGAGTCTGAAGGCCGAAATGCCCTCTTCCTGATAACTTATTATTTTCGTAGATCCGTCGACATCTACTAGTAGTTACGAGAAGTCAACTGTACTTTAGCACAGTGTAGTCCGAATGCCAAATTGGCGTCTTCAAAAGTAGGTGTTGGCCTCCAGAAACTTGGTTGTGAGGCCCGAAGCACCTGACTACTGCAACGAGAAATAGATGCAGTTGAGCCAGAGAACGCACTCTAGTCACACCACAGGATGGGCTGTGCCATTACCAAAGCCACAGCGCTCACCCAGGCATACAACTGCATTATTATTTTCATTCAACCATGACTTCTGTTCATTCTCAGATTTTTTTTTTCCTGATGGAATTGAAAAAAAAAAATGGGCGAGCATATTTTCACAATAGAGTATATAAGCTGAATCAGATTTCGGCATTCCGTTCTCAAAGTAAGAACATCCAATAAAACTTTACTAACTTAGGAGTACCTGCCGTAGTTTTTGGAATTTGACTATAGACTTTCAATAGACTCAGTGTAATAGAAGTTCATAAGTTATGTCCTTTACTGCAGTATACATCTGTTTGTGTATGTTTGCTCGCGTAAACACCTCATGGGAGATTGCTAAATTGCCACTGAACAATTAATAAACAAACAAGCAGACAATTGTTACCTTAGTACAAGACTTACTGGCGATCACTAACTTAAAAGATGCAAAATGTGACATATACATTTAGAGAAACTGTTATACCAAAACTCCCTCCCCTTCTCCGAAGTGCCCAGTTGATGCCGTCGGCAATTAACTAAGACAATGCACTCTAAAACCAAAATTTCACTTTAATAGCAACGTTTTATAAGGTTTTGTACTTAGTTTGGGTCACTTGGTTCAGCTATATAGCTATCCTGCGATTTCCAGAAACATTGTTAAAATTTGGTAAAACTTTTTACATTTGATGCTGAGCTGAGGAAACTGAATTCACTGCTGTGCTAAATCTGTGATCCGGGATGATAATAATATCGACAATGCGAGGGATCTCCTTAATTGTGCCCCATCACCATCACTCGCATGGGCTGAAATCCGCCATTTTGATTGTGTCTGACGTTTCGAATACAATGATTATGTATTACTGCTACAGTTAGTTAACATTACAAAAGCATGCGGAACTGAGCGCATCGAATATTAATTGTCATGTGCGCTATGCGGTGCAGTAGGATTCAATTGATTATCAAAAATCCATGCATGCACTTCCGTCTACAGTAAGCGGAAGGCTCAAGTAATACGTAGAGTCTCATACATGCCGTGTACACTCACTCCTTGTAGACGGGTTCAACTGTTGTAATAAACATGTATGCTGAGCCTTGCCATCAATTGTTGTCAGAGAAATGCAGACAATAATTTCATATTCTGGCGGTTTGTATACATTGATATTCTAAGGTTTCTGACCCGCGGCGCAGAATGAGCTCTGCCATGGTTCACTGCACCATTTGCAAAGATATTTGGAATCGAGAGAAGGGAGGGGAAAAACACCTATCGTGATTCATAATTGTGAAATCTTTCCCTTTGCATGCATTTTAGATGGTAGGAGGGACCGACTACGCCTATAATAATCATTGTCACAGTTCGACCGTAAAACCAGCAACCCGATTCGGGTGTAACGTATGTGTTTATGTCATTAATTGTGAGAAAAACACCTCATAAGTAAGTAAGTATGCATCAGCATTAATAAAGCACAAGTGAAGGATCTTTACATGTAACATTCGGATCATAAGCAAACCTTAATCTGTCCCTGATCATAAATACAAAATGGCAATGCGCTGCCACTCTCGTTTTTCCAGTCTTTGGCAACACGAGTGCCTCCAACACATTTGTGTGTATGGGTATATGTAGGCTACTTCTTGATTTCACTGCATCGCAACAAAATAAAACAATAACGAAAATTTATTAAATTTATAGGAAATGTTAACAGTGTAATGACAGTCACATGTGCACAAGCAGTATAAAGATAAATTTCACATGCTTTCTTTCTTTATATCTCTTCAGTGTGTGTGTTTTTGGCTCTCCAACTCTTTGATACTTATATCCGCTTTTATACGTTGAAACTGAAGAAGGAATACGAAAAAGTTACAGTCAAGAAAATTACTGAAGATCAATATTTGCCAAAAAAAAAAATCATTGCATTGACTTCGTATTACAGTACCCAAAATACATTTAGTTGTTATATAGGGGCAGCGCTTGATACAAAAAAA
This sequence comes from Diadema setosum, assembly GCA_033980235.1. Taxonomy (NCBI): domain Eukaryota; kingdom Metazoa; phylum Echinodermata; class Echinoidea; order Diadematoida; family Diadematidae; genus Diadema; species Diadema setosum. Next base: position 38,594,356 of record CM067061.1, read on the forward strand.
AAAAGAAAAATCAAAATCACAAAGCAGTGAATACTACTACTAGCAGTAGTAGCAGCAGCAGCACTAGTAGAAGTAGTAGTAGCAGCAGCACTAGTAGTAGTAGCAGCAGTATTAGTGGTAGTAGTGGTAGTAGTAGTAGTAGTAGTAATAGTAGTAGTAGTGGTAGTAGCAGTAGTAATAGTAATAGTAGTAGTAGTAGCAGTAGTAATAGTAGTCAGTAGTAGTAGTAGTAGTAGTAGCAGTAGTGGTGTAGTTATAGCAGTATAAGTAGTAGTAGTAGTGGTAGTGGTAGCAGCAATAGTAATAGTGGTCATGGTGTAGTAGCAGTAGTAGTAGTAGTAGCAGTAGTAGTAGTAGTAGTAGTAGAAGCAGCAATAGTGGTAATAGTAGAATTAGTAGTAGTAGTAGTAGTAGTATAGAAGTAGTAATAGTTATAGCAGTATAAGTAGTAGTAGTAGTAGCAGTAGTAGTAGTAGTAGTAGTAGTAGTAGCAATAGTAGTAGTAGTAGTAGTAGTGGTAGCAGCAATAGTAATAGTGGTAATAGTAAAATTAGTAGTAGTAGTAGTAGTAGTAGTAGTATAGAAGTAGTAGTAGTTATAGCAGTATAAGTAGTAGTAGTAGTAGTAGTAGTAGTAGTAGTAGTAGTAGTAGCAGCAGCAGTATTAGTGGTAGTAGTGGTAGTAGTAGCAGTAGTAGTAGTGGTAGTGGCAGTAGTAATAGTAGTAGTAGTAGTAGTAGCAGTAGTAGTAGTAGTAGTGGTAGCAGCAATAGTAATAGTGGTGATAGTAGAATTAGTAGTAGTAGTAGTAGTAGTATAGAAGTAGTAGTAGTTATAGCAGTATAAGTAGCAGCAGTATAAGTAGTAGTAGTAGTAGTAGTAGTAGTAGTAGTAGTAGTAGTAGTAGTAGTAGTAGTAGTAGTAGTAGTAGTAGCACACATATAGTACATGTATAGTAGTAGGAAAACGAAAATGCATAAGTCGACACGGGGCTGGTTGAAATATACATGTAGCTGTATAATGAACATGACAAGTTTCAGTCATCAGAATAATAGCATCAAACAATCTTTACCCAACCGTAATCGAAGAATATAAAAGGAGAGAAGCGTACCCCCAATGGCATTCCAAACATATTTCCTTTTCAATAAATTCGGTGGAATTCAAAGTGATTCTGAATGAATACCTACATACCATGCAAATATGATCAGTGACTCTATATATTCAGCGGAGAAAGAGAATAGAGGGAAGAAGAAAGAGATAGACAAAGATAGATGGAGACCAACGGATAGACAGACAGATAGATAGATACACAGACAGACGGATAGATAGATAGATAGATAGATAGATAGATGTAGATAGATAGCTAGCTAGCTAGCTAGATAGATAGATAGATAGATAGATAGATAGATAGATAGATAGATAGATAGATAGATAGATAGGTGAGTACATAGATATAGATAGATAAATTGATTGATTATTAAAAATATATAGATTTCTGGAGTGGAAGATACATAAATAGGTAGGTGAGTACATATATGTATGTATGTATGTATAGATAGATAGATAGATAGATAGATTGCTAGATTGGAAGATAATACAATAGATAGGTGAGTAGATAGATAGGCATATAGATAAATGAGATAGATTGATAGAGAGAGAGATAGATAGATAGATAGATAGATAGATAGATAAATAAATAAATAGATAGATTGATAGATGGTATAGATAGATAAATAGATGTAGACGAGAAAGATAGATAGATAAACAGATAGATTGTCCACTCTAAGAAACTGGTGCATCAGGGTTTACAGTATGAAACCAAGCAGGGCAGGGGGTGAGAGAGATTTTTCCAAACCATTGCGCGAGAGAAACGATGAGATGAACGACAGGACAGTTGTATAAACGGCCTTAGGAGCAAGAGAGAAAGAATCATCTGTTCGTATGATAGTTTGATTGTCAATTAAAGATATGGTTTTGTTTCAAAGCCGAAGGGCATGGCGAAACATGTACTGTTTGTTTCGTGATGTAATGTCAAATACACACGACCACTGGGTGGGGTTTGTGCTCTGTTACAGGGCGTGAATTTTATTTAGATATCCTTCGGTTTTTTCAAAGGACATGTATGCCCACTGATCGAATCATTTAAGCAAATGCCCGAATCGTTTTTATAATTTGGATCAATACTCTATCTTCCTCATTGTGAGAATCTAGATCTGAGTAATGTAGAAACAGTAGTCACATCACCGAACTTGTACGGATCACTCACATCCCTGACACATGCATCCTTACCCATACGCTACACATTATCAGTAGTTGTAAAGTTCCTTGTTATACTATTAAATATCACCATAAAAAAATCGTTAAGGTCATGGAGAAGATTCTAAAGCTAACAAGGGGAATTGATTCTTTATTTGTATTAAGAGAGAAGGAATATGTTGTTGTTGTTGTTGTTGTTTTGTGTTTAGTGGCGTTTTCCATTCTCTTTAGAATATTTACGCCAAACACTTATCTATAAATTTCTTTTCCTTTTATCATTTTTTTTTTTCAAAAAGAATATTGTAATGAGTATCCTTGGTCAGCTGTCGGTACGTCTATTTGCCTGCTTAAAATATCATATCTTCTGGCCAATCCGGCTCATTGTCTCGAGCAGACTTCTCAGCCGTTAAAACGGCCTAGGCCCCTCCGATATGCAGGCAGTAGAGTCCGATGCTTACCAGCACAGGAACCTCAATTGGTCCGATACAGAGCCAAACAAAACAAACAAGCAATATTAATAAATTACAAATATATATAATAATCACATATACATTCTTTAATAAAGTAAGCAATCTCTGGGCTGTGGTGCGCATGAAAAGCCTCTTCAGGGTACCTCGAGGCAGAGTTAGTGCAAACTATGTACACTCATAACATGTATGAAAGTTTATCTATCACAAAAATCGTTGTGATCAAGAGCTTTTTGGTATACTGGGTTAGTTGAAATTAGTAAGCTTTGAATAGAGAATGAAGATATTAGTCTGGTTTCCAGACCCTTTGCAAACTGTAATCCTTCCACAAGACATTCAAAAAGGGCGCTCCCGACGAAGTTGCCACCTTTGAGATTTATCAGACACATGACCCCATTGGTATCAAAGTATTTAAATTGCACATACGCACACACAAACACACCATACACACACACACACACATGCAAATATCTCTTCTTTTTTTTTTTTTTACCTTGCCAAGCTTTTCACGCTCAGCCCCCGAAAGTATGATAACGCTTAAAATATGCTTGGAATGTGGAAGAAGAAACTCAGCCGTCATTATCATGACAAGTACCGTCTTTGTTATCTCTGTCTGATTGTTTCGTTCTTTTTATTTTGTAAACAAAAAAAAAAAAACTGTATTATGTCGTATCCGGTGCGGAGAGTTGCTATGCCATAATCTTATGATTCCTCTATCATTAAAGAAAAAATATGTAAGTATTAAAAGTTTTGAATCAACATTTTTGGTTCTAGAGAACACACAAAATCTTAATTTGATTGTTGGATATATGGTTTGGATGATTGTTGCTTCCGTAGACGAGCTAAGATAAAATGATTTGTAAACAAACAAGGAAAAGTAGAAATTACGCGGTGCGTAATATATGTCCCCGCCGGAAGTAGCATTTTGTAGCAAAATGTGCAATATAGGTAAAAAATCAAGGTCAAAGGTCAAAGAAGTCAAAGGTCAAAATTCTGTGTAAAAGTTTTGAAGCCCTCACCTAGTGCCATCACATAAAGCAAACGGAATCGAAATCGGGTTAGAAATGGCGAAGGAGTAGCATTTTATAGCCAATGTACAATACAGGTCAAAAATCAAGGTCAAAGGTCAAAGAAGTCAAAGGTCAAAATTCTGTGTAAAGTTTTGAAGCCCTCACCTAGTGCCATCACATAAAGCAAACGGAATCGAAATCGGGTTAGAAATGGCGAAGGAGTAGCATTTTGTAGCAAAATGTACAATATAGGTCAAAAATCAAGATCAAAGGTCAAAGAAGGCAAAGGTCAAAATTCTGTGTAGAAGTTTTGAAGCCCTCACCTAGTGCCATCACATAAAGCAAACGGAATCGAAATCGGGTTAGAAATGGCGAAGGAGTAGCATTTTGTAGCAAAATGTACAATATAGGTCAAAGGTCAAGGTCAAAGGTCACGACTGAAATTCTGTGTAGAAGTTTCAAAGCTCCCATGTAGTGCTATCATATAAAGCAAACAGAATCAAAATTGGCTCATAAATGACAGAGAAGTAGCAAATTGAAGATTTTGATCACACACGGACGCACACACGGACACACGGACGGACGGACGGACACACGGACGGACGGACGGACGGACGGACACACGGACACACACACGTACGGAGCCCGTTTCATAGTCCCCTGCTCGAACTCGTTCGGCGGGGAAAAAAAAAAATAGGCCTATCAATTTAAAACCAACAAAGAAAAAAATGGAATGACAGTCATGACAGTGACGTAATGTTTGGAACATTTGATTACCATACGTATTTTTAATGAACATGTGCATATTTTCAGGCCATGGGGACTTATCTTTATGGTTACACGAATCCCTCTCTCTCTCTCTCTCAAGTGATTGAGCTTTTTGTCGTAGTCCTTCATCAGCTATATATACAATATTATGTCAGTTTCTCACGAAAAGCACATATTCAAGCACCTTTAATTTCATTACAATAATATAGGAATATGTACTTCTATCTACAGTAAATGAGCAACCGATATGAAACAGAAAAAAAAAAGTCAGTTACACCACCACATACTATGACCTGACCTCCAATATGGTATGGTTTACGCCCATGCTAGTTTTAAGTCACAATATACAATGGCAGAATATTCTCCACAACTGTGGGTAGCAAACAATGCTCATAATTCTTTTGTGTGTGCGTGTTTTGCATTCATACGCAGAAAGGTGCACAAGGCCAAGTTGTCTATTCATCGTGATTTACATCATGGTCACGTGATTCCGCTTCGAAATTTACACAAACGCCGATCTTGCGACATTGAGTTTGTGTTCCCATGCGTGTTCATATGGTTCGGTGTCATTTTGTGCATGGATACTGACGTCACGCGGTCTTGTCGGCCTTGCAACAAGGAAGTCGAAAACATTGAATTAATAACACATATGTTCTATTAAGACGAGCTATTATGCAAGTTATACAACAAACAGAAATCATAATATACTGTGTATACCTTGGTGGTTACGAAGAAATAAAATCATCTAATGTGTACCGTGATGGTATGGTTCACGTTAATAGAAATCAGTTGATGTGTACCGTGGTGGTGTAAGGCTAATGCAAATCTTCATAAGTGTGTCGTGGTAGGTAAAAAACTGAAAAATTATTTACACTGTAATGACCGATGAGCTACAAAGAGATGTCTATGCAACTGTTGATAATCTCCTTCCCTTACATCAGTGCTTTATGATATGATATCTCCTAAGGACCGATGCAAGGAAGTCCCGTCAGTACAAGGGTAACAGATATCTGATTTTTTTTTCTCTGTTTTGAATGTAATATCAATCATTTTCACCAGTTTTTCCTGATTTACGATTCACACTTCAAGTAGTTATGTAGGCCTAAGTATCATTCATATCTAGTCGATTTTTCCCCGAGTTACGTTTCCTACTTAAGTAGTTACGTACACATTTTGCCTGTGAATAACACAGAAAGGTCGTTGTAGGGTTTGATGTAGATTTATCTTGTGAAATGCGCTCAAAACCATGACCTCTCACTTCGAGGGGGCCTGATTATCATGAGAGTGCAACACCTTACAATTTACGTCTGCGATGCAATAATGATAAACAAGGCCATTATTACTACAGAATAAGTCATGTACAATACAGTATAATCCATTACACTTTGCCATTACGTGCCTTCGTCACCAGACACTCGTCTTGTTGGAGCTGTTGGGGGCGCCATTAGCATTTGCGCACCGGTATAGACCACAATGATCAGTGCTGATTAAAGGAGACCTCCGGATGATTTCCAGACTTTTACATTTGAAAAAAAAAAAAAATAAATAAAAATCTGTTATACTGAGTACAGACTTTCAGAATTTATTGTGATTGGTATGAGGAATAAGAATGTTGTCAAAATTTAAAACAAATTGCAATGAACAAGGATGATGACAGCCAGTCTCATCATAAGAATGCATGAGTTGGGGCTCAAGGAAGCAGAACATGAAGATGGCATGCATATATTTCACACAGTTGAATATGTAAAGCAAGAAATATTGTGATGGAATTACACTCCCAGATTTCCGAAATATGTGAGGCTCTATGTCATCAACACTGTTCAGTGTAATTTGTTTAAAATTTTAATGAGTATTGGTTTCTCTGATCAAGGACCACAATGAATTCCACAAATCTATACATGGAGCTGTTAATAATTAATGAACTACAATAATGTGAAATTATGAAAATCGTCTTATCTCAATAATCAATACTTAATTCGTTTCTTTTTGACTGACACTGCTCTTCGTTTGATGTAATCTACAAAAGATAACAGTCAACAATTTTGGCGGCACCGAAACTTTACATACTTATAACTTTTAATAAATTGTCCGATTTTCCTCAACCTTCATCAATGAGTTTTGCTATTACTCAACCCACATACCTTATACGCGTATATCTGGGTTTTCTGCTCCTTCAATGGAATCTGTAAATAAACAGAGCGCCATCTACTGTTTCAGTTTAGACAGAAAGACAGACGTTTAATGTTGTTATTATTTTCGGTTTGACGATGCTTAAAAAATCAGGAACTGGCAGTGCAGCTTTACGTTAAGCAAAATCACACCAGAAAGCAAAGCTTAGACCGCTTTCTTCCAAAAGAAAAATATAGCGAAATTTTGAAATGGGATTATTTTTATGACAGCGTTTAAAGAGACTGTACAGTTCTGGTTGAGGTGAGGATTTAGCTTTTAACATTTTGCGAGACATTCAGAAACCACTCTATGAGATGTCAAAGAGCATGCAATTCTAAGGGGAATCAAAAGTCTATTTGATGAAAATTGGTTTTTAAATGGCTGAGATTTCAAAACACAAGGTGAGACAAAGAGATCCTAATAAAAGGCGTGGCCTGTCGCCTTTTATTATTTTTACCTTTTTTATATCTCAGCCATTTGAAAACCAATTTTTATCAAATAAACGTTGAATCCTTTTTAAAATTACATGCTCTTTCTTATTTCATAAGAGGTTTCTCATTATCTCACTTAGGAATGTTATAAACCTGAATCCTTACCTCAACCGGTTCAGAAAATAGGGGGATTATATCAACCTTATTGATAGTATAATCAAGAGGAGGGAATAAATAAATTCTTCACGAACAAGAAATATACTTGGTGCAATGTACATTGCGTATATCATTATCAGTTTTTCGGTATAGCATAAAGATGCATAAGTCAGTAATTTGAAAGTTCGCTAAAAATAGACAGCATTCTTTTACGTGCGACTATAAATCTACGACTTAAATACATGTAATACATCAATCTGTTCAAAAACGTGTGTTCATGAGTTTCCGCGAGTTATTAGCATGCAAGCTTGAAAAAAAGATATCACCAACCTAAATAGTTGACTTTGCTGCAAACACACATTTTGTTTTTGTTTTTCCTCGATGATTATTGATTTCATTCAATTCATTCATGAATCAACGCAATCTGGGAATAACATGAACAAAAACAACGAAAAAATACAAATGTAATTCAACACACACACACACATACACACACACACACACACACACACACACACACAGTGTCCTATATTGATTGTTACGCGATTAGGGGGATTCGTCTTTGAACGAAATGAATTACATTCTTTTTTTTTTTACACGAAGATTGTCAATCACCTGATATAACACCGATGACACATGCACGCATGCATTGTGCACCACAGTGCATCAGCATATTAAACTCAACTTACTAGACAAGTTCACCAAAATATTATGTGAGGATTGAGTGAATGCTGCAATATTACCAGAACACATCAGTGAAAGTTTGAGGAAAATCGGACAATCCATTCAAACGTGATGAATTTCTAAGGTTTCAGTGCCGCCGTCGATGGTTGAGAAAACTACAACATTTTGTGACGTCACAGCAGGACAGTGATAAAATATCAACATATTTTCGTACTTCTAGCAAAATGAAACAGCGTTTGAACAATATAACCCTCAACACGTTCTAGTAACAAGTCGAGGGAGTATGAATTTTCCATAAGAAATGAAATTTCGTGGAATTTTCTTTGCATTTTTTTCATCTCGTTCTGCATACCTGACATCACAAACTGTAATAGTCTCCTCATTTGGGGATGGCTGCATAGAAACGTTAAAAATTCATAACTTTTGAACAGATCGTACAATTTCCTCAAACTTTCACTGATTAATCTACTAATATTGCTGAATTCATATAATCCACACATCATTATAATTGGGTGAACTCGTCCATTAGCAGAGGAGCACTGCACAGCCCGCTGCTTATGTGTGATAGCGAACGTTCGTACAGACCACACTCTAACAGAAAGAATTTGAACAACTGAACGTGAAGTAAGCACGTATATAGGGGCGTGCTTATCACACTATACTTATTCAGTCTTTAGTTTGTGTGTGTGTGTGTGTGTGAGAGAGAGAGAGAGTGAGTGTGTGTGTGCGTGTTTTTTTGAAAGAAATAAATTTTCTCGAAGAAATACAATTCGACCTCCCCCCAATCCCCCCCAAAAAGAAACCCACACAGATCTACTGTCAGACTGTTGGCAGCCACCGCGAAAAGTCCTATGTGTGTGTATAGGGGGGGGGGGGGGGGTTCTCCCTGCTCAGTGGTACTGTGACATTTATATTTTTACACGTATAGAGTATTATAATGATACTGTCACATGTAAGCTGTGCTTCTAAAAATGTGGATTTGATCATGACATAGAATTGTGCCAAGAGACTCAGGTTTTTGAAGACGTTAATGCACTGATTCATTATGAAACTGACAAAAAGTTGTGATAAAACTGCCTTGTATATACATGTATATCATTTAGTTCATAATATGTGACATCACACTCCCGTAGGATATGATTCTATTATCTTTAATTTGGTAGCATAAAAAGAATATGGCGGAAATTTTGGAGACGGATACAAAATAAACACGAAAAAAAAAAAAGAATCAAAAGAAATCAGAAAACCAATACCAGAAATTAGACAAGAAAGACAGCAAGAAATGAGGAATTGGAGGAGGAAGAGCAGGCAAAGAAGGAGAAGACGAAGGAGAAGAAGAAAAAAGGAAAAAGTCATAAAAGGAGAAAAGAGGAAGAAAAAGGGACAGACGGATGAGATGAAGGAAACAAAAAGTTGAGGAAGACGAAAAGAACAGCTAAGAAAGTAGAAAAACGGAGAACAAGAGGAAGAGAAGGAGAAAGAATGATAAGAATAAAAAAGAATTATAAGGAGGAGAAGAAAGAGAAAAGGGAGAAGGAGAAGCACAAAACTTATTTGCTCTTCCCAGCAAGGTGAGACACTTCAGTAATCTTAGATGCACCCTGATCGCTGATCATGCTGATACGCCCCTGTCGAGTCTTTGTCAAAAGGATTGGGCTCCGACCTTCGTACTTTGCTGAAGAAGTCCCCGAACAAAGGGAGTCGTCAAAATGTAAACGAAAAGTTCTTGACTGTACACTCTATCCTCCGTTTTATTAGAACAGTGTACTGAATACAGAGAACCAATTCAGGTAAGCAAAGGGTCTGCGGATAAACAAGAAACACAAATGAACAATTCCACCTACTCAAAGAAATCATTTTCTTACGAATCGCTACGCTATTATTGAAGCTTCTATCCAGCCGCTAGCTGTTCCAGTGTAATTCCTAGGCCGATAGAGGATATGTGCTCGGTACACAGGTTATAAACAAGTGAACAGGAAACATTAAAAATATTTTTGAATGTTTCTTCAGACGTCCAAAAAAAAAAAATCAAAATCAATTTTGCTCAGGAATAGCTTGGTGTTTTCGCGCGGTTTTCACGGCAATGTTAAAGCGCGGGACGCGGCGTCGGGACTCATAAACGTCAACGTAACGGGGAGCAGTGGTAAATGACAACAGACGTTCGTATCTTCATTGAGATCAAGCAGATCTTGGATCTATTTGAGAGCGATGTCCGATCACGGAGGAAATAATAACAGCGAGGAGATCGGAATGAAGGTGAGTGCCGACAGCAAAATTTCGTAATTTGTTCAACCCATCACACGATGTTACGCAACATAATAAAAAAAAATGTAATGCCGCACAAACCCATAACAAAAATCAATGTTCAAACATAAATATCAATATGTGTACAGTTCTGGTCGAGGTGAGGATTTAGCTTTTAATGTTTTGCGAGATATTCAGAAACCACTCTATGAGATGTCAAAGAGCATGCAGTTCTAGGGGGTATCAAAAGTTTATTCGATGAAAATCGGTTTTGAAATGGCTGAGATATCCCAAAACAAGGTGAAACAAAGAGATCCTAATAAAGTTGTGGCATGTCGCCTTTTATTATTAGCACTTTTTTTGATATCTCAGCCATTTGAAAACCAATTTTCATCAAATAAACGTTGAATCCTTCTTACAATTACATGCTCTTTCATATTTCATAAGAGGCTTTTCATTATCTCACTTAGGAATGTTCAAAACATGAATCCCCACCTCAACCAGTATACTGTACAGTCCCTTTAAGTCACGATCAATAAGAAACTTTAATATTTAGTAATATGTAAGTTTTAGTTTTATGTAATATGTAACGTGTTATCCGAACTCATATGAGACTATTTGTATATTTTTCTATGATAAAGGTGCCCTTTGTTACAGTAAAGGAACTGGGAAATCCCATGTAACAGCAACCGTATTTCACAAAGTTGGGTACATAATGACGAGAACAATATTAATACTTTTGTGATGGATGTTGTGGATCAGATCGGATACGCACTAATGTCCAAGCAAACGATTAAGTGGATAATAATCATCTTCGTTGTTCGATATAATGGACTAAAAGATCTAGTATTATTTGATGAAATGGGTGTCGAGCTCATCATTCATGGCTACAAATCGCATTGGTTTTTTTTTTTTTTTACCCCCTCACGCTGAAGTAAAATGTTGTATGCAGTGAATTATGGTGAAGAAACGTTTAACTATAAGGTGATTTAAAGACAACTATGATTATTATACAGAAACAACAAGTTTAGTATAAGTTTGATTAATAACGTAAAGTTTTTATGCGGTCAAGCTACACAGTACTCACTGTCATTAACATGTTATAAAATCCGTACGAATAAATAACACATTCTAACGGATGCCAAATACCAGTATTGTACTATAATGGATGCTGTATTTAATGTTTCATTTCATTTACTCATTTCCATTAAATACCAAGAAATAATATGTTAATGTACAAAACATATCATGTATATATATATATATATATTTATATATTTATATATATATATATATGTTTATATAAATATCTACCATGTTCGGAGCGAAAGAGAACGAATTGCTTTGGAAGTAAAGATAAAATGTAAACCTGTGTGAGTGAAAAGAATGTAAATATTTTAGCTATCTACTATGTTAATCCTTCTATTTCTGCCTGTACCTCGCTGTCATTTATATGAATATGGGTATGTTACCTGACATACTATAATGGATGCTGTATTTAATGTTTCATTTCATTTACTCATTTCCATTAAATACCAAGAAATAATATGTTAATGTACAAAACATATCATGTATATATATATATATATATATATATATATATTTATATATTTATATATATATATATATGTTTATATAAATATCTACCATGTTCGGAGCGAAAGAGAACGAATTGCTTTGGAAGTAAAGATAAAATGTAAACCTGTGTGAGTGAAAAGAATGTAAATATTTTAGCTATCTACTATGTTAATCCTTCTATTTCTGCCTGTACCTCGCTGTCATTTATATGAATATGGGTATGTTACCTGACATATCATATAAAGTATGTGTATTTATGAGCAAGTATAATAATCATGTTTGTTTGCAGGTAGTTAGATAGCGAGGGAGACCTAGCTTGATGAGAAGGGTTAAAATGTCTTCAGGAAAGGCGGGAATATGAAAATACAAACAAAACAAACTCTCCAGATCAGTTACATGATCTAGATATCTTCACACTGCATGCATTCATGGGGCGTCGTCCCCAAATACATGAGATTAGTATCATGAGTGTAAGACTCAACAACAAGTCTCAATTCTATGTCCAAAGTTCAAACATAAGTGAATTCAATCTATTCTTAATTGTGGTCTTGTTTGTTTAATGGAAAAAAAAAACAACACAAAACTCACACCATGTTTAATCTGATCATATTCCCAGGTCTTGTGCAGAATGGTCTTGATTACATGTTGCAATATGTAGATGTAAGTGCATAATACGTGATCATTTGTTATTCATTTATTTTCCTAAGGGCGTGCTCTAATTTTCTATGCGGTGAGCTAGAATGATCTGGATCACATCAACGTGCATGGTTATATGAGCCTGTAGAGAAGAAACTATCATGATTTGGAATGCACATTTCAAGAAGGATATTAAATATAGGTGGCAAACAAATCTAAGTATCGGCATCTTGAGATGACGTCATGAAATACTTTCTGTCATCAATAAAGATAATTAAGTAATAGGAATGCGGAAATGTTTGTTTCACTGAAATACAATGGGGCATTATAATATATTAATATAAAGAAAATAATGATATAAAAAATATTTTCTGGCTCGAGGCTGTTTTGATCTACTATTTACACGAGCTCTCCCATTGCCGATTGCTTTTACAATTCATCTGATTCTGTGACAGTCTAAAATGGCTTAGAAATAGATTTTACTTAATTGTGAGAAATTAATATTGCAGTCTACCTCAAACCCCGACCGATGGATGGTAAATTAAAAAACTCCTTCAACAGCTGCAATCTTAAGAAAAACGGAAGCGCTTTGTATGCAAACCAGGGTTGATAATACAGAATTATCATGCGAGAGGAGAACATATAATGTAGGTTGATACGTGACATGATGTGGTAATGCACTATGCACGTCTTTGTGTGCATTGATGAAAAAATATCTTTGATATAAATCATATTTTTACAGATAATGATGCCCCGTAAAAAAACAAACAATACACATGGTTATAAGCCTATACTAGTATAAACAATATATGCGATATCACGAAAAGGTTGGCAACTTGCATCGTAATCTTGTTATTTATTTACCCAGAATCCTCGTGCGATCTGACTCTCTGCTGTGCAATCGCCAATTAATGTTCGCAATGATACCGTCATAACAATGCAAACACCGTCAAGTATTTATTCATCACCGGAAATGTGTTTTGATAATAGATAGGATTGACGCGGTATAACCTAATGTGATTATCTTTTTTTTTCTATCTCTCTTTCTCTTTCCGATTCTTAGTCAAATATCTGATAATCTGTCACTCTTGCTGTCAAAAAATCATATTAACTGTCTATACTCCCCGTATCCTATACCCAGTAGATGAATTACTGTTGCAAGGAGCGCAACATGCTTGACTGATGGTATTGAGCTATATGGATACATTTTAGTGGCGTGCAGAGCGTTTGTGTAATATGTATAATATATGGCATTGTATGGAGAGCCCGTGTGCATAACAAAATAATATAGTACAGTTTGCAGGGGGTTTTACGGGGTTTGGTAAGGTGATACTAACTATGGTCATGTATTTCCATATAAGAACAATTAACAAAATTCGCATAAATAGAAACAATTGAACAGTACAGAAAATGTGTATTTTGATATTTCTCTCTCATATTTTTGCTGACTAAATCCTTCTATTTTTCTAAAGTTTCTCTTTTCATTGAACAATATTCTTAATGTGTGATGGTGTTCGATAATACATCGGTAAAATCTACGAGATATCACTTCCAATATGTAACCCCTTGATTAAACTAACGGAAGTACACTATAACTTACTGGCTTTTGGCGTCTTTGTAATCTTGGCACCTGTTCACTATACTTTTGTGAAAAACGTAAGATATTGGCAAAGAAATGTAGTTCAGCAAGAATCAAAATCACGCATTAAAGGGATTGAATTTGACTAAGCAACAGCTGATAAGAAATAAGATATATAGAAACGTAGCGTTAAAAAAAAAACCAAGATATTGGCAAAGAAATCTAGCTCAGCAAAAATCAAAAGCAGGCATTAAGGGACCGAATTCAATATGCAACAGCTCTCAAGGAATCTGAGTTTTTAGCCGGTTGGAAATAAGTAGTGTCGTGGATAATAACGGCTCATTGTAGCTCAGAAAGTCCTAATGACTTTAGGTATACTTATTCTTATCAATGATACAAATAACATTAGGGGGAGATCATTTAATATATTTACGTAAACCGTGATCGGAGGATAATCACAAGAACTGGGACATAAAAGAAATAAATAAATTTCGATGGAGTTCTCATTTTCAAGCTCTCCTAAAGAGGCAACTGATTACGTGTGAATGTGGTTAAATCATCCTTGACAATAATGTCATGAGCGTAAACTTCGCAGAGGGCCGGTAGCTGCTACAAAGTTAATAATGTATGTATTGAAGATTTGTCCTTTATATTTCTCCGTTTCTTCACAGGCTAAGAAAACCGCATTGACTCAAACTGATATCAACGGAGGAGCAGACGTCGAAACCGAACTCAGCAACGCAGATGACAAGGTATTTAGATCCCCCAATAGTCTTCGTATATATCTAGAGATGGAAAACGCAGGGATGATATAACAGCAATAAAATTGATGAATTCATTCTATAATGTCAAAACAATGAAAACTTTTTGGCGTGACTGTGTGTTTTCAAATATGTTTCTCCATGCATGTCTCAGAGTGAGTTTGTGTATGCACCTACGCACTGAACATCCTGCCTGCTCAACAAAACATCTGCTGTATATATATATATATATATATATATATATATATATATATATACATATATGAATCATAAATATGGTATTTTTCTACTAGCAAGTGAAAGTCACCTCTTTTCCATGTTTAATTTCATCTGGTTTTTTAAATCAAAATTATTGTTCATTTGACTTTGTACATGTGACACATCTTCCATAACTACAGGTTTTTATTCACAACTTTGATACTTCATCATCAGAGATACGCGAAGCTGCTTATGAGTTTGAGAAATATTGAATTGTCAAATGGTCAAATGTAGACAAAAGAATCATAACATCTAATCATAACAAATAATCATAACATGTGCAATAAATACACACCTGCACATTCACGCGCATGAGGATACACATAATAAAAAAAAATGATCTTCATGAAATAACTGTGACTTGAAATAGCAATATATGGACAATATTTCAACTCACAGAAGCATCTAAGCACTAGGCGAGGTACCTGCAATAAATTCGAATTGAAAAATAATAAAAAAGAACAATAAAGGCTATTTTTCTCTCTTTTAGAGGAAGGAGGAGGGTAGGATGAGGGTATGTGGCATCTTTTGATTTCAACATTTCTCATCTCAAAACGTTTTTTAAGACACTATGAATACACCCCCCCCCATTAACAATATACGGGGTTATCATCATAAAAATTCTAGCAATTTATGATTATATGCAAGACCAGTGCCCTGTTGCATAAAACCCTTGCCGCTGGACTTACCGCTCCTTTCTAGCGGTAAGTCTTCAAATTAGCGGTAAAGCTTATAATCCTTGATGTTGATTGGCTGTGACGGCTAATTTTGACGGTAGTTACCATTGAAATTCAACGGTAAGTTTTATGCAACGGGCCACAGAGCGGAAAGACCTGATGTAGCTTGTTTAACTAATTTGTGTATATACCCAACTGTGGAGCAGGTTCTACAATTTAGATGACTGTAAAAGAATGCAGAGTGGACAAGGAATATAGATTGTGACCACCGGGACGAAATGGGAACTCAGTCATCGCCTTCGAAAAGCATTTTGAGAATCATTCTGTCCAGAGTTTGAATATTACTTTTTTTTTTGTATCAAATGAAAATATAGGCCATAAGTCTCATGTTAAAAGAGCAAATATAGAAGCTTTATTATAATTCCGCTGTCTTCATTGTTGGTCGAATGAGAATTTTCACCCTAAACAGAAGGACGGCTAAGCTATGCGACAGCTCTGTGAAAACTGAAGCATCGAGTATCACAGAAATCTCACAGAATAATTGACTACTTCTTTCATAGTTAGCTTAACTGTCCTTGTACGGAATTCAAGTTCATAGCATGTTAATGTACTCATAATGTTTGTATGGCAGTGTTTGCATTTTTTTTTTTCATTTGGATATAATTTGCGTGTGATTGAGCGAGCTAGGGTGGAGTTGTATTTGAGGATGGTGGAGTGTTATGTGCGGGTTAAGAACTTAGTTCAATAATGTCAGTGGTGCAGATATATTATGTAGACGTAACTATAAATAAAACATTACACAGCATTCAAAGAAGACATACTTTGAAAATGAAACTAATGCTTCTGTTTGTTAAGAATAGCTTCTGAACAATTACACTTTAATTGATATTGACATGAAATGAGTCTTTGAAGAATATTCTTCACCACCCCCTCCCCCCCCCCCACCATCAAGCAATAAACTGATGTTCTTATGCAGGGTGTATACTATTGTCTTCACGAGACAGACGAATGCCAACCATGTAGCGCGCGTGCACACAAACACACACATTCATAACAGGGAATAAAATCAAAATGTTCCCATGCTCACGTATCAAATTTTTTTTCGCTAACACTATTTCAGTAATGCTCTTTTTTTTTTTCCTCCTCCACCCCTCCTCCGGTGATGGAATTGTTCTGTGGGTGGGTGTGTATCTTCTTCTTCTTTCTTTCTAATCCACACAGGATAATACTCTCGAGAATGCAGCTTATGACAACCACACGTACGAGCTTGAGGAAGAATCACATCAAGAAAACGGGAAGGCAATAACCCCCCTCCCCTCCAACGGGTCTACCAAGGCAAACGGAAAGGTGAGTATGATATCCGTATTAGGATAATCTCTGTATAGGACAACATTGACACACTGCCTCAACATTGACACACTATCTCAACATTGACACACTACCTGTACTTTGCTCCCAGCCGTGGCAAACTATTGTTTCTCACTCAAACGCATAATAGCACAGATGAGGCAAAGCAATTATATGCTGTAATGCGCTTACGAATATGTTTACATTAAGAGCATTAACACAAAGGATTTCAGCTAGTTATATATAATATCCTGTTCGGCCGGTATTTTCTTTGTAGCTGCTTTCCCTTGGTATATGACATTGGCCAATTTAAAAATAACGATATTACGATAGTAGTGCTTTTGTCCTCTCGTAAGAACTATTTTGAAAGAGCTTGCCTTAGCCTTTTTAGCTGACAATCTTTTTTCCCTTGTGTTTTCAATAAGTACACATTATGAATGTTATGGGTTTTTTTTTTTCATTAAAGGCTGTCATATCGTCAAGCTATGTGCTTATCTGTATTCACATTCCCAATATGTACTTCAATTCAGTCAGATTGTTTCACTGTCCTGAGCAGCTCCCAATCGACGTTTTCTCTTTTTCTTTTTTATTCAATCTGTTAATAGCCCATTGTAAGCGTAAATTTCAATCATGTTCGGATGTACACACTGCATGCTTTATTGTTTTGGATAAAGAAATGATTGTACAGTCAAACCTGTCTATAGCGGCCACCCAAGGGAGACGGAAAAAGTGGCCGTTATAGACAGGTGGCCGCTATAGACAGGTAATCCAACTTCGTGTGCATCGCTTACATGTACATGTACATGTATCATCGTTGTATCCTTACATGTACATGTATGTGTGTACGTATGCATACACCGTGTGTTTCATGCATTTAATCATGCCGGTGTATATGAAATTGTTGCACAGTAGCATGTTTATTGTCGAGAAGAATCGTGCATTATTATGACTGAATGAGGGATGAATGTAGCGGTGGCGATCACTGAACGCTGCCCGCACGGCTACCAAACAGAAAAACACGCTGAATTATCGACTTGGCTACGGCTCCATTGGGTTTTTGGCCACTATAGACAGGTTAATATCTCCCGCGGGAAACAAAATTTGTGGCCGCTGGCCGCGTTAGAGAGGTGGCCACTATACACAGGGGGCTTTTCTCTCGGGGGGATTTTGCAGTGGCCGCTTTAGACAGGTGGCCGCTATAGACAGGTGGCCGCTAAGGCAGGTTTGACTGTATATCATTATTTGTGATACACATTCAATGCAGAAAATTTCCGAATAATTTTAATTGAATTGAATTGAATTAGATTGAATTTGTCTGAGGTGAAAGCGAAGACAAAAACAAAACAAAAAAAAACAAATAAAAAAACCCAGAAAACACAGATATATATATATATATTTTTTTTTTTTCAGCATTGGAAGGAAAACGGTATGCCGGGAAATACATCAAATTGACTAAATTTCAAGATGATGATTATGATTGATAGTCACACGTGACATGAACCATGAATACCTATCTAAGATTCTTTATCTCATGTTATATCACAGGTATAGGTTTACCCACGGGCAATTCCACACCTGCAATAGAACCCAGTTCACATTATGAATTATAAAGAGCTTTCCCCTTGTACGCTATCGGGACTTATAGGCCATGTGAGGTTTAAAAGCCCTTTACGGTACATTTACTGTTTTACACTCCATGCCAGCGGCTTAATATTGACAAGTCAACGTATAACTCCTATAAAACAAAAACCTTTTACAGGACGGATAGTTAAGGCAAATACTGAGTAGGACAGATAGCGACAGAAGCAGGTCCGTTTTCAGTGATGTTTTGTGTGTTTTATCATGGACGTACAAACAATCAAGGAGTAGAAACTCTTTTTGGGGTATTTTGATTTCCCCCTGGCCAGAATACACGATCTTATCTCAAAACATGGAGATACAAACGTACCTCCATGGTTTAATGTTGGTGCGTTTGTTACATTATGTACACCATTCAGCAGAAACCTCAGTCCTGCTATCTCACCAGATAGCCCTACTGAAGACTTTAGAACCTCGTCCTTAATTAGTACGCTGGTTCATAGCACACTTTCGGGTAAAGTTCTGCCATCTCATTGTTCTGTATTATCACTACGCGCGTAAAAAAGATTGCCTGAATCGCATCCATTACTTTTGCCTCAAATGCCAACGTGAAGTATGTTTCACAGTATGGCGTTAATAATATCTCTTTCCTTCATGTTGGTATTGAAATATGTCACAACAGTAATTCTTTTGCAAAAATGAAAGCAGGTCAGAAAAAAAATACAAGGCTAAAATTGTATAACTTTCCAGGTACACATAAGATATAGAGTAATTGCATTAGTTGCTTTCATTGTACTGGTGCGGTATGTGGGTTTTGTCAATGTGTGTTTAGGTGCTTCAGCACAAAAGCATAATCAGAGATTATCGTGTGTGGTAGATCCAACATACAATATCAAGTTTACAAATGTAAAGAAATTTGCAGATAATATTTGATTCTCCCTTGGTCTGTTTGCTTTTCGCCTATGTAAGCTCTATCGTTGATGTCAAGCAATGTTCGCCTCGGCTGGTCTTTTTTTTTGGTGTGTGTTTGTTTTTGAGGTGATGACTGGTGCGTTGGTACAAGCTTCCTCGGAAAAACAGAACAAAACAAACAACTTGCAGTTTGACATCCTGTGCATTTTAATTTTCTATTTTTTTTTCCTGCGATCATGACGATAACCAATCAGGATGCGAAAGATAAAACTACGTAGGAATCATGCGAAAGTGCCTTTTATTGAAGTACATTGTACCCCTTTATTCGAACCCATGAATGTTCGTACAAATTATAACGTACACCACTCCTCCACATCCCACCCCTATATGAATTATATATGTATGTATGTATGTATGTATATATATATATATATATATATATATATATATATATATATATATGTATATATATATATATATATATATTAGTATGATATGATGTTTGTAGTCCGCGTGTTGGTACCAGTACACAAAAGATGACGAAGTAATGCACTTTAGTTCAACAGTGCTATTTATTCAAACCAAATTTTCGACGCATACACACGTCTTCTTCAGGGTCGACATGGGTAATTAATTATTCATGTCATATATATCAACAACGTTGTAACATGGTAAATGTTGCTAGCTTTCTATTACGTTGAATCGTGATATTACCCGATGTCTGATCACCTGATATAATTCCACATAATTTATTTTCTATTATAGTTTGTCACCGCCTTGTGGCTAAATTGCAAATTATTAAAAACTCTGGTTTAACACATAAATGTTTATTTGTGAAGTGTAGTTGGATGTATCTAAGATGTACTTATATAAAGATACTTACTATCTTTATTGTTTTATTATTTGGCAATAAATGTCAGGTTTAGTGAAACCATTTATGAACGTTCACTTTGGTTTAGATTTGTCACCATGCTGAATTTCATTTTTGCGTTATCTTTGTTCATCTCTGCATACATGTGGGCCTAAACGGACTTGCTGAAAAACAGCCTCACGACTGATTGCGAGTTGTTTTTTGTTTGTTTGTGTTTTTTTTACCCGTGTTTAGACAGATAAAACAAAGAAACAAGCAAATTTACTGACATTTATACATTAGCACTTGTCGTGCATTAGTATATGCTTTCAATTGTTTCCCATAGGTCAACGGTGTCGTCAAAGATGGTGAAACCGATGGTGAACACGACGACGACGTTGACAACGATGACAAGGATCTTCAAAGCCGTTTCTGGGCAGTAAGTGGATGTCAATGGGGCATGAACTCACGCGACAGATTATCTACAATAATCTTAATTCTCCGGACCATTAGGGACAAATTAATATAACTAACATAGTATATGCAGCTTTGTTGCCGTTGCCAATGACAGTATCGTAGTATCTCTGTCGATTATATGGTTCGTAATTCCGAAGTTTCGTTGTTCCGGAGGTTCGTTAGTTCGAAAATGAAATAAGGTTCGTAATCGCGAAGGTTCGTTCGTAGCACCTTCTTTTCGTTTCCGTATTTACGACCCTTATTTCATTTTTAGATTAACGAACCTTCGGAATGACATAACTCCACAAATGGTGGAATATAACGAACCTATTTTATTTTAGGATCAACGAACATCTGGGTATTGGGAATTTGTGTGTTTCGGAATAATGAACCTTATTTTATTTCTGGATACACGAACCTTCGAAATAACGTACCTTATTTCACTTGTACTTTATTTTCCGATAAACGAACCTAGGTAGTTCGGAATAACGAACCTTACTTAATTTTTCGGATAAACAAACCTTCGGAATAACAAACGTCATCCGTTCTGTTGTGGAATAAAAAAACAATTTTCCACGCGCTATTGTTACTGACTTTTTGTTTTGTGCAAATCCGTGCCATCACGCATTGTAGAGGTTCATTTGGTTTATTTTGGTAAAATTTGATTGCATTCCAGGAACAGTAAAGATTAGATGTAAATAATGTGAAAAGTAGAATACATAGATCGTGAATACGTGTATAGGAATTCTCATTTTAAAAGGGAGAACACCAGACATTTGAGAACCAGCGCACTGAAGTTGTCGTTGCTGGGCCGAAATAACTTGGCCAGTGTTCATATCGATAATCCTAATAATTATTCTAACCGTAATCCTAATCCTAACTTCATACTACCACAACATTAGCCCTAAAATACCCTTTAGTCCTTTATAATGAAATGAAGACCGGAGCAATTGTCGCAGTGAGCAAAGGTCGTGTCACCATATTAATTACAAGTGTATTCAGGCCAGCATGTATGCAGTGATTGGAAAATAATTACCCACAGTATCCGTTTCTCGCCACCTCACCTCAGAGGAAACAAAATGAATGCTCTAAAGTTTAACACCATGGCCTTCTAGAAAACTCCCATTACCACCATTACCAAGAGAATGATTAAGATTAAAAAAAAAACAGCGCTTTCCTACGTTTTGCGTATAAAATAGTACCAGGTTCACAATATTTGTTTGAAATTTTACGAACACATTCTTTTATCGATGAATCTGTTTACGTGATAATTGCATTGACTGCAAATGCTGACATCACATCTTTGGTATAGTGTTAATGGGTTGTTAGTACAAGAAATTCGTTTTCGCATCCAGCAGCTTGTGGTATGAGACGACAGATATTCAAAGAAATTTATTCATTTGACTTGTCCCTCACTTTGAGTTGTTCTCTCCTCCGCCAAGGATGTTCATGTTACGTCTTAGGGGGCCTTTGTTAAGTTAGATTGTGCGTGTGTTTGTTTGTTTGTTTGCTTGTTTGTTTGTTTGTGTGTGTGTGTGCGTATATGTGTGTGTGTGTGTGTGTATTCTGTAGGCAAAAAGTAACTCAAAAAGTTGTGAAGGAATCTTGAAGAGGTGTTCAGGTTATATTTTATGTGATGAAAATAACAGGTAATTAGTTGTTGTTGTGTGTGTTTTTTTTTGGTGGCGATTCGGATCGTGATCCGTATCCAAGATCTTTTTGAACGGATGCGTTCACAGTTCTATGACGGCAGTGACCCTGTGGTCTTCGAGGTGTGCATCTATAAAATAAAATGCTTCGATATATATTTCTGATAATTTTGATAAGCATTATAATATAATGTAATATAATGTAATATAATAACATATTTTGTTTATGAAATGACAACTTCTTGATTAATATTAACATCATTATGTCCAGAAGTTGTCATGGGAAATAGTCCATCATCGTTTAAGTTTCTATCGCTGATCATTAGATTAACTCTGTTTGTAGGTCATCTACGGTTACACTGACATCATACAGGGCTCCATGTCCACAAACCGGACTCTGGTAAGATACTGCATTCTAATCACACTTCTCCTGGGTTACACCGCTTACCTCATATACGCCTGCATCTACGACTTCGACGCCGTGTTCGTCTTGCTCATCATCACCGGCCTGGTCGTGTTCGTCTACTGCTACATCCTCATACGAGACACGCGGGGTGATGACATAGACAAGCACGTCATACAACCCATGGTGAAGAAGATTGATGAATCATGGGAATACCTCGAGTGGTATGTGGCTGTATTTCAAGTGCAATGACATAAGAATTATATACAAACAGGAATGATGATATGGGATCTCTCCTCGGCTGGGGGTGGGTATCATCCCAAACTCTCTATACTCTACGATCTAGTTTAACATCAATGAGGAGAATACAATCGAACGAACAAAATGTCAACTTGTTGTTAAACCAAAATATGAAAGTTCTGATGTTTTAACGTTTAAGTATTTTGCCTAGAAATATCTACGCTGTTCCTTATTTTGTTTAATTAAATCAATTCTAACAATGAGTGAAGTCCCCCTTTAGGGGTTTGAAATTATCAGAAGTGCTGATTCTGCTAATATGCCAAGACATATTCTCGTGAATAGTTACTGAGCAATAACATTTACCGGCCCGATCAACATTTTAATTAATTGGTAAAGGGTCATTAAGGAAAGTACGTGGGGAGTCCAACGGAAGTTATGAGGATTATGATAATGTCATGTGAAAAGTTAGGCAAAATGTCGATTCCGATAGCAAAGAGTTTGTCAGATATGAGAGATAGAAGTCCACAATGGTTGTTAAACTATGCAAATTATGAACGCCGAATCCCAATCAATGAGTTCAAGGTCAAACATGGTAAAAAAAAAAAAAAAAAAAAAAAACCCGACCATTTTCATCAGTTTCTTTGAGAGAGCGATATTCATTGCACAAATTTGAAGATAATGCAAGCACGGCGGTAACCCCATTTTGCCTTCTTTCCACAGGCCGATTTATCTTATCTTAGTGGCGGGAATCGCAGTTGCTCTGTATTTTCTCACACGGGACAACATTGAAAACTTGATATCGTTTGCCGGTCTCATCTTTTTCATCGCCTTCTCCTACGTCTTCTCCAAGTATCCAAGTAAGGTAAGTCATCCGGAATGATTACTTGTAGAGAAACAATAATGATATACTCCCAGAGTGTAATTCTATAGCGGTATGTATTCACACACAAACAGAAAATACGACTTTCATATCCTCTCAGAATTTCATGACAGCAGATATTAGTATGTAATAACATACACAAACACTCAATACGACTTTCATATTTGTTCCTTACCATTTTTTTTTCTTCTGAAGACTGTGAACAGATGTCTATTGGCTGCGTTGGTTGCATCAAACGTCTGACATGTTTGAGGAGGGCTACCCATTTTTTTCTTCTTTTTCTTTTTTTTTTTTTGACAATCGCACCCTCATAAGTAGCGTATAGCGATGAACCCTTCATTATATTAGACAAGTTACTGCTCGTTTCTGTTTACCAAAAAAGTACTAAGTCCCAGCAAGTGGAGATAAGAATTACAGGGTATTTGGAGTCCTTTATCTTTTACTCATTATTATAGTATTTATCAATATTAGCAGCTTGAGCTGTGCCAGGCACACTGTAGGGTGTTTTCTTTTAATTCGTGGTTTGGATCAATTACCTTTTTTTTCAAAACCTTTTAGCCCTTCATGGACTATTTTGTTGTCTTTGTTGTCTCAATGTCAACACAGTACAACTCCTAATCTTAAGCCATAATTTCGGGTGTGTTTTTTTTCCCCTTAACATTTCTCTCGTTATCACTTACACAGAAAAATGTTTGAGTGACTGTCACTTTAAATTGAACTTGTTAAGAGTATCCGGCACAGACTATAATACATATCTCATCTGCATAATATTCAATAACTTTTTTCTTCATAAAGTTAAACATTTCACCTTTACCTTCTTAGGTCAAGTGGAGACCAGTGTTGTGGGGATTCGCTATACAGTTTCTCTTGGGTTTGTTCATATTGAGAACATACCCGGGATTCGTTCTCTTCGAATGGCTGAGTGATGTCGTCTTCGTTTTTCTCAATTTTTCGTCCGCTGGCTCCGCCTTCGTCTTCGGCGATAACTACGCCGAACATTACTTCGCCTTCTCGGTAAGTCAACGTCCTATTCTAAGTCCAATTTTTCCATCTCTACTATACGAAGGTGCAGGTTATCAATCAAGAGATGTAAATCATGCCTTACATATTTTAAGCACGCATGGCTGAACATCGCAGACAGCAAATTTTTATTGTTATTGAAAGGAAGAGCAACAAATCTTAACGATATCGTTTCTAAGGTCACGAAACTAATACTTGCGTCATGTACGTGGCATCGAGATATAGCTTTTTAAAATTTCTAAAAATTTCAAGTTGCAAAATATCTCAAAAGATCTGCTTTAAATGGCAGACAGGAAATCTTAACAAACAAACAAACAAACAAACACACACACACACACACACACACACACACACACACACACTCACACACACACATACACGAAATGAATCTGGACATAAGAATGTTTTGGGGCTTCCAAACTGCTTTGTCACCGAAGCGGTTGTGATCAAACTTCAATAAAACATATAGTTGACAGATAATTTCAGAAAATAATAGACTGCAAAATTCAAGGGATATAAATGTTGCCAGCTTTCTCCTACTCTTCAACGGTGGGAAAAGGGTAAGGAAGGAAGAAAGGAAGGTAGCTTTGATGATGGCTGTCTACAATCAACTGACAATTGCTTGTGTCTGTCGTTGCGGACTCTTTCAGGTTTTGCCGATTATCATCTACTTCGGTAGTGTCATCTCGGTGCTGTACTACTGGGGCGTCATGCAGGTCCTGATACAGAAAGTAGCATGGCTCATGGAGCGAACCATGAAGACATCGGGCTCCGAGTCCCTGAACGCCGCTGGCAACATCTTTGTTGGCATGGTAACCAATAGCGACAACTTGCATCACCAGATGAAATCCAATCCGCAATTCAAAGAGCGCACAAATCAGCTGAAAATGGATCTGAATAAAAGACAATAGCTTTACTTACTATCGGTATTGATATCATTATATATGGCTGAGTTGCACATTACATCCGGATGGGTAAACCAAGCACAGACGTACGATCATTTGTGATAACTTTATATTGACTATAAGCTAAAATCAGGATGAAAAAATTTAAAGATGTAATGCCTATAGTCTTGATGTGTCGAATAAAAGGAAGTATTAATTCAAATAGAACGAGCTGGATTTTGGAGCATATTTGTAATTATTACCTTGATTGACAGCTTTACTATTAACACCACTGCTGCCTGAAGGAATATTACTACTACAACTACTGCAGTGATTACTTTTGCCTCTACTTTGACATGTTTGATCAAAGTCTACGTCTGCTTTGGTCTCATGTTCTGCTCAGATCTTCTTTTTTTTTACTCCCTACCCCTCTCCCTCCCTCATCTCTCGCTTTTCTCTCTGTTCGTTCATTTGATCCCGTTCAAAGTTATTTTTTTTTTCTTCTTCCGTGCTATCAGACCGAAGCGCCCCTCTTGATCAAGCCCTATCTGAAAGACATGACCAGATCTGAACTGCACGCCGTCATGACTGGAGGCTTTGCCACCGTAGCGGGCAGCACGCTTGGCGCTTACATCCTCAACGGCATCGACGCTACACATCTCATCACGGCGTCCGTGATGTCCGCCCCGGCAGCTCTGGCTATCTCCAAGCTCTTCTTCCCGGAGACTGAGCAATCCAAGCACACTTCAATTGATGGCGTTAAGCTCCCAAAGGGGTAATGTCACGACAAAATAATTTAGACCCTCAGGGAATGACATCAACAGCAATCCACGTAGATTTTACTAAACAAGTCTGTCCCATGTATTGCTTTGAGAGACATGTGACACATACAAAAAAAAAAAATAAATTGTTCTGTTTTTAAATGTATTGTTACATCCGTAACACCATAAAGAGAAGAACAAATTTTCTCCAAGCTCTGCCGCACAAGTGCAATAGATATCTTGTGATAACTTCACGTTCATATGTTATCGTCATTTATATGTTATTTGAAAATGAATGAGACATGAAAAATGCATGGTCTAATAAAGCATTTTTCTTCCGATGAAAAAAACTGAGTAACATAGATTCGAACGCCTGTAACATTTCGTTGTGATGTTTTCCTTTCTTTCCCCTTATTTTGTCGAAATTCATGAACAGAGATGAGCGCAACGTGGTTGAAGCAGCCGCGTCTGGTGCCTCGGCCGCCATCCCACTCGTCCTGAACATCGGCGCCAACCTCATCGCATTCCTCTCCCTTCTTGCTCTCGTTAACGCTCTGCTCGGCTACTTCGGTGGCCTCGTCGGATACCCTCAGCTAACCTTTGAGGTAAATTATATTCGGCAGTAGTTTGATATATTATAGCAATGATGACTACACTACCATTCTTTCAAATACACAGTAAATGGAAATGCAGTATCATTTTCTTCATTGCGTTCATATTCATTCATCGTTATAAAAGAACGTCTTTAGTTTCATTTTGTCTCTCCCACTTTCTTGTTGTATGCTTGTCATATTGCAGTTCATCTGCTCGTACGTCTTTATGCCCCTGGCGTTCATCATGGGGGTCGAGTGGGCAGACTGCAACGTAGTGGCCGAGTTAATCGGCCTCAAGACCTTCGTCAACGAGTTCTATGCCTACGAGGTTATGGCCCAGTACATCGACAACAGGGAAACGGGAGCGGGACCCACGTTGTCGGTAGGAGGCGACCTGAAAAAAAAAAACAAAAAAAAAAAAACATGAAAAACATAACTTGGGTGTTTAACGCACGTCCTCGAATATGCAAACAAAGAATAAACGCTCACAAACACAAGTAAAAGCAAACAAGCAGTCAAGAAACAAACAACAATCATTTCACCATCTTTACTTGAATCATTGTTATCATTCTGAAGTGTGTAATGTGCTTCTGAAGAATAAAACATAATTCTAAACAATCATTGTGAGAACATCTACACAGATCCAGAAGTACGAATTGATAGTTCTTGTTTTCTGTGTTCACACTCATAAAGATATTGGGATGTGGAAATTTCTGTTTACAGTAGTGATTTATCTTTGATGATGTTGATCAGCTCTAAAGTAGTCTATTATACAATGCTCCTGTATGAACGCATGAATTTATATCTGAACTGTATCACAAAACATCATTAGTGTAATGATGAAACCATGATGGCAATTTTCAAGCTCTGTCGAGTGAGTGCCTGGTGAACGAATGTTTTTGGGAAGGAAAATTTTGAATAGGAATTTTGGCTTTTCTTTCCGCTCATTTTTGTAGATTGAATATATACGTGATGACACCTTTTTAAAGATAAAAATTTATAACGGCCAAAGGTCTAACGTATAATCTTGCCTCCTGTTAATTTTGTAGTCACTATCTTTTTCCTTTCCTTCATCATTGCGAAGACAGTTAAACAAAAATTCAAAGCGTGACTTTGTGTTACTCGTGTTTGAAATGTCTTTCAAGTTCTATTTCAGATGATGACCTCTTTCTAAATATGATTTAATCTCCGATTTTCCTATCCTTTTCCTTTCGTCTTCCTTTTGTTTCTCTCGCCGCAAAAGGAACGATCTGAGGTCATTGCAACCTACGCACTGTGCGGATTCGCAAATATTGGTTCCATAGGCATTGTCCTCGGGGGACTCATCCCGATGGCCCCTGAGAGGAAAAAGGACATGACTGCAGTGGCCATTAGAGCCCTTGTGGCTGGCACGGTGGCCTGCTTTATGACAGCTTGCATTGCAGGTAATTACACCTACGTACTATCTATCAAGCACGAATGCATCCAAATCATACCATGGGAGACACAACACTTATTCTTACAAATCTCGACATACAACAAAAACGCGGATTCTTAGGACATGTTCAATGAATATAAGACATGGCCGTGCACTTACGTTACCTCTGAGAAAAACATAGAGTGATACAAACGATAAACACAATGTGCTTTATTAATTCACTGCTTTTTCTACTGGAGATTAGTAGGGAATCTGGAAGCAATACCGGTTATTATTGACAGCCTATCCTCAGCCATTCCTTTCCTACCGTGGGACTGCGTTTGGCTTTGCATAACAGTAGTTGTAGGCTTTTCGAAAGCTTTGAGATGTAACGTAAAATATTGCTGTCTGTACAAATGTAATAGGTTTGTGAAGGCATAAAGGACGAGTGAAATTAAAATAATCCAGTCAAGGTGCTAGCAAGGAGGTACCTCCTTCAGTCCTTGGTGCTAGCTTCTATTCGCAATTGTAGTTTTTTTTTTTTTTTTTGGGAGGAAGGAATTGAAACACCTCGCGTTGATCAGAAGCGCAAACTCACTTTGTGAATCGTCTCCGACCAACCCGTGTTTTATTAATTCATCACACCGTTCAGTCCTACTAATGAAAGAGGAGGATGGAGGTGACAGCCCGTAAGTTCAGGACTTATCAATGATAACTACCATCTCTTTGTATTTACAGGCATACTTTATGTTCCAGAGGAGGTGTTACCGACAAACTCGACTGCAATTCCGGAAGTCACGACTTTATACTGAACAAGCAAACATAACAGGAAGAGGATTGGAATTTGATGATCCCAATGAGTGATGGGGAAACAATAATGTTTGTCCATTACTCCTGGCTACGTGTAACTAGCTGGCTACGTGTAACTAGCAGATAAGGGAAAATCCCTCACTGTTCCTCATCAACCAAAGGAAGTGGTTATAGACACGAAGATCTATAAAGTTCAAAGTTAAAGCCACTGCACTGAAAACAGGGTAGGGCGCTTCGATTAGAGATGGACCACAGTGTATTCAAACCACAAATGTGTCATAAATCACAAAATAATAAGCCTGCTTAACATAACAGCATTTAAATAAGAATCTAATGTTTTTTTAACCGTCAATGACTGATTGAACATAAAAGGGAGTTGGGAATGCAGACTGGACTCTCCAGTTCATTCTGGAGTCTCAGTTATTCTTACATCATTTGAACACACAATTTATGCTCATTACAATATGCAGTGCCTTAAAGGGAAACGAGGGCGCTGCTGCATGGATCTTCTGCATCTGCTACGTTCCGGACGTTGTAATGAAGCTGTACTCTTTGTATAGCGAGAATGATCGGAATACAAAGTGTCAATCATAGTTCGTCTCTTGATTGGACAATAGTTATTGTTCCTGGCAGGCAAATGCCTGTTCCCCGCTTTAATACATACGGATCCTTTAAAAACACAGTTTGCTGGCTAACGCCATCCTCTTTAATTGGCAGTTTACCCATCTAAGTTAACTTACTTTACATCGTCGACTTCGTAATGAAAACAGCGCCCTCTTGAATCTCGAGATAGTGTTGAAATTGAAATGCAGTTAAATCAAACAAACCTGAACGAAAAAGGTTGTTCCCGACAAGCCAAAAGCTTGCACAAGGTTTTCCATAACAGATACAAATATGATATTCAATGCAAACTATACGTATTTGAAATGCGTCTCGTATATACATATGACATGAATAAGTTATCATAGCTGGTCAGAGGAGGAAATTGACCACAAATTTAGATATATATGTAAATTGATCTAGCTGTTTGCAAATTGAATATCATCGTTTCCATTTCACTCAATGTTTAGTATACACACACAGCGCAAATGAAGTTGTTGAAGTCATGTTTTTGGTTTCTAGTTAGGTAATACTCCAACACACTTTCCCATAAATCATTGTAATTATAAGTTATTAAAAGTCTATGATAACAAACATGATACAAAAGATTTAATATCGTCTTCCCTTGGCAAACACTACCAAATAAAATTTAGTGTAAATTTGTGTGGAGCTCAATGGGAAATATTTGCCCAATGATATCATCTCTTTATTATTTAATAATGTGCATATGATTATCGTTCTTTCAAAACGAGTTTTGATTATCATTTTTATTCATTATCATAGGTGTCACTTCAAGTTTGAATTCACTGAAATTTCTGTCACTCCTCTTAATGTTTCATTTACTCTTTCTATCAAAGTCATCGGAATGGGACGGCATCGTTCTCTCTGCATGTATAATGTTAATGAATAATAATTGTGGAATTCTCTGGAATTAGAAGGAAACCTTTTCGAGACCTCTAGGGGATTCATGGTCATTTGTGAAAGTAAGACACCTGTTCGTGGTAGCTGGTGGTACTAAAAGAAAATACAGGAAGTCCTTTTCTTCTGTCTGAGATGTAACTCCCTCTTTATTTGTAAGAATAATCGTGAGAACTAATCGTTACGCATTATTCTAGGATAAAATTAATGTCATTATAACCTTCCAAAAGTTCAATTTTAAAATACTGACTACACACTATATTTCACTGCCGTAAAACATGTAAATAGGTCACGGAAGAAGTTTCAGTAATATATCAAAGTCAACTAACATGACTAAGCAAGGTTCCCACTTAGCCGAGTTGGAGTCTCGAGTTGTGCCGAGCTGCGCGAGCTTGAACTCGCGTGAACTCGCGTGAACTCGCGTGAAATTTGTCAAATTTATTGAGCTGCACATGAGTGATCTACGAGGCAACACTGAGTTTACTACAATAGTTGTACGAGTGATCCAAGCGTGATACGAGTCACACCGATCTTATAGTGTGAGTTGTGATGACCTGTGTACGATTCAAACCGAGCTTTCATCGAGTTATAGAGAGCTTGTTACGAGCCCGTTACGAGCCCGTTATGAGTTCGCGCAATCTCTGCTGTTCGGTTGGGCCTCCAGTGGGGTCTTTTCTCCCATTTTCTTCTTCTGGGACCTGGTCTTGTTTAGAGGCTTGGTCTTCTGACTGCCTCTGTAGCTCATCAGGGATGATTTCATCTGTTTCTACTGTCTCTTCCTGCTCTTCTACCTCTACTTCTACCATTGCTTGATTGATATCCATTTCCTTCTCCGGTTTTTTCTTGAATTTCTTGAGCTGAGGCATTTTTTTTTTGTCTTAATTTTTACGTAGTTCTAGAAATGTAATGGCAATGACCTATTTGTGCACGTGCACGTGCGTTTAGGGTTGAATGAATGTCTTCTGCCTTGAAAACGTTGGGAAAATGTGAATAATACCATATTAATAGGTCAGTGCAATGCACTCTGAATAAGCTAATACAAAACTCGTTGTAAGTCGCAGAGCTCGATCTAAACTTGCGCTTAGCTCGAGGGCAATTCCCCGTACATACACATACTGGTAGTAGAGTCGTAGTGCTCGTATCGCACTCTTCAAAACTCGAGCAGAAGTCGCGTATGTACTTGAAGGTGGCGAGTTACGATGAGTTCATCGCGAGCTTCGTACGAGTATTGAGAGTTTGTTACGAGTAGTACGAGTATATTGCGAGTTTAAACGAGTTCAGCACGAGTCACTTCGAGTTAGGGAAAATTTTGAACATGTTCAAAAATTTTGGAATCACTCGCGAGCTCACGGGGAGTTTTGCAATTCACTACGAGTTAGCCGAGTCGTGCCGACTTGTCGCGAGTTATCCCGAGTTACATGAAGAGCTTTACGCGAGTTACCGCGAGTGCCCCTTTGAGGCAGCTCGCCACAACTCGTCAAAGCTCGGCACTGTAACTCAGCTAAGTGGGAACCCTCTTTAAGGGCATATTTGAGTAGCAGGGAGAGTTGAGAAGGCTCATAGAGTAAGAGAGAAAGAAAAAATGATATAAGTTGCCTACATTTCTATCATTTCTATGGGAAGAATAAGAATGCATTGTTCATTAAAAAAGGAATGAACATGCTCTCAAAAGGAATGAATAGAGAACAACATGGAATTGCGATTATATTCTCGAAATGATAATGTTGAGGAGAATGTTTCTGAACAATGTTAACGACTTGAGTACCTTTGTGATGGTATACACTCTATCTTTTCTTCTTTTTTTTTCTTGCACTCACATTCACCAACTTGCGCTGCTTATGCTTTCTTTGCAGAAAGAACTAAATAGACAACCCTTAGTTGTAAATCTTACTTCCAGGGTGTTTTACAGGTAGATGTTAGAGAATCGCTCAAGTAAGGTAGAAGTTGCATTTGCATCATTAAATCCGCGCTGAATCATACTGCAACTTTTTTTTTATTCTCGTAGTGTCATCATTACAATTTTGCTCAATATTTGTATATAGGCATTGCCTATTGTTGGTTTTTGGTTTGGTATTTGACATCATTATACTGCGTTGTCCAAGCTACAAATGTTGCATCGTACAGATGGTGCCATCATTATCCCGTTGAGGACGGTTTGATTTTGCTACAACACGCATTTCCCATAGACACCTGCCCAAGTATACTCGGGACACGTCCTCAACGGGTTATAAGCTTACTCGGCTCACGTAGATCTGTGTTGGGTTTTGCTATTCTTGACACCAGGAAGTCAGTCTGGTCGACATCCGATTAGATATTTTGGAACGAAAGATAAACTGGACTGTACAATAACTGCCATATGTATATATTTTTCTCGTCTAAGCAAAGCAGAATGCAGGCCCACTGAAATTTGCATATGTTTAGACCTTTTATACTCTCAACTCAAACGAATACATGTAGCGAGAGAAAAGAAAAACATTAAAATAGAGGAATTTCATTCCATGTTTTCATGACGTCCGATTGTATGACTGGCGTGATAAAATGATAACGTATTCAGTACATAATAAAAGTACTTCACGACTACAATATATCAACAGTCCTATAGATTTTATCGTGTACATTGATAAGTGGCAGGAGATAAATATTTTACTTTGGATGAAAATGTTGCTAGTGTTTGTACGTTTACCCAGATTTATATTACAAAGTTATTATGTTGTTTATGCATATCACAGATGACATTGAATAAAGCAGAGCTTACGTTTGAATCATTATAAGAAACATGGCCAATACAGTTATTAGTATTGTCTGTTTGCGAGTGTGTGAGTGTGTGCCTGTGAGTGGTGTATAATGTGCATTGAGTCTGATTGTATGAACGTGTATAAATATGTTTGTGTAACTGTGAAGAGCATACGCCGTCGCTGGATTAGTTAATCCAAATATAGCCATGTTTATCATTAATAAGAATTACGACTTGAACAAAAAAAAAAGATGTTCAGTCAAGGAACTGAAACAATAATGACATCAAACGGCATTCTACTCACCGAGGTGAAGTGTAAATTTGCTTAATGCTTAAGGCTGGCCAAGGAATTAAGCTTTCGTTTTGCACGTGACAGTAACGAGTTCTTTACCACTGTTATTGGGTGTTATCAAACGTTTACTAAACGCATGGTCATAGTTTATTACCAACTATGAGCAGTAAATGCAAAAAAAAAAAAAGACATACGATCAAACCTGTCTCCGCGACCACCTGTCTAAAGCGGCCATCTGCCGTGTACAACCACTGAAAACAATTCTCTTCGAGAGAAAAAGCATGTTCAAGAACCTGTCTATAACGACCACTTTTTTCGTCTCCCTCGGGTGGCCGCTATAGAGAGGTTTGACTATATATTGTAGCATTTGGACTGTACTGAAATTCATGATACTCGCAAAGGCCTAGATTTCTTTTTAACGACGATACTGTTGGGTTCCTCTTTATTTGTAGATACTCTGTACTAATAATGTGAAATTGAAAGAGAAGTATATTTGCGAAATTTAGGCCTATACAATGAACAGATTTATTCCAAGGCAGTTTCTTGTCCTACTTGTAGCATTACGTCTGAATATGCAAATTCTTTTCTAAGGTACATTGTCAAGTATATGCCTAGCGATCAAATTTGTCTATGGACATAACTGTGCCAGAAATCTACTAGTACTGCGTTATTTCATTGTTATAATAAATTACATTGATAATTGACATTGATAATTTTCGCATCACAAAACTAGACAGCTCAGCTTTGCGTAAATTAATTATCCTTATAAAAGGACAAGTCCACCTTTATAAACATGTGGATTGAGTGAATGCAGCAATATTAGTAGAACACATCAGTGAGAGTTTGAGGAGAATGGGACAATCCGTTCAAAAGTTATGAATTTTTGAAATTTCTGCTCAGTCACTGCTGGATGAGAAGACAACTGCTTGTGAAAATATAAGGAAAATTCATCATATTTTCACTTTTTTCCCATAATAAAAGAATGCTTGAACTGCCTCTTTCTGAATACAGGGGGATAATTATTACCCTTATAACATACGTCAGTGACTAGTCGAGTAAATGCGCATTTTCTTCAAAATGTAAAATTTTGTGAAATTCTCTTTTTATTTTCTTTATATCGTTGTATTGTTGTATGCATGTGACATCATACACCGTAGTAGTCTTCTCATCCAGCAATGACTGTGCAAAACACTTTAAAAATTCACAACTTTTGAACGGATTGTCCAATTTTTCCCAAACTTTCACTGATGTGTTCTACTAACATTGTTGCATTCACTCAATTCACATGGAGGTGGACTTGTCCTTTAAGAAATGCTCATAAGAAAAACAGTGACAAACAATTACATTGCAACAAAGTTTAGTATCATTATAAAAAAAAAAAGAAAGAAAGCAGACATGTATGATTCATAAAAGAATTCCAGCGGACACACTCTCCCGATCATCACGTCGTCAAAGCTCTCACTGGTCACTACTGGTTCCGGAATCAATGAAGTCACCGGGGTCGGTAAACGTCTTGAAAATGAGAACGTGACAAAATTACAGCAACCACACGTTCAAGGCTACACGGCCTCTCTGAATCTTGGCAAAAAAAAATCAACTTCTCCTCTTTTGAAAGATGAAGATGCTTCCTCGGGGAATTTCACTCTCTGCTGTTGTCGAGCAAGATGATTTCGAAATAGTTGCTTGAACATGACTTCGTTGCGTCACCCGTATCGCAAACAGCAGGTGGGAGAATCCCAATCATACTGCGTTGAGTGCGCACGCACGCCAATTTTCACTTTCTGTCGCAGCGTACACATCGACTGGTAGGAACAAGCGCGGGAAAAGCGAGTCTGTTTATATACTGCTCCTACATGTCCGTAGTGAGTCTTTATTCTTCAGAATACAGTTGAAATTCGCTGTGAAAGTATCCTGACCGTTTGACAGAAAGGGTAAGCGAAAGTATATCACATATTTCGTAAGCTGCCTGGCTGTTACAACATTTTTCTAGTATGCAAGCAGTTTTTACCTTTACCAATTTTTAACCAATTTCAACCTGAACTATTTTGAATCTATTAAGCTAAGACCTCCCTATCTTGTGATCTCCTGAGCCTTGTGTTGCCTAAATCACACGAATGCTTATTTTAGAAACCGAGTTATGTACCTGCCAGCTACAAATGTATCATCACTTTTGTCACATATACATACAACAGTATGTGAGCGTGTGTGCATATTATGTATTTGTGTTTGTGTAAACCACGTCTGTACTATAGGTGGATCCACCTCCCCGGTAGGACTGCAAGCCTATCCAATTCACAACACGGGTTTTCGTGCTGAATCTATCGTGTATACAGCCAAAGAAAATATTATAAACATTCGCAATGTTCCTTTAATGTCATACCTAACGACCTATGATTCCACTGGGCTTTCCTAAATTATAGACTTTATTATGGCGATGCAATTTCAGAAGAAAGCATGAACCGATTATTCTTGAAACCCTTCATATTAACCAAGATTATACTGGGAAATGGACTTAGTTTATAGCTGAACAAAGTTATTGTATAATACACTTAGTTCAGCAAAAATGCTGTTTAGAACACAATGTCATTAAATGTAAAAAATGATTACCAGTAATACTGACAGTGCTGTCTTTTTTTTAATATAATGATAATAATAATGATAGCATCAATAATAATAAGGTACTTATAATAAGGTATCTATCTCTACTGCGTTGAAATAATAGATTCCTGTCTGATTGTTTGCTTTTTAGATTCTACCCCCATTCCGCAGAGATTTTTTTTTTTTTTTCTAGAGCTCATCGGTCATTTATCGTAAGCAAAGATTGTTGGTTCCGGCCACCCACCGAAGTGTATCGGATCGTAGTCTGATGAATCCGACTAGGTTGGTCGACTATCAGATGAGTGTCAGCCATCGGACTGCGATCCGATACACTTTGGTTGGTGACCGGAAGCGAAAAAGTTTGCTTCCGATGAGTGACCGATGAGAGAAAATCTTTGTGGAATTGGGGTATTCTATATACCCCAAAAATTTACAGATTTAAAAAAAAAAACACACATTTTGAAACTTACACACTATCAACACTATAACCTGATGTACCGCAGAGATAAAGGACACAGGAAAAAAATTCTGATGCCACTTCCGGGTTAAATCAGCTGACATTTTTTTTTTTTCATTTCTCCTGCCGCTTCCGGTTTCATCGGCGCTTCAGCGCAATATTCTGCTGTCGAAAATTAAAGGGGCGCGCACGTGCCCCGGCCCTTTCATTTCTACTTTTTATTCATTTTATTACAAGAAAAATTGAAGGGAGGCGAGGGCCCTGTGCGCCCCCCCCCCCCCCCCCCGGCCCTCTCGCTGTATGGTGAGGAGAGCCCAGCTGAGTGGGGTTTGACTCAAGTTATAAATTCAAATTGAAGTTCGCTAATCACGTACACGGACCCACATCGACATTAGGTGAGCGCGCCTGGAGTGTTGATCCCATGGAACCCCCCCCCCCCATTTTTTCTTTTTGTACAAAAAAAAAACTTGACCGGAAGGAGTAGTGATTGCTTCTTCCAAGAAATCAGTAGAAAGGACTCGTGGGCAGTCAGCAGTATTATAATTATAGGCAGTGGCAGTCCCTGCTGCGCGACGCTCTGTCATCTTGAGATAGGTACCAGCACGTCACGTCACGTTGCCTCGTGACGCTCATATTATAAACGTGAACACTGCCTGTTTCTCCTTCATCCTTCAGGTACGTCGTTGGAAGTTTCTATCCATATAGGCCCACACGGGTATTTGATTTCAGTACAATTCCCATTGAATAACTACAATAATGAGTCGGTATGTTGAAGGCTGGCGACTGTGAAGGCTGCATGGATATCATTGACTAATATGGTGAAATAGTGCTTGTGTATTATGTGAAAGTGCATGTGTAGTATTTAATGCAGAAAACTATTGAAATATGATATGGAATGAGCATAATGAAGAAATGCTAGGCCTATATTTATCTAGAAAAGGGGTTTCTAGATGAGATTAACATCTTTGTAGTTGAGAATTAGTGCCAATTATGCGCTAGAAAAGTAGCAACGGTGCATAAGAACATAATCCGTCCCCCCTTTCCACACTCAGACAGACAAAGAACCAGTGTAAATGCACTCTCATGTCTGTAAATTGTACAGTGTTGGAGGTGAGTTACCGATAGCCACTAAGTGTGTATATGGGTTGTGCATGGTCATGTCACAATAATGAAGCAGAACTACGTTTTTGTTAAGAGATATTACCTTGTTATACACTCAGATCGAGAGGAAACTGTACTGTAAGATTTTTGAAGATTATGTGATAGTTCATTGCCTATGCAGAATGCACAGAAACTTGAAGTGTGCAATGCGAAGTTGTGAGTCACTCACTGGTCACTACCCTGTTGGCTCTCGGCTGGAGCGATGTGGTCATAAATGTAATAGGTCAGTGGTCAAGGAATCTCCCCTGCTCGCCCCGAGATAAAAGATACACCTGTATTTTCAAAGAGAGTGTTGCAGGGATCGCCTTCAATTTTAGGCTTTTTGGTCCAATTTTCCCTACTTGTATTTGACGGGATCATCTCAACAAACGTTGTGCATTTAAAAAAAAAGAAAAAAGTAGCAGTTCTTCACTTTTTTTTGAATACGAAACAAGTGAAATAAAGGCGAATAAACCACAAGGGAAATACAACTATCTAGTCAGAGATGCCTGTGATGAAGGGTTTTCTATAATAAACTGTGCAAACTTAGAATGTCTATAGGCCCTATATGCACACTTATAAGAAAAAACAATAAGAAAATAAAGATTGAATGAGAATTTAAACACTAGAACGATAGATAGGATATAGGCACCCCTTAAACTGATGGTCAGATTTTGATCGCTTTTGTGTGTTAATCAAGTCCTAGATAATCTGTGCAGCTGTAGAATCATCAACCAAATTGGCAACTTTCAATTTCACTGCCTATCTTGTACAGAAAAAAAAAACATAGATGGAAATCGCAACTATGATTGACAAATTGCCCTACATCGACGTAAATAAGCACTGAATTGATCAGTGTTTTAGTAGTAGCCATGATGAAAATCATGGGCGTACATACTCTAGCAGGATTCGAACCTACGACCTCCTGATCACCGGACAGGTGTCAGGAGGCGTCATGCAGGAGGTCGTAGGTTCGAATCCTGCTCGAGTATGTATACGCCCATGATTTTTTTATCATGGCTACTACTGAAACACTGATCAATTCAGAGCTTATTTACGTCGATGTAAGGCAATTTGTCAATCAGTTGCAATGAAAAAACATCTCGACGGAAGAATTTCACAAATTTGAATGGATAGAAATCGTTAGTGTATTCCTTAAAGGGACTGTACCGTACTGGTTGAGGTGAAGATTCAGGTTTATAACATTCCTAAGTGAGATAATGAGAAACCTCTTATGGAATATGGAAGAGCATGATATTTTAAGAAGGATTCAATTGGTTTTCAAAAGTGATAATGATAAAAGGCGACAGGCCACGACTTTTATTAGGATCTCTTTGTTTCACCTTGTTTTGGGATATCTCAGCCATTTCAAAACCGATTTTCATCAAATAAACCATTGATACCCCTTAAAATTGCATGCTCTTTGACATCTCATACAGTGGTTTCTGAATATCTCGCAAAACGTTAAAAACTATCTCACCTCAACCAGAACTGTACAGTCCCTTTAAATCCCTAATCTCAGAAAGAAATATCGAAAATTTGCCATATTTTTCCATTCATTTTATTTTGACAGCATGAAAATGAGACAGACTTGTTCTACCCCGTTGTCATTTACGCTCTTTCCGCAAGATACGTTGATGACTTATGTCAATCATAATGTTTGGATATTTGTGGAATCTTCGTGTACATATTGTATAATCCCGAAAACACAAGTGAACAACTAGATGCAATGAGTTGTTCCTAGGCATCATCACAGACATAATCTTTCTTTAACCCTTGAATGAACATAAGGCCCACTTTAAAGTCATTTTACTCCGAGAAAATATTAAATCAAATTCAAGAATTACGAAAAACAATAATCAATTGCGCCCTGTGCAAAAAAGGAAAATATTGAGATACTGCTTATTAATATTTTGATTGGGGAAAAAATATTGTTTGGTCTTGCATTTTACCTATGACTATTGTGTACAATTTTTTTTGAGCTACGAAAAATTACATGTTTGAAGAATATTTTGAACTTAGGGACCCCCAGGGGCCCCAACCCCCAAATTAAGAAATATTCACTTTTTTTTTTTTAACGTAGAATCAAAGTGATTTTTAAACCGCATAGCCAAGCTTTCTAAGTACACTGCACATGACAGGTATTCTTACCAGTGTGATGGAATATGTAAATGCCCCCGCCCTCCAAGCTTGCAATGTAGTGCGGTATAGGACCCCGTTTACAGTCCGGCCTCAATTGCGCGGCCGAGACCCCGTTT
This sequence comes from Diadema setosum, assembly GCA_033980235.1. Taxonomy (NCBI): domain Eukaryota; kingdom Metazoa; phylum Echinodermata; class Echinoidea; order Diadematoida; family Diadematidae; genus Diadema; species Diadema setosum. The sequence continues at coordinate 38,634,805 of CM067061.1, forward strand.
ACAGTGCGAGGCTCGGCCCCGCTTCAGTGTAAACGCGCAAAAGGCCAAATGCGAGGCCAAAATTGGCCTCGCATTTGGCCTCGCTCTGGAGGTGGTCTCGAGCCCGGCCTCTTCTTGGTGTAAACGCAAACTGGGCCAAATGCGCGGCCAATTTTAGTCTGGCTTCCAGACCCTCTGTCCATACTATTTCACTATTCACGATATTAACCCCCTCAACGTGGAAAACTGGTATAGTTTAAGGTGGTTTTGTCCTCCAAAGGATTTTTCCTTCGGCAAAGGCCTTTGCCCGAACGGCGACTTCGTCGCCACGGAATCCAGTTGGCAAAGGGTCTGAAAACCAGGCTATACCAAATTGCGTTTGTTTACAAGCAGAGCGCCACTACGACAAAATATTGAAAGGTTTGAATTAAAAGCGCGGCCGAGCCCAGCAGTGTAAACGGACAAAATTGCGAGGCTCGGCCGCGCAATTGAGGCCGGGCTCGGCCGCGGCCGAGCCGCGGCCGAGCCCGGCCCCGCACTGTAAACGGGGTATGAGCCTCGCAATTTTGTCCGTTCACACTGCTGGGCTCGGCCGCGCTTTTGATTCAAACCTTTCAATATTTTGTCGTAGTGGCGCTCTGCTTGTAAACAAACGCAATTTGGTATTGTCTGGTTTTCAGACCCTTTGCCAAATGAATTTCGTGGCGACGAAGTCGCCGTTCGGGCAAAGGCCTTTGCCGAAGGAAAAAAAAAATCCTTTGCAGGACAAAACCACCTTAAACTATACTAGTTTTCGACGTTGAGGGGGTTAATATCCTGAATAGCGAAAGATACAGGCAGAGGGTTTGGAAGCCAGACTAAAATTGGCCGCGCAATTGGCCGCGCATTTGGCCCAGTTTGCGTTTACACCAAGAAGGGGCAGGGCTCGGCCGCGGCTCGGCCGCGGCCGAGACCACCTCCAGAGCGAGGCCAAATGCGAGGCCAATTTTGGCCTCGCATTTGGCCTTTTGCGCGTTTACCGATACTCGGGTGAGCGCGAGACTTCCGGGTCTCTAAGACCCCGTTTACAGTGCGGGGCCGGGCTCGGCCGCGGCCGAGCCCGGCCTCAATTGCGCGGCCGAGCCTCGCAATTTTGTCCGTTTACACTGCTGGGCTCGGCCGCGCTTTCGATTCAAACCTTTCATTATTTGGTCGTAGTGGCGCTCTGCTTGTAAACTAACGCATTTTGGTATTGTCTGGTTTTCAGACCCTTTGCCAACTGAATTCCGTGGCGACGAAGTCGCCGTTCGGGCAAAGGCCTTTGCCGAAGGAAAAAAATCCTTTGCAGGACAAAACCACCTTAAACTATACTAGTTTTCGACGTTGAGGGGGTTAATATCCTGAATAGCGAAAGATACAGGCAGAGGGTTTGGAAGCCAGACTAAAATTGGCCGCGCAATTGGCCGCGCATTTGGCCCAGTTTGCGTTTACACCAAGAAGGGGCAGGGCTCGGCCGCGGCTCGGCCGCGGCCGAGACCACCTCCAGAGCGAGGCCAAATGCGAGGCCAATTTTGGCCTCGCATTAAGACCCCGTTTACAGTGCGAGGCTCGGCCGCGGCCGAGTCCAGCCCCGCTTCAGTGTAAACGCGCAAAAGGCCAAATGCGAGGCCAAAATTGGCCTCGCATTTGGCCTCGCTCTGGAGGTGGTCTCGGCCGCGGCCGAGCCGCGGCCGAGCCCGGCCTTTTCTTGGTGTAAACGCAAACTGGGCCAAATGCGCGGCCAATTGCGCGGCCAGTTTTAGTCTGGCTTCCAAACCCTCTGCCTGTATCTTTCGCTGTTCAGGATATTAACCCCCTCAACGTCGAAAACTAGTATAGTTTAAGGTGGTTTTGTCCTCCAAAGGATTTTTCCTTCGGCAAAGGCCTTTGCCCGAACGGCGACTTCGTCGCCACGGAATCCAGTTGGCAAAGGGTCTGAAAACCAGGCTATACCAAATTGCGTTTGTTTACAAGCAGAGCGCCACTACGACAAAATATTGAAAGGTTTGAATTAAAAGCGCGGCCGAGCCCAGCAGTGTAAACGGACAAAATTGCGAGGCTCGGCCGCGCAATTGAGGCCGGGCTCGGCCGCGGCCGAGCCGCGGCCGAGCCCGGCCCCGCACTGTAAACGGGGTATGAGCCTCGCAATTTTGTCCGTTCACACTGCTGGGCTCGGCCGCGCTTTTGATTCAAACCTTTCAATATTTTGTCGTAGTGGCGCTCTGCTTGTAAACAAACGCAATTTGGTATTGTCTGGTTTTCAGACCCTTTGCCAAATGAATTTCGTGGCGACGAAGTCGCCGTTCGGGCAAAGGCCTTTGCCGAAGGAAAAAAAATCCTTTGCAGGACAAAACCACCTTAAACTATACTAGTTTTCGACGTTGAGGGGGTTAATATCCTGAATAGCGAAAGATACAGGCAGAGGGTTTGGAAGCCAGACTAAAATTGGCCGCGCAATTGGCCGCGCATTTGGCCCAGTTTGCGTTTACACCAAGAAGGGGCAGGGCTCGGCCGCGGCTCGGCCGCGGCCGAGACCACCTCCAGAGCGAGGCCAAATGCGAGGCCAATTTTGGCCTCGCATTTGGCCTTTTGCGCGTTTACCGATACTCGGGTGAGCGCGAGACTTCCGGGTCTCTAAGACCCCGTTTACAGTGCGGGGCCGGGCTCGGCCGCGGCCGAGCCCGGCCTCAATTGCGCGGCCGAGCCTCGCAATTTTGTCCGTTTACACTGCTGGGCTCGGCCGCGCTTTCGATTCAAACCTTTCATTATTTGGTCGTAGTGGCGCTCTGCTTGTAAACTAACGCATTTTGGTATTGTCTGGTTTTCAGACCCTTTGCCAACTGAATTCCGTGGCGACGAAGTCGCCGTTCGGGCAAAGGCCTTTGCCGAAGGAAAAAAATCCTTTGCAGGACAAAACCACCTTAAACTATACTAGTTTTCGACGTTGAGGGGGTTAATATCCTGAATAGCGAAAGATACAGGCAGAGGGTTTGGAAGCCAGACTAAAATTGGCCGCGCAATTGGCCGCGCATTTGGCCCAGTTTGCGTTTACACCAAGAAGGGGCAGGGCTCGGCCGCGGCTCGGCCGCGGCCGAGACCACCTCCAGAGCGAGGCCAAATGCGAGGCCAATTTTGGCCTCGCATTAAGACCCCGTTTACAGTGCGAGGCTCGGCCGCGGCCGAGTCCAGCCCCGCTTCAGTGTAAACGCGCAAAAGGCCAAATGCGAGGCCAAAATTGGCCTCGCATTTGGCCTCGCTCTGGAGGTGGTCTCGGCCGCGGCCGAGCCGCGGCCGAGCCCGGCCTTTTCTTGGTGTAAACGCAAACTGGGCCAAATGCGCGGCCAATTGCGCGGCCAGTTTTAGTCTGGCTTCCAAACCCTCTGCCTGTATCTTTCGCTGTTCAGGATATTAACCCCCTCAACGTCGAAAACTAGTATAGTTTAAGGTGGTTTTGTCCTCCAAAGGATTTTTCCTTCGGCAAAGGCCTTTGCCCGAACGGCGACTTCGTCGCCACGGAATCCAGTTGGCAAAGGGTCTGAAAACCAGGCTATACCAAATTGCGTTTGTTTACAAGCAGAGCGCCACTACGACAAAATATTGAAAGGTTTGAATTAAAAGCGCGGCCGAGCCCAGCAGTGTAAACGGACAAAATTGCGAAGCTCGGCCGCGCAATTGAGGCCGGGCTCGGCCGCGGCCGAGCCGCGGCCGAGCCCGGCCCCGCACTGTAAACGGGGTATGAGCCTCGCAATTTTGTCCGTTCACACTGCTGGGCTCGGCCGCGCTTTTGATTCAAACCTTTCAATATTTTGTCGTAGTGGCGCTCTGCTTGTAAACAAACGCAATTTGGTATTGTCTGGTTTTCAGACCCTTTGCCAAATGAATTTCGTGGCGACGAAGTCGCCGTTCGGGCAAAGGCCTTTGCCGAAGGAAAAAAAATCCTTTGCAGGACAAAACCACCTTAAACTATACTAGTTTTCGACGTTGAGGGGGTTAATATCCTGAATAGCGAAAGATACAGGCAGAGGGTTTGGAAGCCAGACTAAAATTGGCCGCGCAATTGGCCGCGCATTTGGCCCAGTTTGCGTTTACACCAAGAAGGGGCAGGGCTCGGCCGCGGCTCGGCCGCGGCCGAGACCACCTCCAGAGCGAGGCCAAATGCGAGGCCAATTTTGGCCTCGCATTTGGCCTTTTGCGCGTTTACCGATACTCGGGTGAGCGCGAGACTTCCGGGTCTCTAAGACCCCGTTTACAGTGCGGGGCCGGGCTCGGCCGCGGCCGAGCCCGGCCTCAATTGCGCGGCCGAGCCTCGCAATTTTGTCCGTTTACACTGCTGGGCTCGGCCGCGCTTTCGATTCAAACCTTTCATTATTTGGTCGTAGTGGCGCTCTGCTTGTAAACTAACGCATTTTGGTATTGTCAGGTTTTCAGACCCTTTGCCAACTGAATTCCGTGGCGACGAAGTCGCCGTTCGGGCAAAGGCCTTTGCCGAAGGAAAAAAATCCTTTGCAGGACAAAACCACCTTAAACTATACTAGTTTTCGACGTTGAGGGGGTTAATATCCTGAATAGCGAAAGATACAGGCAGAGGGTTTGGAAGCCAGACTAAAATTGGCTGCGCAATTGGCCGCGCATTTGGCCCAGTTTGCGTTTACACCAAGAAGGGGCAGGGCTCGGCCGCGGCTCGGCCGCGGCCGAGACCACCTCCAGAGCGAGGCCAAATGCGAGGCCAATTTTGGCCTCGCATTAAGACCCCGTTTACAGTGCGAGGCTCGGCCGCGGCCGAGTCCAGCCCCGCTTCGGTGTAAACGCGCAAAAGGCCAAATGCGAGGCCAAAATTGGCCTCGCATTTGGCCTCGCTCTGGAGGTGGTCTCGGCCGCGGCCGAGCCGCGGCCGAGCCCGGCCTTTTCTTGGTGTAAACGCAAACTGGGCCAAATGCGCGGCCAATTGCGCGGCCAGTTTTAGTCTGGCTTCCAAACCCTCTGCCTGTATCTTTCGCTGTTCAGGATATTAACCCCCTCAACGTCGAAAACTAGTATAGTTTAAGGTGGTTTTGTCCTGCAAAGGATTTTTTCCTTCGGCAAAGGCCTTTGCCCGAACGGCGACTTCGTTGCCACGGAATTCAGTTGGCAAAGGGTCTGAAAACCAGACAATACCAAATTGCCTTAGTTTACAAGCAGAGCGCCACTACGACCAAATAATGAAAGGTTTGAATCGAAAGCGCGGCCGAGCCCAGCAGTGTGAACGGACAAAATTGCGAGGCTCATACCCCGTTTACAGTGCGGGGCCGGGCTCGGCCGCGGCTCGGCCGCGGCCGAGCCCGGCCTCAATTGCGCGGCCGAGCCTCGCAATTTTGTCCGTTTACACTGCTGGGCTCGGCCGCGCTTTCGATTCAAACCTTTCATTATTTGGTCGTAGTGGCGCTCTGCTTGTAAACTAACGCATTTTGGTATTGTCTGGTTTTCAGACCCTTTGCCAACTGAATTCCGTGGCGACGAAGTCGCCGTTCGGGCAAAGGCCTTTGCCGAAGGAAAAAATCCTTTGCAGGACAAAACCACCTTAAACTATACTAGTTTTCGACGTTGAGGGGGTTAATGTCCTGAACAGCGAAAGATACAGGCAGAGGGTTTGGAAGCCAGACTAAAACTGGCCGCGCAATTGGCCGCGCATTTGGCCCAGTTTGCGTTTACACCAAGAAAAGGCCGGGCTCGGCCGCGGCCGAGACCGCCTCCAGAGCGAGGCCAAATGCGAGGCCAATTTTGGCCTCGCATTTGGCCTTTTGCGCGTTTACACTGAAGCGGGGCTGGACTCGGCCGCGGCCGAGCCGCGGCCGAGCCTCGCACTGTAAACGGGGTCTTGTTTTTCCCCTTGTCAAAATTGTTTATCGTTTCAATACAAAATTTCTCGATGAGCCCTCCCATCTTGTGCCTCGCGTGTGTTGGTATTGACCTTTCAACTCCTTTTCTTTCTTCCTTCGCCCCTTTTGCTACTTCACACCGAAACATAATTATTCGGCTTGAAGAATACACGTTTTTATTATTCTATTTCATGTAGGAAAAAATGGGGGTGAAGATTTGTGAGCAGGTCAATGGGAGTCTTGATGCTATGACATCATCACCTCAGCTACTTTGCATATTTCGTCGCTAATGATATCACCATTGACATTCTACAACTCTGATGTGTCAGGCGTGAGTTTGAGGGAACTTGTTCTTTACTACTGCTATATTTTACTCTGCTCATTAAAACTAACATGTATGATCATGGGTGGAATTGCACCCAGTAAGGCAAGTCATCTGTCATTGTAATAGTCCGTTTATACCTGAATTTCTCTACGCTGATTTTTTTTTTTTTGCAGGATAGCCGAAGTTTGCATCAAAATGGAAACAGTTAACGATGTTCCAAAGTGCAATGAGAATGGCGACTGCGACTACGCTCATGAGGACGACGTCGCAAATGAAATCATCACCCTCAAAGTGGTTAACGACCACAGCAAAGATGATCCCGACCGACAAGGAGGGGTGGCAAACAATGATGGTGACCAAGAAGACGATGACGATATCGACAACGACGACGTTGACGACCTCCAAAGTAGATGTTGGGCTGTGAGAATATTTCTGTTCTTCAAAAAAATATTTCGCTACTTTAGCCTTTCTTTTTAACATTTTTTTTATTGTCGTTTTCTTGAAGCTCCTCAGTTATGATCTACACGTCAAAAGAGCGTTGTGTGTGTGTGTGCGTGTGTGTGTGTGTGTGTGTAAAGTGCTTTAGAACTGATCAGATCTGTAGATATCAACTGCTGTTTTTATTTGTAAAAAGCATTATTTATTAAAATTGTGTTGGAAGCATATTAAAATTTGTTTTCACATTCTTACGTTAGAATGACACTGCTGATCAATACGGTTCTACGAACTATTGGGTAGCGGAATTGAAATCTAGGATTTAATGTGATCACTTGATAGCTTCAGTTTATATAATATGTTGGTTTTATTCTGCACATCCCTAGAAAATATACCACGTGACGCGCATGGCGAAGTTCTTTCTGAAAACCAACAAGATAGCTGCCAAGGGAGTGTTGACGTGCCTCATGCTCGGGCTCTACATTGTGTACCTGATCTTCGCCTGCCTGCACGACTTCGACAAAGCCTCGGTTCTTCTCATCATCACATGCCTGGCTGTCGTAGCGTATGCCTATCGTCTCATCCGGGATAGATTCGGAGACCTTCTCTACAAGCGCTGCGTGCAACCGGCTTGCGCCGTGACTCAACATCGCTTCGTGAAACAGTATGTAGTCATTTATCTACAGAGTAGTTAAACAAATAACCGTGCAGAGTATCCCCCCCCCCCCCCAAAAAAAAAAAAAAAGTCCTTAAGCTTGGTAAACTGAGTTTGCATTTCTCCGTAGAATTTAATAATTACAGGAGTAAGCAAAACAAAAATGACACAATAAGTCATGATAACAGACAGGGAAAGACCGAAGTAAACTAGGAGATGACAATAGAGAAGGTAACAGTGGATAATATCAGGCCAATAACAGTGTTTAAACGACGAGGGCAGTGATAGGCTTACTATAGTTTGATATCCATGATTATGACTGTATGATAGTCCTGTGGAATCGATAATGATGTGAATATAAAATCACTAATAACTAACAATTTTATCATCAATTATTATCATTATGGTTCGCATTACGATAACTCGGAATGCAGAGGGTTTTTTTTTTGTATTTATGTTTTTATTGATTTTCATGATTCAAACAAATATCATAACAATCAAGTATAAGATTACAACTTGGACTACAGCTGCCAAGTCTCCCTGATTCTGCAGGAGTCTCCCTGAAAATGTCAAAATCTGTTCATGCCTAAATAAGAGAATATCATTATTAAAATCTCCTTGATTTGAGAATTATTTTCGCCCATTGAAATGCATTTAACACACAGATATGTATCTCCCTCATTGCTATGGGAATGTTGGCAGACCTGGGAATGATCACATGAAAATTCCATTTTCCTTGTTCGCCTCCAGGTTCGCCATGGTTCTGGCAGCGCTAGGTTTTGTTGTTGCTCTGTACTTCCTGACACGAGATCGACCAATACAGCTTGTGTCACTGTCAGGGTTACTCATCTTGGTTACCATCATCTATATCTCGTCACATCGCCCTCACAAGGTGAACCTTAAAGGGATCGTATAGTTTTGGTTGAGACCTAATTTCAGGTTTCTAACATTTTTTTTTGTGAGATAATGAGAAACTTCTAATGAAATATGAAAGAGCATGTAATTCCATGAGGAATTCAATGTTTATTTGATGAAAATTGGTTTTGAAATGGCTGAGATATCCAAAACAGAGCGATTCTAATAAAGTGTGGGACCCACATTTTATTACGATCGCTTTGTTTTACTTTGTTTTTAGATGTTTCAGTCATTCCAAACCTGGGGCCCGTTTCATAAAACTTGTCATCAGTGACAAGTGCCACATTTCTATGACAAATTTGCTCTCGGCCAATCAGATGCAAGGATTTCAGTAGCTTGTCACATCTGTGACAACTTGTCACTGATGACAAGTTTTATGAAACGGGCCCCGGATTTTCATCAAATAAACTTTGAATTCCTCTTAAAATGGTATGCTCTGTACTATTTCATAAGTGTTTTCTTGGTATTTCGCAAAAAGTTAAAAGCCCAATTCTCATCTCCACCAATACTGTACCATCCCTTTAAAGGCACAATTTACCATTTGCAGATGAAACAAAAACCCAGCATTAGTGCTCTAAAATAGTTGTAGAATGTGAGTTAAGGATAGAAAAAACGACTGTAAAAATTTGAACCAGTATAATCGATGTAAAGTATTGTTAGATACACAAATGTGAACAATAATTATAATAAAAGTCCTTCCAGACTAAACCATGTACAGTTGTGGTTTATTGAGAAAAATACTAATATATCCTTTAGGCTTTATTGCGAAAATTATATATGGCAGGATGTTTTGTGATACAACAGACCTACACATATGCATCAAATGTGATATCTTAAACATTTTTAAAATTACTGCTCCCAAAGGTAAACTGGACCTTTAAATAGTATTGATTGCAGTGGTGGTTGTAGGATAATAAATAACTCGATTATGTCATATTTACGTATCCCTCCACCTCCTACAGTTAAGAGTGCAATTCTGGTTACCAGAGCATCTATTGTATCAGGACGATTACCCACTGGGGACAACTTTCCCCGGTTGGTTAAAGAGTTAGAGTGAAAATTAGGGTTAGGGTTAGGGTTAGAATATGGGTCAGATCCAGGAGTAGGTTCAGGATAAGCAGCATGTAAGGATTAGGGTTGGAGTGAAGGAATGGGTGTGGGGTAAATTGTCCAGGGGGTAACACACAAAACTAATCACTAATGATGAAACCCTGAGTGCCTTTCCTATAGGTGAAATGGCGGCCAGTGCTCTGGGGTCTTGGCCTACAGTTTCTGATGGGCCTCTTCGTCCTCCGCACTCCTCCAGGTCTGGCGCTCTTTAAGTGGCTTAAAGACATAATCATTCAGGTCTACGGCTTTTCCCACGCGGGGGCGGTGTTCGTCTTTGGCAAAGATTACGTCCGCCACTACTTTGCCTTTGGGGTGAGTTTTACGAAGATCATGATGCAAAAAGTTCGACACGTGAATCGTAATGGACCACTTTATCATAAAAGTAGGAAAAGATTATGTCTCTTCTTTGTGTATTTACAACTAATCATTTTCCTATACACTCCGCTGTGAACTCATCCATTTTTGTACGCATGTCATTTTCAGGTTTTGCCAATCCTGTTCTACTTCGGCAGCATCGTCAAGATCTTGTACTACTATGGCGTGATGCAGGTGATAATTCAGAAGATGGCCTGGTTGATGCAGCGGACAATGAAGACCACGGCAATCGAGTCTTTGAGTGCGGCGGGAAACATTTTCCTGGGCACAGTGAGTTCATGATCAATGGACACAACTGTGTCGTGTACATGCAGAACACCATTGTGTGTGTGTGTGTGTGTGTGTGTGTGTGTGTGTGTGTGTGTGTGTGTGTTGTCTAATTAGCGTTGTCTTAGTGTTAGCGTCATAGATCTATAAGCTTAATTATACGATGTACCTGTCAGCTCATTAAACGAAGATATCATGCTCGCGTTATGAGTATGCTTTCGCACCCTCTGGTGGGAATAGTCCTTACACTGAAGAATAGGCCTATACCCTTAGTAGATATGACCGTATCAATCATCATCCTGACTAGTACACGGTCGTCATTTCTTGTTCGAGGAGCATTATCACCTATGCTGAAAATTACATAGTATTCCTTTTGTATCGTTTGTTGGACCTTCTCAACAGAGCGAATCCATCATCTGCGTCGAGCCGTATCTGAACCAAATGACGAGTTCTGAAATTCATGCTGTCATGACTGGTTCCATGGCCACCGTAGCTGGCGCTGTTTTTGGCGCATACATTCACTACGGCGTCGATGCCGGACACCTCATTTCGGCCTCGGTCATGTCGGCCCCAGCCGCCTTAGCTATGGCGAAGCTCATGTATCCGGAGACGGAGAAATCAAAGCTGGTGACGCAAGATGATGTTAAAATCCCAAAAGGGTAAATAAAAAAAAAAAAAATATATATATATATATATATATATATATATATATATATATTATTACCTTCTTCCTTTTTTAAAATTTTGAATAAATTATTCTTTAAATTTATTTGGAATGGAGGTAAAGACAGAGTAAAGAGAAAAGTAATGTGTAATAATTATATTCAGGCAGGCCTAAAAATGGTGGACCCCTTTTCTTTTGCAACTGCCCAAAAGATGATGTGGGTAAGATGGTTATTGGATGATGATTTTGATGCTTCATGGAAATGTATTGAGCTATCCTTTTTGGAAAGCTTTAATCAAGACGTTCAATTTTTGTGGAAATCCCATGCTCCCGAGAGTGTTTTAAATTCTCTTGGTAATACACAATTAGCTGAAGCATTACGAAGTTGGTACTTATCTAGAGAAGAAGCTACTATTGAATTTTATGGTAATAAATTTTCAGAGCTAAGTGCATGTCAAGTTCTGTGGTATAACAGATCCATTCGTTCGAAATCTAAACCTTTCTTTTTTTTATCCATCTTGGTACAGTAAAAATATACTTACCTTATCTGATTTATTTATTCCACCCCTTTCTGGCCATAAACTTTTTGAAGAACTTATATTGGATTTTGGTATCCCTGTTACAGACAGGAGGAAAAATAATTTTTTGATTAAGAATATACCAGAAGAATGGATGAAGAATTTCGACCCTGATATAGTGGGAGTTCATGAAACAATTGTTCATAAACTAGTGAACACCAAAAAAGTCCCCAAAAGTACGTACAACTTATTACTCGGTTCTCACATCCCGAACAAAAGATATGCATTTTGGAGTGAAATTTTGTCTGTACCAGTAGCTACGGATTGGGAAAAGGTACACAATACTATTTTTTTTGTACTATTGATACCAAACTGAGGTCTTTTTACTTTAAGATTTTCCACGAAGCCATTGCTTTGAATGATTTTCTTTTTAAGATTAAACGGAAGGAATCTCCTAACTGCTCCCTATGTGATAAAAAGGAGGAAACAATTGTTCATTTATTTTGTGAATGTGAAAAGGTTACCCCAATTTGGCAGGACCTCCTTGTCATAATTTCACGGTATAACCGTTCAATCATTAATGTAACCAATTTTGAAAAGCTTTTTGGATTTGGTAATGATAAATTTGTTTCATATTTATTTCTATTAATGAAATATCATATCTACAGTTGCAAGTTTGGTAATAGTCTCCCCAATATAGTAGCACTCAAATCTTTTGTAAAAAAAAAACAGAAGGAAATTGAATATTACATAGCAAAAAAGAAAAATAAATTAACTTCCCATTTCAAGTGATGGCGTTTTGAAATTTAACGCCTCCATGCAATCCTCATGCCATTGTAAAAAAAAAAATAATATATATATATATATATATATATATATATATATATATATATTTATATACATGGGTGACATCCGAATACCCTGTGTGATTCCATTTAATTCTCTGAAACCTCTGTGTGATTTACATTTCTTTTTTCAAACGTATGGCTCTTGTGAAATTTCATATGAAAGTGAGCAATCGTAAGTTTCCTTTTATCGTCAGTGTAAACTCATCCTTCATATCGTCAAAACCAAAAAAAAAAAAAAAAATTCTTCATGCACCTGTCTTCCACACCAATATTTCTCTTCCTTTCACCCCTCCCCCAAGTCTCTCTACTGATACTTGACATAGTTTCCCCCAGACGAAAACAGATTTATCCTCATTTATTTCTTTTTATTTGGTTCTTGATGTGCATTTCAATTATCGATTAATCCCCCCAAAAGGCCACCTTTAAAGTAGCATATGCTTATGGAAACGTGATGTAAACTCTACCAGATAGAATGGTGTACTTGTGTGCGAATAATTCGCAAATCACACGTAATTATCAAGAGCTAATCATACGGACATTATTTACCTCACTGCTCTTATCAGGGAAGAGCGCAACGTCATTGAAGCAGCGGCAAACGGGGCTACGCTCGGACTGCCCGTCGTGTTCAATGTTGTAGCAAACCTGATTGCCTTCTTGTCGCTGCTGGCGCTCGTCAACGCAGTACTTGGATATTTCGGGAGTCTCGTGGGAATTTCAGGACTGACACTGCAGGTATATATCCAAGGCTCTGCGCGGAACGCTGCTAGCCCTCGAATAATCATGTGACGCAACGGAGTGCAAGAGTTGCGATCTGGTAGCAAAAGTTTTTACCGTCAGTTTTGTGAATGTGCTTATAAATAGAACTTTTTCATTTGTATGCAGCTTTTTTTTTTTTTTTGAGCGTTTCAGCAATGTGAATACAATTCACATTGCGAATCATCAATTCACAGTATGTGAAACAAAATATTACTATCTGAACTCTCTGTAAAAAAGAAAAAAAAAAGCGTTTTCACATACAATCATCTTGTCAACCTTGTGAACACATCGCGAAAACTGTGTTCTTTTCAGCAGGGAAGGTTGTAAAGTTCATCACCAAAATGTCATTTTTATTGAGTGAATTGTCTCCAGTCTTTTTGTTTATTTGATACTGTTTGTTCTGGATATTTTTTTTCCATTGTCAGTGGATCTGCTCGTACGCCTTTATGCCCCTCGCCCTCGTTATGGGAGTCGAGTGGGGAGATTGCCGAGTCGTTGCCGAACTCATCGGTCTCAAGACGCTCTTGAACGAGCTCGTCGCCTACGAGAAGATGGGCCACTACATTGAGAACAGGGCTACAGGAACCGGCCCAACCATGTCTGTAAGACTTTCAATCATATTCTCAACTCTTGTCTTTTTTTTTCTTTTTTCTTATTTTTTAAGATGGGGATTCAGGTTTTATTTTTTTTTTTGCGACATGATTAGACACCATGTGCATATGAAAACTAAAGAGCATTCGATTCAAGAATTTCATTTGATCATAATCGATGTTGAAATAGCTGAAATATAAAAAAAAAATAGAGTAAACCAAAATGATTCTAATAAAATACTTTTATTTGGATCACTTTGTTTTGCTTTCTACTAGAGCATCTCAGCCATCTCAACCAAAACTATACCATCCATTGAGTAAATTCAGAGTAGAACTTTAACATGATGTTTAATATTGGTTGGTGTTTCCCTGTCTTACCTTTGCTTGTGAATATCAAATGATTTGCGTACAGAGAATTAACCATGTCACAAGTAGCCTAAAACAAATTGTGAGATACCCTAACAAGCGCTAAGCGACAGTATAGCCAGCGCTTCACCATGACATTCAATAAAGGCTATAATAACCATGCAATAACCACTTGTCTCATATTGCGAACAGAGCCAAAGCCAAGCTGTTATACTAAATAGTTTACTTTATTTATCCAGTGTGACTCAAAGCAAAATAATAGAGAAAGAGGGTAGGGGAGGATATCGAAAATAGACAGGATTGTACTCTTGATTTTTAAAGTCAATTTTTGATTAGTCAGTTGCGCCTTTTCTTGTATTATTAAGACAAGACGGTCCCTTTCTTTTCACAGGCAAAGGTCAAATCAGGAAATGCAATGGATAATTCTTGAGATATCTTTTTTTCCCCCTGAAGTATACACGTATATTTTGATTAGGTATTGACAACGATTGGTGCAGACATGTCCATGGCAGTAAAGAGTGAACGTTTGAAATGACGACTAAAAGTTATCCGCCATTCTTACTGAGTGAACTGTAGGTGGTAATATTAGATTTTGCGATACTTTACATTACAATCCGCCGTAATTGAGTTGACTTTAATGAAGAGAATCAAGTCAAACAAACGAAATGGAACATGAAATTAGAAAACTATGCGGATTTAAAATCTAACATAATTGTTCCGAGGCATCGTGATCACGCGGGCAGTATTATGCGCGAATTCGCTTGCAAACGTATACATATGTATATACAATCTCATGTCGGTTTGTACAAAGTATTGTGCACTTTCTATTCCACTTTTTGTATACAAAAAGAGCAGAAATTATGTCAATAAACCATATCATTAAGCATATTTTTTTTTAAACATTTCAACAGTTAGTTCTAACCTTCGGCAAGGGTGGTATATTGCGAAATCAGCAATGAATGATAACATCAAAATGATTATGAACAAAATCATTATACGTTGTATGTTGGTATTGTAAGAAATCTTCCAAATTTATGTTCTGATTCTACACCAGCTTTTATAGTTAACGGGAGTGTGAATTAATTACTTTCTTCTTTTACTCTTTCTGGTATATATGATGTCCTTGATTTGTCTCTGATTTAGCTTCGATCGGAGGTAATTGCCACATACGCCCTCTGCGGTTTCTCCAATATATCCTCGATCGGCGTTGTTCTTGGGGTTCTTACCCCACTGTTGCCCAAGAAGAGGCAATTACTTGCCCCGTTGGCTGTACGGGCGCTCTTCGCGGGGTCTGCGGCTTGTTTCACGACGGCATGCATTGCAGGTAAAGTGACAAATGAAGCATCTTATGAGTGCGAGGTTAACCCTAACTTACCTGGGGGGGGGGGGGGGCATAATGCCCCCCCCCCCCTCCCCCGATGAATCCCGCGACCATTCCGGCGCGCAAAATTTTTTGACAGCGCCGTTCGCTGACTTTTTGATTCTAAGTCTCGCGCAACTTTTGAGACCAAATTTGTCGCGCCCGGGCATACCGTTCCGAAGCCACGCCCCTTCTAAAAACTTTCGTCAACCCCAAAATTGCTCAAAAACGTGATTTTGAGTACAAAGTCAATACAAATTTTTTTTTTCAATTAATTCATATAAAGATTCATATTTTTAATTTCAATGGCTGATATCAATTTATTTTAGTATAATTGTGCTTCAAAAAAAGTGTGTGACAAATTTTGCTGAAAAAACATAAAGAATTGATAAAACAATAAAAAAACATAAGAAATTAATTTGGATACTGCAATTTTTTCTCGCACAAATGTTCGGAATGTCACTAGGAATAATTATACCAAAAATCAGCATTTTCCATAAGCTTTTATAAGCCAATTACAGACGAAAATTATTTTTTTCATATATTTGCATAATTAGTTGATTTAAACTAGAAAATGCAATTTTTTTGAAAATTTAACGTAAGAGTCTTGTAGATTACATCCGGCTTTATGTTCATGCAAAATTTTGCGGCGATCGCGCAATCAACGGCCGAGATCTGAAGGGGGGAGGGGAGCCA
Source organism: Diadema setosum (assembly GCA_033980235.1). NCBI lineage: Eukaryota > Metazoa > Echinodermata > Echinoidea > Diadematoida > Diadematidae > Diadema > Diadema setosum. Next base: position 38,650,537 of record CM067061.1, read on the forward strand.
TAATGCCCCCCCCCCCTCCCCAGGAATTCAAGCTTGCTAAATAGCCCAGGTAAAAAAAGTTAGGGTTAAGTAAAATGGTCGCCATGGATGCAAAGAAATAAAAAAGGCAACCCTTCGAAATGGGGAATTTTAAGTGTGATAGAACTATCGATGTCCTTGCGTAAAGAATGCATGCCTTCGCAATTCTCGTGTTCTGTCGTGTAATATTTGCGGTCTTCTGTGGCAATGTGTAGTGTCATTTTCTTACTTCCCGTAAAATCCTTTCATAAAATCATCCTTGCCTAGAATTAAAGGGATGGGTAGAGTATTGGTGGAGTTGAGAATTGGGCTTTTAACTTTTTGAGAGATACCAAGAAAACACGTATGATATAGTACAGAGCATACCATTTTAAGAGGAATTCAAAGTTTATTTGATGAAAATCGGGTTTGGGATGACTGAAACATCCAAAAACAAAGTAAAACGAAGAGATCATAATAAAGTATGAGTCCCACACTTTATTAGAATCACTCTTTTTTGGATATCTCAGCCATTTCAAAACCAATTTTCATCAAATAAATGTTGAATTCCTCATAGAATTATATGCTCTTTCATATTTAATAAGAGGTTTCACATTGTCTCACCCAAAAAAAAAAAGTTAGAAACCTTAAATTAGGTCTCAACCAAAACTATGCGATCCCTTCTGTTGATTTTACCACTCTGTTATAAATGTTTCAGCAAGTATATGTTTTCTGTCTTTACTCCGTTAACTTATTTGTAAGTTTTTGCTTTGTTAGAAGAAATAAAATGTTATAGGCATCATAAATTTGAAAAAAAAAAACACAAAAACGTCGTGACCTTTTGAACACGCAAACTCTTGTTTTTAAAGTGCACTGAAACAACATGATCACAAAATGTACACAAGACGATTAAGGGCTTTTTACACTTGCGTTTTTTAACCCCGGACTTTCTCTGACCCAGGACTATCGTTTAGTCCTGTACCAATTTTTTTCAGCTTTTTACACTCGCCAATTAGTCCCGTACTATCTCTTGTCCGGGGCTAAGGAGAAAACTGACCTTTTTACACTCGTATTTCTTAGCCCCGGACTTTCCAAACCACATGAATATTCATAATTACGCTGTGTACTGTACACGTACACGCACGCACCGGCAGCACTTGATTACCTCGTTTCTGATTGGTCAGTGAGGGTCGGACTTCGTCTCCGTCGCTTAGCCCAGGATTATTTTTTCGTTCTGTTTACACTCACTTGCTTGGCACCGCAATTGCGGTGCTAACCCCTGCTATTTTGCAGGGCCAGATAGTACCGTACTATCGGTGGGGCTAGCCCACTTTGGCAAAAACGAGTGTAAACAGAAAGTGGGCTAAGGATAGTCCCGTACAAACGGTGGGGCTAAGCCCCCCCCCCCCCCCCCCCCCCTTAGCCCCACCGTTGGTCCGGGGCTAAGCAAAAATTCACAAGTGTTAAAAGCCCTTTCGTGTTTGAAACGTTTTCAAGAAAGCAACAACATGTGTAAATGTAATGTGTGATGTTATCACCTCACAAGTCTAGAAATGTGCATTCATTTTGGGCATGAAATAAATATAAAAAAAAAAGGAATATATGTATGATGTCATTAACACAAAATGTATGTTTTCTTGCAATAACAAGCAGTGATGAACTCAGTGTTGTAGTCGCTGTGTTAATCATTGATCCACTACATGATTCATATGATATTTTTGTGCACAGTTGTGACATTACCATCTCAAAGAATTTGCATAGACCGTGGCTAAAACTATTTTTTTGTTGGTGACGATAATTTCATAAAATTTTGATCATCTTATGTACATTTATGACGAAATCTCTACCATTCTGTTGGTCGGATTTTGCTCTCTTTCTTGAAAGTCGACTTGAATATTGTGCGGAATTTCATTTCTATCCTCATTGTAGGCATTTTGTACGTACCAGACGAAACGGGCGGGACCATTGGCTGGAACGAGACATCCACACTAGCGATGACGACGTTATAGGGCTACTAATAGTGATATGCAGGACGTCCTCCCAAAATGAAATGAATTAATAGCAGATCGGAACAATACTGAGATTCTTGAAGGGCGGTTTTCTCCCCTGGGATACGCTGAGAAGTCTCCTGATACCTCAAAATGACGAGAAAGATCAAGCATGCCAAGGAAGAAGAAAAGGACACTGCCGAGTTGTGCATGTAACTTTGCAATATTGAGTTTAACGTTGTACGCATGAGACGTATGAGATTTGGCGTCTTCTTCCAAATACCCGTGCATGATGTCGTCTTGTGAATAAATTACAACAGTGCCTTTCATTACTTATCTTGCCGAGGCCAGTGCATATACCCACGTCAGGGAACTGCTTGTGTTTTCTTGCTGTCTCGCCGTCATTTTTTACTTGTAGAAATGGAACGCAATGTGACTCTTTTATCTCTCCATGCTACTTCTGTGATGCATTTTGTTTCTGTGATTTGTCACTTTTGTGTATTACTCTACGCTGAAAAAAATATGCAATTCATGTTTTATAGGAGATTAAAAAAAAATCAGTTGCATTCACAGCTTTGACTGGATTCACATTTTAAAACTTGAGTGTCAATATCATGAAGTTAACAAAAAAAAAAAAAAAAAACATTTTTCACGAAAGTATACATTCACTCAACTTGATAATATTCTCCCCGCTTTCTGAAAGTGGTTAGTCAAGTGCTCTTTCATATTGCTAGAAGAGTGAAGTTTTGTGGAATTCTCTTATATTTTCTTTATATTGTTGTCCACACATAACATCATGTCCTCTAGTAGTCTCCTCATCCATCGGTTCCAACACCAAAACTTTAAAAATTCTCAACTTTTGCATCGATTGTCTGATTTCCCTCAAACTTTCACAGATGTGTTCTGCTAATGTTGCTGCTTTTACCCAATCCACATTTCTCTTTGGGTTTTGGTTTCCTATAAATGTTAGTTTCAAACTGTGCATTCCAAAATTTATTTTATTTTTAGTACGGTTGTATCACTTCTGATTATACCCTATGTACTTTTTTTGCGGTTAGCCACCTTCGTCAATCTTTCTCTGTGCAGTAAAATCCGCCATTTGAGCTTCTGTGTAAGTTCTTGATACTGAATCAGTATTTTATGGTATTTCATGGTATTTTTTGTTATTATTTGATAGAATACTGTTGTAGAACATTGTAATTATTGATTTGGTATATAATGGGTGACAACACTAATGGCAAAAGATAAGAAATCCACATAATTATTTAACCATTTTAGCATTCTTTTAGACTTTGACATATGGACTAGCGGTTGCAAAGATATTAACTTAGATTACCTAACAAATACAAATTTCATACTTTTTTTTTTGTTTAATCAAGATTACTATATAGAAAACCTAAACTTAGGTGGGTTTTTCTTTTTAGCGGTCTGCAACTTCTCTAAAGTAATATGGTGACGTGTTACGAATTCATTCGTGTCTGTTTCTTATTTTGTGCATCTACATTCGTTTCTTTGCTGTCGCTTTTTGGTTGGTACACATTGTATATCCAATACAGTATGTCCCAAAAGAAATTACAGTCGGATTTCCGCATTGATAACTTTCAATATAATTAAACTGTCTGAATGCCATTTGAGGGTCTAAAAATGTAACGTCTTACATATATTTCGCATACAACACCGTTCAATTTGGTTAAGTGGTCACAGAGAATTATGTAAAGCATGTCATGGGTCTATTTTTTCCAAGTTTAGCAACTGGACGCTCTCGGAACTGCATATTAATGTATGAACACAATGGACAGAACTTGGATTGAAGGGATTCCTGACATGCTCTACAAAGTTCCTCATTATACAAATGATGCACAGGACAGAGTGGATCGGTGAGAATTGGATGCGCGAGTTTAACTTTGGAACTGTTTTCAGACTGTTCCAAAGCTAAACGAGAGCATCCAATTCTCACTGATCCACGAAATAGGCCTGTGCATCATTTGTGTTATAAAATGGGCCCGTAAATTCATGAAATATAACCATTTTCCCCATCATGCATCCGATTCACCTACAACACTATACATGTATATATATATATATATATATATATATATATATATATATATAAAACATGAACATCAACACATATTCGCAACTCATTTAAACGCAAACACCTCACATCGTGCACAATGCACCGTTGCATTTTCCTCCTCATTCTTTCCTCCCTTTCTCCTTATCGCCACTCAGTGAGTGGTGACTTATTATGTTACGCTGTATATACTAACAACGTTGTATTGTTTAGACATTTCTGACGACATTGTCCTCGTCAAGCGTTTGTTTTTGATGATGGTCTCCTAAATTTCTGTACATCAAGAATTGCCTAATATGTCTTTGAGCAATAGATATACTGTAACTGTAATGTTTGCATAAATGTATGCACAAAATAGTTTAATAATAATAGTTTTAATAATAATTGTTTTCAGTTTGCATTGTGTCAGGGGAAAAAAGTTGAATATTTGATATAATCATTTATTTGCTTTAACTATCAGATTCAAATTATTTTGTGCTCAATTAGTTTGTTCAATTGACTTTGTATTTCATTTATGTATGAAAAAGAAATTCAGAAGTAAAATCAAAATCAAATCAAATCAAACACTATACAAGACTTGGGCCATGCGTCCGGATTTTACCGGACGCATGGCTCAGTGTGGATCAGTAAAAATCAATGCATGACAATTGACCAATCAGATCGCAGAGATTCTAAAGCCCATTTTATAATTATCTTTGACCACTGAAGCAAATCGGATGTGCTTTTTTTTTGTAAGGTGTGGATAATAAATAATAGTTTTATACCCTGAAAATGTATTTGGATTGATTTACTATCTAAAAAGCGGAATGCCCTGTTGTATTTTTTTTTTGACATACGGTATATCGTATTACAAAGATTAGGTTAGATTAAAATTTATGACGAAAAATCATATTGCCATCTTTTCTAATCAGGTATACTATTCTTGATTCTTTTCATTATATTGTAACAACGAAAATGTAATGCAGATTTTGTTGAATTGTGAATTGTCATTCACAATTGTCATTTTGATGTCATATACATGTATTGAGTGATTTATTGTTGTTATTGCTAGTAGCTCGTGAAGCAAGCAAATTTGTTTGCCTGCTTCTTTCGTTGGAATCAGTTTATTTCGTTGGAATCACGTATATACCAAAAGTTTTGCCGACAAAGTTTGTTTGGCTGTTTTTGTTTTTCTTTTCTTTTTTCTTTTCAAATTCTTAATATCCTTATGTCTTCATACGTTACGCTGCCAGATGTTATAACCCCAGAGAACTACACAGTTTTTGAAAATCAGTCATTAAAAAAAGGCACAAATAAAAAGTCTTGAAGTAATGAAATGAAAATGTCAAATCTTCTCTTGTTCTGAAGTCAACCCTATCCCGAGTATAAACAGGCATCACACCGAGGTATGTGCAATAGAGTTGAACGGATGCTCCATAAACAATACTTATTTACATCACTGTCTAGTATTAGAGTTTGCTTAAAGACCTACATGTAGTTTTGGTTGAGATAGGGATTCAGATTTTAGCTTTTTGAGAGAAAACTAGAAATCACGTACATAATACTGTAAATCAAAAACATACCATTCTAAGAGGATTTAAAAGCTTATTTGATGAAAATCGGTTTGAAATGGCTCAGATATCAAAAAAACAAAGTGAAATGAGTGGTCCTAATAAAAGTATTGATTTTTTGTTTTCTTATTACAACTCTGCTTTCTCTCACGATGATTTTTTTTTTCATGTGCAAAGTTAGCCATGATTAATGGTGAACCAATATATGTTTTCGTAAGTGATTTGTTGATTAATCGTACCGTGCAGAAACAATAAATGAAATGAAATGAAATTAAAAGTTGTTCCCACCTTTTGCTAGGACCTCTAAAATCTAAATCCCCATCCCCACCGATACTATAAACGTACAACCCCTTTAACGACGAGGTTATATTGTGTTTTTTAACCCACTGGTAACGGGTAGTATTCGTGTCGCGTATACCAGTACATTAGTAGTACAATAGGAATTGATACATGTGGGAGGTAACGGATTAGATTGCAAAATCACTGACACAATCATTTGCTCTCTGTTTTTCAGGCCCCATAACAAATCCGGACTGAAGGCGATATTTCACTCGCAAAATTGACGAATCCTAGTGTGGAATACATGACATTGGATAGAAGAAAAGGGTTGAGCGCCATTTTAAAACATTTTAAAGTAACTTCTCGATCAGACAGACGAAAATTAAACCTTTCCAGCCACACCTCACTTGTTACATAACAAGGAATATTCGTGAACTTATGAGTAAAAAATATAGCTATGAGTAAAAAATTCTTATATTTCTTAATATCTGTTTATAGCAGCTTTAATATCTCACATTAACAAGAAAAGAGTTAACTCATTATTTCGCAGTCAAACTCTTGAAATAGTTCATTAGCATCTGGATTTGATTTGAGCGTCTCAAGGAGTCACCCTGTTATCTTAAGATATAGGCTTTCAAATATTCAGACTATTGTTTAATGGAAATACAAAAAGACATGCATGCTCTTACATGTAATTGACAACTTGACTCACAACAGGAAACTAAAATGAGCTCTATTACAGTCGACAAAATTCCCCTGCAATAACTGCACTGTTAAATGAAATAATCCTAAAGCAAAATGTATCGAAGCTTCAGGTGAAGTGGCGAGCACAATTTCCAACTTCTACCCATTGTAATATCTTTTCCCATTGGCCTTTCTATCTATCTGTATGTCTGTCTATCTATCTATCTATCTATCTATTTCTCTGTCTGTCTATCTATCTCTCTATATCTTTCTCTATTCACTTTCTGGAACACACACTCGAGTATTGGGGCGCAGATGAGGTGACGATAGCAATCATTCGTCATTCGACGCAGCGAAGGTTTAATTGACAAATTGACCGATCCATGTTACAAATTGTTCACTCCTCCAGCTAATGACATGTCACTTTCGACGGTCAATGCCTCCCATTGGTTTTCTTTCTTTAATTTTTTCTGTTTTTCCACATTTTTTTCTCTTTGTATATGTATATGTTATGCTCAAAGCCTTCCATTCCCGTGCGCTTCTCAAATGGGGTGATCCCCCATCGGTAAACGAGCCTAATACTCGGACCAAACAAAGAATTAGTGGTGATGAAGCTCGTTCTAAACATTCAAATTTCCGTTTCAGGGGCGCGATCGTCGGAGATAGATGGCGTAAATGTGGATGAAGGGGAAGGGAGCTTGGCAAGGTTAACGAGCCTCAGCGATCTAGGGGGGGGGGGGGGGGGGGAGAAAGAAAAGGAGAAAGATAATACATAATCTTCCATGGCAAGTAAAAGCTCTTCATGCAATGTACGCTTTTATGTGGAGGGGAGGGAGATGAAAAGAGGATATTGGCTGCACAATATAGAGGTGTATGGATGTACTGGGTGACTAACGGGATCAAAACAAAGCTGATAGCTGTAAACATGGGAAGGAAGAAAATTTGGATGCATAATTCTTGGTTTATTCCTAGGTTTGGTTGAAGACTAGAATTGCTCAGAGAAAACGATGTTGAAGGAAAGAGGGGGGGGGGGTAAAGAGAGAGAGTGAGAGTAAGAAAGAGAGTAGGAAGAGGGGGGGGGGGGAGGGAGGGAGTTGGGAAAAGCATGGACTTATTAACAAACCGTCGTAGAGGAGATATGACAGTATGCCGGATCTGGCAGAATCTTTTGATCAAAGGTGTCCTGGTCTTGGACGCTTTCAACTCGTGTGAGTATTTCGCTCATCCGTTAAATCATAGTTTCCTCTTCCACATGCTTGACTGCCTGTAATAGAAGCCGAAAAGAAGTTTAGGACACACACAAAATGTTCCGATATTGGGAGAAGAGTGAATATGAAAAAAGAAAATGACGACGGGGAGGGGGGGGGGGGGTGGAGGGGAGGGGGCGGACGGCCAAAGACGTACAAAGACGTAACTTTATTGTAGTATGTTGTCGTTGTTGTTTTTCCCACGCGCTTTTGTCCGACGCCGTCATCGGCGTGCCGCGCGCCACAAAGCGTAATAAATCTCTTCCCATTTGCAGATGACATTAGTGACGTCACGCGTCAAGTGCACACCTGTCCAATTACTCCATCTGTCAGTGGCAGAAGGACTCGCGGAGCCTGAGAATTACTTCTTACATGGTAGGAGAGGGGGTCGGATTAGGAGAGGAGATGCGGTAATCAATTACCTTTCTGCATGATCATCGAGTAAAACATTGTAAACACAGCTTCTGTTTTCTTTTTTCCTTCTCTTTTTGTTTGTTTCATTTACTTTAAATCTATTTCAATGTGCCTTAGATTAATAATAGAATCTACATTCATGTCTTTCTAATTTCTTATTGGAAAATAGAATATACCTATCGGATGCCTTGAGGAAATACGCAGATCTATAGAACGCATAGATGACTGAGTGACATGATTTGGCATAGTAGTTTTCGCACTTTATGTTATTTGCAATGTCTTTAGTTGGTATTAATTTCATAATGGAAAGTGTCTTCAGTCTAGTCATCCTTATACACGAAATATTAGGTGTCTAAGCGATCTTTTTATTATTCAATTGATTTTGTGACGGCGATGAAAGGAAGAAAAAGGGAAGAAAAAGGGAAGAATTTCGATAAGTTCAATAAGTGCAATTTGCACAATAAAAAGCTTGCGCGCATTAGTACGTACAATATGTACGGCCTACATTCCCATTATAGGCATAGTCGGAGTGTAGAAATGTGAAACGTTTAGTGTGGCCTATCTTCTTTAGGGTCATCATGATTCATTCATTCATTTCATTTTAATTCATTTCCGGCCAAAGCATATGATATGACAATTGCATGTAAACAATAATTAAGTACAATGTAACTTGTGCATATCCAAATGAAATTTAAATACACGTCATTTGTTTACATGAAACAAATGACATGAAACAAATTGCAATGATAAGAGGTCGATTGTTTCAATTTCATCCAGTGCTTGCATATGTCGCCATGCTATTTCTGCTAACCTGTTATCACGTATATATAGATCAGTGTAATGAAAGAATGTCATTATCAAGAAAATTGATATAACCACAACTTAGATATGACAGAACATTACAGTACACGGCTGTATAACAACCTAGTTGCAAAAACAAAAACAACAAAACAAATCTGGGAAGGAAATTGAATATACAAAGAAATGACTATTCCTAATCACAGATAGATATTAGACGATGCAATATTTACATTCCATTAACTGTAGTCGTATTTGTTAATAGTGGTGGAACGGAAGTGAGATTATGGTTAAAACGCTTTGACAATCGCAATGTACCGGGTGTATTCCAGTGTACTCACTCTGCCCATTCTACATCTGCTGGCAGACTTCCTTCACTTTGTATTACTTCTACTCTCAATCACCGTCAGCAAAGAGAACAGAGATGGAGAGAAAGAGGGAGGGGGGGGGGGGTAGCCATGAAGATGGAGGAATGAAGAGAGGACATAAAAACCTGATCCATGACTTCACCTCAGCTCCGCTTACAATTGCAATTAACCCGTTGACGCTTGTGGTGAAGAGTACCACTCGGCGTAGCTATTCCGCATATCTCCAGTCGAGGCGCAGAGATGTAAACCTCCCAGTAGTGAACAGTCGGAGATTATTTAGCGCACCTTCCAGCGGGGCGACTTGACCAGCCAGGGTTCCGCTCAAGCTCTTCCACGTCGCGACCGCGGGGGAACGACAGTAGATTTCTCTGCTTCCGAGACCCGTCAAGGAGGGTTGGAGGTCTCGCTCTTCATCCCACGCTCTTCGACTTTTGAAAGCGACAGTTACGTTACCCTAGCTCTCGCTCGCTTCCTCCGTCCCAAGCAGTCAAGACTTCCGTTTGAGCAGTACACTGCAGGTGAATTATTTTACTAAATTACCGCACGCGTGATGGCACTTCTGTCGGCCTAAGGTAAACATTGATTTATTAATTTTGTATGTTTGGAACTAAATTTGTTATGTATACACAACTGCAGTATAATACAAATGTCCCAAGGACTTTTCAACGCCTACTGAGATTTAGGGACGAATCTTGGTAATTAATTGAATGTTTGAATTTGGAAAGCGAACTTTCGTAAATTGATTGAGCTGATGATTACTGTGATCCTACTCGTCATTTTAAGGAGTCATCATAAACCGCTGTGTATACCCAGATAATAATAATAAAAATCATACGACAACAAATTTGTCGATCGAAACGAATCATTATGTCCTCGACCCCAGCGACATGCATCTGAAAACGAAATGGGACACAGTGTACCATGTAGTACTACATTTCAACCAATTATTCAGTATTTTGTTTTCTACCTTGATACTTTAAGAAATGAAATCAGATTCAAATTTAATGTGTTTATGTATCATAAAATTATATGTACATTATTGAAATTTCAACGAGTGATCTAGTGATTGTAGCCGCCATATTTTTCTCCGGTATCATCATCATGAGGAAGTATAATGGTTTTACTGACGAAATTATTTCATTAATTCCTAGAAGGACATCAGAAACGACGCATTATTTGTCTTTTTTTCCCTTCTTTTTAACCTACAGTTCTGATTGACGAAACGTGAAAGATTCGTCATTATACTTTAGCACAAATATTCAACAGCTGCTTCTGATAGTGTATTTTTCCCAAAGGGTTATTACAATGCACAACCAGAGAATCCGTATGCAATCAGGTAAACTGCATTGTGTGAATGCAGTGCTACAACCTGCTGCTGCTGCCGACTTCTTGTTTTATATGCTTGTTTATTAATTTTCGACAGTCTCATGCACTGTAGTGAGAAAAGTAGGAGAATTTCATACAAGAGGAGTGTCACCTTTCTAACGTTTGCTCAGAGACAAAAATTATACAGATTTATCGTCGTCAGTAAGGTTTGGCATGATGTACGCAATTACATTGGAGCGTCAAGGAAGAAATAATAAATTGAAGAGGCGTATCTTATTAATTCTTCAATATTGGTGCCACGTGTCAAAGTTGATTAAAATGTTATGTTTAATGCGAACACTTAGCTAGCTATACTGCACACAAACACAGAAAGAAGTACTCATTGCTTATCACTTGACCACAAGGAAAATTTGTTGTGTTTGTTTGCCATCTGTATCAGAATATGGCGTCAAAGTGTGTGAATATTGATATTTAGTACCAACATATCTTTGGACGTGACATGCAACACCGAGGTCACGATAAAAACTCAAGGGTAAAATGATAGTGTTCCTAAATGCGAATGAGTTTTACTTAACCAGTAAAGGAAGCAGAGTACTCAAAATTCTCTTTCTTAGTTTAAATTGTCTTGATACAGTATTATGGGCAAAATAAGATTATGATTTAATAGACGTGCGTGTTTGTAAGAATAAAGATCTGTATGTTTGAATTTGCATCAGAAGAACAGTATTTACACTGTTCTTCTGCACTACGACAGAGGGCCATCATTATCTCATTATAGTTCTTATTATCATTTCATTTTCATTTCATTTTATTTCATATACAACAAAAGTATAATGTAGAATATGCCATTTGTATATACAATCGAGTCAATGCAGCCCATTTTTTTTTAACGATAAAACAAAGCATTCCTTTCGACGTATCATAAATCATGGCAAGAATGAATAATGTCGCTCTTATTCTTATATTTGCCATTCCCATGAATGTAACTGCGACTACCATCAGGACATTCTTCGCCTGAGAATAGATTAGTATGATTAAGATGATAACCTTGATTATTCAATAACCTCGGATAGGACATAAAATGGAGGTCCCGTGTGTGAGAGAGTCACAACTCATGCACGTAAGAGATCCACTTCATTTATTCATCGCTAAGAGCAGGGTGTTTGACCCGATGAAGTGGTCCTGCCTCACATCCAACTGGACCCCATGGAAGACCAGCTTAGCATAGCTGAATATGGGCTATCCAGCCATCTTCTCAGATGGAAAATGAACAGACAAACAAACAATGTTATCACCATCATCTTCATCACATTCATCTTTTCTTTACAAAACTACGTCTTGTTTTCACCCTGGGAAACGTCGAGATGCTTAAAAGCTGTTTGTTTGTTTGTTTGTTTGTATTTCGGTTGCTGTACTGAATGATTAGTATAATTTATGGTCTAAGCGCTTTGGGGAAAAAACCCTTCGTGTTAATGTAAACAAGATATCTGACAGTATTACCAATTAACTATCGAGTCGGGTGATGTAATGATCTATTTTTGTACCAAAAGAACAGACTATATGACTAATTTTATATGAACTTCGGGGGGGGGGGGGGGGGAGGCAGTATCATTTTGATACACTCCTAATTCGACGAACTGATGAACGCTTACAATTTCTATTAGCATGGAGACTAAACTATACGAGATCAGCTACTGTCGTGCAGAGAGCGTTCCATGATGTTGCTTTTTCTATTATTTTTTGTATCCATTTTGTTTTTGCTTTTTTTTTCTGAATGAGGACATGGGTCAGATTGGAACGTAAATCAAAGCCTAGTCGACGGCCATTTAGTGACCCTGGAAACCATCGTCCCACGATTCCAGTTAACGAGGACGGAAATAATTTTGAACATTTTTCTCCCTCGTTTATGTGATACAACGGCCGGAAATGGTCAGTTGCCGCGTTTTATTCAGTCGGATTTGAAGGACAGAGCAGTCAAACCGATAGTCAGTGGGAATGAGGCAACGTTATGCCAGGATTTCTTCTCTCTCTATACTTGTCGTATCACCTACAGTAGCCTTAAAGGTCCTGTTTACCTTTGGGAACAGTGATTAAAAATTAAAAAAAAAATCAAGATATGATATTTAATGCATATGTGTAGGTCTGTTGTACCACAAAACATCGTATCATATAAAAGTTTCGCGATAAAGCGTAAAATATGAGGAGATATCTATATTTTTCTCGATAAAACGTAACTGTAGATGGTTTAGTCTGAAAGCATTTTTATTTTAACTATTGTTCACATTTTGTTTATTTAACAATACTAACATCGATTTTACAGATTGAAATTTTTACAGTGGTTATATCTATCCCTAACTCACAATTTACAATTATTTTAAAGCACTACTGCAGGGTTTTTACTTCATCTGCAAATGGTGAAATATGCCTTTAAAGGGATGGGTATAGTTTTGTTTGAGATGGAGATTCCGATGTAAACTTTTACGAGATAATTAGAAACCAATTATACGAATTATTAAAGAGCGTATAATTCTCAAAAGAATTCAAAGTTTATTTGATTAAAAAAAATAGTTTTGAAATTGCTGAAATATCCACAAGCAATGAAGTCGTAATAAAAGGTGGGACCCACCTTTTTATTAGGACCAATTTGTTTTACTTTGTTTATGGATATCTCAATCATATCAAAAACCGATTTTTCTTTTATTAATTCATTAATATTCATTAATATTTCATATAAGTGCTTTCTGATTTTTCTTTATTTCGCAAGAATTGAAAAACAGAATCCCCATCTCAGCCAAAACTATAGCCTACCATCCCTTTAAAGCTTCTACGATAAATTTGAAAACTACCTTTTTCTTTATCAAAAAAATATTAAAGTGATTTAGAATTAATGCACGTCTAAAAAACAATTTATATGCTTCCGAGTCTTCCTGTAGTTATCTATCATCTTTGAATTAATCTGGAATCAATTTCAAGCAAAAAAAAAATGAAATGGAATTACAAACTTTGTAAACACATTTTTGGGGTGGGGGTTGGAGATGGCAATGAAATAAATGTAAACTTAAATTTGTTTCAGCAATATACTGTACTGCCTTTACTGACATTGCCAACGACGAGGTCGCTGCAAATTTTTGCAGAGCGCCTGACTGGTTTTGAAAATCGCCTAAATGGCTACATTTAGCAATACCTCAGGGGCTAGTAAAACATTATAGTTCCGAGTTTCTCACCAGAAGTCATGACCGTCTCAAATTTGATTATGCCAACTGAAGTTCTGTTGAACCAGCATTTTTTCGCTGAACCCTCAATATTTTGGATGCACACAACAGCGGTCTCTAGAGATGGTAAATGAAGGTTATCATCCTCGGGCATATTTCGCGATGTCGTGGACTACTATTACGTATGATTAATCCCTTGTTTTGTAATGGGTGCAATATGCTGAGGGGAATTTGGGGCTCAATCACCAAACAGAACAAATATGTGATTCGAAATACGTGGAAGGTAAATACACTGAAATGCCCACGGTTTGGTATTGTAACGCTGTCACAACAGTCAGGACTTATTTTTTTTTTCATCTTGAAGTTTTGATGTTTGCATTCATGCTGGTTTGAGCCAGTTTCAGACAAAAATGACACTTGCATTACTAGTATACAACATTGTAGGCCCTACTCTGAGGAAGGAACTCTTTTGGAAATGCGTGCATTGACAGCCACTGAGAGTGAGACATACGAAAATATATTTTCCATAATTTAAATGATTGTGTACTGGTGTATTTAACGATAAACATGCAAAATGTCGTTCCAAAAACATGGGTTCCCCGTGAATACCCGTGTACAAGGTAGCTGTTTTGGCTGGGAGAATGTATTATAGTCGCTTCCGCCATAACCAGTTGTTTTATTCACTAAAAATTCCATCATATAGGTGCCTATGCATAGAATTATGACCCCATAATATATGTATGTTTAAATGCATTTGTGTATGCTGAAAGGAATTTGGCCTATATTCAAACCAAGAATGTTCTTCTTTTCTAAAATGATAATTGCTTCTTATTCTACTTGATATCTTAAAAGTTGAGATTATACTGTATACAAACACTTTCATGAAATCAAAACATATTGCATGGTTTACTGCTATCGTCTTATGCTCATATAGTGATAATTATGTTTGACACGGTACATGTCTGTATGCATGACCGTTTCCTGTCTGTTTGTCAGTCCGTCTGCTGCCACAAAATGAAGTAGGCTTATGTTCTCGTGGAATGAGACAGTCATACAGTGAGTAATTGTATTCATAGATGATGTCTACATTCAATTTTGTGAATCAGTCTAAACATTTACGTTCATTTTCTTTGGTTTTTATTCCAGATGAACGAGGGGAGGACAAACGAACTTCCGCAATTCCAAGTGTTTGTACACGCTGATGATACTAGTTGCTCAGTTGAATAGGTCTTCAAGAAAACTATCACTGACGGCAATACAGGTGATATGACTTCTTGATATTGGGGCGAGACCTTGTGTCATACACAGAGAGGTTTGGCAGCGAAGTGATGTATCCATACGGCGAGTTGTCTACAGATGGGTATTCGCTGTCATTAGGGGACTCTAATGGACACTCCTGCACTTACGCTGCTCTGCAGTATCACAATCGCGGCGAGCACGACATCGAGCGATCCGACGCCATGATGCTGGCGACAAACAACGGCAACGCAGGTTTGGAGAATGGCTACCACCACCACCCTCACCACCACCATCACCGCCACCGTCACTCGCACGTCCTCGCGCCCGTGTCGGGAGCCGAGCACGGCGAGCGCCGCTGCCTGCTCTGGGCCTGCTCGGCGTGCAAGAAGAAGAAGAAGTCGAGCCTCGTCGACAAGCGGCGCGCTGCCACGCAGAGGGAGAGGCGGAGACTATGTAAAGTCAATGCCGCCTTCGAGGTGCTGAAGCAGCGAACGTGCTCGAACCCGGAGCAGCGGATGCCCAAAGTGACAATATTGAGGAACGCTATTCAGTACATCGAAAGACTCCAGCTCATGCTGCATGAGGCCGATGATCAGGAGGCCTATCTCAGCTCGTACGGCGGCCTCGATTGTCGGGATATCGACATGTGTGACGAGGTAAGGCACGGGGAGGCGTTTTCACAACTTTCACACTGTTCCTGCCGTGTCCGTTACGGAAAGTCAGTTACTGAATTTGTTCTCATATCTATCAATACAGCTGCTGTGATGCAAATCACAGACAGCGAGTGACTCCTTACCTATGAAGACAAGCCTGAGTATCGCATAACTTTGTTGACATATGAGAGTGAAGTTCAGCAAGGTGCTTGTCTACTAACTTTCAACGGATGTCATTGTATGAGGAGAGAGTGGAATACGCTACATGTGAAAAAGGCAAGCCAGGTCCATTTCTGTGCTCCTGCCTTATTGTAGTTAAACCAAAATCTCAGGTCAATAGAAGTCATTATGTTCACAGGTTATTCATCAAATAATGTTAAACTCAAAGGAATTGATAATAATGTATCGTATTTGTGAAGAGAAACAGAGAGATTGAGAATTTCGGGGGAGTAGGGGAATCGAGGATAATGGACATAATATGATAATTGCTATAACACTCTACTCATCTTTCAATGATTGCTGGTGGATATTGGACGAAAACGCAACAAGATGGCATTATGGTAGTCACTGCAAGTGCAACCAATACCTTTCACTTACGACTCAAGTCAGTTCGATCGAGCACGTTGTTATAATTAGGTGCAACTTTTCATCAATGCCTGTATCAAAACTTTTACTGTCGTCAAAACTAATATTGTTTCATTGTTATCAACATTGATATGGCAATTGTATAGCTGCCATTATCTTTATCTGTATTATCACGGCCATCACCGGTGGCACCAGCGATTATAGTTCTGATAGTTATGTACAAATTAATATTATTATTTTCAGAGGGGTTGCAGCGTTGTTTGGTTAATTTTAATTACCACAATCTTCTCAACTCAAATACATCTTAAAGAACCATAACAATGTGAGAAATAGTCAAGTTCGTGAAATAACGATCATTGATAATTTCTGACAGTAGTTAGCAAAGCCAACAAGTTGCACATTAACCATTTGTGAGTGCTACTAATAGGGGGAAATGACAAGATTTCTTTCAAGTATTCACTTCTACTTGTACGGTAGTCCATACTAAGCCCTGAACCAACTACCCTGCCACTTGTGTTTCACTGTAGGCTAGCAATCAAATGATTATAATTGCCATTATTAAGACGTATTTCACAAAGTTAATGATTAGTCGCAGGAAAATGATGTAAACTGGGATGATAGATCATCAGATATATAATTTTGGTTATTAATTTGGCACTTCCCGAAAAATCACTGCTAGCCCCTGCGATACAACTAAACGATACATGTTGTTCTTTTCATGTCATACCTAACCCCTCCCCCCCCCAAAAAAAAAAGGGGGGGGGGGAGTACAAAGATTAAAGGGATGGTACAGTATTGGTGGAGATGAGAATTGGGCTTTAAACTTTTTGCGAGATACCAAAAAAAAAAATAGTACAGAGCATACCATTTTAAGAGGAATTCCAAGTTTATTTGATGAAAATCAGGTTTGGAAATGACTGAAACATCCAAAAACAAAGTAAAACAAAGCGATCGTAATAAAGTGTGGGTCCCACACTTAATTAGAATCGTTCTTTTTTGGATATCTCGGCCATTTCAAAACCAATTTTCATCAAATAAACGTTGAATTTCTCATAGAATTACATGCTCTTTCACATTTCATAAATAGTTTTTCATTATCTCACCAAAAATGTTAGAAACCTTAAATTAGGTCTCAACCAAAACTATACGATCCCTTTAAGTTGGGGCGACTGGAGAATTATGAGTCCATGATGTCATCATTCTCATCTAATTTGCATAGGCGTATATGCTTGCTGCAGATATCACTGTTGTATTCTATTTTAAAATATATGAAACCGAAAAAAAAAACCAACAACTTTGTATCCGATTCTGGTACCTTGATTTAATCCCTAAAGGAGAACTCTAAATTTATCACTAGTCATAATATGACTGTGATTGCTCGAAGAAACGTGATTGTGATTGCTCGAAGAAACGGGTGGTGTAAATTTTGATTGGAAAGATGCCATATTTCTCTCTCTCTTCTTTTGAGTTGAACATTAAGTATCAGTCAGTATCAGAAGTGTGCTTGTAACTGAGTTACTTGAAGCAATGCGATTACAATGGATATATTTCCAACGCTGCAACGTAACAAGCATGTGTGGATGATGACCACATAATAGGGACGGACAAGGTCAGTTACCATGGTTACTGGCAGCACTGATCAGTACATCGTATTAGTCCTGAGTGACGTTTGAGTGACGTGGTGGAGAGGAGGTGCGAGAGGCAGAGATGCAGAAAGAACGCCTGACTGTTGAGAAGAGTGACAGATGAGAACTTGGACTAAAGTAAACTGGACAGACAGGTGTCAAACTCACACACCCGATACCTGTGACCAGTTCGGATGATGTTTTCTTCGAATAGTTGGAATTTGTTGGGTGAAAGATATGTAATACCATAGCAAGCGATAACTCCCCAACCCCTCCCCAACCCCCCACCCACCCCATAAACCTTGCATCCCCAAGGTCTGCAACCCTAGGTAGTGAACCTCTGTACCGCTCGCTCTCTACAGACTCACGGCACAGACGATGAGATAACACTCCCCATTACTGAAATATGAATGATATTACCGCCATGCTTTCGTACGCGCTGGCATTTCCCGTCCGTCGCTCGAGAATCTGTCCCATAGTTTTTTTAGTGAGTCTAGACCACCATGTGTATTAAAAATGCATCACTTATATAGGCCTATATGTGAGAAGATGTAATCAATCACTTCTATTCATTCCATACAAAGCACGGGATGCTTAATCATGAATCTTGATAGCAATATGATAACCATACACAAGAGCGTCTATGTTGAGTGATGTGTATCTTGCATTCTAGCGCAATGATTGCAAACATGTTACTAGACTACTGATTAGATTTAACACGTTTGATCATCTGCGCCAAGACATTCAAGTACCTTGGATTAGAGGAATTGATTCATTTACATTTTTAATACCAAAGATTACCCAAGCCTAAAATTAGCAGACCTCTCATTTCCCTTCTTTTGAGTGTTACGGTTGAAACACTAGAGAATTATTTCCCGTGTCACCGCTGCAGGCAGTCAGTAGAAATTGCTCGTCAAAAAGTTGCTTACATAACTCTTCCCATGGCAGCAAAGCAAACAATTATATTGTCATCAAATACAAGTAATAGTGACCTTCATGTTGAATATCTTTTGTCGGACACTTTTTCGGCTCCGCCGACCAGCATTGCCGTTGACCGCTGTCGAGGATGCAACGCTATACCATCAAGGTGTTACCCGGGCGAGCTGTTTGTTTATCTCGACCCTACCCAGAGCACTTTCAAGTACTCAGATGAACCGGGGGATTATGATCTTCATGTTCGACTTCCAGAGAAAAGTACAGGTGATCCCCGACTCTTAAAGGGGATCATCAGAACTTGAAGGAACTGGAGACCAAGCGAGGGCAGGCTTTCAGGCATGGGAGTAAAAAACGTAGGTGGCTTCATAAGATGATGTAAGGAACCTTTACGGTTCAACAAACTGCAACCAGACCCCACTGCTTTTCAAGGTCTAAAAACATGGAATATATTTTCAGAACCCAACAGCAATCGTAGCTACAGTGGAAATAAGACAGCTAAAACAATTGTAGATATGACTTAATTTCATATTTTTTCTTCTATTTTTGTAATAAAATTACGGATGGGTAGGTTGTCAAGATCCGTATTTCTGCAGATGTACAGACACTCCAGGCATGCCAGGTCGTCGTCGATCTTCGAGTTTTTTTTTTCTAAAGTCCTCCTTTTTTGCTGAGATTGCTAGATTGCTAGATTGCTAGATTGCTGGATTGTGCCAAGAGATTACATCGTAGAAACGGATGAGAAGCAGGCTGACGTGCAAGCGGACGGGACACAGAGATGATTGTTGTGATTTGTCTGGTCGTTCCCATTTTTTTTCTTTTGTCAGACAACAATAAGGCAACGGTGCGCTTTAAAAATAATTTTACAAATCTTCATTCTTTAAGTGCACATTCTTCCGACCTGTTTTTATTACTAACAAGGGAATAAATTTTCGATGTCATGGAAGTTTTGATTTTTGTCAAGTTCTTTTTATTCTTTTAAACTGTTGTACGTTAGTGACATCACAATAAAGTTCTCCGTAGTTCAGATGTAATGATTTGATTCTCGATGACAGATACAATAGAATCTTGTATGGTCATTCAACAACCGTCATCGGTTTTATTGTGCACCCTTTCTTCTCAATTCAAAATCTTATGGAGCCAGAGAATGTGGTATTATCTTTATGACTCACATTTGATTCCTCAGTATTGCAAATTATGATGAATGTTTTGCATCATGTTCTCTAAAAACCAAACATGACATTGTTTACAAAGTATTGTCTAGGAAGTATTGTTAAGGAAACATCTAAATATGATGAGATATCATACCGTCAATTGGTGCGACAGTTCTTGCAGATATCAATACCGTATACAATTTCCTTTCATTTTTTTTTTTGTTCTTGAAAATTAAATGTTTTGAAAAGGTTTTTGAAACTTTCATGAAATGAGATATGGTGGCAAAGTGTTGTATTTGTTGATTTTCACTTGACAAATAATTTTGATAATTCAATGCATGCCGGATTTCTTTCTGAATAAAAAGTGTAGAAACCTTTTGGTGATACAGTATATCCAAACAGCCATGATATACATCTCCAGTGAAATTTAATTGAATATCGAGAGAATTTGAAAGCAAACACAGACAGAAAGCGGAAAGAGGACAGGATATTGGAAGACATGGCTTTGTGATTAGTTTCACGAAAATCATTTGTAGCACAAACAGCTTGTCACTGTTAGGGAATATAATGGACATTCTTATTCAAAATCAGTAGTGCCACTATGATATGCATGTCTTTTGCCACATCGCCCACATCATTTCGTATCTATTTATTGCTATGAGAGCGCAGGAACAAAAGAAAAACAAATAATTATCTCCAACTCGGAGTAAGTTTGCATCAACCTACCTTAATGGCGTGAAATGAAAAGACTTTGTTCATAAGTTTTAAAGTCAATGATTTTACTGTGTGATTACACGGACGTCATTGAAATGGTGGATTCCGTTTTGCCGGTAAAAGAGGAATCGATAGCAAAGTAAACGAATCATTTTGATTGGTCGAACCGCTCTATGATTCCCATATGCTGCTATCAGTTACGATTGGTCATTCCCTATGAATGTCTCTTACCGCTTTCTTCCACTCGTGTGGATCATTCCGGATAATAAGGTTGAGTGACTACTAGTAACCAATCAATCACTCGACAACCGAAACGTCAGTAGTGAAAAATATCAAACGACCTAGGCTTACTTGAGTAATAAATTAAGATATAATAAGATGGGTAGATAATAGATCGAAAAGATAATTTTGTGACAAGAATGAAAGAAAGAGAAACATAAGCCCAAACACACTCACAAATGATAATTACTTTGTTCAAAAGTTTCCAAATCCCTTTCCTTTGCGTCCTTGCGTCAAAAGAAAGACAAATTTACTTACTTTGACTCTGTTTGTGTCTGACAAAGATGCGCCATTAAGACAGGTGAAGTTGACATTATGAGAGCCCTCTTTCCCACCGAAAAAAAAAGAGATAAAACAACAAGAAACTCACCTATGTCATTGGGCACTGGGCCTAAAAAGCGATTGCAATATGTCGTTCCGTAACTTCAAAGTAGAAAATTCATACCTTAGCCCTCAGGTGCGCCCGTAAAGTCCTGGACTTACCGGAGTGAAGGGCCCGTTAGCTCCCCCTCGGTGTTAACTCCTCGCTGATCGGCTAGATCAAGGAACGGCTGGAATTTCACTGTTAATCTGCTATCGATAATCTGCGAGGAAATGGCGGGTAAAGCCGCCGGGAGCACTCAAACAGCGGACGATGAACGCCGCTTGCATGTTTGTCCCTTACCTCCAATTGCGATGTTGCAGTTTTATTATACCTAATTAATAGTGGGATGGGGGTTAGTATATTTTAGTAGTTGGTCAATGGGCATCAAAGACCACCAGAGTCATTGCCGTGCGAAAAGTTTGAATAAATGAAGAACTGACGAATGACCGGAAAATCTTTATGACTTTAGAAACAATGGCATCTTTTATGCAAACATGAGACTATGTCTCAAAACAAAAACATCCAAAACAGACACAATAGAAACACTCGGACACATTAACCCGTTTTATGCTGTGAGTGCCAATTGTCAAAGATGAGCCCTATGGCGTTGCACACACTGTCCCAACCTGGGACAGAAAGGGTTAATCGGTAGCGCTAATTACGTTGTCATGATCTGCATAGACAGGGGGCGCTACCTACAATGTTAATTTGATCAGCGCCATACATTGCTTACTGAAAACAAACAGAAATCGATAATGACTTTGGTCTTGTCATTTTTCTTCATATGCAGAAAGAGTAAAATGGTCAACAGTCCATCTTTATTTTTGTTGGAAGTCGGACAACACACAAGCAGGGACAGGAATTTCACCTGCACGCGTTCAAGGCCGCAGCATACCACCGCGGTGTTCAAGTCTTAGCGGCTTGAAAAGAGCCTACCGGAGGTGTGAAGGAAAAAGGCCCGGTTTATCCTAGCGAAGACGGACACGAGAATTCTTCTCAACAACCGGCGTCATATTGTCAAAAGTAGAAAGAGACGTAGAGAGATAAACAGGAAAAGGAGCAATACGGAAGACAAGAGAAGAAGAGAGAGGACAGACAAGATGAAAAGATGAAGCAGAAGAAAGAATAGAGAAGAGAAAAGAAGAGAAGAGAAGAAAGATGGAGAGAAGAAAGAGAGTGGGAAAGAGGAGAGAAGAAAATGGAAGACAGAGAGAGAGGGAGAGCTAGAGGAAAATTGAAACGTTATCTCCTGAGTTGCATCCAAAGTTCCGTTCTGGTTGACCTTCGTCAGTTCGCCATTCATTCTGACGCGAGGGTCCGACAGATGCTCTAACCACATCTGAGTCATGTGGTGCCTATGTTAAGATGGATTTTTGAGCTCTTTTAGCAGCACTTTGATGTTTTAAGAGGTTGTTATTCTTAAGATTCTGTTTCATTTTCGCGTCATTTGAAGTCACTAAGGTCATTTCAAGAAAACATCCTAACAGCTTGATTTATTGTATTACAATGCACCAGTTTTTATACAAGGAACTTGTTGTGCAACCAACTGACCACGTACTTCCGCGTTCTCTCCCTGTAGCATCGGTTAGATTGGTAAACAAGATGTTGTGGTAGAAAGAATGATAACGAATTCAGAAACAATAACAACAATGTCGATGGTAATATTGAGACAATGATATCAATCTGCATAATGATAATGGTGTCACTACAAGCGATAAAAACAATTACATTTTGTAGGACTATCATCATCTCAATCGCGGTGAAGCTTATCGCTTATCAAATTTACACATTTGTTTTACCATTTACCTGTTGAATATAGATTCAAAATAGGCCTTTAATATGAATATGACGAAAGAAAACGATTAAATACTAACCTTGGTACATGTACATACCTATAACTATCAATTTCTGCATATGCCGAAAACATACGTCATACCGATACTAGTAGGGCGTATAAGTTTAGTGGTGTTCAAAGTACCAACTTGTACATTAAAGTGCGTAACAAAACAGCAGAAATTATATCTGCCACTGTATATATCTATTCTGCGTAAGTGACTTTATTGTTATTGTTTATTATCTTTATGTTTTGTGATCTTGATAATTGTGAGAATCATTTGTAAATATTGCGATTTCCTTTGAAGTAATAAAAACAAAATTACAAAAACAATTGAAATTTCTGTTAGTGATATTCAATACAGTGACGACACTTTAAAGTCAACGCTCATTTCTCGATAATTGTGATCAAAAATACACTTAATTCTATAGCATTTACTCTTAAAGTTGAACTAGGAAGCACTGCGAATTGTCCCCGACAACTTTGAACGGTATATTAGTAGGATGTAACGGTCAATTATTGCACGGATTTATGCGATTCACTTACAGTATTTTCTTATCAGGGCAACTAAAACTTCTGGACATCTCTTGCACCAAGTGGAAATAAAGATGAAAGATGTAAGAGTAAAAAAAAAGGCTTATGTTGAGGGAAGAGAGACAAACAAACAAACAAACAAACAAACAAACAAACTAACTAATTAATTAACAAACAAACAAACTTAAACTTACAAATAGATCCCTTCCTATATTGTTCACCATTACACATTATAAATTGGCCTCGAAATCCCGTATCCGTGTCTTACGTGTAACCTGGCAAATGAGCTGTTCACCCTCAAGAAAGTATTGTTCAACTCTAACTTTGTCGTTGTTTATTTTCTTTCTTTTCTTTCAGATGAGACTCAGCGGGACCATTCTGAACGGAGGAAGCCATTCAGGCATCACTCATGACACTGCCTGTAGAAGAGGTGGGCATTGTATTGCATATCGTCGTAGGGTACTTTGATAGGATCTGCAAATCGATTTTGGTTTCATCAAATGAGCAACTCCACACTATATCCAGGTTGGCTTTAAATGAACAAGTAAAAAAAAGGAATATTTTTTGGTCCAAATCAGGACTTCAATTTCTAAATTAGTTATGAGCGTGTTGATTACATTGAATGGTAGGACATTTATGCTTATTGCTCTATAAAAATCTGCATAGTAAATATGCAGTGTCCGAGTACATCCGAGTAAATGAAAATGATTGACATTGCTGTGCTACCGTAAATGTTTACTTGAAAACAAAACTACGTTTTCAATATACATATATACATATACATATATACAAACACACAAAACGAACCATGGTCAGAGCACACACACACACACACACACACACACACACATACCAACAAACAAACAGGGCAACCAGTCTTTTGAATTCTCACAAAAATGTGGTTGACCTCGGGTATGCCGATAATATAATAAGCGGAACCATTTGTTTGGGATGAAACCACACGCAAACCATGCTCTGTTTAAAGACCTGCACCACTGCACCATCTATTCTTTTTCCGCAACAAGGAAAGACACAGAAGATATCGAATTTAGAACTTGAAGAATCCTCCCTAAAAAAAAAAAAAAGTTCTATCAATTCACCGTAAGAGTTTTATCTATAATAAGGGTGACATACATCGAGGAAACAGAGTCCCCAGAAGTTCCTCCATCATAGCCATCATCACTGTTATCGAACATGAGTTAAAGTGTTTTATCGAGTCTTCCAAATGCTTCCAAACGTCTCTTTGAAAAAACATTACAAAATGAAATACAATTTTGTTGAAATTTTGAAGGCCTGTCGGCAGAACGCCGATCGTCTCTGGGGACGAGGTTGTTGTCATTTTCGTCCGCCACGGCTCGTGAATCAAGCTGGGCGGCGTGCGCGTGTAGAGCGAGGTTGATATACGACAACGCACCGGAGTAGACTCCGGGACGCCACGGATAGCTGGCGTGCTAGCGTGCCGCTGCGCTCCCCAAGGCTCGGTGTGCCGTTAATTTTGTCCTTAGAATTGCGTCGGTGACACTCATCGTCAGGCTCAGTGCGTTGACGGTTGCGTGAGAGAATCAAATTATTTCTGCACGAAAAGGCGAACTGGTAAACATGTTGCATGCGGTAGTCCTTCTTATCGCTTTTGAAAGCTCGCTGAACACTACAAAATAGTAGTTAAGAAAACGTTTCATATGAGTATATTCTAAAAAAAAAAAAAAGATATTCTCTGACGAATTTATTCGAAAAGATAGGCTGTCTCTATTACAATTGCATATCCCATACCTACAAATTCTACTGGCACACAGTTTAATATAAGTATGAAAACAGTTATGATATTTGGTCTCCTTTAAGATGTATCTACAATATGTATGCCAATGAAAGCATCGACAAACACAAGAGTATTGTTTCCATTTTGACACTACGCGTACATTACGTATGGAAAAAGTGACTTTGATTCATTAATATGTTCCATAATCTTTAATACACATACAGAGAATTAGGTCGAAAGTCGAAAAACATAATAGTTAAGTCATCGAAGTAAAATCACAACAATCATAAAATAAATATACTTTAAAGAAATACGTAGGGAAAAGTTTCAAAGTTTCAACTCATTATAAGACTTAGTGGAAACTTACGTGCAATATTTGCCAACCTTCAAAAAAAATTAAACCCTCTTTTTTTTCCAAGGAAAATCTACCTTAAAAATG
The DNA here is from genome assembly GCA_033980235.1 of Diadema setosum. Lineage (NCBI taxonomy): Eukaryota > Metazoa > Echinodermata > Echinoidea > Diadematoida > Diadematidae > Diadema > Diadema setosum. The sequence continues at coordinate 38,676,583 of CM067061.1, forward strand.
TTCATTTGATTTTACTATAAAAAATATATATATTTGTGCAAGATAAAATAGAACAAAAGCAATATGTCTCACCGTGTACGAAGGTGTCCATGATCTTTGGTTGTCAATGGTACTTATATAGAAATAAAATGAAATGAGAATGCTTGTCTGCGTGTGAGCAGCTGTGGAAGATATCAGAGAAGAAACTATAATTGTTTGTAGGAATATCTAAAGAAAAACAAAATATGTATTGAAAGTTTTCCTACTATCACTCAAGTGGTTAACTAAACTCCTATTTTTCAAACGTTATTAATTCAATTCTGTTTCTAATTATGATAGTCTATGACAAATTCCTCTAACAAGCAAAGTACACCTTGCGTTGTAATGTGTTGAGTTTTTAGGTGAGTATTTCTATAGTATCTTGAAATAAATAATCACACACATTGTACATATTGTGTCATTGAGGTTATGTCCTTTCGCATTTACATATGACCTTCAAGCACAACTGTTTTTAGAAGTGGAAACGATATTTTAAGCGTACTGAAAGAGAAACAGTGGTTAAAGGGATGATATAGTGAATGGTGGAGATGAGGATTGGCGGAGATGAGGCCATATTTTAAGTTTTTGCATGATACCAAAAATCACCTATGAAATGATACAGAGCAGGCCCTACTCCATTCCAAGATGATTGTTAATTCTATTAGATGAAAATCGGTTTTGGAATGGCTGAGACATCAAAAAACAAAGTATAATAAAGCGATCCCAATTAAATGGGGTCTCACCTTTTAGAAGGATTGCTCTGTTTTTGGATATCTCAGCCAGTCCAAAACCAATTTTTCGTCAAATGGACGTTGAATCTCTCTTGAATTCCAATGGTCATGCTCTTTCATATTTCAAAAGAGGTTTCTCATTTTCTCAACCAAAAAAAAAAAAAAAAAAAAAAATAATAATAATAATAATAATAATTGTTTTGGATATAAACTCCAAATTTCATTTTAAATGTTGGAAACATAAAATTAGGTCTTAACCAAAACCATACCATCGCTTTGAAATAAGCGGCAGTGTGTTCTCTAATACGTGACGGATGATTATGGTTTGCAGTTTTCATGCAGCTGTCAAATATAAAGATGTCATCAGAATATGTCTCTGCATAATACCTAATTATATGAATTGCAATTTACAGGGGAGGGGGGGGGGGGGGGCACCGGAGCTCATCTTCTAGTTGCGTGTGTGTCTGTGTGTTTGTGTATCTTTTTGTGTGTGTAAAGTATTTCCTGCTATCTATTCAGGAGGAGCTTCTGTGAGTTTCAAGTCAAATAGTTGACTATAACAAGTTGAATCAAAACTTGCCAAGGTTTCTTTGGGAGGTGTAAACTATTTTGAGGTGTCTCAATAATGATTCGAACGAACGAAACGGTTTTCATTTAGGTTCGACATGATAGATATTTAAGTTTGGAAAAGCTAAAAACTGTGTGCTCACCCTCCCCAAACAAAGGGAAAAACAAATGTTTAATATATTGTTTCCTTCAACTTGATTTGTTTTGTCTCGTTTTACCTTTGTTTGATTTGGTTTGATTTGAGATGATTTGTTTTGTTTTTTTGCCGTGCTGACCTTCCGTGTGAGCAGCAAAAGTGCAAAGAACGAAGTCTATGAATGTTTCCCTTGAGGACATGCCGCCGCAGACTGCCCTCAGCCGCACAGAGAGGGGGAGGGACGGGGGGGGGGGGGAGGGTGGATGTCTACGAGGACAAGTTCAACGGGGCATAGTACATGTACAATGTTGACGTCAAAAATCTACATCCGAAGTGGGGCAAACGGACCTTAATCCCAGAGCGCGCTCGAACACGAGCACATGGAATTAATGCCAAATACTGCAGATCGTTTTTTAAGCATTCTTAAATGTATACCCCATGAAACGGAATGATATTCATGAATTGCTACATCATTCTCATCTTTGCCTTCTTTTTGAGCTCCTAAATTTCATCCTCATTTTCCTGTATCCCTCTGCTCGTCTTTTTTTTTTTGTTTCTATTTTTTCTTCCCCTACAATCCTATCACGGTATTCACACTATCATTAGTTTCTTTGTACTATAGTGCACTGAAGTGCAGTGTGATATTATATTGTTATATTCCGCCATGTCAATTCCCCCATGTTATCTTTTTCTCTTTTCGCCCGTATACTGTCAGTTCGAATCAATTCATTCCACCCTGCCAATTATGTAGGCCTATCTTTTTTCCTCTATTTCTTTCTCTTCTCTTGAATAATTTTATGGTTCTTCCCAATTCTGGAAGACTCTTAACACACTAACTTATTGATTTTCTGGTCCTTTCCTTTCTATAATTATTATGTGTAGGCCTATATTAAAAAAAAAAATGGGAGTATTCACTTGTTTGACGTGATGTTGCTGCGACTTTACCATAATGTTCTCCAGTCACTATTTTATAAACTCCATGTTTAGTGGAGTGATATGCCTAATTTTATGGGTGAATGGCACTATATGTATCAGCGGCAATATCATGAGTGTTTGAGTTGGAATACTATAGTTATACATTATCATAGAAAAAAAAAATAGGCACAACAAGTTATATTATAGTTGAGCAGTGGCAATCGCAGACGAAGTGACAGTGTATTATGCTCACAAGGATGAGAGCAATAGCAGCAGAAGTCAAGATTTTTCGAAAGAGCATTCTAGTTTCGGATGTAATTCAGCAAATTTCTGGTGTCACTGTGCTATAACTGTAGTTGGACTGGTGCGGAGTATTGACGAATTATGACTGTTGCTGTTTCTATACCGTTTCACTGTTACCATGGGTCCATGCTGTTACCAAGGAGTTACTATTCAGATACTAGTACATGTACCTCCTTGCTGTTTTCAATTCAAATTAAGATCCATTTATTGTAAAGATTGGTGTACGGGGTGTATGACCACTGATGAACACTACGCATCTTTAGGACCGTTGGTGTTAAAGGCATAATTCACCATTTGCAGATGAAAGCATTAGTGCTTTAAAATAGTTCTAAAATGTGAGTTAGGGATAGAAACAACCACTGTCAAAATTTGAATCCATATAATCGATGTTAAGTGTTGTTAAATACACAAAATGTGAACAAAAGTTATAATAAAAATGTTTCCAGACTAAACCGTATACAGTTACGGTTTACTGAGAAAAACCCTGATATCTCCTTATATTTTAGGTTTTATTGCAAATATTTCATATGGTAGGATGTTTTATGATACAACAGACCTACACATATGCATCAAATGTGATATCTTGAACATTTTTGAAATCACTGCTCCCAAAGGTAAACTGGACCTTTAAAATGCATGTTTGGCGTTACAGGTACATCCACTGGATTTCCCGCTCTCGGCACAGATGAGCTAATAAACTCGAGCCGAATCAATTATTCCTCTTGGTATAAATCTTCGTCATCGAAGTTCTCAAGCTATGTCCCTGGCAACCAAACTTAGCTTTTATAAATTGTCCAGAAAGGAAATTGACCTTTTTCTTTCCTCCCAAGCATGGTCTATGAACGTAATATTTCCACCGACGCTTGAGAGCGGAAACAACATCTAAGAGCTTATTACGGCGTGTCAAGAATGGTTTCGTTTTTTTATAGCTCGCCAACAGCTGAGAACCATTCGGCACGAAGGCCGTGCTCGTGCACAAGTTCGCATAGTTGGCCATTTTCTGCCAGTGTTACAAGCTGTCATCAGGTAGGAAGGAGTATGGGAAGGAGGCATGTCTATGGAGAGTACCTCCTTGGTTCGTCCAGAGAGGTGGAAGAGCTGGTTCGTCAACGCTGCAGTGTACGAAAAGTTCTACAGCGTTTGATCTGAATAACTTCACGGAATGGTTGCATTTCATAGTGTATCTGATTGATTTATATCGTGAGATACGCAGGGAAGAAAAATAAGCACACATTCTTAACTAAACGATTTTAAAATCATTCTTATTCATTCTGCTCCATCATTAGAAGGTCCGTGATAGGGAATGATTCTGATCTGTACTAAAACGCATTTACTCATCAATCTATTTTATGTTGCAAAATAGTCTTCTGTATCCTGTTGCTTTTGAGGAGCCAAGATATCAATGTTTATTATGTATCTCGGATTTTACGCGCACACACACACCCGCACACGCACACGCACTCACATACACTCACACAATAATACACACATACTCACGCACACACATAAATGAATAAGCCCATCTTGGATAAGTAGGCCTGTAAATCGTCAAAGACTCCTTACGGCATGGCGTGCACTTTCCTATGACATCAAAATTGCAAGTTAAAATTTTCTATGAAAGTCCCGATAACTTGAACAAGTGCAAGAGAGTAGGATGAACGGAGAAAGAGAGAGGAAGAGAGGAGAGGGAGAGAGGGAGAGAAAAGGAGAGAGAGGAAGGGAGGCTAGCGTCTTGCCAACATTATGACTGGTCGTTAGAGCCGAGTTGGGTTTGTACATCCGTGAGCGCGTTGGAGGAAGCTGTTTACCGTGTGCTACGCCTCAAGGGCGGCCCGAATCGCGGGGCAGAGGGTGAGCAGACATCTGCGGCTAGGCTTGCCAGCGGCTGCTGCATTCGACCCCTGTGAAAGGGCGAAGCCGAAACGACTCTCCCGGGAAGGTGCGGGGGTAAATGTGTTTTGATGGTGCTGGCTGCACGATAGTCGAAGTATACCTCCCCATCTCTATTCTAACAAGTTGTGATCTAGTTTACAAATTTCAAATGGCTGACTTCTGTAGTAGACGATCTGATGATCAGAAAAGCATAATTCACGCTTACCAGCTTGATTGACTTTGCATTAGCTCAAAATACGGCATCACCAAAAAGGTTGTCCATGGCATTCAAATTGGACCTATTGAAGAGAACTTAACAAGATACGAGGCTTGCAAAGCGAATCTCAGTAAAAATTATGATGTTATCACGTAGAGTCGCAATCTCACATACGTATATGTTTAAAAAAGACTATTTCTCAATCATTGTAATTTGTGAACGATTAATCTTCAATTGCTGTGCTAGCTGACTCCATGAGCAAAGCCTGGAGAGAATCACGGAGGTCGAAAGAAGAAGTTTTCTTTCCATTTCCATGAAAGAATTGTATCAGCATTTTCATACGCCATACAAGAAACATCGTAGGCCCTATTCGTTAGTAGGCCCCATTACACCCTTTTTAGCCCATGTTGATTTTATTTTTTACACTCGTTAATATAAACACAACTGCGTGAATTTAACCCCCCCCCAAAAAAAAAAAAAAAAAAATCTTTTACAGTGTTCATTGTAAAACAACATTTACGCATTTCGGATTTGACTAATTTTGACAAAGCTAGCTCATAGAGAATATTTATTGGCTGGATGATAATATGATAGATTATATATATTGATGTATCCGATAGCTCTGTTTATAAAGATAAACATTCAAAGGTCCTTCGCCATTCAACATTGGAAAGAGTCATAAGGGGACTTTGAAAAGCATATTCATATGTAACCACGAACAGACCATGCGACGTTTTCGTTGTTCTGCATTTGATCTGATTTTGGTATAATACCGAAGCCATGGATAAGAACATAACAAAGCAATACAAAAAGAACCCAGCGAGACCCCAGAAAAAATCCAGACAATATGATACCTCTCCAAAATGGACAGCCATATGGGACGGCAAGAGCAGGGTAAAAGAAGGCATCATCTATGACTGACCTTCCCTTATGTCAACACCACGCATGAGCAGCGAAATGTTAGTGACTCTGGTGTCATCGAGATAGGGAAGGCTACCAGATGACTTCCACCATTAAACTCTTTTGGATTAATTCTTTACCTCCCTCGGGGTCTTCCCCCACATCTTTTATGATCGTGTACTTGGATAGTATTGCGCCGTGAGAATCATAAATGCTAACTAGAGGACAAACATCGGAAAAGGAGCAAGCGGGAGGGTGGAGATGACGAGTTTGGCGGCGGCTCCCTTCTCTCTCGAAGACCTTCATGTCAAAGATGCAATCCATTTCTTCATATCTGCTTGGTAGTCAGGCATCAGCGGACAAAGAGATAAAACAGAGAAGGAAGATTGGGAAACATTTGATTGCTTATCCATGTGAGGATCTAGCCATTGTGGTTCACAGTAAATGGTACAGTACTATCATGATGGATCACTGGTGTTCACTTCTTCAGTATGAATGATGAAAGAAGCGAGCTGTGGTTGCGTCATTAGAATTCATTCCATATTAATGTCATACACGATGCTACAAGATCCATGTACTGTTGCGCTAAAAAAAAGTTTAAAGTGGGGTCAGATTTGAAACAGAAATATCATGTGTGAAACTGCTGCTGTAAGTGAATGATTCTAAGACTCACACTTTTGAGATATCAATGTTCACACATTTTATGTGCATTACTCATTGTATATCCTTACTCTATATAAATTATTATATAATTTATTCATTCTTTCATCTCACATCATTTGATATATCTATTTTCTTTTTCATTTGTTAGTATGCCGTGTATATTTACATATGGACAGTGCAACGATATTTCTAATGATGATTTACATAATATTTTTGTTTCTTTTTTGTCACTCTCCGGGTGTATGTTCCTGAGTACACATGGTATACAAACTAAGCACAGGCAAGCGTGAAACCTATAGGGTCATGGATAATGATTGCATGGAATGCAGTTTCAAACAGGACATTTCAAGCGTCAGCGTAAAAACTATGTATATCATAGTGGATACAGTTCGGAATGCACATACTGTACCTGGTATTGGCGTGAAAATAGTGAGTGAAGATATAATATATATCTTCCACAGACTTTAAGATTTGTTTGTCTTGTAGGGACTAACAGCAAAGTTGAGCATTTACATCTTGCAGGGCCCTAGAAAAGAATACAATTGAAGTTTAACACTGTTGATTTGTCCAAGTTTTTTTTTTTTTTTCAGTGTAAAAGGGGAGAAGAGTAATAAAAAACATTATTCTCACATTAGTTTTGGTTTTATCAGCACAGGAAATTCAACTGCCCGCCGTTTCCTAAACTTTGCCACTGACATACACATAATCAATAGTCGGCTTTGCTGTACATTGGATCCGTTTGACATTCCGCTAGTTTTGACGTCTCACCGTAAACACGTAGGCCTATACAAACTTTCTGCATTTCACCTCATGTAGTCCTACAATTTAGGAATGAGCCCCTCGCGACGATGGAGATTTCGGGCGACCTCTTCGAATGTGATTTGAGGGAGCGATATCGTAGGGGGACAAACCCGGGCCACGAACCGAGGTTCTCGTCTGTTCTCCTATGCGGGAAGACCAAATCCTACCAATTTAGGCAAAGAAAACAAAGAGGTGTGAAGCTGAGCCTTGGGTAGGCTTCACTGCGCAGTCTCGTATGGGAATCGATGTCCCTGTGTATGTCGTCCCCTTAAAACTTTACTCGTCCCCTACTTTTGTGCGTTCACGAAGATGTTAAATACTTACTATTCAGATAAATACTTAATAGTATCACCGTGATCTGATTTTACTTTGAATCAATTTATCTGCTTGTTTGTTTGTTTGTTTGTTTGTTTGTTTGTTTTTTGATTGATTGAGCAAGTTGATATTGGTTCATTCGGCAGCAATACAATGCAGCTTCGAATTGGAATTAAGAACTGTTTTACACCATAAACATTGAAAGTGAAGTAAAAACATGCACATCAAACAGATATAAACCTACCAATGTTAATTTCCCCATTCAATAATCAATTCTTTTTACGCGTTATTAATCAATGTATATTCGTCTTTCTCCTAAAATGACTTTAAACCGGATGGGACCTAAAGGGAATTAACTCCAAAATGATTTGGTGAAAGCTGCAATGCAGTAGAACAAATACAAACACAATTAATCGTTTCACGTGTTTAATCTCCTTTATAAAAAAAAAATCATACCTCTTGTTACTCACATCATACAAATTTTGTTGTTTTCCGTCTATTCATGGCATTTGAACGTTTCGCACGTTGTTGGTAGAGAGACAAGTAAACTGCTAGGACAGTTTTTGCTAGTACTTCACATGAAGTCCCACTTAGCGACAGGGGCATACTGAAAATCCTTTCTTAACGGCATCCTTTAGAAAACCAATCTTGATTCGGAGGAAAGAGGGTGGAAGGTTGACTAAGCTATTCCCTGAACCGAGAAGAGTTTGTGTGTTTTGTGGTTTTGAGTTTAAAAATCTGAGTTTTGGGTCACATACCTGACACAATAGTAAGTTATACTGCAATGTTTGTACAGGAGTTACACAGAATCTACAGTATCGTTGACTTTATAAGAATGCAATCAAATATAGCGAAAATTGTGCATAGGTTGAATAGATCTGATTCCACGTTTTAAAATACACAGTGAAATAAACAAGAAAAAACACAGCATATCATGGAGGTAATGCTGACTCACACTGTATCATCTTTACATGGCAAATATAATGAAGTAAATAAAAGCATGGTGACAAAAGTGGTTCAAACTGGAGAGGATAGAACGAGATTGAAAGTATTTCAGAAAAGACCATTATTGTTAGGATGAAATGATACAGGTGATGAACTCAGGTGATTCGGTAAAACAAATTGAAATTCCGCAGGATGTCAGAACTTAACATTTTTACCAGACATTCAATTACTAACACTCTTGGAAGAGTGGTCTGCGCATCTGAATATTTTATAAACAGATGTACGGCGTCATACAAATGCTGTGAAGAACATCATCATTATCATCTTCGTCGTCATCATCATCATCATCATGTCAGGTCATCAGTTTCGTTTTTGACTTCATTCTCGAAAATGAAAAGCGCGAGTATTGTCTATACTCATGAGAACGCGATGATCATGCAGCAAACTCTTATTTCCACTTGCACAATCAAATTTGTGGGTAAATTAATTACAATTAGTAGAGTTTCATATGCATTTTCATCAATCGAATCTCTGCAGCATTTTCATTTTGTCCCAATCAAATGTGTTATACGTTTCGTGGATGCAAACATCAGTAAAATCCCTTGTAATATTTGAATTATTCGCCATGTTTTTAAACACAGGTATCGGATTTCCTATACTCACACAAAATGTTGCTATGACAATGAAGATTGTGTTTTCAACGTTATTGTTTTTACTTCTTCTTCAAGCTGTTGAATTTACAGCTACAGTTTGTGTAGGTTCGGACTATTCCTACTCTCTTCCACTCTTAAGAACAGAAATATTGAATTTAGATAAAACTGGAAATGAAGCAAAAAGAAAAAGATTTGGAGGTATAATTTTTGTTTTTTGATTTACAAAATTTTAGCAGTACTGGTTGCAACACATAATAATGCAAATTAAATAGGCTATGAATAATTCAATCTTTCAATTCTTCTACAAGTTTGAACGCGCGCGCGTATACACACGCATCCACACACACACACACACACACACACACCACTTTACAAAATAATGTTTGGAGTTTTGAGTCAGCAACTGCAATGCCTCCTCGCCAGCAATCTATCATTTTAATGTTTAGCAACTCTACGATGATTCTCTCTCTCTCTTTAAGGTACACAATTTTCTTTATTGTTTTATCGGTTTATTCATTCATTTATGTTTATCCATCTTCAAAAGGACGGTCTCTTTACCGCCATACTGATTTTCTTTTGTAAGGAAGCCCCGGGCCAGATGCATACTCGAATTTATTTCAGAAAAGAAATTCATACAGTACAAAGTATGGTAATTTTTTTTTTTTTATAGAGAGACAAGGGAAGACTTTGAAGACATCATAATTTAATCAAATTTGCATAATATTATCATTATGTGGTTGCGGCCAACATGATTGTTCAGTGAAAACAATGTGAAGTTTTGAAATTCCAGAACTGTCTGACTTTCTATCCGATTTCAATTAAACTTTTAGGGATTCCTTTGCGTGTTTCTACTCTATCTATATAAGAGGCATTTTTGACATGGAGTGGAGTCGCACTTACACAATATGATGGACTTTATACGTACCTTTAAGGTTACGGGCTCGCCATTACATTTTGCTCCTACTTCTACGGGTCGTCATACCTCCCTTGCTCGTGTGTGTTCTAGCTTGGGGCTAAGTACGGCGCTGGCGATGACATGCGCTATTTAGTCAATGTCGATGGACGGATAAGACGCCATGGTCTAGAAATATCAAAAGGGGGAAAGAGGACCATTGCCCTCTGAGAAAGTACTTTTCCAGAGAAACCTTCACTACTCTCGTCTTACCCCACACTCATCCTCTCTCTCTAATTTTCGTCCCAAGTATTTTGCTAAGGCCAGAGGGATCTGTGATACGTTGTGATGGCATGAATCTTGAATTAAGATATAAAACGTCTTCTTCTTCTTCTTCTTGTTTTCTTTTATATCATTTTGCAAATACATGTATAGCAGTACAATGACTTTATGATAGACTAGAGTGCGTCCGAGGAGAATCTAGTGTAGATGCCTGCTCGCCATTTTGTCTCTTTTCCTCTCTCTCTCTCTCTCTCTCTCTCTCTCCATTTCTTTGCCCGACTCAGTTTTTCCCAATTTCCTCTGTCTTCCCTCTTGTGCGTTTCAGATAAACGGAAATAATAAGTTTATTTGTTAATGTCCAATTCTGCAGTGGCTTTAATCCTGCGATGTTTTACTTGGCCATTTACATTTATATTTACGAGTGGCAATGCATTTTCCATTTTAATCATGACTGTAACATTTCTCATTTTCTTCTTTTTCCCTACAGTTAAAATTGAAGAACGAGTGTCAAGCTTGGATCACCTTTCACTGATGGTGGAAAATATCAACACGCCGTGCACTTTTCCAGGGGCGAGAGAGACCAGCGAAAAGTCTAAGGGCGAAACATAAAGGGACAACACCGTGTTTCTTTCTTTTTTTTTTATGCCTCCGCCCGAAGGGTGTCGGAGGCATTATTTTTCATCTCTCTCTTGCTCGATGATTTCCTGTTTATCAAATTGGCAACACAGGCAAACTATCACAAATTTCAAGATTCAGAGAAAGTCCTATGAGTAGATTTGACATCATCGCTTATGTGTGCCTGTTGGAGATAGGAGCTTTGCCAACAGCCCCACCGGGATAATAACATCCGGGACCTTTGGCAAGACAAGCTCGAGTAGTGTGATGGCGCTTTTTCTCTGCAAGCGGACACGGACATGTAACAATGGCGCATCCGTATTCTGAAACTGCTGTGTGCACTGTATACATTGCGGTCGAAACAGATGAATTGAGATGAAACAACAAAGAAAGAAAAATCTTTTTTTTTTTTATCTATTCTTTAAAAAAAAATCAGAACCAATGAGCAGTGTTTGATTTTTGTTTTGTGTAATTTTTTTTTCTGTGCGTGTGTGTGCATGCTCTTCGAAACTACAACAATGTCCTGTTGACGGTGGAAACAAAACAGATGACCACTAAATAGGTCAAAGATGATATAAAAACAAACAAACAAACAAACAAACAAACAAACAAACAAACAAACAAACAGGTAGGCCAAAGTCAAATCAGCTGTGTGGCCCATAAAACAGTTTTTCGTCATTTAAACATCGTTTAGTTGTAGTTTTCACGTATCTTCACGGCTCATATCATCATGAATGGTAGCTACCGGCTATATGTTTATTTATTTTTTTCAATCTTCTGCATTAACATGCCTATGTATCGTTTCTGTCAGCACTGATATCCAAACCAAAAGGTGTCGCTTGCTCGATCGAGAGGTGTATGATATCAATCTTATCACTCATGTGACATGCACAGATCACGGAGCTACAACACGGTGATTGGGGGGAAACGGTGTGGATTTGTGTTTCATTCGTACAGTGTCTTATTCGTATTCTCTTTCCTATTCGAAATAAAAATAAGATGCACGGCAAAATCTAAAGACTTGATTACCTTAAACTCCACTAACTTCGTAAGGGAGGATTTGGAAATAAATTGCAGATGGAAGTAGTCTAGAGGCTGATTTCATTTCCTTCTCATATTTACCAAATGTGTAAACAGTACTTTAAAATGAATCGTAGTTTGGGCTTCCAAATATTGTCCCTGTGTGAAACAGTTTTTCTGTTCTGTTTTGTTTGTCTTTATTTTTATTGTTTGCTACACAGATTCGGTAATATAAAAATGTGAAGGAAAAAAAATCTATGTTTGATTTGCTTTGATTCATAATATCCGTTCACAGTCCGCTGATTTACGAGACTTGTGATATCAATTTATCCATGTCCCGTAAAGTTGGCCCAAACTTTCAGTCCAGCGTCCTGATTAATTTAACAATCATGTCTTTGAACTTCAGCAGATCAAACGCAAATGATTTTTTTACAATGATTTTTTTTTACAAGACACTATTCGAACAAAAAAGTATTTATGCGTGCTTGCTGAGAAAACCACAGATATAGGAAATTAAATTCTTTTTAAAAGATGTTATATGTAGGATATCAAATTTGGCCTCACTGAAACATTATGAATCAAAATGAGGAAATCCTATACAGAGAGTTTGCTTATTGTTTTGTTTTGTCATCACTTGTCAGATCGGTTCTGTGAGGTTAGCTGAATTTAGGATTTTTGTTTTCCTCCGTAAAAAAAAGTGGTTTCTAGTTTGGCATGCATCAATCTATGTAGGCCTCCTTTCCTTCAATTTACATTTGTTAAACTTATTTGTGTGATAACAGAACACGTTCCCAAAATATGAATGCGTTCTAGATGTCTGTCATGTAAACATTTAACATCTGAAACTCATTGTTGCTATGGAAACAACTATAACACAGTAAGAGGTTTGTCTTATGATGTGTTTTTTGTTTGCTCTTATTTGTTTGAGACATTTTAGTGTTCAGTTTTGTAGCATAACAAAAACAATAACAAACGAACAAACAAATAAACAAACAACCTCACGTGGACTCCACTATAACTGTCTTTGACAGGATGACACGGACATTGACGGAGTAAAAGACTGTGCCACCGCGCCCTCATGCGGATGTTCCTTGTTTTTTATTTTTTAAACAAAATAAAACTGTGTGTCATCCCTGAAAAAAGGGGGCAAATGTTAGGGCGAGAACATTCAGAATGTGTCACTTTTTGTACGGGCATGGAGCCAGATGACTTTTATTTGTTTTGATTTTCTTCCATCTAACCGTCATCTTTAATTGCAAGTGACAGCGATGATGAAGTGCTACGTGCCAAGCGATTCGAAACAAGCAGGAGTAACATTTCAATTTCTTCTTTTCACTTTCGTAGAAAAGGGAAATCTTGGGACAGGTTATCAAGACTGGTGACCACCACGCGAAAATCTCGATCTTTGGGAGAATTGCATAGCATTTCCTCTGAATTTTAAAAATGTGTCAAAAATAGTAACCGAATTGTCAGTTATAAACATCATTTTTCAATAATGACTAAGAGCAAGGCAGGTATTGAAAGCAATATTCACACTTGCACTCGTTGTCTTATGACTCTCAACCCACGATTTGCAAAATCTGTACCAAAAATTAAACAACTCAGTTGTGGACTGGTACATATATCCTACTAGTTCCATGTATGCAAATTTTGTTGTAGACACTAAAAGCCAACAATGACTTTAATGATTTTGCTGAGTAAAAATGCCAAACACAACCATGTGATATACTTCTTCTCTGTTGGAAAGCCGGGCCGTTGTGTATCTTAAGCTCGTCCAAAGTTATTAGTTTATACATTAATTTTATTTTTCCATTCAAAGAAGAAAAAAGAGAAGTGTAATAGGAATCACAAATTCTGGGACAATAGAATACAAATGAAAAAAAAAATTACTGTGACATTCTGTAATTGACGATAATTGAGTTGATGTTTATGTAACAATTTTTGCGATTCGGACCAACATGTATTTGAATGACAGTACAATGTAATAAATATCTATTAATTGTTATACCTAATTTACGATGCAAGGAAATGCAATATGACGCCTTTACAAAGAACTATGCAATTAACTGAGAGTTATTTTGTGTGTAATTTGTCGTTTGTTTATGTCTGTATGTTTTCTGACGTGTGTGTGTGTGTATGCTGACGTGTGTGTGTGTGTATGCGTGTGTGTGTGTGTGTATGTGTATATTGGCTAGTTTGAAAAGTAGTCTCTGAAGTCTTGACACATGCGTAATGACAAATCAGTATAATGGCACAAGTTGTAAAGAGTTATCTGAACTACGTATTTTAAGAAACCTTTCATACAACCATTCAAGTTTTTTAAAAAAGGTAACATTAATATGTTATATCATATTACGAATGATATTCGTAATACGTAATATGAATAATATATTATATCATATATTCTTAATGCGAAAAACGGTTGATTGATTTCTTACGGTTCATCTCTTTATCCACTGCTTTGAATGAAAGAAAGAAAACATGAAATACTTCCATATTTGATTTAATTTGATTTGATTTGATTTGATTTGATTAGATTTATTAATTGACATATAAAAATAAATGGTCTTTCTTAACTCCTAAAATGTTCAGATGCCTGGTTCTTAGCATTCTCGTGATTTTTTTTTTTTATTTTCACTGAAGATGAAAATAGTCATAATGTCAGAATTCATGTAATGTTTAATCACAAAACAAAATCGAAAGAATGGTTTGTCATGAATTAAATGAACCGCCTTTAGAATAGTGAAAAAAGGGTGCAAGTTTTATTCTTTTCATGTGATTAATGGCAGGTCTGAAACTAGGTTACATAGTTGTTCGCATTTTGACTTTCCTAACCAGTATGGTACCTGTGACACAATTTTTGTGTAGGGGTCAAACAAAGGGGGTCCATCGCATTTAACAGATGAGAAGTTTTTAATAGCATCATACTTTCGTTCTACCTTGTTGGCCGTGACCGTAGGCTGCGGTGTCACCGAACCACACTCACGAAAAAGTGCCGTGAACTTCTTTGCTCAGGGGGGAAAGCGTTCTCAGACCAATTTACGAGGCGGATCTCCTAAGATAAAAAGTGGTGAAAACCCTTCTTTAAAACTCTCTCGCTGGCCGCAGAAACAACAAAGAATCCTTCCGAATTTTAAGAGTGCTGCTCGGAAAGGGGGACCCTGTTTGGGAAGAGCGGTGGAAAACAAGTTCTCGAAAGTGTTTGTGTAAAAGTCCAAAATAAACAGACGGGCGGAAAAGGGGATCAAGACTCGAATTGAAAAGGGGGCAAAAACCGTTGTGGTATAGGACAGACTCTACCAATAGATGGCGTTGTGTAAGGCACCACTAAGTTTTTACAAGTGGAATCGTGAGAACAGTGTATTGAAAGCAATTACAATTATACCCTTCAGACCCTTTTCATGTAGGAACTTCATCAGAGATGCTTCAATGTGATTGATAACACTGGGATGAAATTGAATTGGAAGTGGTGGTTTGAAAACAAGTTATGGTTGATGAGGAGTCATTTTCTAAAATCCATTCCTTTAGAGTCAAAGGAATTAGCGTGCGGGAGTGCGTTTTTCTGGGGAATCACGTAGTCTGTACGAGACATAGACATATGTTTAATTCAGGTGTAATTTGTTCGACCTAATTCACAGAGAAGCCAAATGTAAGATGTCATTGGATCCTTTAGCAAACGTATGTCGTTCGTAACATTATTGCCTGAGGTATAACTAAATGATTAAAGGTCCTGCTTACCTTTGGAAGCAGTGATTAAAAAAAAAAAAATGTTCAAGATACCACATTTTGATGCATACGTATGTGTAGGTCCGTTGGATCACAAAACATCCTACCATATATATATATATATATATATATCTATATATATATATATATATATATATATATATATATATATATATTTGCAATAGAGCCTAAAATATAAGGAGATATCAGTATTTTTCTCATTAAACCGTAACTGTAGTAGACGGTTAAGTTTGGAAATATTTTTGTTATAACTATTGTTCACAATTTGTGTATTTAACGACTATACGTATTAAAATTTGTACAGTGGTTGTTTTATCCCTAACTCACATTTTAGAAATATTTTAAAGCACTAATGCTGGGTTTTTGTTTCTTCTGCAAATGGTAAATTATGCCTTTAAAATTCCCCTGTTTCCAGGGTTGGGCCATTCTGAGTACAGCTGTATAAAGCAGTACAGCATGTCTGACCGAGAGAAAATCAGTTTTGAAAAGATTAAAAATAGGCATAGTATACTGTTGGAATAGATAAAGAGGATACACATAATAAAAGGACAACAGTAAAATTTTTAGAGATATTGGAGATCACGAGTTTTGAATGTATTCCATTGGAACAGACCTCATTCTGTTTTTGGGTAAAAAACCTTTGGAAGAGACCTTTAAGGTGTAATGAACATAATTACCAAACACGTATTGTGTGCAACGTGTGGCATACAGCCGCATTCAGAATCAGAGGTAATCTGAGGTAATGGCCAAATACACATACACGGAACAATTGTGCTCGGAAAGGTTCTTTTATTGTAAGAGAAGGCAGGCAGTGGTAAGCTAGCTTCACACCACGTGTCTGATAACCACATACTACCCGCACAGTATTACTCAAGATATGTCAGCAACTTAATCCCCAGATAATCTGTTGTACATAGAATTATGCTCTATTGCCCCAACCAACCTCGATGTTTCTTGGGTGAGGTGTGCGACGGTTGTTCCTGACGAGACGTTCCGTGCGGGCTGCTTGCCTGGGCAACAGCTGTGTGGCCCTAAACTATTGTGTTATACAAAACTCTGCGGCGTGAAGATTGCCCCCAACGTGATCTTTCACCTGTCCTTGCGAGACACGTGGCTAACTGACATGACGACTTCCAGGCGAACCCCCGTGAGAAGTGGGTGGGGTGGGACGGGGAGGGAGTATACAAGAGGTACAGATTTCTCCGCCAACGATGATCACAGTTGTGAAAGGAACTCAACAATCTTATGATATCATAAACAGGTCGCGGTATTAGGGGGTTCTAACCGAGGGGAAGATACTCCACGTGTGAGATGGAGAGAGAAACTTGGAAGTTTTTCTTAACTGTCGCTTCCTTAAAACAGAGACTTAAAGGGATGGTAGTTTTGGTTGAGATGGGGCTTCAGATGCTAGATTTCCAACTTTTTTGTGAGATAATTAGAAATCTTTTATGACATGTGAAAGAGCATACAATTCCAAGAAGAATTCAATGTTTATTTGATGAAATTTAGAATATTGTTTTTTTTTTAATGGTTGAGATATCCAAAAGTAAAGAGATCCCAATAAAGGTAGGACGAGAGGTGGGACCCACCTTTCATTAGGACCACTTTCTTTTACTTTGTTTTTGGATATGAGCCATTTCAGAACCAATTCTCATCAAATAAACGTTTAATTCCTCTCAGCATAGATATACTGTTTTATATTTTATAAGTGGTTTCTAATTGTCTCTAAAAAGTTAAAATCTGAATCCCAATCTCGACCAAAGCTATACATCCCTTTAAGATCATGCAATCTAGGACTCAAATCCATCAGTGACCACATACTAAAGCTCTATTGCTCTATAACCCTTCCGCTTGCCATCAGCGATAACTGAAATCCTGGTACATGGCGCAATGATCTTTTGTCATCAACACATCAGTGTAGAAAGTGAATGGTGGGTAAAACTAGCTTTTATCCAGTCACCAGGATACTTTAGGTCAACCGAATAATGTCTTTCACACTATTGTACCCAAGGATGCTTAATTTCTAAACCATTCATCATCAAAATTGTAGCATATTTTACCAGTGCTACAACTGTCTGCCTACACAGAGATTGATGTATTTTGTTGTTTTTGTTTTTGTTCGTTTGCCCTTATCGAGTGAGCTTGAGCAATCTGCATCAACTATTGCAGAGTTGCAAAACTTAGAGGTAACATTGAACTATGGCAGAAAGAAGCTCAAGAAAATGATAGCCGAAATAAACAACGAATTCTCATGGCGAGATAAAGTGTCGTGGTTTGTCAAAATCCCTGTTCTCTACGTGGTCGAGAAGAGCCGCCCGGATCAAAGAGGGCTCCCCGAAGATCAATAGCGCCATCTACGCCGCTTCCACGGTTTCGGTGGAAGATGTGCCAAAGTACTCGTGGAACTCACTGGAGCAGGTCTGACTCAACCTTTGATGATTCAACACGTGCAGGCCAAGGTTATCACATTGACTTTGCCCTCCACGTCAAGATGCATAGAAATGAAGTGAGACAAACAGTCATGGAGACCACAAGAAAGACAACCAGACCGACAGACAGAACACAGGAAATACAGAGCATAAACTTGTATATGGCTTTTTATAATGTGTACAGTTGTATAAAGAGTAAAGGTTAGTTTTGTTTTTGTTCAGAAAATAGGCTACGCACCATTTTTAAAACATTTTAAAGTAAGTCTATCATCAGATTTAGAGAAATTAAACCTTTTCAGTAGTACCTGATTTGTTACATTACAAAGAATATTCTTGGAGCTATGATTAAGACCATCTGTTATTTTTTTTTTGTTAGCAGCTTTAAGCAAAGAGCTCAATTCAACAAGAATGGATTAAGCTCTTTCTGCGATAAAACTCTTCACATCTGTGCGTGCGTGTGAGAGTGCTTTACTTGTTTAAGCAAAATATTGTTTCGATAAAGATATGGTGAGGTGAATAGTATTTTTACACAACAAACAAACACTGGTTCTGTCTTTCAAAGAAATATCTCTGAAATTTCAAGATTTTCGACATACGAGATAAAAACTGTAAATCTGTGCTGTTTCTCTGTCGCTGAATCTCCTTTTAATCTAAAATTGTAAGATTAATACTGATATCATAATCATTATTTCATGTAACAATGTCCTGTCACTTTGTTTTGATCGAAGTGATTTTCGTTCCTTTTTAAAGTTTTATGTGAATACTAGGGTTACATCAAAAAATTTATTTGACTTGAAAATTGATTTGTCTATTTCTGTCCTGTGTCCCCTCCATCCATTGGTACGAATAGAGTAAATTGTAACCAGATTTTATATCCTCACTTTCCACAATAAGATTAGT
The DNA here is from genome assembly GCA_033980235.1 of Diadema setosum. Taxonomy (NCBI): domain Eukaryota; kingdom Metazoa; phylum Echinodermata; class Echinoidea; order Diadematoida; family Diadematidae; genus Diadema; species Diadema setosum. The sequence continues at coordinate 38,695,504 of CM067061.1, forward strand.
CAATCGCTCATGTGTGGCAATCTGATTTTGAACTACAAAAGAAGCAAGCTTCACCGAAATATTCACCAGCATGAGGTTTCATGTGATATTCAGGGTCTATTTTGTCGATTAGTAAAAAGGGTGGAAATCTAATTTACCTTTGTCGGAAATCCCCACTGGTTGTGACTCGATTTCTTTCGTATAGGGATTCATCATGATTTTGTACGTTGTCATCGCAGGCGCTTACTAGCTGATTTGTCGCGATTGGACAAATTTGTGAGGACACCGTTGCCAATTTGCTGCGCTGTCACCTTTCGTTTCGGCGGAGGCACGTCCGAAGGAACTCTTCACTTGATCGATGTGGCGGTAGGCGACTATCGTCTAAATCAAATTTCCGAGTGCAATACGGGGGTCCGGTGTGGACAGGGCCATTATTACGTCACTAACGCACCCCTCCCCTCTCTTACTTTCCTAACTTAACTGTTATGGTAATGTCTCTCAAACGATATTTTGAGATGACTCATACATACGCCATGATCAGCAGTCTCTTCGTCAATCACAGGCTTGCAAACAAGGAAAAAAAAAACACACAAACACGAAAAACAAAATCTCCTGTGTCATCAAAGACTCAAACTGTGATGCAATCTTGTCGTCATCTCGTATATAAAACGTTGTTAAGTATTGTAACAGTTTAACATGATGTGTTGTCAAACTTGTCATGAATACTCATTACAATAAAAAGGATTTTCTATCGGTGCATATAGGAGCACGCCACACCCTTGGACACGCCCTTGGACACACCCTTAGACACACCCTCACTCCATAAGATTTCTTCTACACGTAATGACAGCAAAAAACAAAAAACAAAAAACAAAAAAACAAAAAAAAGATTGATTGTGCCAAAAGCAGAAAACGATAGACGTCATATTGAAAGATATATTAGCTATTTTTGATAGCTCCAACAAATTCAGTTTCAATGAATAATATAACTGCAAAGGTGCTATTGTCCTTTTTTCGGGTGATGTGAAGCTAGTCGCTGTCTTATCATACTGATTAGTCAAGATCACACTGCACCATTCTTCCACCCGCTTTATCAGCTACCCGTTAAACTTCGTATCATTTTCAAAGTATTATTGGTGTTCTTTCGTTCTGTCAGTCATTTTTTTCCCAGAGTGTAACATTACTATAATTAAACGATATGACCCTCCCCCCTCCCACCCTAGTCCTTCCTTTGTCATGTACTTGCCTGTTTGATGTTCCAAAAGGAGGTAAAACGTGATAAGATCTATCCATTTCGCATGGTGGATCGCACGATGGAGTTAACTAACTGAAAACGTAGAACCGAAACAAAAGTAATTATTAGAAACTTTCAAATATAGCATCAAGTCACATGTCTTCACATTAGCATGTGGCTAGATAATGTATTCGTTTTTCTTCTTTATGTCTGTTTAGCTGTTTATTGTTTTTGTAATTATTGCGCTACACTACACTGCGCTTATTTGAGCACCTAATCAGTCAGACCGCAACGCTGCTGTTAATGAGCCCAAATCAAAAATTTATCGTACGCGCAGGTTTTTGCGCATGTCCTTCTTAGCACCCGAGATTTTGCGAGATAATTCAGAGACAAAGTGCATGGTCTACGAGATTCACTTATTGGCGACATGAAGATCTACTATCCGTGACTACCTGACATGGTTTGTGAATATTTGAAATAAATCACACCTTTCAATGCTTACATTATACAAAATGAGCTTATGATACCATTATTCATATCTCTGCATTATATCGATATTTTCCAAACGACCCTGAGACAAATTAGAACAAGGCTTTCTATTTATTGCCAACCCGACCCGTTCATAGGTTGAATCACCACATGAATGATAGTCAACGTTTTAGATATACCTGTTATAATAGCACACTAAGAACTGAATTGGTCCCTCGCTTAGAAAACAATAAAAATTGAAAGTCTCGTCGAGTAAAAATCATAGTGTGGCAATTTGAGATACATGCGCTCCCAGGGTATCATTAGATAAATTACTCAGCGATGTACTTACAGTGGATTAATAAGGAATAATTATTCTGATACCAAAAAGAGAGCCCCAGAGAACTCCTGTGTGCAAACACAGTGCTAGATCTTTTATTATTGATTTGTATGCTATTTATTAATGCACTCTACTCTTATCTAGTTGTGCCGGCAAAAAAAAAAAAAAGTTCAAGCCAAAGTTGAGCTGTCGATCAGAGTGGAGTGTTGTTCTTGTTGTTTACGTGGAGATCTTACACCAGCTAGCTGCAGTTGCCTGAACCTGAGCGCGTATACACACATTGTGCGCGCGCACACACACACACCATAGGGTCCTACACTGTCATCTACACACAGTGTATTACTGTTATGTAGAGTACACGTTTACTGTCATTCCGCGAGGTGCGTTCAACTCTCCACTCAGAGGGAATTAACCAATCAGAAACGCGTATTCGCGGCAAACTGAAATCTCGTCAAAAATTAACTGTACAACGCAATGATTTATTCGCCAACCTGACCCGTTCATAGGATCAGTCCACATAAAGTCATTATGTTTTCATAGAATGATATTTCCTCTTTCATTTTATAATTTCCTTGTTCAGTATATTTTATATGTCATAAACTTTCAAGTGGTCGAATTTCATCAAAGTACAACTCTTCAGCTTTTTATCGATATATAAATCATGAAGATTGATAATGTCGTTTAGATTTACAGACACTCTAAAAATGTGGTCTCCCAGCTCATTACGTATTCATGTCCGCGAGGTCCATGCATACGCGTACGATAAATGCGAAGGCTTTTCAGGACGTTGCGGTCTGACTGTAATACAGTGTCTAAAATAGGTACAGTGCTTTTCAAATATTCATGTCATTACTCATAAGTAGCATCAGCAATGTTTGGGCGATAAGTTGCATTTGGATTGTTCTTTGTGTCGGACTGTTAAAGACATTTATTTTTTGTTTAAAACTTTTTTAATGGATGAACAGATATTATGACGCAAGGAACACGTTTTATGTGATATTTGCATTAATATCCCCCTTTCTTTCTTTTTTTCTGAATGAGACATTTTCACCACCTCATAGCGGTAAACTTTCATATTTTTGACGTTTGTGTTGTTTGAGGAAAAAAGTTTGGTCACATTATCCATCCACACATGTGTCTGTCTGATAAATGTTGTAGTCTTTCTTTCAGGTTATACCTAAAATGGAAAAACCACTAAAAATAGTAGAGGCCGTATTTTGGGAATGTTGCGGTCGTTGCGGAGACTGATATAAAATACAATGTGCTGATGTCCATGAACCTTCAGTTTCTACTCGCATATAGAAACAATGTCATATTCCTCTTTATATCGAATAAATTTGCGTTATGACTAACAAATCATTCATATTGCACACTACCACGTGACTATGCACCTGTTGGTATGTTTACACTTGCAGTCTCTTTTTGTTGTGTGTATTTTTTATTTTCTGTTTGTTTGTTTGTTTGTAAGCAAGTCATCAAACTGGCAGTACAATGTATTTCCGTTTTGTTATTCACTTCTTTCTCAAGTATCCTCGTCAAGCTACTGCTTAAATACCGATGACGGTTTTCGGTCTCTTCATTTTAACTCTGAACACCTTTCTTATTTAGATAATGGTTCAGAAGTAAAGAAAGTCTTAAATGTCCACTACATGTTCAATTCGATTTCAATTTAAAAAAGGAAAATAAAACAACTGAATGGTGAAAATATCATCACAATCTCACTAGAAATATAAAAGTTGTAAAACTAAAAGTTTCACGTGTTTTTAGGAAGAAGTACTATTGGACACAGCCACTGAATATAAAGGATATTATTCATTGAACAGTGCAACATCAAAATAAATCGCCACTCCCACCCACTGGGTATTATTGGTCGTTGGTCAGTAAACGTAAAATGGGACCAATATTCCAGAATGGTACCATAAGTATCAAGTTTCAAAATTCATGCAATCCCAACATGTTTGTGCCTTTGCTCGCTTCAACTCGTTGAATCAACGAGCTTTTGCAAGGTATTGATTTTGTCAATAAATAGATAAATAAACGAATAAATAAATTAACAAATAAATAATTAAATGATTTGATAAATGAATGAATACATAAATGAATGAATGAATGAATGAATAAATAAGTAAATAAATAAACAAACAAATAAATAAATAAATAAAAAGTATCTTCTTGGTCCGTAAATTCATTTACGCCTGTTCTGTCTCTTCCCACACACCAGCATTCAAATTGATGAAGTCGTCACACAGAATGCAGTGAGATAGCTTTTAGCCATCATCAAGTTGAAATGTGACCTTTTTATACAAACTGAAACTTCGTCCCTCTCCCCTCCCCAACCCCTCTTTCTACAGACATAATGGATACCTTTGACTGATCCCCTCACATCCACATTATGAAAAAGAATCTTGTCTACGTATATCTACAAATATACATTTTTATGCCGACTGACTGTCGGAAAATGGGAGGGGGAGAAAAGAAGAAGACAACAGTCCTTCAAGTCATTGTGAACTCAAACGTCGCGACCTTCTCAAAATTGGGTCATGCAAAGCCTCGGCAGTAGATGGCGCTAGAGGAGAAAGTCTCTTTCGACCTGTCAAACCTGATTTGGTATGGTCCTCGTTACGCGCTCGCACGGCAGCCCAGGAAATCAGCCATTAGTCCCACTTATAGAAAATCCCGTTACCATCCACCCTCCGCATAGCAGCATCCCGTAATACGCTCTGACGTGTGAACACCTATCCTGCCAGGTCCTGTTAGCCAGACCTCGTCCAAACGAGAGGGCTAGGAGCATGACTCGGTGAAAACTCTATCTCCAAAAAGCGAAAAAGGGAAAACTCTAAGCATTATTTCCATGACAAAACCAGCAACTGTCGGGGTAATAATGCATTCTTGGAGCCATGAGGTGATTGTACTTTCCTATTGTCACGCGATTTGCTGTATCATCCTAAGAAGTGATAATCTTCGGTATGTGAGGAAAGAGAAGGGAGATGATGTATGGAAGAAGTAAAATCTATAATTTCTCGTCGATCAGGGGCAGTATTGTCTATGGCATATGTCTGGATTTACACGCCTTTATGTTACCATGTTTGCCAAAAGCGAAACTAAGAAGTCATTTGAACGCACACGCACACGCAGAAGCACACACACACGCACCATATATATATATATATATATATATATATATATATATATATATATTTACTGTCAGTGATTAGAGGTCAGAGAGAATAATTCACAATGATTTACTGCTGATTTTGCATTTCTTTTTTTTTCTTTTAACAAAAGGATTAAGAAGCATGGCAAAGAGACAAAAACCATTTTTTTTTTTAAAGTTGGTTCTCTTTTTCCCCGAACTCATACCAGAACCCATAATATAACCCATGGTAATTGTGAGTCTGTTCGTGCCATTAAGAATTCGTGTGAATACACACTCTTCTGTCACTGGATGAATGTCAAGTTAATGACAATATAATTATAAATGTCATTAGTGCCTCAAAAAGAAATTACAGCCACGTGTATTACAAAATTCCTGCTTGTGTTGCTTTGCGGTTGATGAAATGCACTGCGCTTCACTTGTGCTGAAGCCAAAATTACATGGCGCCATTCGCTCCCTGGTTTGTAGGACTGAGTGATAGTACATTCACCTATTTGTGGAAACTGCATTTTCCTTTCAGGAAAAATCTTCGTCAGCACGGCACTCACTGCTCTTAGTGAAGATTAAAAAGAAACCCGAACAGGATATCAAATACGTGCTCTCAAAATTGATTGCATAGCTGATTGCCTCTGTTTTTTATTAACTCCAAGTGTTAAATACTTTTCCTCGATCTTTCTTTCATAGAGCACTAACCTTTGGAAAACCATGCCCGTGAGAGTCACACTCATACGACGATTGATATAGATGAATTGAAGTAGTAGTTTTTCCATAATTAGTTTGAAAACATATCATTATCAAAGACTTTTGTTTTCAATGCACTATGATAAAACGGGGAGGACTTATTCCCGTATATAATAGAAATAGACATTTTGTTCCATAGAGAACAATTCGATGATGACTAAAAATAAGACAGGAGAAATAACTAATTATCAATTATACAAAATAACGTCACATTTAGAAATACCAGTGGTGTTTGCATTCATTGCATTTATACAAATCATACGATACTTAAACCTGGATTTAACCGTTAATTCTGTGCACCATTGCATCTATTAGCACTGAGAAGGAAGGGTAATACCATATTATATATTAGAATTAATGAGCAGAACGCATTACGTGAACCTGACAACCGCCTGCAAATTGAGGTTCTTTTGAGAGAAAAAAAAAACAGAAAAAAAAGAGAAAACGAATAGTAAAAAAAAAAAAAAAATGTTGCTACAAGAGTGAGAACTCAAGTTCAAGCCGACCCAAGTCACCAAAATCATGCTACATTTTACACATCAAAAAAGTAATGTTCATAATGCTGCTTAGACAAATCTAGGGTTTAATGAGACAATTTCAACTTGAAACAAATAAATGCATAAATGTCAGCTATAGTAATCGGTAATAGTTATGAGATTTGGTCGTGGAGGATAGAGCACACGAGAAAGTAACTATTTTGATTTCCTCCTGAAATACAAAAACCCCGAGTGAAGGCTAGCTCATCGAAAGAATAAATCGAGCTCTTGCTGGGTATAGGTACTAGGTATCATGGAAGGGTGTGATAAAAACAAAACAAATCAATGAATTCAATCACAACTAATGATGTATACATACACGTGTCTGTGAGTGATTGGGTGTGTATTCACACTGCCAGTAGGGTACTCAAAAGCCATTTTCAGTAGAGCTATCAATTTATCTTTAGTATTTTATTCACACGTCAGAGAACACAACAGCGTGTTATCAAAATCATGATGAATATCAAGAAAGCATAAGTGCACATTATTTTGTCATGTTTGTTGAATAACATTTCCTTCAACCTAAAGGATAAGCAAGATCATGAATGCTTTCAGTTTCCTGTTGCCTTTTATAAGATTGCTTTCATCTTGTGTCAGCAGTTGAATACGATTAGTTCAAAATAAGTTTTAAATTTCTGTGTAGGGCTGGAACCAGAAGGAACATTCTATTTGAGAGCGTGGGTCCCGCACGGGTCCCGAGCGACAAGGAGAGGGTCTGTTTCATGCAAAAACGCCCCCGTTTCCTGGTTCAACGCTGCGTTATACTTGCGTAGGATGTGCATGCTTTCGTGGGCCTGTTTGTGCCCCAAAGTTCATTTGATTCCAAAGCCCAACTGTTGGTAGCAGGTGTCGGATTTTTGTATGTTTTTCACAAGTACTCTTCCCCATCTTATCCCAGGTCTTCATGTTTGTCTATACAGTTGACGACATCGTTGAAGTTTCGCGCCCACGTGACTAATAGCTGACTGTCACCCTGGCGCTAAGTAAACGCAGACGATACAGGAAGAAAGCAAAAAAGTGGCGGACAATTTTTGATGTTCCGAGGTTCATGTTTTCAGCGACGATGTTGCAATCCGATGGAAGGTGGAATCCGACCTTACTCGAAATAACGCAGAAAAAAAAAACAGTGAAAAGGCGGAGAGTATGAGTGGAAGTAAAGCATAATTAGGGGCAAGAGTATTTGCATTTGTTAAAGCAATAGTACGAGCATGCAGGAGAAAAGTAGTTGTAATTAATGTTATAAAAGTAGCCACAGTAGCATACTCGCATTAGTAGCATTGGCAGTTGGGGGTAATGGCATTTGAGCGTAGTAGTAAAGGTAGAAAATCTTTCAATAGCATAATTTCATGACAGTAGCGATAGTGGAAGTGGCCCCAACTTGTATTCGATGCAACAGCGGTAATAACAGAAGTCTTACAAGTTAAAGGAAATCAGTTATCGTTTTAAGGGTAACAGCAACAGCAGTAATTGAATCTACAGCAAAAACAAACAGACAAACGGAACCAAACAGAACAAATATTTATTAATGATGTAGTAGTAGTAGTAGTAGTAGTAGTAGTAGTAGTAGTAGTAGTAGTAGCAGCAGCAGCAGTAGCAGGAGTAGTAGCGGGAGTAGTAGCAGTGGCGGCGGTGGAGATAGTGGTGGTGCTGTGGTAGCAGTAGAAGTAGGATCCCTGAAATGATGTAATAGTTGGCGATAGAAGCATGATGCGTTCATACAGAATGAGAATGACAAACATACAATGTGAAAACTGAAAGAATGAAAGAGGGCAATGAAAGAAGAAAGGCAGCAAGGGAGGAAGAAAATACGACTGTGATTGTCAAATAAAGAGAGCGAGGTGATGGGTGGGAACGACTTACAGATACAGTGTATATATTTAAAAAAAAAAGTACGATACAATAAACTAGAGAATAGCAGACTGGAGAAGCATTTCAATGTGCAGTGCAGCCTCCGTTCAGTTCAGTAATAACTTTGTTAGTGATATTATTCATGTACTTCAAAAGGAATGCCTTCCATCAAATTAGTCCCCCCCCCCAAAAAAAAAAAAAAAGAATTCAAAGTAAGACTTCCTTTTCAAACATTGCCATCTTAAAGGAGCAGAAGCGCGCGCGCGCACAAGAAAGAGAGAGAAAAGGAGGAAAATTTCAAGACCTTGTCATGGCATGTCTCAATAATCAGCACTGGATCTAGAAGGGATTCGGAAATGCTGTGGAAACTTTTCTCCGAAGGATTTCGAGCGCGGCAGGGTTAAGCTTGGATTCAACAGGTGGGGGACCGTGACGTTGCGCACCTGCTTCGGAGGAGCGCAGCTGCCCACCGCAGACGGCGCAGCGGGGGTCTGATGGCACACGCCTCCGAGGAGGCTCTCCTCCTCCAGTTCGTGACTTTGAGGAGGACGCAGGAAGAGATACGTGGTTGCCGTTCAAGTTCGAGTCCCTGTCTCAGATGATTATACTGCATGACACTAACAACATACTCTTGAAAGCTATCCTCTTGAATTTAATGCCAAGGCGTTGTTGCTTTACTCTGTTACTTGACGCGATGTCCCTACAAATACCCTACCATGCAACCGTACGTGTACGGCTAATAACTTCAGATGTAATCCAAACTCTTCCTTCTTCTTGCTTTTTCCTACGCCGCACGTACACTGGGATTCCTGCATCCATATTCCAGAGATATCTCAGCCTGTATAAAATACAGGTGGAAATCCAACAGCGACAGCCGCCAGGTAGGCGGGCCCGGGAAACGATGCGGACGAAGAACGTTGGTAGATGTTGGATAGCAAAGTGTGCACTTTAAAGGGAAGGTAAACCCCAAGAACAATGTGGATTGAGTGAAAGCAGCAACATTAGTAGAACACATCAGTTAAAGTTTGAGAAAAATCGGACAATCGATGCAAAAGTTATGAATTTTTAAAGTTTTGGTGTTGGAACCGCTGGATGAGGAGACTACTAGAGGATATGACGTATGAGTGGACAAAAATACAAAGAAAATATAAAGGATATTCAACAAAAATTCACTTTTCTAGAATTATGAAAGAGCAGTGGACCAACCGCTTTCAGAAAGCAGGGGGGATAATTGCTACCCTTAACATATGTCAATATCAAGTTGATGGAATTTGTAATTTTCATGAAAAATGGATTTTTGTAGTATTTTCTTTATATTTTCTTGGTATTGTAGTCCACTCATACGTCATAACCTCTAGTAGTCTCCTCATCCAGCGGTTCCAACATCAAAACTTTAAAAATTCATAACTTTTGCATCGATTGTCCGATTTTCTTCAAACTTTCACTGATGTGTTCTACTAATGTTGCTGCTTTCACTCAATCCACATTGTTCTTGGGGTTTATCTTCCCTTTAATACTTCCAAGCTGTAACGAGTTAAAGCACCACGAACGTATCGCTCCTTTTGTCAATGTGCTGCTTTTAATATGGGGCAAGATAAACATTATCTTAAAAAAAAGGTCATCAGTAAAGATATTATGAGCTGACACAATAAGCTGCTACTTTACCTTCATCTTAAGATGTCAACAAAAACAGTAAATTCTGTTCTCATGGCTTTTTACGCAAACTGTTGATTATAATATGGAAAGACTGGTGCATTTGAACAAAAAATGAAATCAGCTCGCTGAAACTCACAATTTAGTAACTAGTAAAATTGTACTTACTGTGAAACAAATCGGCGAAGCAGGTCAGTTATTCATTTGTTGGGTTTTTTCCATATATCATAGGTATTTAAAGGGACTAAATTAGTTTGTTTTTCATGATGCATTGCCTGTTACGTCAACTTTTGATAATGTTGCATTTCGAAGAATAGAGCGTCATGTTCTCTTGTGGGTATACTTCCAGGTACGCCTTTTTTTTTCAACAGTTCGGATAAACATACTTTCTTTGCGATGTGTGTCGCGAAACTGAAATCATGCTACTTAGCATTTCCAGCCTGAAATGAACGTAATTTGCACTCAGGGCGATGTCTGTATATAGGATAGTCGAGAAGTAGCTTCTCTTCGGCGAAATAACAATGTAAATTAGAAAGACAGTTTATCGAGATTAATTTCGATGGAGCCTTCCCTCTTCATAGGTTGGTATTTTTACCCCTACAGCGAACCCCAAGCACAGTGAAGAAGAGTTACCACAAAATAGCGGTGGTAATAGTCATCAGAGTAACTTAATTTATCGATAAGATCATTTCGGCTGGGGACACGAGTGGGTACATGGATACATTGTACTCTTTTCAGTTGCCTCTACTGCATGCAGGATGAATAATGAAATCGGACCAAAATACATGCGAGTGGGATAAATTTAGTCGCCTATTACTCTGTCGCTGCAAGCTTGATCTGATGCAACATTCGCCCGGCGAGTTGCCGCTGATGGTGCACCCTGTTTGCACCCTGGCGTGTCTTTACGACAGCTACTTGTACATCATGAAATGCGGTTATAAGATCGCGAGCGACCTGTATAATTCGCACGCGACACCATGGTGAAGCGGTTTGAATGAAAGATGGGGTGAATAGTAGGGTGTGGACCTTTAGAAGAAGGGTCGATCCTCGGAAATGTGGAAACATTACATTACAAATATGGAAACAAACTAACCATGCGCTTGACGATTATTGTTAAGCCATAGAACATTTAGCTCGGAAATGTGTCAAATGTAAATACGACATCATCAAAGACAACAGGAACTGAAACCTTTTAAACAGAAAAAGTAAATGCTTGTATAAATGTATATATTACGTTTTATGAACACATACTTTTGTGCTAATCTATACCTACATACATTCAATTAGCGGTGGCCCAGTGCTCGCCAAAATTATCCGAGAAATTCATGTTTTTGTTGCCCAATCGGGCCCAAACAATTATTTTGGAGTATGCACAATATCTTCACGTGTTTTTCTCATGAAGAATAGAGGAGAATAACTCGCAGCTCACTGCTTAAAAGATTGCCGCTAGTTTTCACGGCCAAACTGACTCTGTTTCACTGCAAAAATAGGCCAAATTATCTTCTTCTTTTTTCTCATGGTCAAGTTTTATCTATCTAAAAATAGAAGTAGGTATACCCCTATATGTTAACTCTAATAACTTCATGAATATGTGGTGTCATGGAAGTCATATTAATGCCTCAATTTAATAGCATGAGAGTGAACATAGTCTCAGTACTTTTTACATATCTACCCAGCTTGACATATCTTAATTATAATCATATGTTCTATTCAATTATCTAATTTTCAAAGTTTTTTTTTTCCTTTTATACTTCTTATTTACAGTAAGTAGTATTTTAAACTTTTTATCATATTACCTGCCCATTTTTACATATTTATCGTGGCTTGTAATCACTTTGATGTTTTATCTAATTATTTCATTTTTAACTTTGTTGTCTTACTTCTTAGTCATAGTACGTGGTATTTGTAGCACTTTCTCATACCTGCCAAATTTTACATAATTTCATGGTATATTGTATTTTTCATGTTTCAATAAAAATGTTTTTAGTTTTTATTTTTTCTTCATTTTCAGGCCACCGACTTTTATTGTCTGGCCGAAAAAAAGAAGAAATTTCATAATTTTGGTGTCCCGATCGACCACCACCACCACCACCACAAATAATAATAATGATAATAATATTACAGTGAGAGAAATAATGATGTCAAAGTTACGCCAGATTTCTCCTTCCTTTCTCATATCTCATATCTCAAAATGACATTGATGTAATTAAATAATACATACAAATGTGTTGATAACATGTCATTTTATGTACAATTCATGTAATAACCGCCTGATGTGTTGTGTTTTCTGCTAATCCCCGCAAAGATGTAGATAAGTATTTCGCCAGCAAGTTCAGCAACTTGTTGAGTATCTAAACCAGGCGCCCTTTCTGACAATGGACAGTAAATTATTCGAACACTGGTCGAAAAAAAAAATATATCAAAGCACATCGAAAATCTTTGTCGTATGAGGTTCTCAATAAAGAGAAAAGATCCACCTTGCAACTATTCTTGTTAACTACATGAGTATTAACTGTGTTTATTAATACAATATCAATGATTTGTTTGATTTGTTTATTGATTGATATGAACTTCGCAACAACTGATTGCTATAGTCCAAGAGAGCACTTTATGAAGTTGTTTTAATTTGTTGCTGTTGTTATCTTGTTCCGGATTGAGGAATGCCAACCTAGAGGATTAAAAGCATGTTGTAAGATTTGTTGTTGTTGTTGTTGTTGTTGTTGTTGTTGTTTATTGCTGAATTTGTTTTCGTCTTTTTTTTTTTTGGGGGGGGGGAAGCGGAATAAATAAAAATACGAATATTTTACCTTACCTTTGAGTTACAATAATTAAGTGATGATAGCAACTTTAACTGGGATAGTAGTTTTGCTTGAAAAATGCATTTTTATCATTCATTTATTTTTCGAAAATACGACTTTTGAATATTTATGTACAGACACTTGAAAGGATTGTGCAGAGGTGACCTACTCATCTTATCTTATTTACATAAATGGTGTCGAGACCAAATTACTAATTTGTTAAGACACGAGCAATTTGAAAAAAAACAAAACAAAAACAGTAGCTTTGTTTCATGCCCAAATTTAACGAAACTTTTACTGGTTCGTGTTAAGTCGGCCTTAACACAGAGTGGAATTTCACTTTTAGTGCCCAAGTCGTAGGATTTAATATGCCCAAAAGAAAGTGTCTCCTCTAAAACAAAACAAAACAAAACAACAACAACAACAACACTTACTACTACATACATACTACACAACAGCAATCATATCGATTTGAGTATAGTCTTTAATATGTTTACACCAGAGATGTTCAGCTAATTGCTAAAACAACACCGCGTTCAACTGCACTTCGAGCGTTAGCCGTCAGATAGTCGCGTTTACTTTTTCTTTAAACGATAAAAGAGTCGTGGACCACTGTGATGCAACGACGTACACAAAAAACCCCCCCAAAAACAACAACAACATACGTTCAGCTGACCCATGAGCTACTTGAGATTCATGCTTCATCAGTGCATGCTGCTATGACTCGAGAACCGGGTTACAAACCGCGTGCACGCCATGAATGTAGTCGCAAAAGAAGCACGACCATGTCGTCGACATCAGCCTTAATTAATGGTAAATGTGCTTAAAAAGAGACATTTATTTTCCCCCTTACAGATTCTATTGTGACCATAACGCACCCGCAAAAACCGTCCACCACCACTTTAAGTCTGTCGAATACCTCCTTGAAATCTCCCTTTCCGGTAAGCCCTTGTTACATTTTATTGATAAGACGGCATCTCCTCGCACGCACACTTTCGTCAACGCCAAAAAAGTTGAGTCCTTGAACCTTGGATTTGTGGGTGCGTATGCAAAGTAAGAGCAGTGTAAAAAGGGTGTGAATTTGATCTTGATGGTCTTTTGGATGATCTCATCCTTATTGTCACCATCGACAGAGAAAAAAGGTGAGTTGGATTGCAGGTAACAATCTCTTGTAAAGCGACACAGTCTTGCAGTAGAATGTCAGGAATTTAAAAACCGGCTGGCGTTGCAAGACTCGCACACACTGTGATAAAGTAAAATCAATTTGGAATGAGGTTATTAGTATTATTAATCAGAAAGAAGGTACAAACAGAATTGTTTCAGAGTTTGAAAAAATGTTTGGTATAAATGAGGATAAATTTTTAACTTATATTTTTCTTTTTGTAAAATATTATATTTATACTTGTAAATTTCAGGGTACCACCCCAGAAGTTCATGGGATTGAAAGCTTGTCTTAAGACTAAAAAGGATTTAGAGTATTTTTTTGGCAAAGAAAAAGGGTAAGCTTGCTTTACATTTTCGAAAATGGAGACTGGATTTTTAATTCGTTTATGTAGTTGAATCCGGAGTCCCGGATGTGCCACATATTTTGTTGGTCCTTTTTTATTGTTTGTTTCTGTATCTTGATAGACTACGGACCTGATGAAGCAAAGGGTTAATTGTAAAAATATGTTCCTAAAAACCTCGTTATAACAATGTTTTACTTGATACAATGTATATTGTATAGTAATTTATAATTGACATTATTGGTTTTTGTATGCTGCTTTATCTTATTTTTTTCTTTTCTTATTTTCATTTGTATAATCATGTTTTTGATCTCTGTAATTTTGTTTGATGTTGTTTAATAAAAATTGAAAGATTAAAAAAAAGACTCGCACCAGGAACATAACAGATGCTAGAATTTCAAAATAAGTTTCAAGGTTTCAACTTTCAAGGCGATCGAAAAGTTTATTCAGTTATTCATCATATTGCTAATTTTATATGTTCGTTAACCCGTTTCAATTAAGCTTTATCTTGTGAGAATGTAGTTTAGATATGGTCTTGTTTTAAGGCAATAAAAAGTCATATTTTTTTACAAAGTTACTCTGAAGTCATCTATTCGCGCAGTCAACGCATGAAAATTTCATAACGACATCAATGAGCAACAATTTTCTCGTGATTCCACCCCTTTGCAAACAGCACCACCATAACAACAATAGAAATTAACATACATGTATCAAACTGTGGGGAGCGCTATGGACCGTTCAGTCTAGTGCGATTCGATCTTTCATTGATTCTTTGAAGATAATGCCTCAGAGTGAAGGGCAATTGTCGTGAAACAGAGGAAAAAGGAGGAGAGCGTAAAGCCCCTTTAACACTTTCATGGATCGCGTCACGGGTCACCCCGGATCGTCGCTCCCGGATCATCCGTGTTGTCTCCGGGGATCCTTGGGGGTATCAGCGTTGGTTTTTCATTCCTGAATTTTTGGATGTAAAAAATTTAATAAGTAACCCGTCAGCATTCAAAGGGTATCCAGGTATAGACAACGCACACCTCTGTGTAAGGACAGTAAAAGGACCCAGTGGTTTCCGTGCTCTTTCTTGAAATTCGTGTTAGTTCCGGTGTTGTCCTCGTTGTTACCTTGTTTGTCCTTGTATACACTCAGTTCAGCGGGTGTCACTCTGTCCTGAAATTGAACAAAGATGGATACACGATGAAGGACATTTTATTAATTCAAATTCGGCTCTGATCTTATAAACTTCCTGTCTGACCGCAAACGGAGATTCTCAGGCTCTGGAAGAAAGTTCGTGAGCAGCGGCAACATCTTTGACAATAACAAACAAAAAACAAAAAATGAAAAACAAAACAAAACAAAACAAAACCAACAAATCAACAAACAAACAAACAAAAAGAAAACGAAGATCTTGCGGTGGTTTATTTTACAATAAAGATTCACATCTTCGTGTAGTCCTCAGTTTGGGAGTTATCGTGTAACCTTCTGTAGGAAGCGTATTTCCTTCGGTTCTTCGGTTCTTGATTGGTTCATGTTTGGTACTGTTCGGGGCCAAGTGAAAATTCCATATACAGTATTCGTTTAGTCATCATTGCTTCCATCCTTCAGAGCGTATTCATTGCAGGGAAATTGTAGTATTGCACGCCGGATCACCACGGTTTCGATCCGGGATGATCCGTGGTAAACCCATCTCTCATTGATAAAATACGAAAAAAAAAGTAAAAAGAAAAGAAGAAATCCCATCATAGTACAAAAGGCCCAAAACCACAAAAACAACATCAGCAACAACAATAATAATAATAATAATAATAATAATAATAACAACAACAACAACAACACACACACACACACACACACACACTTTTTCTCTAATGACATCTACAGAACTGGATTTGTAGAAAGTTTACTGTAAAGAAAAAAATGATCGTCAAAACAATTACCATATGAACACCAGTGCTTGCCGTTACCTGATTAATTTTGTCCTTTCTGCATTTCTGTATACAAAGAAACAACAAGAACGCGATGATGATAAATTGTGACTAAAAAGTGGGGGTGAGAGTGGGAAGCTTTTTTACAAATTTAAAATGGCCATAATACTACCTCTCAATGTCATTCTCTTTGTCCTTGCTGCATTTCCAATATATGCATGTACATTATACTTTATATATATCAGTACGAAGCTTTTCACAATGCTTAAGATGAAGGACGATTTTGACCTATTATTCATAGTGTTGAGACTATAACGGCTAGCACGGTGGTTTAGGAAGAACATAAAAAACATCATCACTCAATGAGATGATGTGCTGTGAATAATATTGTATCATTCGTGATTAATGCCTTTGGCACCAGCTAACTCCAGGCCCCTGGACTGTCTTGATTGATGGCCACTGTTGTCTTTAGCAATGGACGTGAAGACGGAGGGTTTTATACAACAGGAACAGGAACTATCCCTCCCTTTTCCACTTTTCTCATCCACCCCACCCCCTTCCCCCTCCCATAATGGTACATCTCTTCTCCTCTCTGCCATCGTCTGCGCGCAGTTCTGTTTGAGGGATTGTTAAACCGCGAAACATACGAACATTTCGTCGGACTGATTTCCCCCTTTCCTCTCTCTCTCTATGACATAAAACCTTGACTGTCTGACAGAAGCTATTTACCTGCCAAATCCTGTTTTCTTTTTCTACCTGATATGAAGACGACACACCCTGATCATGTTCATCACGAAAACAATGTTTAAAAGAAAAAATGACTTTGATCTAGGCCTCTGTGAGGAATGACGTGGTAGGAAGGGGAAGAGAGAAGACAATAAAGAGTGAATGTCACTTGAGGTTTGATGTCTCTTTTCCTCGGTGAATAGGACGCAATTTGCCGATCAGATTAATCCAGCAACATTATTCAGAGCAGCTCAAGGTTTCGATGTTTAATTGAATCATACTCTTAGGCCTGTTCAAACTGTGGAAATACCTTCTATTACGTCGTCGTCGAATAATTAATTTTGAAGAGAGCGCAGGATAAGCCGCCAGTCTGTTGAGTGATTTATCTGCAAACAACCAACTTTTGAATAGACCTGGTACAGTCGAAAGACGTTTTGGCAAAAATAATGTTCACGCTGTTTGTTTGATTTACAGTGCAGTTCCTTTTTTAACATTTTGCCAAAGCCGAATGTTAAAATTATTCTTGCCGCTCCTCAGTGTGTCCTATAAGACGAGGAAAATCTCGGTTAAAATGCTCGTTTAATTTGCTTATGCCCCTTTCTGCACACAGTTATCTAATTTGGATGCAGATTTGTTAAACCGTTCCTTGAATTCCAATTGCAGAGGCATAATCATTATTCTGTTCCTTTGGTGTGTGTGGAGTGCTTATATTGTTTGCTTGTGCTCCGATCCATCTATTCATGCATCTATCAAGTATTCTCTCTCTCTACATATAATGATAATGAAAATAATAATAATAATAATAATAATAATAATAATAACATATATATGAGTATATGAATATAAAAACGACCCAAGTCCAATTTTTGGCCAAATTCAGTTTGACATGGGAAATTGTAGCTTATGCATGGACTCATCTTGTGTATAAATGAAAAATCCTAATTACCCCCGGAAGTGCCTGAAATAAATGAGTTAAATCTTATATGAATGTAAGAATGAAGGACTTGGGTCATTCTTACATTCATATTATAGCGCCCTCTCTCGTCCTTCTCTCATCTCTATAGCAGAATATCATGTATATGAATCAAAGAACGACCCAAGTCCATATGAATCAAAGAACGACCCAAGTCCATCACACAAAATGGCCTCTCCACAATTAATGTTAATGTTAATTGTCATAGTAATATATGTTCTAATTTGTAGATACAATGTTGCCTTCCCATCACAGTTAAATAGAATATTATTGGACAAACAAAAAAGATATGAATTTTTTTTTAGTTTACTCGAAATGGTCTTCCATGGACTTGGGTCGTTCTTACATTCATATACTCATATATATATATATATATATATATATATATATATATATATACATGTATATAATTTTTGTCTGATTTTCATTAAATATTTACTGGTAGAGTAAATTGATAAGAACAAAAGTCAAACTTGGAAAAATATTACGGAATTTTCGAAATTAAAATGTCTTGATCGGTCCACATGAATATGCGAATGAGTTAGTTGCCCAAAGTCTCAATTCCTAATAATATATGACTCATCATTATTTTGAGCTTATTCAACCAGAAATAACATTATGTTTTACATTTTTATCGGGGAAAAATTGAATTTTCATCAACATTATGCACACAATCACCATCAGCTAATTCATTTGCAAATTGATATCAACGATTCTAGAACAGTTTCTCAAAAATTTCTAGAATTTCACGAATTCATAACTTTCTTGATTTATGTCAGGTTTTCATCAAATTTTTACTATTGCGCTTCTAAAATTCACTCTTTCTTTTCAGACCAATTTTAGATCTTAGGTCTGGAATTCCCCTTTAAAAGGAAATTTAGTCCTTGATCGGAGGCATGACAATACCTAATCCTTGACTGATTGCATAGAACTATGATTATTTCCCTTCAAGGTGACATTCTATGTATCATTCCCAGGGTACTTTGTTTACATTGTTCTCCAGCGGGGGGGCCTACGTCAGTGCCTGGTCCAGGTCAAGGACGGGTAACCTATTTCATCAGGCTCATGTTGACGGGCACAACTGAATCACCGTGCCATCATTATGGTGTATGCGCCTGTGTGTGTGTGTGTGTGTGTGTGTGTGTGTGCGTGTGTGTGTGTGTGTGTGTTTTGAAAGATTAATACAAATGCACACAACACACACACACTCGCTCACACACAAATACACACATACACGCTTCTTCACTAATACTTTCTCGCACTGGACGTCGTATCGACCTGAGATTGTCACGCATGCGCATAATCAAAATCCCATTAATTGGATACACTAACCAAGGTATTTTCAAGCTTTTTCATTATCGTTTCTTACTGCACAGTTTTTCCTCTTTCTGTATAATCGCTATATTATGTAGACATGATTGAAACGGACATCAGTATTGCATTTTATCTAATACTAAAAACAAAATAAAAACAAAATGAGCAAACATCGTACATGGCCGT
The DNA here is from genome assembly GCA_033980235.1 of Diadema setosum. Lineage (NCBI taxonomy): Eukaryota > Metazoa > Echinodermata > Echinoidea > Diadematoida > Diadematidae > Diadema > Diadema setosum. The sequence continues at coordinate 38,714,875 of CM067061.1, forward strand.
AAGTACGCACCCATAAACTGACATGGTTATACTGACAAAACATCAAATGAACCATAAACAGACAACAGTTCCACCTTTGACTAGGATCAACACACTCTTGGACCTGGAATGCATACTAGTTGACAATTAATGAAAAATGCTATAGAGAGATTATAAGTCGCCTGACATCGAAGTCTCAAAAAGCGAGATTATTGCAAATTCATTTAATCTCTTTTCTAGCAATATTATTATGTTTAGAAAATAATTATGGTCCTTGATCATTCACAGGCAAATCGTACTGATTTGAAGCTGAAACAGAAATACACATTCTTATGGTAACACTTATATTTCTTATGTTTCCATAGCAAGTGACATCATCATTATCCATACATTGTCAAGTACAGAATTTGTACCTTTCAAACAAAACATTGAAATCTTAGCGGAGACTAGATCACAGAATCTACTGTTTATTTTAGTCCATCTGTCCATTGATATGTCCATCATACCGAAACAGTAGGAGTAATTTCTGTAGATTTCCTATCAAAGCCTTGGAAGGTGGCGCACTTGCGTTTCCGTGGATGACGTCATTCCTAGTCCATGGCTCTCATTTCCCTGTCATTCTCCTTTATTATACGAATTATCATATTAATTATTTGTTTTTCTCTAATTTGTTTTATTTGTTTTCGGCAAACTGATACTCTGGGTTTCGGCTATGTTTTAAGTCAATCTTAGTTAAAAGGTGTTACACAGCATTAATGAAAAATCAAATCGAATGCACTCTCAGGGACACTGTAACATTATCTCAAGGATCCTTTTTTTTTTCAGGGGGAGGGGGACTTTCTGAGTTGAGATCCAACAGAACTTTATAATGTGTGGAACTTTTCGGCTTCCAAATGTCTATTCTATGTCTAATTCTGATTTGACCGGCATGTTCATTTGTACGTCTTGTTCTGGGCAACGCATTGATGTAATGATTTTGTTATTTCTATTTAGTTGTTCCTTTGAGGAAGTCGGTCTCCTAGTGTACAGATATATTATAGCCTGCTTTTGTTTCGTTTATTTATTCCAATGAAAGATAAATGGTTAAAAAAAAGTACAATCACAATCAAATTAATCTCACAAATATTAAGTAAAGAGAATTGGATTTTGCAAATTTGCCATATCAAATATTACATATGAGGACTAAGTAAAAAAGAGAACTAGAAAATAAAGCCTCGAGGCCTTGTACGAAATAAGTTATCTTAGGCAATGAGGTATTATGAGTGCTTATAGAGACACACTGAATATCATACAATTTCAAACATAGAAAAAGAGCCATACAAATGTGAGAATTCTGCTATAAATACATGCAGATGAAAATAATAATGTTCATTATTTGTGAAGAAAATATCTTTTAAGAGATCTTTAAAGCATCATTAAAATATTTTTTTGAAAATGTATATTACATGGTAAGGAATTCCAAAAAACAGGAAGATTGAAACAGACGGTTTTTTTTTTTCTCTCTTTTTTTTTTTTTTTTGGAGTAAAAGTTGTTATAACTTTAGAAGTGTATGAAGAAGGTTACTATTACGAAAAAATGGAAAACAATTGTTACTGTATGATATACAAATAAATCATGGAAATTAAAAATCTTCAACTTTTTAAACACAGGGCCTGAATGAGCAATAATATGATCGCTACCAGTGGAAATACGTACTTCTTCTTTTTTTTTTCATTTCACCAATATATCTACTTTAGACTGGTCACAATTTCTACAAACAGCTACACAATATCTTCGATGAGGTAATATTAACGAATTGTAAAAAAAAAAATGATAACAACAGGTAATGTTAGATAACACTTAACTTAGTGCAATACATTGACGCACCTTATAATTTGCTATGATCTATATACTAGTAATGTCCATTGTAGATACCTACAACTAACAATTTTAACACTATTTTTCAATTGGAATCAATTGCAATTTCAATATTTTCAATAAATCAGTAACCTTACTAGATTTTTCATAAAACATTGCGAAATTAATTTTATTACAATTAACAACAATACTTATTTCTTTTAAACCATAAGGTACCAACTTTTCTTTTCAAATTCTAACCTGGATAAATTCTTCTTTCAGATTCCCAGTACCAGGTTGGGTGTAAAATAAAGTGTAGAATTGGTTATGATAATCAATATATATCCAAAATAAAATAATGTAAGGGACCTAAAATACAACCTAGGTGGACACCGTGATTGATAGGAGTTAAAGACTTAAAGATGAAGAACAATTTCCAAAAATTTTGTGATGGAAACGGTTAGTTAGATAATCGGAAAGACACTTTGAAGGGGTCGTATAAATACCATAATAATGTGATTTATACAATGGTATTAATGGGGACTTACAATATCAAAGGTCTTTGAAAGCTTCGTAACAATTCAACATTCAAAATTATTCATATTTAAGGCTTTAACAAATTGATCTTGAAGTTTTATTAAAGCATGTTCATTGCCAAGATTTTTTTAGAACCATCATCAACTGAATGTTACAAAGTGTATTAGAGGACGCCGTTGAATAGGCATTGTTTTAATCATTTTTGAATAACATAGGAATATAGCTATGGAACGGCAGTTACTCAGTAATAATTTTCTTCCTCTTTTTGTCATTAGGTGCTACTTTTGCAATGTTCAGTTTTATGGGAACTGTTCTAGTTTGTAAAGATAAATTAAATGTATAAAGCAAACACTTCAAAACTAACTAAATTATTTGTTTCATTGTAATATACATTTGAATAATCAACATCATATGACAAACTGTTTTTAAATAATTCACAATGCTTTTCAGGACAGTGTTAAAATCATTTTAGGTCGGGATCCCAACTGCATGCTATGTCCCGAGGAGCTTGCTTTGAGCGTCATAGCGAGGTCTTCTACCGTTCTTTGATAGTCTTTTACCATGACCATTTCACCATAGTCTTCTACCGTTTTATAAAAGCCTTCTACCGTTCCGTTTATTTTACTGGCCTTTGTTCAATGTAAATCAGATTTGAGCATTGAGTGGCGTTTCACTACAAGGAGGACTGCATAATATGCATCACGTGCGTACCAGGTACTTGGCAAGTGTCTATAAACCCTCAGCGTTCATGGCTACCCACGCGCGTGACGTATAGACCGGGAGACAATAACAGCTGTGGCATATGTCATTTATACACCTCTGTCTGTTCACGATGCGGTTCTGTCATCACCCCCATCTTTTCTAATCCATTTTCCCGCTCAATATCTCCTCTAAAGATTAAAAGTAATTTGCTCAATGTGACAACAACAACGCTTACACCCGTGCTCGAACGAACGAGCTCGATTATCAAAGATCACGTTTTCTCCTGAATTGATGTGCCTCAGAAGCGCTTAAAAGGATCAAGCATATGAATACACCCTGAAAACTAGTCCAATAAATATGGCTCTTGGAAACGAAGAAAAATCATGTAGGGTCATTCGATGTGTGACCTAGCAGTACAAGTTAACCTGACGTACGGTTTATCATTTTTCCAACCTGTTCTTAGATTTTCTGACGTCATGAATATATCACTCTTATTATGTCTACCATGAAAGGATGAGTATGTGGTTTGTACCTCAGCGAGTAAAGTTTAATCTTCCTTAAATGTCATTAACATGGCAGACAACGATAAACATGCTAATGAATTAAAATACAGAAGTTAACAGAACATTAGCCTATTTTTCCCATCATCTTATTCTAAATCAAAGGTTCTGTTTGGCGTGACGACGAAATCACTCACGGCCTGAAATTGGAAAATGTTAGTAACTGGACGAGTAAATTGTAACGGCCTATAGACACTGGTCACAGTACGACCCTTTTGTGAGCAACATGCGGAAATTGTTGTCGAGCAGTCCCCATTTTATATTTTGAGTGAATTTGTGCACTTTTGGTAACATTTGGACATCGATCTGTTAGACCATCTATTATTACTATACGAAAAAATTCACTGTGCTTCGTGTATTACTACAGTAGCCCGAGGCGCACTTGCGATTTGCAGTTCCTCCCCAAACCAGAAAGGTGCACCTCCAAACCAAAACCCACCAACACCAGTTATACCATGGAGGTGTAGCTTATTGGTTATACCAGGGAGGTACTAGAGTAAATCCTTTGTTATACCAGGTAACCAGATAGGACTAGCGTGATTAGCGTGACTAATCGTTTCGTGAGATTAATAATCATCAATACCGTCAGTGTATTGATACGTTGTGATATGTATCACAGCATATTTTCAGCTTGACTCTAGTGACCACGGTGACAACATGGGAGATTGTGAAAGACTCAATTGAAATGAAATGAAATTCTACCTGGAATTGCTTGCATTTGGGATTCCGAAAACGTTAACTAAGTAATTTATACTTCATATACAAATGTACTTTTCATTCTTTCTTCCTACCATAATCTTCTTGAGCAGTCGCATAGAAATGGCCCCGCATGTCTGTTTCGATAAACGAGAAAGACTCGCGCCGCCTGTCTTTTACTCATACCTGACTGTCATTAATCGCCCTATTGTGCCCTTGAATGTAAATAATGATTCACGATTACATCTGAGATTGGCATCTTTTGGGCAGCCGCGCTCATTATGTTGAGCTTTGGGGGAACGCGGATCCGTCATATTGCACACCTTGGGCAAACTACCTACTTGCCATAATTAATCAGTCTCGCGTGAACAATGTAACTAATATGGAAGTCGCATTTTTTTTTTTTCATGTCGAGCTTTGGCGCGTAGGTTCACAATCTAAGAACTGATCAGGATTGTCAGTTTAGTTTATTTTTCAATCTAAGAACAGTTGTAGATATGGATGATATCTACAACACATCATAAGTTTTATAGATCAAAAATGGTATAAAATGCCAACCACCCCCAGCAAAAATAAATAAAAAACAACAACAGGTCGACATCTCATTCTACATTAAGATGATATGACTTAATGACATATTGATGAAAATTGCACTTTTTTTTCTGTTTTCACCCTTACCTGTCCCCCTTGAACCTTCATTATCTATAACTCATTTTACTTATTTTGTATTTTTAAGTTTCTTCCATTCTATCATATTAATGTTTTTCTTTTCATTCCTTTTCATCCCTATTTCTATATTTGTGTGGAAAATAATGTTTGCAGATTTATTTGTCCTCTTTTTTGTATGTTTTTTTTTTCCATTTTTCGTTGAGTGTTTTGTGCGGCATAAACGCTGGTTGTTGTTTTCCTCATGTCGTCTAAACTTCATGGAGTCACTGCATTTTGAAGTGTTCAGTCGTTTCTTTTTTATTCACTTGTATGAAACGAGTAAAAAAAAAAAACAACTAATTGGTACTGATGCCAGTACAGATTCACAGTAACGATGTATGTTTCTTTGTAATTCATTTTCCGGAGAGTTTCTGTTTCTTCTGTTTCTCTTGGCATGTTTCTCTTCTTTTTCTGTTTCTCTTGGCATGTTCCTCTTGTTTTTTTTTTTGTTTCTCTTGGCATGCTTCTGCCGAAGATCGCTGTTTATGTTTATGTTTATGTTGTTTCTGTTGTCCTGTACTGTTCCTGTTTCTGTTTTGCGTTCTTGTCTGCTATTTTGTCTTCAGTTCGTCAGTCTCGTCCACCCCGTTTTGTCCTGTACAACCTTTTCTTCAGTAGTTGTCTTGTTGTCTAGTCCTGTTTCATGTTTGTTCGCGTCTATGAAAATGTATTTATTTGTTAATCTAATTTTCAGTGGGCTTCCAGACTTCTTCCACTTTGTTATTTTTTGTATCTACGATGATTCAATTTATCTTTTGATCGATGTTCTTCTCAAGAGGGGCCCACATACTACAAGCTCTGTCTCTTTAGTGGGTCCCTCCATTTTTCGCACTTAAAGCATCGGTATACATGTACCTCACTTCGATCACTTCTGTTTCTTTTTTACTATACAATGTATGATTACTATAGGTCCTCAATTGTTATTGTCTTTTCATTTCACTATGTTCTACTTAAGTTATTCTCAGTTATTAAATGAAGTGAAACATAATATGTTCTGTCGAAAAATGAAATAAACTTTGAATTGAATTGAGTTAAAAGAGGCATAAAAAACATTGACAGGATTTGAAGTGCGATCGACGAAACAACTTTTTTTTTTGAGGCTTTTTATAGCCTTTATTCAGACCAATCAACATTGTTACATTGTAGTGACACAAAATATCTATATTACACTGTTTAACGGACAACAAAAAGGTTTGTGCAAAATATAGATTAAACATTAATAAATTGTACACACTTGACATGATTCAGTCACCAGTCTGAATAAAGATTTTATCTAAAACAAATACACTGTACAAGAAACATGAGAGGTGATGGAATTACAAAATCTTTAAAATATAATCTATTCACCAGTTATAAACATCATGGGAACTAATATCTCTCTGGGTCATAGGCAAGTGGAGATTCATAACCAGATAATTAAGCTTTAATAATGACGATCAGAGAAAAAGAACCAGTATATGGAGCGGGCAAAGCAAAACACAGAATATTCCATTCATTTTAAATAGATTGACTGAGATAAATACAAAAGATATGTCTTAAGCGGGATGCAATAATTAAACCCGGTATTTCATGAAGTATAATTTTCCCATTTCGCGTAATGTAATGTCAATTTATCCTTTAAAGTTGCTTTTTCATATTCAGACTGTTTTGAGGTGGCAATTGCCTTAGATATTTCTTTACAGGTTGGAACTCTTCCACTTTTACGGTTAGCAAAAATCATATGCTTAATCAAAATTAACACATGATTCAACAAAGCATCGAGTTTGATATTTTCCCTGAATCCAAGTAAAACGTCAATCCAATTTATATTAACAAACTGAGGAAAATTTAGTTTATTTCCTACCTCGTTCCATATTCGATAAACTAAAGGACAGTCATAAAATATATGATAATATGTTTCAACCTCTTCCCTACAAAAGGAGCACAGATTTGATTGTGTTATTCCAAACTGGTGCAGTTTATCATTACAAAAAATAACATTGTGCAGAAGCTTATATTGGAATTCTCTCAGCTTCCAGTCTAGTGTCGAAATTCTAGGAATAGAAAAACAAACTGCAGTAGCCGATCTATCCATGTTTAATGCTAATACTTCTGGGTGTTTTGAAAGAAAAGAATCTTCAATGGTACCAATAAAAATATTGTATATCATTTTTGAAGATACTGACAATAAGGGGTACACTTTTTTGTTTATATTAAGACTAATTTCAAAAACATCAGCAGGGTTATCACTCAAGATATGATCCCTCACGTTACCTTTTCTCGCCACCTTCCATTCTGCTGGAAATTTATCATATAATTCATAAAGAGAGATTAAATCGTCTGCATTTAGGCCCTTTCTAATAAAATAGGCCCCTGGTCTAATTTTTCCACCAGCGTCAATGACATGTTTAACTTGAAAAACATTAGCTTTAAATAATTTTTCATTAAAGGGAAAATTTCTACCTGAAATAAAAAAATTATTAAAAATTATTTGATTTTCATTATACGTTTCTTTAACAATTACATTTTTTCCTTTCAAGTAATCCCAGATATCTAAAAATTCTAAATACAACTTCGGCGCTTTAATATTTAATAACCGGGGATCAACTGACGATCAACTGACGAAGGAAGATTGATAAAGAGCGCCATCTACTGGCAGATTGGGTTCCTGCATCCGCCATAGTGTCAAAATCCAGTGATGATGATGATGAAAGCGTCCTCCATGGGGTGTCATCAATGTCTGGTCCTCACGAAGGAGCGGACCGGGCCAGTTCTTTGTCTTTGAGGTGGCAAAATGATGATACAAGATGATGGTGTTGGAAAAGAAAGGGCACGTGGACTGTGCCCTCTGTCAGAGATCATTAATTCAATGTTTAGAAAGGCGTACTTTTCCCCGTGACAATAATGTGTAAAGCCCTTACCTCTGTACCTTACACGCGTTTACACTTACAAACTGCTTATAGTATTATGATTTGGGTGTATGATGACGATATCTGCAAAAAAAAAAAACAACAACAACAACAACAACCCAACAACAAGCAAACAAACTAAAAGCAAACAAACAAACAAACAAACAAACAAACAGCATTGTGTCGATCTCTCAGAACAATTTCCAGTTGCCCGCGCGCTCAAAAAGAGTAGACAGTCCAATATAATATTAAGCACCCTGCTGTGGGAATCTGAACGGTAGTGCTTCATTGCCCCCCCCCCCAAAAAAAAAAAAAAAAAAACATGGTAAAATCCATTACTAATGATTGGACATTTCTAGAAACAGATTGATGGAAAGATAGATAAAAAGTTGGATAGTTGAAATACATGATGAATGAAAGAGATACGTCAAATGTCATACACCAAACGAATAAAATACATATGTAAATAGATAAATATAGACTGATGAGTAAACGAAGAACAAGAAATTAGCAGTTCTATAAAATATTCATTTTGGACTCTTTGACACTGTTGCCTAATGCTTATATCTTTGAAGATGACAATAAAATTGTTATATGTGATTAAGACCTGCAGTTATTAAGTTGGACGATCATTTTGGTGTACACCTCTATATCTCTGCCCCTTTTCTGGCCTTTTCAGCAATCCTTCTACATGAGACAAGGATTAGTGTATGTGAATGTAATGTATCTACCGAATATGTTGATATAATGTGTCTACCGAATAACATTTTGTTATCATCTAATTGATACATATAAACCTTAGACTTCAAATTAGGAACTTATTCTTTGTTTCAAGTTATTCTTATTGAGTCTTTTAGTCACATGAAGCGCCTTTACTTGCTGATTAGCACCGTCTCAATCATTATACATGCATTGCAATATGTAGGAAGTTGTATTTTTATTTTATTCTTTAAAAATCGTAAGAGAAATGATAATTTGCACTGACAGCCTTCCCCTTGTGATCGCGGAGTAAGTCCAGCCATTTGGACACTGTCCCTGTGGAGTCATTTCCGGAAATCAACCGCGACCTTTGTAACTGGTGACTCCTTCTGCACGCATTCCACGGTCACAAACTCTTGATGTTCGTGTAAGACCAAAGAGGTATACGAGGGGAGTCTCACCTACTACCTCCTCAGTGAGGCCAAAGTGTCAAAGCTTCAATTCAATTCAATTCAATTCAATTCAATTCAATTCAATTCAATTCAATTCAATTCAATTCAATTCAATGCAATTCAATTCAATTCAATTCAATTCAATTCAATTCAATTCAATTCAATTCAAATTTTCTCTCATTTTTCGAAAAGATCATAGACATTTCACTTCTACTAATAAACTCAAATTCATGCTAAAGTTGACGTTACTAAGAATCAATAAAACAAGCAGTCTTATCGAAAATAAAGAAAAAAGAATAGCAGGATAATGGAATCTTGAAGTGAAGTTTCGCATGTCTCTATGAAACTGTGTTATCACTTATATATCTACTCTTCAAATCACGAGAAGCGATAGTATCACCGCCCTAAATTTTTCTATTAAATCTTTCGTTAATCAGTTTTTTGTAGAAAATTATTGATTAATAATTATCAATTATCGTAATTACTTCGCTGTTATGAATTCCTTTACACTCCCAATTAATGATTCGATGCAAAACATACAAATTCATGCCATTCATTATTTCTTTGCTTAATTAACTTCGAATGGTTCCTGCTTTTAAATTCATACTATTTTTTAATTCAGTGACAATTTGTGTCCAGGCCAATTACTCATTATATTAATCATTTTGTGGAATATATGTTTATTTTCTGAAAGCATATGTAAAAACTGCAAAACTTTTCTTTTGTTAGTCCGAAATTTATTGAAATTCCACGATATACGAATACATGTATGGCTGAATAGAACTTCACTGACAATTTGAAATTTTTAATATTCACACTTATTCCATCAACCAAGAAAGCACACGCCTATGAAGAACATGATCATTATGATTAAAAACAAAAAGCAACCAAACTCTCAACAAGCGAACCCAGTTGGCATATTACTGTAGCGCCATGCAGCGAGGCATTTCAATTCGTCCTCACTTCTGGAATCGTTCATAAATTGGAATGCGGAAATATTACTTCCTCTCGTAAGTAAAGTGAGCAGCTCAAGATCGATTTGACCCTCCAAAATCGGTTTCGAAAGTTCAGCTCGAAGTGCGCGCCAGGCAGTAAACACACGTCCCTCGGGTGTCGTAACGTCGCCAACCAACGACTCTTTCATGATCAAGTGGAGGTTGAAAGTACTCACGTTAGCGCCAATTTCGCAGGTACACGAGACCCTATTAACATCTATTAGAAACGTTCGGTGCATGCAGGGTCGGCGAAAAGTTCTGATTCTGCAGGGCAAAAAGAAAAATTAAAAGAAAGCTGTTTTATTCTTCATCTCTTTATTTAGATTTGAAGAAGGTATTTGGATCGAGGAAAAGAGAAACGATTGTAAACGATGTTGAGGCAGTTTGATTATCAGAGGCGACAGACATACGGCAAAGAGTATTAATGAAAAAAGTTTCAGAGAAGAAAAAACTTGTCAGGATTTTGATTCCTCACATTACATGCAAGGCGTTGTCACTTACATTATTCTATAAGAAGAGTAATCTGCAATGGATGGGACAAAATGCATCTTTGTGTTGTCCGTTCAGTTGTGTCTAGAGGACGTTCGTCAAAGTGAAAGAAACATGCAACTATTCAACCCAAAACATAGAGAAAAAAATAGTAAACATAATTGACCAAAGTAACAACAAAAAGGAAAAGAAAAGGAAAAATCAGCTCCACTTTCCGATGGATGGATTCAAAAATTTCCAAAGTTAATAGTTTGTTTTACTCCCGAATTCAATTAAACTTTATCACCGTATAGCTACTTCTCTAATCAAAGTCACCCGGAACGTGAAGTAGGAAGTATAGTATTATTACAGTTGCACTATACACGTGTATCTAGAGACAAATGTACTAGTACGTGATACAAAAAGAAATATAAAACGACTTAAAATTGAGCTAAATGATTAAAAATACACAATTTGTAGATTCATAGATAAAGAGCTTACCTTGTCTTAGGTTACAATTTTGCTTATTCTATTTCGGTTTCGAGCCCAAACGTCCAAAAAACAACAGTACACAAAGGAAATAAAGCATGAACATGATGAAGAGATAAAAAGGTATGCGTCTGAAGACTACCGATGGTGCAACGTTATTGTATTTTACAAGTTTCGTGGGTTCCCCGGCGTCGCTTGAATCGTATTGGCACAAATCATTACCGGGCTCTATCCTCATCTGAAAATTAATTCGATAATTATCGTTCTGTTGTGATGCAAATAAGCTTATTGATTTGTATAGTTCTGCTGACTTCGTTCTGCATTTCTTCATGAAAAGTTTACTTTGAGGCAAATAATATGCATAAAAGGAACAAAACTACGATGTGATACAAGGTGAAAAAAATAGGATTTGTTTGAAGCTTCATGTCATTGCAGAAAGAAAAACATCACTGCAGTAACAAAGTATCATATTAAATGCTACCTTTTTATATACCGATAGAACAATAGGAGAGCGTTGTGTTAGCACATTGTCATAGTTATAGTCATCAGGTTAATAGCTTCCCCTTGCCTCTTCCATGCGTGTTTGAGTGAAAATGAAGACAATGTGTGCTAAATGAACGACGAATTCAGCCATTTCAATGCCAGGCTTGGCAAATGTAGTGTTTCGAGACCTCAACGATCTTTCACTATATCCATACAAGGTGCGAATACATGTACTATGGTGGAAAGAAAAAGAGCGGTCTCAACTTGGTATGATATTTCATAACGATATCCATTGACACCAGTCATCAGATAAGAGCATAAATCGATATTAGTCTTATGACTTCTGTGACATCATCAAGGCAGTCTCGCCATAACATCACAATTCACGTGGTCAAGCTTCTGTAAGATGGTGCGAATGTTTGACGTAAAGCATGGTGTAGTATCGCAAATCATGCCGCTACATTCATTGTACATACTTATTCTTCATTACTTCGACAGGTATATCTCGTCAGGTGGAAACTAAATGGTAGGCCTACATTGGCATAATAGTTCTTTAATAAAGGGAATCACATAGACACACACACACACACACACATACACACATACACACACACACACACACACACATACACACGCACACGCACACACACACACACACACACACACACACACACACACACACACACACACACGAACACCACACCTCAAAGTAGGATAAAACGACCAAAAAAAAAGAACAACAGCAAAACTTTCAGAGGTCAGTAAAATTTAAGCTTTTATTTCCATTCAGTAATGGAATCGCTCAATAAAGTAACATAAAGTTCAGTGCAGATGATAATGATAATACATTATGCTCTGCTTTTCAAAGAAATCGTAGTATGAAATTTACTTAAATAAAATAATAGAACATATCTACTACGGTTGAAATAAAAAGGAGTAAAGCATCATGGATGCACGGTGGAACGTGAGGTCTGATCTACTGGTTTATCATCGTGCTTTTTACGACAGGCCGGAATGGTCGAATGGATGTCTTTCGGAAATACATGTGATTACTTTTCGAATGTAGTTTGCTTAGAAGTGGAAATGGCCGAAGCCTTGGAAGTTGCGCCTGTCCCATTTCTGACTAAATCCCTGAGATGATTGCTTGAGACTTGGCTCTAAAATATACGACTCTGTTTACAAGAGGGCGAGCGCGTTTTCCCGACACTTAACTGCGGCTTGTTAAGGGGCTACGACCATGTCCTGGTGCTGAAGAATAACCCTTCTTCTTCTCCTTTTTTTTTTTTTTTTTTTTTACTCCGATATAGATAAAATTTTTATTTTTCACAATATCATTCTAGGTTTACAGCAACAATAAACTCTGTGTTTTGATTAAAAAAATGACAAAAGTAGAATTGAAAAAAAGAAAAAAATAATGCATAATGCAAAATCATGCATTTAAGTATTCTAATGCCGATCAGAGCAAAGACTTTACACCTAATGTTTTGAGATGACCAAGGTGTTATCTACTACTAAGTATTTGGAACAGGCGAACTACCACGTTAAAGGCACTGTTTACCATTGGGAGCAGTGATTTAAAAAAAAATTCAAGATATCACATTTGATATACACTTGTGTAGGTCAGTTGTATCACAAAACATCCTACCACGTAAGAATTTTGCAATAAAGCATAAAACATAAGGAGAAATCACTATTTTTCTCACTAAGCCATAACTGTATATAGACGGTTTAGTCCAGAAACAATTTTATCTTAACTATTGTTTACATTTTGTATGATTGAAATTTTTGCATTGGTTGTTTTTATCCCTTACTCACACTTTAGAACTATGTTGAAGCACTAAATCTGGGTTTTTGTTTCATTTGCAAATGGTAATGCCTTTAAGTTTGATATTCGTTATTCTTTCGAGAGACCGCGTAAATAAGATCGTATTGTAAGATTTGTAACTTGAATACATCAAGGGGGAGACAGAAAATGAATAATAGAAGAGGAACAAGGAAGAAAACAAACAACAAGAAGCACGCTTATTCATGTAATCTCATGAGTTTCTCTCAGAGATCTGACTTTTGGTTTTCTTCCGTCCCTTCCTCCCTTCCCTCTTCCCCTTCCTTGCCACGAGAGAGAGAGATGTCTCAATCTCCTTGCATGGGGCTGACATCTGAGAGGTTTGGAGAGAGAGAGGGGGAGGGGGGTGTGTCTCCATCCCGACTCTCACCCTTCACGTGAAGACGGTGAAAAAGGCGGGACACAGCAAACACCGGATCAGGAGAGCAAGTACCAATGGAACACGGCATCTCGTCATAGGTCAAGGTTGCGCATCACTTGGCTGGCCAAGCGGCAATGGATATTTTTTTTCTCTCTCTATATATATATACATATCTCCCTCTCTTTTTTTCTTCCAAAAAGAAAAAAAAAACAAAGAAACAATAGATGCGTACACTCGGCAAAATAGTCCTAACAGATGGGTAGGCGACGAAAGAAGTGTCCATGTCGATAGAATGTTGTTTTATATGGTTGTAATTATGGTTACATCTTGTACTCTTACCTGATTGCAGCTATACAACAAAATGAGAAATGTGACTGCCGTAAGGGCTCGTTTGTTGTTGCTTTGTTTTGTTTTTGTTTTTTGCTTTTGTTTTTCTCTGTCATTTTATACTTCCAGATCACTGTACCTTTAAAGAGGCATGAGTTTTCACTGTTTTCCTTCTTTTGGTATGTACAGTGTATAGGCCTACAGGATAGTGTCGGTATGTGCAAATTGGTGTGGCTGAACTACATGTGGTTTGCTTTTTATTTTATGTGTGTGTGCGTGTGTGTGTGCGTGTGTGTGTGTGCGTGTGTGTGTGAGTGTATGTATGTGAGTGTGAGTTTATGTGTGTGTGTTTTTTTCCTATACTGACCAGTTCGTGAAGAGAATGCATGCGCTCACACAATAGGTTATCATATTGATATAAAATTCAGATCATGAATTATATTCACATTCACATTTTAAGGCCTATATAAGAATATGTATATGTATTACATGTACAAGTATATTATATCCATGTATGTATACATATATATATATATATATAATTATATATATATATATATATATATAGAGAGAGAGAGAGAGAGAGAGAGAGATATATACAGTGTATATATATGTCATTAACATATACATATATATGTGTGTGTGCGTGTGTGTGTGTATGTATGTGTGTGTGCTCTTTCATTATTTTGTACGTATTACCAGGGAGGTCTCACCTCCCTGGTATTACAAAGGTAAAGTACTTTTTATCAGCATGAGAGTGAGAAAGACAGAGAGAGAGACAGAGAAAGAGAAAGAGAGAAAAAGAAAGACTTGTCGGCCGACTGTCGGTCTTTCGGAGATTACATTTTACGAAAACATCGTCATTCGTGGTCTCCAAAAACGAGTATGATATATGACGAGCTTAGTCACCGGGACGTTATGGATTTGGATGTAGAAGTAATCCGAGCTAGCCTTTCGCCGGTACGCCACGGTTATGATGAGCTTACCAGCCGGCCGACAGCAATCAAGCAACATCACAGATTTCTCGTCATTAAGGTTGCAGTATGAACTTTTCACGTCATACAGCCGAAAGCGGACATCACAAAAGCCCATCTGCGTGTTTTTTTTTTTCGATTTTCATGTATTAAGGTTTTTCTTTCTTTCTTACTTTCTTTCTTTCTTCATGTTCTACAAACGGAAGTTAGAGAAAAGTGGAAAATATGAGAAGCAAAAGAACAAATGAAAATCAAACCATTGCACTTTTCTTTGATTTATTTGGCATATTAAAGATTTGTTTGAAAATCCCATACGACCACTCATTCTGTTACTTCAAGATCCTACCTACTGCAGAGCGAATGATTAGATTGCTGTCAAGTCTTTATCCAGATTACCTGGTTATTTGTTGAATGCATTTCATTTTGTGTTTTTTCGTCACTCCTTTGTTGCTCGAATGTCAAATGCACCCTGTAATAGTTTCTTCATTTCATAATTTCTTCATTGCTTTACAAACTCCCCTCTATGAACAACGGTATATAATACTCCTCAGCAATATTTTTGTATATCGAGTTTTCGTTTTTCTCAAGTACAGGTATGACGGAATTTAATCAGTGAATCCAAACACACGCACACATCCGCACATACAAACACACACATTATATACATAAGTATATATAACATATCTTAAATTTGTATGTGGAAATAAGAACACCTATACACGTATACACACACATGCATAAAATTTACATCTCTTTTGTTTTCCACCTCAATTTCCATCCGTTTTCAGCCCTGTTTTTCATTTATTGTCATCGTTCTCATTTTTCCTTATCACTCTCGAAAATAATGAAAACCTCTTGCAAAAAATAATGCACAATTCTGAAACAATCACATTTTCATTTTGAAACGAAACATGTTTTAATAGTCGTGTTTTAAAGAACAATATACAATGGCATACGAAATAAATACACATTTCCATTCTAGAGAAAGGCATTGTTATCCTTATGTTCTATATACAGTTGGATATGTTAAATGTAGAATATTTACACATACTAATAAAAATCTCTTCTTTTTTTCCTGCTCAGTCTCATAGATACATAAACACGAACATTATAATATCTGTACATGTATAGTATTGTACTCGAATCTCAATCCCTTCGCATAGACAACAGTATAATTCAAACATAATTCTTTTAAAAAATCATTCCAAGAGACAAATACCACAAAAATACAGTATAAATGACTTATAATCAAGATATTCGAAGGTATATGGACGGTTTTAATCTCTATACAGCGAAGGATTACCTTTATCCTGTGTCTTTAATCTATCGACGTATGAAATCCATTGTCTGTTATGTTTGACCATACACGATGCAGGAGTTCATCTATCCGCATGTTTAGTACAGGTGTACTTGTAAATGTCTTTCTTGTTGAGATAGTTAATTAACAACATCAAATCTTTGTTGTTCTTTGAATAAAAAAAAACTTCAGCTAAAGGTGTCTGTATAAGTTAGATCTTTCATACTGAATTGTGACTGACACAACTGTCATATAAACTACAAGAAACTACATCTGCGGGGGAAAAGAGATATTTATATTACATGTACAATTGTTGAAACACAGGAATACCCTGAACTCGCTACAACGACTATTACAACAACAATGACAACATTACAGTTCAATACACATTTCACGTAAAAAGGTAAGCCTTGCCTTCCTACAAGCGAATGACGTTCGTCTACAACTCAGTATTGCATGGGACAAAATATTGGCACTGTATGAAGGCACGCAAATGAAGCAGTTTTTCCCCTTCCTCATCAAAATATTGTTTGTTTTTTTTTGTGTGTGCATAGAAGTAAATAATCTGTCAACATTAATGAAGAGATATGCTTTAGTCTTTGAATAAGTGATATCATTAGCACTGAGGAAGAACTGATGTCATCAAAGAATACAATATAATATAAACATTTTCACCTGGAACTGAGACGCCGAGGGAAACTGAACGGCATGACAATCGAACAAACCACGTGATGAACGGTAAATCGGAGAGGCCTTTACTTGGTATTTTTTGCCGAGTAGTTATGACAATAAACAACAAACATATAATCTACGTCTTCTTCCCGAGCAAAACAAGTAAGGTCTTCCTTAGCCACACCATGTGCATCTGATCCTAAAACAAACAAAGAGCATTCCGTGAATTTATACCGAAAAACCAAAAAGTAAGAAAGTGAATATCACGCGGTCCGTTATTAGATTTTTTTTAAACACCTGATTTTGACGACTATGAAGAAGTGACATTTTGGATACTTATCACATGAACTCAGTATGTAAAAGAACTTTCTGTCCAATAATACCGATCCTCCATTTTGCAGACGATGACGAACAGCTTTATGTTGCCAATACTTTTCGTAAACATTTTCAAAATTTGAACCACTATGTTTCTCCATGTATATGTAATCGCCCAAACATGAGACAACTTCATGTGGCCAGATGAATCAAGAAGATTCGTATCTGGTTACTGAATGGATAAATCAAATCATAACAATCATGTTGTCGATTCGGAAAAAAAAAAGGAAGAAGAGTAAATCTTCGTTGTGAGCAGTTTATCTGTTTATCGTCTTTTGTAATGAGAGATAAGTTACAGACGTCTATGACTAAGATATTTCCCATGAAAAATGATCTACTCGGGTAAACAGAGGAACAAAAAAAAAACCCCAAATTTTTCTTCATCACGTCGGTGAAGTGGAGATTGCTCCCGTAAAGCTCTGAATATGGGTGTTATATGGTTTGTGTGGGATGCCTGTAGATTACGGGGAGGAATGAAACTTGATGAAAGTTGTCACTGCCACGAAAACGGGTCTTAATTCTCATGAATCAGGCAAATTGTGGATTAGGAGATGAAGTGGGCTGAAAGGGGGGGGGGGGGGAGGTACTTTCCTGCCGAACTCTTTTTGTTTGCGGAGCACGTGGTAAGTGTAAGAAGGAAAAGGCGCCTCCAAAGGGTAAGAGCTCTCTCTGGTTTTGCTTTGTGCATATCTTTGTTTGTCTGTCGTACGCAAGGCGAAGGTTGATTCTGCAGATTCGTCACACAATTCAATCTAGATCTTGCCTTTGATTAGTCCAGTGTGAGAATCAACGAGAGATCAGAATTAACGCGCGGATTAAAATCTTGTCTTGGGTCCCCTTCATGTTTTATTTTTCATTTCTTTCCCTTCAGCTTTTCTCTTATTACGTTCTTTCTGCTAGAAAAGCCCTTTCTACCCCCGTGTCCCCACGAGTAATCCAAAGATCCGCATTGGGTAGGCGACAAGGGCTCAAACGAGTTACGAGATGTAAAGGAGAAATCCCCACCTCCTCCATGTCAATGCTCTCTGGGCCCCTCCAAAAACTTCATGCGTTCTATCTGATGCAATGCCCGGCGTATTAATTTCCAGTATATGCCAAAATCACGCATTGATGTAATTTCCACAAACTCCAAACGACACAGACAAAACAAACAATCCACAAAATGTCTATGTTTCAATTAAAACTACTTCGTTGACAGGTGCAAACATACTGAACTGATTTTATTTCTTGCTTCAAGAAGACATAAACAGAGTAAGCAATGTTGGATTAGCGGCATACTTTGAGCGACATTTGACTGGTCTGGTATCCCAGCTTTTATACTTCGCCTCGTTTCAAGACTGAGGGCAATGATCCACCAAATATCCCGTTTACAGCAGACTACATCTCTAGGACCTAACGTCATTTCGGATTTGACATATATGAAAGGGCGAAGCGGTAATCTCTCTTGTGAAGAAAGTATTTAATTGCTTCGGACAGGGTGGAGGAGAAGAGGAAAGCAGCAGCTTGCAGCCTGGAAATAAGGCTATAATATACACCTACTATGACTCAAGTAGAACGTCAACAGGAGAGAAACGACAGAAAGAGAGGGAGAGAGAAAGAAAGAGGCAGTGGGAGAGAAGAAAAAGAGTCTGTCTGATTCAGTATGCGACGACTCGACGTCGGATATAGCACGAAAGCTACTTTCATCCGCTGCGGTGCCGCGCCGACGGGCTGCGCCGAGATCTGGGGGGATCGCCCCACACTTGACTCACTCGCTATATTCCCCCATTTCTCTATTTTAGCTCCCTTGCTGATAACATTATAGAGAGAGGCTTTCCCGACTTATTTCCCCCTGTCTTTGTGCTGTCAGAAGTGAGGGAGGAAATGCTTATATCCACACAAGGTTTTGACGAGTCAAAATAAAGGAAGGATAAAGGTAAACTGATCAAAATGATAAAAAATAGACGAAACTGATCCGCAAGGAAGGGGAAAGATGCAAGACGGGGGATATCATCACGCTCGCTGATTCTCCGGTAATACCGGATTAGGCGGGAGCAACGAAATACGCATCTAAAAGCATCTAGAACGGTGATAAATTAACCTTAGTAGCAGAATCAGACGGTTATCTACAAATTGTCTTCAAGAAGTGCGCGCAAATTCATCGATCCCGGCTTACTGACTATGCCTCTTACATCTTTCGTTAACTTTCTGTCATGCGATATCTTAATATATCTCCGTCACACTTTGGCCATGCTGGAAAGGATTAAAACCGAAGCACATGACCACATTACACATGACCCTCGAAAAGTGTGGTAAGAAAATCTAGCATAAAGCATACAACAAGGCAATCGAATGTGAGAAATATAACTTACAAACACTGCATATCATCAAAAGAAGAAGAGGAAAAGAAGGAGAAAACAGAAGGAGGAGGAGGAGGAGGAGAAGAGCAAAAAGAAGAAGAAGAAGATGATGATGATGATGATGAAGAAGAAGAAGAAGAAGAAGAAGAAGAAGAAGAAGAAGAAGAAGAAGAAGAAGAAATATGTGCTTTGCTTTTGTATGAATGTGTGTCCCTAGTTGTTGTACCGCCTATGCTTCACTTTCTTTTTCGTGACTTTTACAACAACAACAACAACAAAATGATAATAATTAAAAAATCACCTCAATATTTCATGGGGAACGATGTCCCGAATGTGTTTTGATACCGTGTTAAATCATTACACAGTTCTGTCTGAGCTAGACTGGACTGGATTTACAGGATTACACACAAACAGAACAAACAAGTTTGCATCAGAATACAGAATCTCACAAATACACAAATCTTGAAAACATCACTTATATTGCTGAGTAGAAAGTCAAGGCATATGTATGTAACATAGAAAATTTACATTCTCAACTTAGGCCTATATGAACCATTTACAATCGTTTCATAATCTATGTTATGGTTTAGAGCACCTTTATCAATATCTTTATCAGTAGTTGATATATATCTATCAAACCATGCATATTCACAGTAATATGCTTATACATTTTTTTTTTGCAATATTCTACAGAAAAAAAATATGCGAAAAGTAATGGTAAAAATTTTTACCCAAACAAAGAAAAATAAACATTGAACACTTTAATAAAGCTCTTACAACTATTTACTGACATTTCATATTGAATACACATTTGTAGGCGCTATACATATGCGCATACCTACATTATTTAGTGTATAAGGCGAATTTACAGTTGATCCTGTTATACGCTCTAGAATCTCGACAGCGCTATATCCACACGTCTAGCAATCGATCGATGCCCTGAATCAAAATACAACCTGATGCCTTTTCGGTCTTCGAGAAAGTGGAAAATTCAAATCTTCCCAACTAGTCCAATTATAATCACATGGTACTTTGTCAAAGAGGCCGCTTTGTTGAATTGCCTGGAAAAAGTGTCTTGTACGACTTATCACCGACTTTGTCTTGAATACAAACTCGCAAAAACATGGTATACATGCACATCTTATTATTCTCTGAACCGCATCACAAATCACCCGCATAAACCCCTTCATTCGTCCTTCAGTCGTCACACGTATAACCCCCCCCCCCCTAATTTATAACAATTTGAAACTTTAACTAAAAAGGGGGAAAATAAAGAAAATTGTAAGAAGGTACAAACATTTCTACTCTCATTGACCCGCGGTTCAATGACGGAACCAATGAGCAATTTGGCAAGAATGGGCAATTCCGTCGACTTCAAACTACGTAGGCCCTACGTCATCAGGTTTTACGGAGCTGTAAATTGCGTCAGTTTGTTTCGGCGACAGTATAGCCGTGCGTCGACTACGCTAACGTGAAAATCCAGGTTTGCCCAGTGGTCATTACGTAGCACAAGTAGTCAGTCATTTCACAAGTGGTGCGTGTGAGGCAGACGATGAAGCGCGAAAGAGAAATATATATGTGTATATATTATATATTCGTATATCGCGTATAGTCATCCAGCGTCTGCTTCTTCATTCACACCATGCACAGTCCGTCTGACGTCGCCTTCTTCGGGGACGTGATGGCCTTTCCCTTGTTGGGCGTTATGCTCTCAACGATCAGCGATAAGCAGTCCAGACTGGAGGCGTTCGTGCAGCTGTAGCCTACAAGAAACATGCAAAAGACACAGAAACAAACAAACAAAAAGAGGATTAATACATTTCATTTTCCCCAAAACATTCAGCGATGACAAGATAATGATAAACTTCTACGTCCTTAAAGCAGAAGCCGTTTCATCAACAGGAACGTTATTGCTCATTTCGTGCATTGGTCTTTTCTTCGTGATTCTTCCTATTGGGAAGTCCTGATTGAGGGCTGTTTTCCGTGAATTGGAAGTTGATAGAATATCTGAACAAAGCAAACTCACTAAATGATATTTCCTTGACTTGTTCATGTAAAATCACTCATAACATCAACTTCATCACACTGATGAATTAATGTTCAGATATGTCCAAAATTAACCTGTTTGATGCTTTTCTTTTTTCATTGAAAGACTATGAGTGATTGCTGAGAATTACTTATATACATGTTTTAGTAACATGTCAAGAAATTGTTTTCATAAAACGTGAGGAAAATACAAACAAAAACAATACACAAAAAAAAGAAGGTTTCTGCTTGATGAAGACATAAGCAGATAGACTTATGCCATGACACTACAGGAGCGTATGGATAGCATTATATGCACTTACAACAACGCTAGAAGTAAATCTAAATGTAGAACTGACAGTGCATGAGCGTGTTATCAAGATGTGCGATTGTTTGCTATAGCTGTTTCCTCGTTAATAAGAAAGCGACTCGCTCTTTTCATTGTCGTCACAAAGGCACTAGAATAGACCCATGGTGAGCTACATCACTTCATACGGATGTCTTAAAAGAATAACCCTCACGAAGATGGAAATGTTAAGAACCAGCAAGTAAATGTGTTTGGGTTTTTTCTCTCATTTTTTTGGTAGAGACAGCAAATTCAGAAGATTTATAATTCGTTTACATATCGTGGGAGAAGGTATCTGAATTCTCGAGGGGGAGATTTCAGAGCGCGCGGGGACGAAGGTTGATGCACTGTCTGGCGACGGAACCAAATCACTTTCATACACGAGTGTGCCATTAAACTCGGGTTAACCCTGCTGCCGCTGAACACCAGACAAATAGCGGGTCGTGCTCGAGATACGGGCTGTCCTCTGGGATCCGCAGGGTTAAACGAACGGGTGTCTCACTTGTGTCATAAAAATTGGCGGGAAAGCTATCAACCGCAGACGATCAAACTGTTTTCGTTTTGTTGGTATATGTAAGGTGGGTAACCAGTGCGTTGTTTTCTAGTAAACATGACCCCTTTACAGATTATTCCTTCACCCTTTCTCTTATCATGGACCCTGCTAAAAATGACCTTCCTACATTTTGCTACCAATCTCTTGCCTCAACGATATCGTTCATATCGATTCGTATACCCCTTTAGAAAATCATTGGAATTCTATTTGTGCCCTGTTCCAAAGAGTAACATCAAGAGAGAGAGGGGAGGGGGATGCCTGCCTGATAATGAGATGAAAAAAACAACGACACCAGTTTTAAATTTCTGTTCACGTTTCAAATCAAAGCCCACTCCATGGTCAAGGCAATTACAGCAAGGGAGCAAAATCTTACAATTAAACCATTAGAGCTTTATCATAATTGGACTATAATGTACTATCGTACTAAAATTCAACATTCTTTTTTTTTTTTTTGCAAAGCACTGATTACTCTAAAATTAGACATAACGGTGACGTCACTGCCTCACAATTCTCTTTAATTTTGATGAATTATTCGCTGTTTATTACATTTTGTTCTATAATCAATTTCACCTTGATCACAGAGTAATTCTAACAGGTTGCGTATATCTATCAACAAGTTGCACACTGAACCTACGACAAAACTGTGATCAAACTGATCGAATTATGTCCCTAATTTATCGCAGGCGAAACGTGCTACATTCTCATCGTGAATGGTACAAAGAACTGGGACGAACAGACAAAAGTGCATCGACTTTTCTTCTTTGTGGAATAACCATTCTATCAGCGAAACCATATAATGAGTTCGGGCGTTTACCCGTGCTATTGTAATCATAACATTCACAACCCTTTGAGCGTTATACGTGATGTGTCTTCCAGACAATTCGTGAACCTGGAGAAATGAATAACAACATGTAGATGCCAGAGACTGGCTCTGAGATTAAAAACAGGGCTTACTAATTGCTGGCTTCGGCTGCTCCCATGATCTTTTTTTTTTCTTAAGCACGTGAAACAAGAGGCGTAGTCACATAATAAAGAGTGGCAAGTTCATGGTCCAGAAAAAAAGAAGAGAAACAAAAAATCATTTTGTACAGTGCGGATTGCAGGAAGACAATAAGCCACAAGCTGTGACGCTATATTTTTGTTCCAGGAACACTAATGATTCATCGCGTTTGTAGTTTGCATGTGTGTTTATTCAGTGTTGTTTGTTTCTTTGGTTTTTCTTTTGTTGCAACACTAGTACCAAACTTATATTATATAATGGTTTTATACGAATTCTTTCAAACAACAACACAATTATTTGAATAGAAAATGACCGGCGAAAGTGGGAACATACAAAATATTTCGGCATAGGGTTTTGAAGTGTTTCTGAGCTAGGTTTGTATGTCCCAAGATGAAGTCAAGTGATATAATCTCCTTGAAATATCCAGAGATAAAGACACTGTGAATATTTCCAGCAGAATTAGTCAGCATTATTCTGTTGTAACATGAGGTTGTCAAAGTTCTTTGAATGTAATGAAATTCCTTTAACTGTTACTATCAAATTGGCAGCCGTTTTCCAAGCATCACCAACAGCTATGAACAACACAGCTCAAGTGGCTCTCTTGTGTCCTTGGTTACGTACCCAGCTCTATAACGAGGTGCTTCTGTATCTCTGAACTTTTCACAAGATGATAAATTTCTGCTAAAGAGTACAGAATTTATTCTGTCGATTGTCTTAAAGGCATCGTTATATTGTTTGGTATATCTTTCGATTAGATTATAATAATTTTCCGCACGGGATAACATCCTAGGGTGTTCTGCTAATGTGAAAACAATACAAAGCAATCAACTATATCACGTGATCATAAATACTCAATCTCTCTTGGTCTTTGACTGCCCTATAATTTATTCTGATAAACTTTGATTAAGTTTTGAGAGCTATAAAGCTAACGTTTAGAACCATGTCCTGATGTATTAATACACCTGGAAACATAATTATAGTCACGTGTTTTACCTTCAGTTGACCCTTGTGACTGCAATCCTGTCTGCCACTTTATTGCCTTGCACCAAGAATAATGTCTTTAACACAATGAGGTTACCAAAGAAATGTGAGGGCATGTTATCGATTCCAAGAATACACCTCGAGGCATACATTATTTTGCCACTCCCTATCAGTTAAAAGACTTTGTACTGTCGCTCACTCAATGTTAAGTAACTAATCTAAATTCAGTTGTACCATTAATTGGCTCAACTTTAGTAATTTAGAGAATGCATTTTGGATTTGAAAATGAATTTCCGATTTTAAAATGGCCACTATGTGGATTTGACCAGGTCTGGAAAGTCAGCCTACCTCCCAAGTTGTAGGTTATATAAGACTAAGACTGATATTAAACGCGTTATGCGTTTATTAAGGCTAAAATTATTATTTTAAAAAGTCACTCCATTTCTAATTTCCATTCCTATTTTCAGGTTGTTACATGGTTTGTTTGTTTGTTTGTATGTATGTTTGTTTGTTTGTTTGTTTGTTTGTTTGTTTGTTTGTTTGTATGTGTGTCTATTTATTTTGTCGGTTTTCGGCATGTATCGGTGTGCCTAAGATTGTGCGCTACAGTTTTGAGAGTCACGGTATGTGTGATTGTTAAAAACCTTCTGACTTTTTGAAACGACATTTTCAAAAAAGCAATTGAGCTCTTTATTTACTCTTGCAATCTTTGTCCCCCAACCTTCACGGATTGACAAATATGAGTTTCTTTTTTCTAAATGAATAGTTGGATATAAAAAATTTGTGAACGAAACCATGTCACCGTGAAACAAGGTTGCAAAATATAGGCATGAAAGGATTAAGAGTGGGGAAATTGTATAGAGAGAGAAGTTCGTGTGAAGGAATATCCAGATGTTTTTTCGATAAAAGATACGCATGCACTCCTCTTTCTTCTTCATCATCTTCTGCGTCTCTCGTTGTTGTTGTTGTTGTCGTTTTTAATTGAGAGTCTTCTACGCGCTATTAAAGAATTAATGTTCGACATCCCGCCTGTTTCCGGGCGTCACCTCCCGCTCTGCCCCTCGCCTGCCCGCCAGTGCCATGGTCCTCGAAGTCCCTTGATGGCACCCGCGAAGATGTGCGGAAAGCATCATCGAATTATTCACTCGATTTGGAGAAGACATTTTCATTATCGGTCGACAGTAAAACGGCGTGCCACTCTCCCTCCTTGCTTCTGCTGCCGATGTTGTTGATTGTTTTGTTGTGTTTACTTTTTGCTTACTAATTGTCGACGCCTTATTCTGTTGCAGCTCGATAGTGAGACTATCCGGTCTCTTCATATAGTATGCTTGCAGCGATAACGCTTGTGCGCTGTGGCTGCATCGTACCCCAAGTAAGAACACCACAAATGTGATGATTAAACGTTTGTACAAGTCTATGTCTGAAAACACGTCACATTTTGGATAAGTTTGTTTTATAATTTCCTGATTGTGTGTGTTCCTTGATGTGATTCATAAAGCGTCGGTTTAGGAAAAGAGAAATAATGGAACGTAACCAAAAATCTTCGAAAATTGATAACATGAAAAGCCCCTAAGATAATCAGTTGACATTGTTTCGCACTTCTAAGGGTCTGCACACATCAGAGTCATTATTGCCATCAAACTTGTCATTTTGTTACACATATTACATTATGCAATGTTATGAAACTATCATATCATATTATGTTATATCATATCATGATTGCAAAATTCCACATTCTTTTCAATCTATGGCATCGAATACCCTAGGAATCATACGGTGTTGTCTGCTCGTTGCCAAAAACTTTACTTTTGTTTCTGTCTTTTATACCTACCACTGTTTCGCACTACAGATTTTATGAAGGGGCAGATGAATGTATACGTCGGACCATGTGTCCAATCGAAAGATTGAGATAATGAATAATAAAATGAGACTCACCGTAGGGTGACGACACATCGTAGCCATCCCCATACTGCTGCACTTTGTCTGATGAGTATGACCCTGGACTGCTGCCGTCCGTCTACATCGAAAACAAAAGGTTTAAAGAGAAGAAACAGACAGATGAAATAACTACGCCATCGAGACATAATTTTCTGCTCGCATCAAGTGATACTTTGTAATCTTTTCATCACACTTTCTTTTCTACGTCGTTATCCAGGCCATGGAATAAGTCATTCATAATATTACGATATTAAAAACAATTGTCCATCCGATAGTAACTTTGGAACAGCCGGAAACACAAGAGGTGAAGCCGAGAGTGTTTTGGACTGTTCAAAAGTTACGGGGGACGATAATCTTATCAACGCCGACCAAATAATGTGCATTATTTGTTTTTATAAAAATGGTGACATGATTTAAATTCGACGGCAGCCATTTTTTCAAGATTCCCAGGCAAGCACCAGCTAAAGCTAACCGAATTGCACACAGAAACAATTGAAAGGCATTTGTAATACACAAGCGATGCAACTGTGGTCGTACTAACGGTCGTTAGTTGCCGGTCATAATAATACCAACGCCCGTTGAAAATTAAAGTTGGGCCTTCATAGGCAAAACAAAGGAATGGTCACGCGATAGCTCTCACACAGTCATGTGATTATGATCCATATACACATTTTATAAAAGTAAAATAATACATTTCAATAGACACAGCATAAAGGATTCAAAAACAATAGTCGATTGTTGATTCGAACTTTTGACATTGCATCCCGAGTTATCATTGTTCTCGTCTTTCTCCTCTTCATTTTTGTTGGGGGGGGGGGGGGTTGTTTTCCAAACTGGCAGGATCATAATCTGGTATAAATAGGATCGCAGTCTTCCGCATTGCGTGACCCAATGAAATACATAAAGAAGCACAAGAAGACAAAGAGTCTTTCTCATCTTCTTCCCTTGGTGGAGAAGAAAACACCAACAACAAAGAGGCGCTCCTACATCCATCCAGGGAGGTGAGAGGCTCCATCCATCCCTCCCTCCCGCCATACACACTTAGCGGAGACTCCATTCAAGTTCTCCCGCCTCTCGAGGGAGACATTCATAAAATGGGGTAATTTTTACAGCTTGTTTACGAAACCTTGTGTCGTCAGTGGGCAAATCTCAGATGGGAAGGTCACGCAACACAACCATAGGGTCCATCTCCTAGGCCCAGTTCATCTCCCAGTAAACGGTTGCTACATAGTTTTGTCTTTTGATGTGTCTTTGGTCTTCACTTTTCCCTTTGACTGGAGGACTAGGAAACTCGACGCTTCCTCGCATCATTGTTATTACATCCGCCTGCAACAATGAAAGCATTTTTCACGTGACGAAAAAAGCGAAGTGTTTCAAAAGAGTCGCGTGCCATCACGTTTTGAAGATCAAACCCTTTAGGAAACACATGTGTTCATTTTCGGGAAAAGAAAAATACATCTAAACATGGAGCTACTTACTTATGGTTGCTCCGTGATCTAAATCATGAAGATGAAAAATGAGAAAATTCCGTGCTGGAAGCGCTAAATGCATTCTGTTTATTTGTACACTTTCCGTCTCTATTTTTCGAGTGAAAATCAACCTTGCGATTGTGTCGTCTTCCGACGAGGAGTACGCACACGAAAATGCCTTACTGCAACTAATAGTAGTCAGCTACATCTTTGATAATCATTAATAAGGACTCTCGCCAATTAAAAGATAATGTTAACACAATGCAAGGGGTGTGAGGTATCTGATTGCGTCATCATGGCACGTGCGTACTAGATAAGTGACTGGAGAGCTCGGCTTCTTCTCGCTACCTCCCTCGCAATTACCGGTCTTATCTAGAAGTGTGTCGGGTCATCTTCTTCATTCAGTTCTTTCTGCGAGGTACGTACGCCGTATCTCGGGTGCCAGCATTTTCTACGCAAACCATTGATGAGGTAGTTTGACGTGAAAGAATGCAAGTCCGAGAGTGAAATATAACATGAAAAAACTACCATAGCACTTTTTAAAAGAGAATCCTGATGGTTTCTTGCTTTTGAAAGTTATGAATTTATCGGGTGTCCAGCAGTAGTAGAATGCAGCGTTATAATAGTGAGGATTGTGGAATAGTTCTTCCGTATCATAAGGTGATTCTTGTCGCCACCTCAACACCTGCAAATAAACATGGCCCAAACTGTGAACCTCAAAGGATCTTTTGCGTTCTCAACACATATCTGACATGCAGTTTGTCTTTTTTGTTCTTTTCTTCGAGGGGGTCTTTTCTTTCTTTTACAGTCCACGTCGTCTACAGATCAAGATATATCACAGGGGTTGGATGGGCTTGCCAGAAAATACCGCCAATTTTTGAAACGATTCATCGTCAGTATATGAAAACAGTCGCGTGTACCTCTGTCAGGTAAGACATGAGTGGATGACATGTCTTTCTTTCTCAGGCATAATTCAAACTAAACTTGTTCATCGACACTGTTTACCTGTACGCAAGTGCCCTCACCCTTCTTAGTGTGGTCGATTTGTCTAGGGGTCTTATGGATGCAGTCATGGCATTTAAGCGTAGAGTGATGTAATGATTTGCCCTCTTTCCTCTTCTACTTGGGACCCTCTCTCTCTCTACCTTTATGCTCGCGCCGGAACTGAAACAACAGTGACACCATTACCAGCTTTAAATCTCTAAATCCGAACTACATCTAGTTCCGCTAAGCCCGAGATGCTATCTGAGACGTTGGACAGTGGTGCAAACCCAAGTAGACACGGGGAAAGTTTGCCAGCCGAAACTGGGGCGAGGTATACACAGGGCGTTTTCGGCTGAAAAGTGGGCTAAAAATGCGAACGGGATTGGCAAAATTTGAAAGAGAAAACTTGGGCGGGAGGAATTGAAGGAGAATTGGGGGATGTTTAATTATCCTTCCTTTAGAAGAACAAATACATAACCGAAATGCAAAAATAGCAAAGGTAATCTGAAGACACGCTGCTCTCCAATGAAGAGAGCTTTACCACTCGGGTCACATAAATATCACTTGTTCGTAGTAATGGGCAGAACTAGTTTGCACTTGACAACTTTGGGAACCCGTCACGGCCTATCAATTAAGATGTTTGTAAGTAGTTCTAATTTGTGATACTCAAAGTCACCACAGCAATAGCTCAAATGGTATCAGCTAATCTCTTGACATGGCTGCCTCAATGACAGCAAGAATCGCAACTTACCATAAAAGACTGCAAATCTCTTGATAAAACGGGCTAGCGGTATCTTTCATCTATTACATACCCCTTGAAATGACCAAAACAACGCATTTAATTAACGTTCTATCAATTAATGCATGTATGTATGTATGCATGTTTGTGTGTGTAAGATAAATATAATGATAATGATAATATTCACTGAGTGTCAGACAAGTAGGTAGTTGATGCAGAAGTTATTGGGTATGTTAAAGTCGTCGGACTAATTATGATTTGAAAAAAAAAAACTCTTGCCCTTGAGAAGCAGTTCACATCTTCACGTCCGACGGTAATCACATTATAAAATCTTAGTTTCTAACTACAAGATTAAAGTTAATTTTTTTCCGCCTGAGGGTATTTAATAGGGCAAATAATCAATCTGCCATCAGGGGAAGATGTTGAATTGGAGGAGGGACGAGAGTATTTCTTGATGTTTGTAAGTATTTTCCCTCTTGGCGGAAGAAATCGACTGGTTCACAATTTCCCGCGTTTCCCCGATGTGTGACCACACATTCTCGAGTACAAATTGAAGCAAACTAACCGAATTTCCGACCGCGCCAAAAGAACTCGTCACCGCTTTTCCCCAACTCCAAGTGCTAAGGCGTAGTCTGCAGCAAAGTCTCACTAGCCACGGTTACAGGTCGGTGGCAAATCAGCTGCCAATATGTGAATTAATGCGATGCACAAGGATTAACATGCATTGTTTGCTGGCAATACTCCGTCATGTATGAGTCGTATAGAGTAGCGTCTGTCTCATCTCCGAGAGCCTGATCTAAATCAAGGTTGAAGAAGGTGTGAATTCGGAGACTATGACGAATTGCGTCCTCACTTTGAGTAAAGTGGGAATTTACTCACCGCGAATTTCCTATTGGAAGACGCCAAGCTGTGACTACATCATGACATAAATGTGATTTTTAGACAAATTTTGAACAATCTTTTCTTTTTTCTTTTTTGTTTGCTACAAAATCGTAAGAAAAAGGTAATGAAAGTAGACGATAATGGTACAATTTGTAATCAATAAGGTATCTTTGTTCTAACTCATTGATTGTTTGAAATCATTATATTTTCTTATTTGAGCAACTGAAAATATTCACGCGTTCTGTTCAAGATGAAAAAAAAAAACAACGAAAATCTTCTTTGAATACCTGTATACCAGCGCTTAGGGACTGAGTTTTAGCATTCTCTGGGAAATGTTATTTTGAGATGGAAAAATGTATAAGTCAAATGAATAGTAGAGAAAAAAAAATTGTGAAAAAATGGGCTTTATTTATTAAGTGCTTTTGAACATTAAAATAACATGATATTTATAGTATTTTCAGGGTTATTTCTACCAATAAAATAAAAGAATGATGTAAGTTATATGTTGTAAAAAAAGTTAAGGAAATTTTGTTATTATATGTACAAGTGCAGTAGGCCACTGTTTGTCGATAACCAAATTATCATTCTGTTGTGTATTTAAAAAATTATTTGCAAATGTGACTTTCTGAATATGTGTATGAATAAAACACCCTGTGGAAGGGGAAAAAAATTCTCTGGGAATTCGGGTCAAAGTTTACCAAACTTTGAGAAAAAAGAACTTCCATCTTTTCATCTCGCAGCCTTCAATGTCTATAAATTATTCGCAACTGTGTTAATAGGCGTTATACCACGAGAGGAGAATATCCAATGAAGATACAATAGCGTGAAGATCCTAACATCAAATACCAGCACTTTTACGAAAACAGTAACTAGCGATCTAGTTTTGCTGCGCCCAGACAGCGTCAAGGTTTTATTGTTCCTGTATCATATAGGGAAAAAAGAGTACGAAGAAGACAAGAAAGAAGAAGAGGAGGAGAATGTGAGGACGAGGAAACTGGAAAGAAGCCTCCCGAAACAATTCTCTTGACTTAGTCTTCCATCATCTTTAATCACTCGAGAGAAGTAAAAACAGTAGTTTTCTTCCAGCCCATTGGGTCAACGGTGGGTAAATGCGTACGGGTCTGAGCAGGGTGGTGGTATCCACCTCCCTGGTATAAGCAAGTACACAAGTGGTATAACCAACGCACACGTTACCTGATCTGCGCGGTTCACGTGCACTTTTGTTCGGAGTTCAATCGACTGCAAGTCTTCTGACTCGGTGAAAACATCCAAACTCCAACAACACTGCCTCAGGGCGCTTCAAACTCTATTACGGCCCAGGAGCACTGCACTTTTGTCTCCTACCAGTACAGTTCTCAACCGCTCCTCCCTCCTCCTTCGCACCGTTGCCACCACTATCATCTTCGAAGATGGAAACCAGTTTTCAAACAAAACTCTTGTGGTATTCTTTCCGCGCGAGACGTCTTTATAACCTTGTTATTGGTCACAAATGAAAGAAAATACTCGCCACGCCTGCCCTATATGTTTGCGTGAAAAACAATTGGTCCTGCATCCCGCATCAGCTGAAGATGTGGACCGGTGTTTCAGCAGGGAGATTAGTTCAAGGACCACGCGAAATGGTAGAAAAACGAAAACTTAAGTCCATCCAAATTGGCATTGTTCTACTCGTTTTGACTTCTATTCTCACCATCTTTTCAAATCGGAAGAAAGACAAGATCCTTTCTGTCTCAAGTTCTCATGGGGGAAAAAAGGGAGTCTGCGGGAGCAAAGATCAAGCATCAAGCAAGATCTTGAATGTGAAGTATACCAGCAACAAAGTTAATTATACCAAAAAAAAAAAATACATGTGTTCAAAAGAGGCAAAGTGAGTTATTATAACTTATATTAAAATTGATTAAGCACTACGAGGTGTATTTGGTAATTGTATCAAATATGGCACAACGATCATCAATTACTCTCCTAGAGTAATTCAAAAACTTTAAAAGCTTTGCTTCTCTTGTGAATTCATCTTTTCCATATAGAGTTACAAAATGGGATTGTATTGCTTACTTGTTTATTTATCTTAAAGCCAAAGTTTATCAATATTGTATCCATGTTTTGTTGAAGCTTATGTGATTCAAAGTTCCGTACAATATAATGTACTCATGTAAGCGTTATATATACTGCTTTGTATTACTTCATATGGAATTAAAATCATTTGAATTGAATGAAAGGCGTAAGTACAATACAGGCTTATGTCATAATGTGCGCAAATTATTGAGTGAGTGTACAATCGTTGAATTAGTTTGTTTCTTGCAAAATATATTCTGAATAACATACTATCAGCTTTGAGTGTGTGTGTTTGTGAGTGTATGTAGGTGGGTGGCGGGTGTTTCGTTGTGTGTGTGTGTGTGTGTGTGTGTGTGTGTGTGTGTGTGTGGTGTTCTTTTTTTCTTATTTTAGTACAGGTAATTAATTTTGGAGAACAATTCACAACTAACAACACTGCTAAACGATAATACCAAAGGTTTATTTCCGTAAATGAGCTATATTTGCCATGACATCTTTAAACTCAATTAAAAGGTGACACCAAACACACCCAATCTATAATGAGCCACTTCCATCTAACCTGTTCAGTCGGACTTGAGACCAGATATCAAATGGTGGTACATGAACTCTAGGGCTGGTCCACCAGGTTAGAAGGGGGGTAGTGCACCCCTTAATCCGCGATGGTGATCCAGGAATGCCCATCTAACACTGACCTGCCGGAGAGGGATTACTTGAAGTGGACTCGACGAGGGGTGGCGACAAACAGTGCCATGACCATCTCTCACGCGACCCCGCGCGCGGAGCGGAAAAGCAGCAGCCCCTCTACGCCCAATGTCAACCTCTCCCCCCCCCCCACCCTTTGATTCTCTGTCGCTTATTCCTTTAGCTCTTCTCTCTCCTTCTTTTTATCATCCTTTTTCTGTCGCTGTCTGTCTGTCTGTCTCTCTCTATGCCCCTCCCCCCTCCCTTGCCCTATCACATACACACTCACACTGTCTAACTCGCTAACACCCAACTAAAGCTCCCCCAGAATAATACGACACATAAAACGAATTAATTGTGCACAGGATATTGCTGAATACATATCAATTTCCGATCGGCGAGATCTCCAACAATCCCACCACACAGCGCAGGGCGCAGAATTAACTCTGGGAGAGAGAAAAGGAACATGCGTAGCTGACGTGTCGCCGCACTTGCACATCCACAAGCGCGCATCTCGGCAGGCGCTTCGTCAACTTTTTGACGTACGACGCTCTTCGATTAGCACCGGCGACTCCCACTCTCTCTAACACCTTTTCACTCCGTGCTCCAATAGATCTCGCAATTCCTAACCTAATTTCCACCAGTTAATTAAGTTTTCCGACTAATTAACGCGGCTCCACCTTCGAAATCCCCCCAACGTGACACTATGTTTATAGATGAGTCTCCTTATAAAACCTGATCTCTGATTGCTAATCCAAGAGCGCGCCACACAGGGAGAGAAGATGAGAGCTGGGAGAGCATTTTCTTCGTTTATTCTCGAGAAATGGAAGGAGTGTTGTTATTCTCATACACCCCTGGTCGTACAATCTCTTTCTCTCTCATCAGAAGTTTCACAAGGCTCTGAAGCCATCGCCAAATTGGAATGATCCGACGAGGCGGGGTAGACGGTGCTGCAAGATCCAATGAATAACCTTCATTTTTGGTAACTGTTTATGGATGAATTAGCTGTCTCGAAAGAAAGGGGGAAAAGAAGTCCTGTGATAACTTCGAGGGGATTAATAATCCGCGTGATCTTTCTTAGAAGGGGAAATTATTCCCCCCCCCCCCTCCAACTGGATCTTCAGGTTTTCTCCACTTTACTTACTGGGTTAGATGCTTACAGCCAATATTTAAATAATACAAAAATCCACTGCTGCTATGAAGCTGCATTGATAATTTGCCACAATTTGTACGGCTTGTACCTTTAGTCGCGTGATTAATAATCATTGTTTTCATTTTTAACAATGGAAATATTTTGTAGTGTTAAATAAGTGTAGTGACCGTGGTGGTGTCAGAAATGACTACATAGAAGCAGTAAGGATGGGGGAGCAGTAGGGGTGGTATTCGGTGGTGTAAAGAAGGTTGGTGGTGATTGGTGGTCGCCGTGGTGGTATAGTGGTAGGCCCCTTGGTAGAAGCGGTAAACCATTGATTTTGCGCGTCAGCACCACTGCTCATCATCATCAAAATATTGGAAACATCCAGCGCATTTGCAATATGTGGATCGATTTTGAAGTGAATTGATAGTTTGGAATGGCTTTATTTCTAATTTTTTTCGCCATCATGCGGTGATCCTAATTGGATATTTGCCCCGAAGAAAGACAACAAGCATGCGCATACGTCATGTAACTCTCACACACTCTACTCGCGATGACGCAACACATTTTATAATCGATGACAAATATCGCGGATGACACGCAAATACGCGCACAGATATCCGACTGGGGGAAATATATATTGCGGCCTATCAAACTGACGGGAAACGCAGAATTATATCCTTCTGGTACAAATTCTGCAATGAAACAAACTTAATTTGGTTGATTTGATTTCGAGGCATGTAGCATTAATAAGCACCCCTCGACTCTGGCCAAACCGTCGGTACTTTTTTTTTTTTTTTTGCGCTTTTATTAAATGTAGAGTGACTCTTGCTATCCTCAGCACGCAACGGACCCTCGCCCAGAAACAGAAACAGAAACAGATGAGGGGGGGGGGGGGTAAAGGGAGAAAAAGAGAATAGAGAGAGATATGATAGTTGGAAAGAAAGGGGACATATGAATGGAATGCAATAATAGGAGCACTTGGAAAGGTCGGAAATAGGTAATTTGCCACACTCTGAGAGAGGGGAATGGTTGGGACTACCAGCTATGAGAGAAACAACGACTACTACAACCATGCTACCTCTAAAAACGTAAACTTTTCTTCAAGGTATACGTATACATTTTTCATTGTTTTATTTGTCGTTTCATTTCTCTATTTCTCTTCTGTTTGAGTCTTTTTATTTCCAGCTAAACAGGATTGACGAATACAGGAAACTAGAAGTGACTCGTTTGTTTGTTTGTTTGTTTGTCTGCTTGTTTGTTTGTTTGCACTATACTGTTTGTCTTTCAGATGACGACACAATTTATTACAAAGCTTCACTCTTCTCTGGTATTTTGCTTGAGTTTTCTAGAAATGCGAGAGAAAAAAACAAAAACGACAATCGCTCTTCCTACGACGAACTATTGTACGGGGAAAAATCGTGCTGTGGAGACAAACTTGTTTTTAAAGGACGTGTTCCCTTTCATATACATGTGGATTAAGTGAATAGGGCAATGTTAGTAGAACATATGCTTGAGCGTTTTTGAAAAAACACACATTCCCTCCAGTTGTTACTGGTGTATGTTAAGGGTTATATCACCCCCACTGCCTTCTGAAAGAGG
This sequence comes from Diadema setosum, assembly GCA_033980235.1. Classification (NCBI taxonomy): domain Eukaryota; kingdom Metazoa; phylum Echinodermata; class Echinoidea; order Diadematoida; family Diadematidae; genus Diadema; species Diadema setosum. Next base: position 38,750,940 of record CM067061.1, read on the forward strand.
CAAATCAATTGTTCTTTTATTACGCGAGAAGAGTGAAAATATGTTGATTTTTTTTTTTTTGGGGGGGGGGGGTAGTTTCTGTACATACACATAACATCACAAACCGTAGTAGTCTCTCATCCAGCGATGCCGCCATTGAAACTTCACAAAAATTCACTTTTGAACGAATTGAACGAATTCCTCAAACTTTCCCACATGTCTTCTACTAATATTGCTGCATTTTCTCAATCCACATGTATGTGAAGGTGAATTTGTCTTTTAAATCATCATTTCGTCAAATCGGTCCAAGTCGCTATCAAGTCTCACAAAAATACACGCATGTCTGACGAGGGAGGTGTCTCACCTCCCTGGTCTGACGAGCCCAAGAGAACGATGAGTTGTCCAGATACCTACGAATATAATTTCCTAGAGTGATAAAGCGTTTGTTAATAGTAACTCTGTCGTGGAAGCGATCGACTTCCGTGGGACAAAATCGCTTGGTATATCACAATACAAGCCTAGACGGAGCTGACATAGTCATTTCTTGTATGTATTCAGAAGGTACGTTCTCCTCGTCTTTAATCATAATATCCAATTTCATTGTGTTAAGCGTGCATCGGCAATCAACGTGTCATCTATAGTGTTTCCGTTGATGAAACTTTCTACTAGCTATTTACCAGTCAAACAAAATTACGAGTATCAATTTCGCCAAGTACGTATACACAAAAGAATATCATTATTATTTTAATTTAGCAAGGGATGGAAAAAGCTCCCTCGAGAAGGGAGATTGTATCTTCCTCCATTGTAAATTGTATCATTAAACGAAGCAAAACTTTGTATAATTGTGCCAACTGAAATGTGGCATTTGTTATCACTCAAATAATTCAGCCTACATCAAGTGAGGATCGAACACTTTGAATTATTGCTTTGGACTTTCACCCTGCATGTATGACTCTAGGAGGCACATCACTTTGTGTAGAAACTTCAAGGGAATAATTAACTCGTTGCGTTGCGGCTATCGACCACCAGATGCCTCCAGTACTAATCAACATCAATACGAGTCGTGTTATAAGGAATAGCGGGTGGAAACAATGGAGCATTCACGAGGAGAAATTTAAATCGGCGAAATCGGCAGACGTCAGGGCGAAACATTTTAATGTTCGTGGTAGGCGCCAACCCAATGCGGAAGGGCTAAAGCGTGTCCCTAAACGTCCGCGTTTCTGAGTCGGTGATTTATGCTCCTCTATCGGAGTTTGAGACAGTGGCGTCGCAGCCGCGCCCCGGGGAAATCTTGGAGGTTACCGCTCTAATCGAGCGACCACTGTATCACAATATTTCGTCATTCGCTGGACGAGGCTGGAAAAAAAAAACACTCATTTCAACGCGGAAAATATTGATGAAAAGCTATCCGGCAAAAGAAAGGCATCCTTCACGAACGAAAAAGGAGAATATGACAGAAAAAAAAATCAAAGACCGCCTTCTTCTCCACCCATAAAATTCAGTGAAAATCTCGCGTTTTGTCGTAATATGTCGCCCTTTTCAAGGAAAGAGGAAAGACTGGGTAAGATCTGTATCACAGAAAAAAAGAAATTACCGGAAACTGATATCACATCATTGTGCCAAGAGAGTCAAATCGAGAAGACGTTAATGACTTTCCATCGTAAACAGAGTACACATAACACGTAATAAGAAAAAAAAAATCTTCCATAGCATCTCCTTCACATCCGAGGCTGTATGGACTTTCAAAGCAGAGTCCAGCCCAGCGACAGGGGGTTAAGAGAGATGTCTTGGCGATTACTGTGGTATCGTGGTATCGTGGTATTATCGTGACATTGCAAAACATTGCTGCAAACAGGGATCAGGAAATAAAGAATATATTTTATATGGCACGTCGTAATAAAAAATATATTTCATATAGTACTTCGTAATAAAAAGTATATATTTTGTATGGTACTTCGTAATATCGTGTCAGCATTACCTGAATCATTGGTTGATGAATATTTGGACTAAAATAAAATGGCTATGGTTGTGGTTATACTAATATGTTCCTATATGTTCTTCCGAGTATGCATGATTAGTTTCCATGTAGGCCCTGTACCTATGAAAACACGCAAAGTCAAAACAAAGTAGAGTCAAATAATTAAATCCACGCCCGGATTTGAACTAATATCAGTTTATGTCGCATGATGCAGTGCCATATCATAGCCTTGAAAAAGAAAAATTATGCCCTTTAACAAACATCAAATGACATCGGAACACTTAAACATGCTTCTGTCCTCTCTCTACTGGATCATCGCTTCGATAATCCCATGGCGGTTTCCGAGATACACGTTTTCGCCATATCACACCCACCAAGATCCATAATATCCACTTAATTGCACGATCGATCGCAAACAAGAAGAGTTGACAACACCCATCACCTAGAAAAAGGAGTAATTACCTGTGTCATTTTATGTCGCTTCAGAAGACTCAGTAACTTGTCATGGTTTAACAACACCAAGGTCGACCCCACCCCTCTCAAGCCCATCCCCCTTCTCGCCATCGACCACATCTCGCTTCTTCGACCATACAACCAGGCCAGCGCATCAGACAGCAAATGGAGCCCTTTAAAGTAGATGCATTGATGTTGTTTTTGTTCGACATTACGGGAGGTTGATTAAGGTATACTTACAGATTCTCCTTTCCTTGGCTAACCACATCCCTTCTTGCTGTCTATCATTTTGCTTTACAAGATGCGTCTTCAACTTTCAACACACATCAACCACTGTAATCCTCACCCTGCAAGTAACCTCAACGGTTTCATAACAAACGGAAGTCTAATAATTACACACATTTCTACATTATCATTATCAACCTAGAGTGCTATTGAAAAGTACTCCCCATTTTAGTTGGTATTAATTTAACATCGCCGCACTACAAGAAGACGACAGTTTAACGCTCACTCACGTCACAAGACATCGCTTACATTTCCAGTGACCATTTTTACCAAATGCGGGTTTTCAGGTATCGCATCATTGCTCCAATTTTCTTACCAATTTGGAGTCTCCAAAATTCTTGGCTGACACCTATCTGGCCTTCTCTTTTCACATAAGGGAAACACTTGGTAGCTACCACCTCGCGCCCATTCTAGTTCTCTGTCAGCCAGTTGCTGGGTCCTCTTGGGGAATCCTAAACATGTGTTCCATCAAGTAACCAAGATCAATGCGAACTTTCTCTCTCCTTCTTACACACCATCTCTCACCCCCCCCCCCCTCCCTCTGTAGCAACCTTTTCTTGCTTCGCTACATTTTTTTTGACCAAAAAGTAGCGAAAGTGGGGCTGTAAATTGAATTTCCTCCCAGCCGCGGCATCTGCACGAGGCAGAGTCGGGCAACGGGAGTCACTCTGCTTGAGGAGGGCGAGGAAAAAGGTGAGCTGTCCATGACTCGCTAGAATTAAAACAAAACAGAATAGAACCGAAAAAAAAAGGTCTTCCCTCTGCTCCGTTTTCACCACTGCAGAGAACCTCCTATGATGAAGATGATGGTTCACATGAGATTCCGATAAAACATCAACAAGCGCGATATATTATTTTAAGGATTGATTATGAGGTACAATATGCTTAAAGGGTTTTACACGCTGACTAAAACGTAGGATAAGTGAGATTGTTAGCCACAACTGGTTATGGCGCAACCAAATTATTTTGTTTCATCGTTTAATGTCTCAGTTCTGTATGCTTTAATGTTGTTCTATTGGAAAATGAATTAAATTGCATTGCATCGAGTTGTGATGACAACTAGTATGCCTAATCGTCAACCTTTCACTGGTTAATAGTTATCTTTCGCGGTGATGGGTTGTTTTATGCCTAGTCCGAGACGTTATGAATTTTCCCATCTCTCTCGCAACGTCGAATTATGACGTAAAGTGTTGAGCGAAGGACGTCATTTTCTTCACATATCTTCATTAGATTTGACTCCCTTGTTTTATGTTTTTTTTTTCTTTTGGACAGAGTGTTAGTACTCAAAAGAAGGATATGAAAACACTTTATCAGTTTGCTTGCTTGTTTGTTGTTGTATACGACTTGGCATCATACAAATCATTCGTAAACACATGTAGCTTTAGAAGCCGTTGCTCCGTCAAGTCAAACTCAAACCTTTAACAACTTTAATTCGTAACGAACGAGTCCCGCATTCCAAATAAAGGTTTTATCAACTGAATCTGAGAAATAACGGCTAAAGAATTAATCTGATAATGCGCAAATGAAGCCGAGCTTGGCCACAGCGTATAGCGAGAGAGCCACGCAAGCGAGGAGCACTGTGGCCTTGGGTTGGTCTCGGGGAGGGTAGGGGGCGACACATCTGCACTGACGAGGTTGTCACCGCGTTAAACTCAGCGGACAGCCGCATCCAAGAACATCGGAAACGCAGCTGTTTCTAGGGTCGCCGACAAGAGTCCACCCCGTTCCCTCAGAAGACAAAAGATTGATAAGGAGAGGGGGGAAAATGGACGCATCCCACAAAGTGTGAAGCACTTACCTAGTCTAACGTTTAACTATAAGGTGGGATAATTAGCGCTGAAGGGACATTTTGAATTAGGAGAGATTAGCTGAAGCGCCAAGCAGTTACGCAATTTAGTGCTCTGACCCTACATTCATGGCATCACTTTTCTTACACCGCATCTCTATTTCTCCGATTCCGCCGTCACTTCTCCCCCTTTTTAAGGTGATGACAGATCCCTTATTCGGAAAGAACAAGGGAATTAATGGCATTAAAGTATCAGGACTTTGCAGCCATCAAATGCAGGGCACAGGGATCGATATCAGCGGTAGATTGAGGAAGGATTACTCGCCCAGAACATACAAGGTTTTCGAAGCTGCCCTCTCCACTTCTTGTTGCGTTTTTGGAACGCCATCACTGGAAATGTGACGAATTAAATGACTAATGTAAGTGATATGTTTTCAATAAAGCGATTTTATCGGGTGACCCCTTTTTCTTTGCTGAGCTTAACATTTAAGCACTCTTCATTGAAATCGGGATATCTGCAGAAAGAAACATTCAAGATGTCTGGCTTGTAAAAAAAAAAAAAAAAGAAGGCAAAATACTGTAGGCATTAATCCACGTAAATTTTATGAACGGAAAATATCATTGAGCTGTTCCAAAAAGAAAAAAAAAAATGAATGAAGACTACGTGGATTTGAATTGTATGTAAGGGTTGGTGTGACGACGCTTGTCGCATGAGATAATATTGACAGGTTGTCGTGTCATATCAACAAAACAGATATATAAATACCAGTACAACATTCCAGTGTACATATGTGTATGGGTTGTTTGTGTGTATGTATGTGTGGGCTCATGCTTTAATAAAGTCCTTGTTATATACTAGTGCATTAAAACAGCAGCAGAAACACAAACATGCTAACTGGGAACGACAAGGAATAAACGATGACCGCAGACATCAACATACTAATTATCTATCTATTTATCCAAAGACAGATAGGCCGATATATTTATCGTGTGTGTGTGTGTATATGTGTGCTTATGTGTGTGTGTGTGCGTGTGTACGTGTGTGTGTGTGTGTGTGTGTGTGTGTGTGTGTGTGTGTGTGTGTTTGTACAATCTAAGACGGTCCTTCTTTTGAAATTAGGCGTATAGAAGCCAGAAGTGGAAATATGCCAGATACCTCAGGTATCATGAGGTCGAAAATCACCTATAAAAATGTCAGGACAAATGACAACTGGTTCTTTTTTTCATAGAGCTTAATCCAGAGACAGATGTATACTACTACTACATCAGATCGGATTTGTATATTCTTAATGATTATTTTGTTATCGCTCTATCTCTCTCTCTATCTATCTATCTATCTATCTATCTATCTATCTATCTATCTATCTATCTATCTATCTAACTCTCTATCTATCTATCTATTTATCTATTTATCTATCTACCCATCTATCTATATCTATCTATCTATATATCAAACTATCTATCTATCTATCTTTCTATCTATCTATCAATCTATCTATCTATCCAGCCATCTATCTATCTATCTATCTATCTATTCATCTATCTATCTATCTATCTATCTATCTATCTATCTATCTATCTATCTATCTCCCCATCTATTCTATTTATATATCTATACATATTATGTCTATTCAATTATCCATCTATCTAGTTGGGCCTATATTTCGTTGTCGACAGATATTGGGGCGAGCTATAATGTCGAGAAAAGTGGAACAATTTTAATGATCCAGTTGCTGTATGACTATGCTATCAAACCCAGACGAAGAACAACAACAAATTTACATAGAGCTTTCATTGACTCTCCTTATCACGTGATTCAAAGTCCTGCCAAAGCATGCACTGTTGATAAAACGGTGGAAATAAACAGTGCACACATTGTTTTGCTCTGTTTTTGTTTTGTTTTGTTTTTATTTCTATTTTGTTTGGTCGTGGCTGGGTGGCGCCACATACCGGCGCCATCCAGCCGGCACTAAGTGTGTCTGATAGACAGCATCATATTTTGGGGCATTTTTTGTTTTTTCAGCGACTGTGTCAAGTTTTAGAGGCAGTTCTTCAAAGATTATGACAGACAGGTCTACCTTATCATTATTTACAGATACTTGCACTTCTTCGTAGAATCTGTCCAAAAGACCTTAAAGACTTCTGGTACTTCCTCATTAATTTGTCGATGTCTTGTATTCCTATAACGCATGGGATAACAATGTGCTGTATTCTTCCTTGAATGTCGCCTTTAGAAGACGACTTGGGACGTATTTGCACGATAGATTTTGATTCTGCTTTCCGTCTAACGATTTCCTAATCATATGTTTAACACCCTATCGCACACCACACACACACACACACACACACACACACACACATTCACAATATGATGGGGATGGGCGTTCCTAGTTCTACGGGAATATATCATGCGCATATACGGAATAAATTTGCTCTGAATGACAATACAAAAGCAACAAGAAATATCTCTGTCATGTGACGGTGACGTCACTATGGGTGCAAACAGTCATCGATATGTCATCGCGACACCTATTTTGAGTTGTGCATAATTATGATGATACAGTCAGCCATTTTTTTTGTAAATACAGTAAAATATGAAAGCTTTTTCTTTAGTCTTTAATATACTGAAGGTTTTTGTCAGTATCTCCTTTAAAGACCATTTTTTTAATATGTGTAGTATTTTCTCTCCAATTGAGACTAGATATTATTTGTTGAGCGAGAAAGACGAGCAAGACGTGAAGCAATACGGAGTGCGTGTATTTGTTCTGCCTCCTGTCAAGTACTGCTGACGAAGGTACATTTTGTGCATGTTTTGCATCAATTCACATGACAAATAAGTGCGGGGATATCTTATTGGGGAATGACATTTAGGTAATTTGTTTAACTTCGACAACAACAGATACTGTCTCTTTCATCCACGTCTCAAACCCAATGTGCTGTCATCAAACCAACAGTTCATAAGGTATCAACTAATGACGGGATAGCGTTTTAGGACTTTCGTGTTAATGTTTGGATCTTGACCAAAACTTTAATCGATAGTCACCTGTTCTGAACGCGACAGCTGATGAAAAGTGCTCGTTTAAAAAAGAGTCAAATCGACTTTTAACTACTCAGACTGTTGGAGGACAGGTTTGAGCGGCGAAACCGAACAATGTTTGAACACTCATACAGCTCGACCTATGGACCGATAATGTGTCTAGTATAACACTACAGGGTTTACAATTTCATTCTGCTCTATGAACCTTGTTAATTTTCCTCGATTGACTGTTGCTCATTATTCTCTGAACGAACAGTGTACCGATATGTTGTCATATAATTCCAATAACGGCAATATGCTTTCGGAAAACTTATCATGCTTTTTAATTATGATTCCCTCCTCCTCCCCCCCCCCCTCCAAAAAAAGGAGTAAACATGGTGAAAGTATGTCTATTTTTTTAAGGGATCATGTATTTTGTCCTTGTTGATGACGACACAATGATAACCGAGAATGGGTCGTTGCAGTTTTTGCCTTGTTCTCATTACGTCGCTCATCTCTCGGATGCAAGGTCGTCGTGGTCTATCGGCATACAATTCCATCAAACTTTACTGTTCCTGCCTCATGATCCGTGTTCGGTAGGTAGGTTACAAAGTAAGTAACAATGATATGTAGATATTGACCCATCGGGCCTCAGAAACCATATTTCTGTGAATTGGTGCTTCACATTTCTACAAACTATTGTGAGTTTTATCATCTATTGTTACTGTTTCATAATTGCGCTTTGTTATATGAGTCCTCAATCAGTTCATGATTTGTTTCGATTGAAGAACTTTCAAAAGGCCTCTTAATTGCTTCATTCAACTGTAATTCGAACATTGCCAACACATACTAGAAGATTGAAGATCCTATTTATTTTCCAAATTGGCGTTCTTTTGATTAATTCTTTCTTAGTTTATGTATATTTAATGAATACATCCAGTTTCATCAATCTCTTTCCAATATAAGATGTGCGTTGATAATCAAGGATGACAGCTTCATGACGAGATGAAGTTTCTGCGGTAAAATTCCCTCGGGACGCGATGAGTTCAATTATCAAACAACCGATCTGTCTTTAAACACTGGTCTCTGTCTTGCTTTTTTCCAAGCTATTGTTCTCATCACTTGCGACAACAACACAAGGTAGAAAAATCATCTGATATGCTCCCCTTGTTTTTGTCTTCTTTTCGCGAAATACTTCTTGCTTACTAAGTCGGGTTTGTTGTTGGGCTCTCCTTGAATCTGTCACATCTAATTTGTACCTCACTCGGGCCACAGAACATGACTTTGCAAATTTTGAGCCTTGGTAGGGGACCCAGTCTCACTAAAATGGAAGAGAGAAAAAAAAAATAGGAGACGGCGAATGAGAGACAGAATGAAGAAATGGACAGACGAAATGAGGAAAGGAAAGGGGAAACCCGCAAAAGTACATCTGAACCTCTGAACGCGTATAGTCACCACCTCCCAGGTACGATCCTGCATATATAGGGGGGTTTACGATGGGTTAGCGCGGGTGTTCCACGACAAAAGAAATTAGGCAAGGATTAACCTCAAAACGACAAGCAGACAACTCGCAAGATTTGTTCCATTGCAGGCCACGGCTCTGGTGTATCATACTTTATTATCATCATTTTTCTAACCTACTTATTGGATAGTGCAATATCACACTTACATCATGTAAGTACATTTATCAAATTTTATCCTCTACAGAAAGCTATTGGGAATTGTATGTATGGCAGACAAATCTAACGCTCATTAACTCATGCGTTTTCTCTCCTGCTTTTCTTCTGCCCCCAGACAATGACTAGAAAATAAGGTCTAATGAACTAGCAAATCAGTCGTTCGGAATTCTGGTTTTTGTCCCCCCCCCCCTCCCCCCTTTTTTTTTTATTGTGTGATCATTATCTTAGTTGTTTCTGTGCTTGCTTTTTTGGTTATGTTGTGCTTAGGTGTTTTTTTTTTCTTTTAGTGTGTGAGTATGTGTAATCGAAGTGTCTGATATTCATTCCTTACCCACTTCATCGAGCCACATGTCTCCTCACATCCTGTACGTCATAAACAAAATAAGACGGACAAGGGACTTTGTTCACACATTGCGTTATTTGTCGAGTGCCATAATTACAACATTGATGTCCCTGGTAGATCCTTAATTGTATATCCTCGCGCGCTCGTTTGTAAATCATACGAGAAGTTGGCTCGCCTAAAATCACTGAATCGACAATGGGCACATTTTCCCCCCTTCGCCATGTAACCACCTGTTGAACTGGTCGGGACTGTTGCCAGGTGCAAAAAAAAGGATTGACCAATCAGGCATCAGGGATTTGCTCGAGACGCTCCTCTAAGCATGCGTCATCGTGTGGCGGATTTTGGAGCCAAATCGGGGGAAGCTATCGGACGACCCCATAAATTGATATCGGGAAATTGTAGGCACGAACCTCGAGTCTTCGATAGTCGATGAGCATTTCACTTTCTCAAACCCGTCAGACCTTGTTGCAGTTCATTAAGTCAAAATAGAAATGAGTGGTACAAATTACCTTTCCCCGGTTTGATTGGGGTAATCATCTAACACATTTGCTCCACATATACACACTCAAAAAAAAAAAGAAAACAGCTTCATATTGATTAACGACATCATACAAAATAACGAAGGAAAAAGTTGGCATTTGGTTAAATCAATCAAATGAAATTTATACTCCACAATATTTTGAACGACGTATCTTCAACTAACCCCTGTTATGGTTGTTGTATTTTTTTTCTAAGGGGATATGTGTTGGTTATTATTATCACTCTTATCTTTTCATACGTATTTCTTCAGCCATACATCGTCGCTTGTGATCGATTTCGTACCCTGGTAAGCGAAGGCTAACCACGAGCTAATCCACCCCACGCTCGATACAGTCATCGAATGGCCTATCCCATCACGGTGGTTTGGCATCTTATTGGTTTTGGCTCCCGTGTAATGTACACGAAACGGAGAACTGTAGAGCCGCTCTCTCGTGAAGTAATACCAAGCCGCGCCTGTAATCCCAAACTGCTGTTTAAGACACAGGTGTACATCTTCTTTTCGCTTAAACACGTGGGGTTTTTCGCTATTGAGTTGACTAGTCTAATTATCATCACAATTAGGCAGATCATTAATGACACTTCGACTCATGCACGCTTCATGTTCCTGTGTCAAGAAGAGCGTTTCTGAGATGAAGGGCATTTACTTTGTCACACCTTCTTGACGCGTCGATGAAATGCTTTAAAATAAAATGGTCACCATTTTTGTCATCCATGCATGTCATTACTCGTATCTTAGCTTGTCAGACCATTCAACTACGCATCATATTTTACTGACATGACGACTTTTTTCAGCAGAAAAGCTACATGACAATTCAATGACTCCGGAACGCGACCATTGTTATATTGCTGCTGTAATTTGATTTCTAATTGCATCTCTATACATCCTACTGCCAATACACTGCCAAAGTCGTCTAATTCATTGAATTTAAAAGTTGAATCGTAAACAAGTTTGTTATTGAAATGGTGTTATGGGGTCAAGGGTAAATACTCATGGGATTAGGAGGGGGAAAACAGATCAAGGAGTTGTAAATCCTAAAAGGACGTCCTATCCATTAAAAAAAATGAAACAGTTACTGTTCTTTTCACCACTTAGTCGGTGGAAGCTGGCCAGTAATTGTGACAGCATGAATTGGATCGGCTTTTAGTCAACTATGTCAATCCAAATTCTTCTCTAATAATTACATAGAAACATGGTCACATGTTTGGGTTCTGGAATTGCACATAACAGTCTGTCATGACCATTCTATGGAGGGTAAGTGTAGGCCCACTTATCTCAAACAATTTAAAATGTTTACCGCACATTGCAAGACTGAAAATTGGCCTACTCTACTCTAAAAATTGGTGTGGCATTGACAAGATGTCAGATAATATCACGACTCATTTGTTTTGCGTATGCCATTATTCCATGACCGTCATATTCAACGGAAATTTTTTAAAAAGGCTTGAGATAAGCTTTGTTGCAACTCTACAATATTTTGGGATGATGCTCCTGTGGAAGATGTTGGCGACGTAAGAGGGCGCTTTCGAAGATATATTTGACATGACAAGAAACATTATCTTTAAACCGAATGTTATGGAAACACGAAAATCCAGCGATGGTGATGACGGTATATGCGTACTACATCATGTATACGATACTGTATTATCGTAAATCCTATCTAACAAATGCAAAGATCTCCTATCCGTTTTCATTGGCAAATAAACAATCGAAGAAGTTATTTTGCAAACGGATAGATATTCTTTTCATTGGATTGATAATATATGTGTCGTACATAGCGAAACACATGATTAGTCCTCAAAAAGGTGCAGTATCGTAAGAAATCAAATAGCTAGAGCAACTGGTCGAAGCCTTGGGCATTCCAATGGAGACGACAGTCAATTTCTAATTTGTTTTCCCTTTTTGCTTGCAGAGCAGGTTGTCAGATTGGTCAGAACAAGGAGTTGTCTGGTAACTCCTTGGTCAGAATTAGGGGAAATGTTGTCCTAACGTCAATTACCATCTTCCAATTGTATTAACACGAGAAGAGGTGTGAAGTTTGTCAAGGAGAGTTTCGCAACTGAAAATAACTTATGACGAGAAATGAAGATTCTGTATAGTTGCACTGCATTCTCCAATAAACCGGCACAGCTCATTTTTCTTCTATATCATGTTTTAAACCTCGTTTTGCCCGCCAGCCTGGTGGCGAGATACCCTGTGGCGTTCGCACTGAGCTCTTCACGGGGGCGGGTCTTCTGTTTCAGGTCAAACAAAATTCAACGTTTCTGGTGTGATGAATTACATTTACTGACGAGTTAAATACTTCCACTGATTCCGCGACGAACTTCCAGTGTCGTAAATTGCCAAATCGAATTGGTTTCTACTTTATTTCTTTCCTCACCGCGAGGAGATCCGAGAGAAGGACAACTCACAAACAACTTTAGGACCATTTATGGCGAGAGTTGAACATACTTTAGTGCCCGCTCAACGTCTCAGAGATTGAATTATTCATGCGGCTTTTGTTTTCTACGCCCGCATCGTGGGAAAAAATCAGTTCCACTTTGAACTCTCCCCGTGACATGGATGATGAGGAGGAACAGTAAAGTGAGAGTTTCTCCTTCTTTGGCGGTGCTGAGTACAACACCCCAACATTCTACAGTGTCCGAATGTCACTTCTTTTGCCTCATTATTGAACACGTTTATCGTCTGCTTATCATTGGTGACACAAAAATCATCCGTTGAATTCGATTTTACTGTCTCTTGGACTCTTTACGAGTCCTAACATTGGCTGCTTATATCAGGTTGTGCTGGTGCATTAACACCAAGAACTGAATGCTGCGATATGTCTGATATGACCCACAAGTTTTTATACCCTCAATCTGCAAGTTTCTATACAAAGACAACAATAAACCCCCTCCCTTTCTTTAACGCACAAATGCTCTCGAAAACGCGAAGACACATGCACGTCCCCACACTCATATGATATTTGATGAACAATAGTCACTGATATCGATCTTAGACATGAGTTGCCCGATCAAACGCAAGCAATAATAATTCCGCCAAGAGAATCTCGACATGTAGGTTTACAATGTCCGGTTACCGAAATAGCCTGACATATTACCCTTGTACATGATTGTTTTTTGATACATATGTCACAATATTTGACATCTACACCATTTTATATGGTGTGAGTAACAAATGTACAATGGATTTGATTGACCTCGTTAACTCCTTTGCCTACCTTCTTACACGAGTGTCTTCTTGTCTTCCATTTGTCTAACTTTTAAGCTCTCCTTTAACGGTTAAAATCGATAGCACACTCAGCCACTTTACAGTTATTTCAGTTTCAGTTTCAGTTTGGTTTGATATGAGAGTAAAAACACTTATTGTGCTTCCTTTTGTCTGTGATTTAGACGTTCTTTAAAGGCCACAATTTTCTGTTTGTTTGCATGCCCGATTACATTATTATTTTTTGTTGTTGTTGTTGCAGCAGTTAAATATTGGACATTTAGCATCCATTGGTGTTTGTAATAGTGTTTATTAATATATAACACATCCATAGATCAGAAAATCCATGTTGCGATGATTTTTACAATACATAATCTTATAGTCTCTTGCAGTATCAGCGCTGCTCCGATTTAGACCAAGAGGGCATTTCACATTGATACATCATTGATTGATTAATAGACCAATATCAGCAAATTAAGCATGCCAAGCCTGTTAAATCAGTGTGTAAGGGAACCGCTTTTTGCATGCACAAACCCTATATGGAATTACAGTATCCGAAGGCATTGGGTTTAAGGCATGGAGGCATCTCCTTGGTTACCTAGGCAACAAGGGAAGATTAAACTCACATGAAAATATCAACAGTATGATTCGATGCACTCCCATTGATCTGCGAGGGAAAAATTTCTATAGTACATTTGAATATTAGGAGTATGAACAAGCATTTTGATGAATTACAGGTATTGTTAGATAATCAAAATAAACAACAAATATCTGTAATAGGTTTAACTGAAACATGGTTATCATCTGATATTAATTTACCGTATGCATTGAATGGTTATGATTTGATTGTAAACAATAGAGTGAATAGGACCGGCGGCGGGGTTGCGATTTATTTATCCAATGACCTTGAGTTTGATACTTGTGATGATTTGAATATAATGAATGATATAATAGAGTCTTTGTTTGTTGAAATTTCCATCCCTCAAAGTAAAAATATTATAGTTGGTGTTGTTTATAGACCCCCAAACTCCAGTTCTAAAGATTTTTTAGATAGTATGACGAATTTATTAAAAAGCCCTCGTTTTGTTAATAAATGTATTTATATAATGGGTGATTTTAATATTGATTTGATTAAGAGTGATGATAACACGTCACAAGAATTTCTTGAATTATTTTTGTCATCCTCTTTTTTGCCATTAATTTCCAAACCTACACGTGTTACAAATCATTCTGCCACCCTCCTTGATAATATTTTCACTAATTCTTTACAAGTTTTGAATTCTTCTATAATTTTATCCGATATGACCGATCACTTTCCAATTATAACATGCTGTGACCTTAAACATTCGGTTAATAAGTCTTATTTTCCTTTATTTAAACGTAGAGCCACACCAGAAAATTTAGCTAGTCTTGACGCTTGTTTAGACAGGGTTGATTGGTCAAGTGTTTGCGATACTGATGATATTAATGTATCATTTGATAATTTTATGGAGATAATCAATAAGCATTTAGATGATTATATTCCTAAACTAAAAGATAAGGCAGTAAATTATAAAACAACACCTAAACTTCCATGGATTTCGAAATCTCTCCTCCGTTCAATTAACAGAAAAAATAGGTTGTATTATAAATTCAAAATGAAAAAAACTGAGGAGTCAAAAAATAAATATACATCATATAAGAATATTTTGATTAAGGTCATACGATCTGAAAAGCGGAAATATTATACCATTCAGATAGAAAAATATAAACATGATGTGAAGAATACATGGAAGATATTAAAGCAGGCCATGAATATATCAAAAAAGAAATTGAATATTACAAAAATAAGATTTGATAATAAAATTGTAGAAGATCCTGGTAACATAGCAAATATTTTTAATTCTTATTTTTCAATGATTGGAGAGAATCTGGCAAAAGAAGTACCGCAGTCCGATACGCATTTTGCAAAATTTTTAGGTCAATCCAATCCCAGTTCTATTTTCTTAGCTCCAACTACGAAATATGAAATAATAGACATTGTTAATGCAATGAATGATAAACGAAGTGCCGGTTATGATGATATAAGTAATTTTATTATAAAGGGAATTATATTTTCTATTGCTGACCCACTTTCTCATATTTTCAATAAATCCATATTACATGGTGTTTTTCCTGATTGTATGAAAATTGCTAAGGTGTGTCCTTTATTCAAAAAAGGAGACAGTTTTGATATAAGTAATTATAGACCTATTTCTCTACTTTCATCCCTATCTAAGGTTTTGGAAAAATTGATATTTACGAGAACGATTAAATTTCTCAATTATTATAATGTTTTTACGAATTCTCAATTTGGGTTTCGTCAGAAACACAGCACCATTCATGCTCTTTTGAAGTTTATTGATAACGCCGCACATACTATAGATGACCATTCTCATCTTGTTGGTATCTTCCTGGACTTCTCCAAGGCCTTCGACACAATTAATCACGAAATTTTACTTCATAAATTGTCTCATTATGGTATAAGAGGGAAGGCCTTGGAGTGGTTCAGGAGTTACCTGCAAAACCGAAAACAATATGTATCTTTGAACGAGCACAGCTCTAGTCTTGAAGTTATTAAATGTGGCGTCCCTCAGGGAAGTATATTAGGACCTTTACTTTTCATCATTTACATAAATGATTTTTGTAGATCATCCGATATACTTTCTTTTATACTTTTTGCCGATGATTCAAATATTTTCTTCTCCCACCAAAATCCAATCACTCTTGTCGATACTGTTAATTCTGAATTAAAAAAAGTGACTCAATGGATAAGAGCCAATAAATTATCACTGAATCTTCAGAAAACTAACTACATGTTATTCAGTAAGTCTATAGAAGTTTTACGCACAGATATCATCTTTGATGACGTTCATTTAGAGCGTGTATCACATACAAAATTTCTCGGTATTACAGTAGACGATAAACTTTCGTGGAAGCCTCATATTATTAATATTAGTAAAATAATTTCGCGTAATATTGGTATTATTAATAGACTTAAATCTCATATCCCGTTGTCTTCTTTGCTGACGTTGTATTTTTCATTGATATTACCTTATTTAAATTATGGAATTTTAGCATGGGGCAGTGCCCATCAAACTTTATTAGATAGATTATTGTTATTACAAAAAAAGGCACTTCGTATTATTTGTGGTGTTTCTCCATGTTCCCATGCAGATCCATTATTTGTTAGATATAAGATTTTAAAAATCAAAGATTTGTTCTTCTTTCAGCTGGGTCAGTTTATGTTTAATTATAACACAAATGCACTTCCTAGTATTTTTGATTCAATGTTTCCACGAAATCAATCTTTTCATAATTATCCCACCAGGCGATCAAATGAGTTTCATTTACCCCTTCTGAGAACGTTATTGGCTCAAAATACATTTATATACAGTGGCCCTAGATTTTGGAATTCTTTAAGTTGTGATATAAAAAATTCTTTATCCTTGAATTCGTTTAAGCGTAAGTTAAAAAATTTTTTGTTGAACTCATATTAAGCTATATATGATTCATTACCTAGCTGGTCTTTACAGCCTAAGGGTTCATCGTCAATCATTGATTTCATCATTGTGTATTTTTTACATTATCTTATTTGTATAAACTTTGTTCGGCTGATCGAGCTGAAACACCTCAATTCCCTCTTCTGATCCAGATGTACAGCACCTGGCACCTCACCTCCATCATCTGATCCCGATGTTCTGCGTGTTGGCTTTTCCTTTCACTTCCTTTTTCTTTCTCTCCTTTCTTTCCATTGTTCTTTTGTGTTTTATTACTGTCATGGTATACCCTACTGTAAAGTCATGTAAAGTCGTTGTGTTTCTACTGTCTTGTTCTGTCCTGTCTTGTTCTCTCCTGTCTTTGTAAAAAAAAAAAAGTTCAATGTATTCATAAGAATCCTTTGAGTGGTTCACAATTTACAAGCATGCTTTTCAGTGAACCTCTCAGTTCTTTCTTTTTTTCCCTCCAAACATAACTTTGTATTTTGCCGATATGCATGTATAATTTCATATTTGTTAAACATTATCTACCATGTAAAGTCGAATACATGCCTATGTTATATCTTCTGATTCATTTCGTGTTATGTTTGACGAAAAAGAAAGAAGGAATGAAATAAATGAAATGAAATGAAATGAAATGAAATAATCACGCGCAAACTACATTTTGAAAAAGGATGGCAAGCAAATTCTATCACGATTCTCTTCCTTGGCGCTATATTTGAAAACTGAAATTAACGAGACCTCTCAACTGGGATCAAATATTGGACTAAATTGAATTTACTTGCGACCAGCTATCTTCATCCGCGGAGCGCATGGCAAATCAATCTTATGTTATGAATGTTAGTGGGCGCGGAGTACAAATCGTTGGACATGCACCGAAAGAATGCGGCACTTGAAAACTCGCTTGGCCTCATCTCCCGCCATAAATTTACAGGTGCACAGACGGTATCGTCGACAGCAGAGACACACTAAATACCCCTATGACCAGCGTTGGGGAGTGATAACTAGCGTAGGCAAGGAATCCTCGTCAGTCCCATGCACTCGAGTCTGCGTTTGTAATAAAGCTTAATCGCACTGAGCTGATTCACTTAGCCCATGAATGGCTGCTTTAAACACAGCCTACCTACCTGCCGTAAAAGGGGGCACGGCGCGTGTTATGCCTGATGACTTTACCACGCACTGCCCTTTAAACCCAGTCGTAGCCGAGAGGGTTTAACGGTATTTGTGGCAGGTCTTTAACAAGTCAACTCCAGTTTGTCTGAAAAACTAAACAGTGCTAAGCGGGCGTGCGCCAGCAGGGATTCCGGGTAAAGTCCGCATCCCAGACCGGTGTCTTGGTAACGGGCGGAGCACAAATAGCATCGGAGTCCCCAGCGCTTTTCTTACTTTCCGACAAATAGAATCTCTTCACAAGCGTGTCAGGAAATACATTCTCGGTTCCGGTCGCTGTAGATAAGCTGGGTTCTACATCGGTTTTATGGTGATCACCGAAATTATTGTTTACAAAATATTTACTTTTTTTTTCATTAGACACTATTTCCAAATTAGGAACATGAAACAATGTTTATTATAGGCATGGCCTTGACTTGTGTATATGTCTGACATTCTAATAATTTATTTGACTATGAGATCTTTAAATCTTATCCATTGTCACGCTATATAGTTCACATTGGTTGTTCAGTTCAATTTTGAAGCCGCTGAGATGGTTCATTGGCTACATTCGCCATACCAATTAAACATAATCTATTTTTGTAAGTCGAATAGAACGACTGGCGTGACGACTACGACTTTATGTAGCCTTCACTTCTCGAGCAAATTACAATAATATTGTAATTTTATTAAATACTATTGTATTTTCATCATATATCATAGAGTGTAGTAGGCCTATTATACACAGATAACACCTGAAACGAGTAAGTGTTTACGCACTAAGCATGATACGTGTACTAACTTTCCTGTTTATATCACATGAACTTGTATAATACTCAATACAGAAATAAAGCGTATAGACATTTTGAAATGTCTTGCGTCGTCTCTAAAGATCAACAAACTATACCTTTGCCTTATGGAACTTGTCGGTAATTTCACAGCTTTATAGTTAGTGGCAATAAGGGAAGGGGCTAACACAAACCATGCAGATAACTGTTATATTCTGCTGGTTCCTTTTGTTTGACTTCTTTATATAAGTATACTAAAATCTATTATATCTATCTTTCGAGACTGATTTGATCTATTTGGTCTACGGTATAATGATACTGGCTAAACTAACAAGCTGAGAGAAATAGCCGCGAGAAAATATTATCGCTTAATCGGTTTTTAAAGATCATTTCAAAAGTGCTCTGACATCGATGCAGACCCCATTCGTTTTTAGTAGTCTGACCACAGATGGCCTAAGTAGGCAAAAACTGAAACCGGGGGAAAAAATCCGAAACGGAGGAATTTACAACCCACTTTCAGCCAGTAGGGAAAAAAAAAGTCGCGGAATTATGTGGCTCTCCGCTATTACATCCGGGGATTTTAGCCACTGGAATTGCTTCCGTTGGAAACTATAAAGCTTATCTGTTGATAAAAACATCGAAATGATAACTTGCGTAATACTTCAGTTGATTTAACATAAAAAGCGAATTGGTCACCATTGTAAAAGCTATGACAAATGAACCGTGCCCTTGGCTGTCGCGGAAAGATGATACGCTGTTGTGTTTAAAAGAAATTTGGGTCAATTAAAATAGGCAACCAAAATATGACCCAATTTCATCGACTGAAAACGCGTTCTGCCTAATATGGAAAGCCTTCCATATTCCTGTGTATGGAACACGAGAGTAAATGAGCAAATACAACACAATCGCATTCAGGGACACAGTCACATCTAAATGCCTTTATCTAGCTCTGTTATGAAGGTTTCTAGTGTTATTTCCAAATTCAACTCATTCTTGACAATAAGTATGAACTCCCTAAAGACTTTACACGGAACCAATCATGCTTCTACAGGCAATTTCCTCAGGTATTGTTCTTTTTTTTTTCTGTTCAAAGGCGAATCCATCCTGAAAACACGGTTTCCCCCCAAGAGTAATCATATTCTGTTTTGCCATGTGAAATGCGTCTGTGAATTCATGGCTCAGACGTAGCGGTAAAGGAGTATTTCTGACGGAAAACCAGTAAGAATATCAATAGTTTCCTCGGAAATTGTTTTCGGAAATATCTCTCTTCCCCGCAAAGGACCTCTGGGTATTCCATGGATTACAGCAATCATTCAGTAGAGGAGCAGAAGAGAGAGAGAGGGAGAGAGGGAGAGAGGGAGAGATGGAGAGAGAAAAGTACCCGATTTGTCTGCCCACTCTACGTAGACGTGTATGCATCGTTTTGTGCCCAGTGTAAACTTTACGAACAAGCGAACGCCCTGTTTGCACTCTCGTCGTACTTGCTTTACACATCTCATGTTGTTTGTTTCCGATCAGGTTCATTGTCGACTTCATTGCTGGCATTATCATTGTCTTTAGTTATGACCACAGTTAATAATAATCGTTGTTTCACAGTTCATCAAACATAGAAACGATGGTTATAAATTGCAGTCGCTACATTATACCAATTATAGTTACTAGTCTGTATAAAGGGGAAAATCATTTCATAATTTTACGACATAATTTATTGCAGTGTAGTACTTCCATGAAGCTGCGTTTACTAATGCAAGTCACTACAGCGTACTTGAGTTTCACAGGAGAGCATGATTATTACACCGTTTGCAAAGTCTCGTCGGACACATCAATGAGTTATACCTCCTTAGCCACATCAAAGACAAGAGGAATCGGCATATCATAGATATAATCTTTCTTGGCCGATAAAAACGATATTAAACGTCACAAATCGTTATACCTTATCATACATTGGTTATGCGTGTGTAGCTACAGCGACTATGGACAGCGATATAACAAACTTTAAAGGCATAATTTACCATTTGCAGATGAAACAAAAACCCAGCATAAGTGCTTTAAAATAGTTCTAAAATGTGAGTTAGGGATAGAAACAACCACTGTAAAAATTTGAATCGGTAAAATCGATGCTAAGTATTGTTAAATATACATAATGTGAACAATAGTTATAATAAAAAAAAATTCCAGACTAAACCGTCTACAGTTACGTTTTATTGAGAAAAATACAGATATCTCCTTATATTTTAGGCTTTATCATGAAAGTCCTATATGAAAGGACGTTTTGTGGTACAACAAACCTACACATATGCGTTAAATGTCATATCTTGAAATTCATTTAAATCACTGTTCCCAAAGGTAAACAGGGCCTTTAAGGGAGAATTATAATCTTATAGTATATACAGGAAGATGGCGTACGAGAGGGAATAAAGTACATAGGCCTTTCAGAGGATCTCCGCGACCTAAAATTGAGTGGAGTGTAGTGTTTGGCGGAATGCGTGGGGAGACAGTGATTGAGGTCGTTTTCCAGCGGGGACCGCCCGGGGAGCGCGATGTCAAGTACGCCGTGGCCGACGGGTGTTTCTGGATGTGGGGCAGAATTGATGCACAGGATGGTGGAGTGTGTAGAGAAAGTGAATGGCTTTGATCTGTGTGTTTTCCCCCTCTCTCTGTTCGCTTTCACAACTACTTAAATTATTCCCTCCCTCCCTACCCCCACCCCGCCTTCTCCATTTCTTATATGCATTTCATATGATTATTTTAAAAGTGGAATATTCTTTGACGTGTTTATTTTGTTTTGTTTTTTAATCTTTGTTCGTTTATGTTTTCTTGCCCGTTTGTTTTACCTTTCAATGCATGTTTTCCTTTAGGTCATATTACTTCAAATGAGAAATGAGAAAGTGTTGAAGTGTACCGAATATCTATCCCATTTCTATCTAGTCCATTATGACACATAATTATAGCCCTATATATAATATTATGGCAACGCACATATCATTGATGAACTCTCCATTAACCCTTTGAAAACCACTACTGGACCTCTTCATATCATTGGCACTGTGTACAAACAGATTGTCTACCGTAATGAGAGGGTTAATGGAATCACAAGGAACAAACGAAACATTATATTTCCCCTCAATAATTTAATCCTCCTGTTAATGTTAGACAGAATGAAAACCCCCAAGACTTCGCGAGAAACTATTCTGAAAGGTCACTTCTGTGGCAAACTTTTCGGTTACAACGCCATCCTTCCTATCCCTGACCCAAAACTTGAATACCATGTCAGGCCCGTCTGGGACAAAGATAGTAAACGTCACGCTTTCAACAGAGATTTGGGACCAGTCTTTCGCCAAAGTAATCATGAGTTAGAAAATACAAAAAATACGCACAAATTGAGACTCATCATACTTATATAGTACCATGATGAAAGTCAGGCTCGCGTGGACCGTGATGGGGTATTAAATTGTCATTCGACACGTTACTCCCTTAGCACAGTTAAGACGAATGTGGGCAGATTTGAAATAAAAAAGAAATAAAGAAGGGAGAAAAAAAAAGTTTGCATTGTATGTCTAGCAACTAAGGAGCGCTGTACCCTAATAGATGTCGGTTCCAATTTTAAGCGGTCAACAAGACACTGTTTGCTTATTGGAAAGCCATATGCCGTGTCTTTCCACGTTGTTGGAGCGGTTAGAGTTTTTTAGAAAGGAGGTTGTTTTGAGGAAACCTTTTCGAATGTGTAGGGAAACTTTCCTTTTCACGGAGGTACATTCGTACTATTAAAGGTATCATTTGATCGTCTTGAGAAGGGAAAATAACGCTTTAACTATAAACTGAAAATGTGTTAGGGTAATGGATCGAATAAATCATTTTGAATGAAAACTATTGGCAATCAAGACACAATGTCCAACCAACTGACCACGGTCTTAATCCGTGACTCTCAGGGTCCATAATCATTATTCATAGCAATTTTTCATAATTGTCATTACATCTGCCTTGTCCATCATAATAACATGCTAACCCCGAAATATTCATCTCATTGCATCACCAATCATATGGATAAATACTCTCTTTGGTAAGGAATATGCATTTCCACTGATACAGTTGAGCTTTGGAACAAAAAGCGTCCGAGGAACCGAAGGTATCAATATACCATGACATGATGAGTGCAACGAAACAAAAGAAAGAATCAGTAAAAGTTAATGTTAGGAAAGTTATCACATAGCTTGACATCTGATACTGTATACAGTGAGTGGCCATATCCAGATACTCATCTAAGTCATGACAACATGACGTCACAATAGCAATGCTCCTTTTAGTTTTTCGCGTGAAATGTGACTAATCCAACATTATCTTTAAAAAAAGTTCTTTGAAAAGGTTAACAATTGGTGCCTATTTCAGATACTATTCATGCGTAAGTGTGGGGCTGTTCTTTTTTGTGTATTACAATGATACCTCCATTCACTCTGAAGATATCGAAATTAAAGACAACCATACTCAAGGTTTAAAACGTTTATACAAGTATGTGTTTCTTTTTTTTAAATGTATTTGTAGAATAGGTGAATCATGTTGCGCCAAGGACTGAAAGAAGTGTCACTGATTCGTGTATAGGGTGCCCTTGAATCGAATATGATAATGAATTAAAGATTGAGAAGATCAAGATAATTGATCTACTATGAAAACATCCCGTCATAAATGCACTAAACCTATTTTTGGTTATCACAACATGGGTGGAACCCACGACATCCTGAAATTGTTTTCCACCATCAGGACTCATTTTGTGATCATTAATGACGTTGTCGCTTCATTTATGTTGATTTCGAGAACTGGGATGTTGTGATTATGATGATGATGATGATGAATATAATGATGGCTATTATCATTATCATTATTATTATTATTATTATTATTATTATTATTATTATTATTATTATTATTACTACTACTACTACTACTACTACTACTACTACTATTACTACTACAATGTACTACTATCATTATTATTACTAACATCAGTAGTAGTAATGGTAGTAGTAGGTGTAGTAGTTGTAGTAATATGAATAATCAATAACAACATCACAATCATTGTAAATCAGTATTTCACGAAACCCATCTATACACAGTTACAAAAACGCATCATGTGCAATGATGTGTGTATGTATACCACCGGCGATGTTCTCCCTCGTTTCGCGACATCACGTTGTAATGTTTTGATATTGATCCGTATGTCCCGGCTGTGATCTTGACACACTCTTAGCGGGAGAGCTCTCTCTGTCTTACGAGAAGCAAGGCACCTCTAGGTTGGCTGGAGTGTAGTGACATGAAATTCTATCCATATACAACTAAGTGCCTAAGTCGTACACAATATGTAAGCATCATCGCCGAAGAAATTAAAGAAAAAAGAAATTGATGCATGTATAGAACTAGCAGATTGAAGTTCGATTCACTGGTGTGATAACATGATGAAAATATTTGCTTCTTGACAAAAAAAAAAAGATTTTTGATTAATAAGACTTAATAAGCAATGTGTGATTGATTAAGTCTTCAAATATAATCATGGGATAGAAAGATACGTATCATAGCATCATAGATCCAATTATCTTTTTTTTTTCCAAAAATTGCAAAGCCTAGCCAAAAGTAGGACACCTTAAAGCTCACTTGTTGATGAATCACATTAACTGTTTTTACGTTTACCAAATTAGGAATGAAAAATACCCTCTGATGATGGGGTTCGCCCTGCCATAATATTATATCCCTGCAGTAAATAATAAGAAATGAATAAATAGATTAAAAAAAAGAGGTCGACAACAGACAACTCGTCAAGCCCGTTTAGTCAATAATGCGCAGAGTTGCTCTGTAAGTGGTTTTTTTTTTTTTGTATGATTTTCCGACAGACTTTGCAAAACAAAACAAGAAAACGAGAAATAGAGAATAAACAACAAAAATGATGCTTGCTTCGTCTTATCTTGCACTGACAAGAATGCATATGTTATTACCCTTCCGGAAAGAAAAAAAAAAACTCCAAACTTTTTTAAACATCATCATAATATCTGATAAACCATTGAATCCTGTGATTACGATGAACATAATACTCCAGTGTTGGGATGGGGAGGTTAGGGTTCGTGTCGTTTGTTTGTTGTTATTGTTATTTTTCCCCTTGTAAACAGGGCAAAACAGCTCGGCACACTTCCAATCACGTGGTTGGTTGGGAGTAAACGGGCGTCAGGAAAATAAAGTCAGCCACTCTCTGGGAAACGCATTTACCATTCGCGATCGCATCTCTGGTTGACACCATTTCGCCTGCTCCGGGCGCGAAGATGTATTTGCTATGCTGGTTCCATGTGACGAAAATAGTAGCGTCATACGAGATATGTAAGGGCCTTAGCGAGGGCCTTAGAGGTTCCCCCTACAGTAGTACTGCTCCAGACATTCTATAAGCCCGGTCAATGCTTTGTCCCTTCTTGCTGCCATTTCTCGTCAAATTTTGATTGCTAAGAGCAAAGTTACTGAGCGCAAAAGACATTTTGCTTCTCCACTTTTAGCACACAGCCAGACGTTACATTAAAAAAAAAGAAGAAGAATTATTCCAACATTGGCAACATTAAGCTGTCACCATACTGACAATAATCACGACAAAAATATCAAACAAACTACTCTAGGTTGGACATTCTCTCATTTGGCCATCACGTGGCAAAAACATTTTCAACTATTTCCAGTGGTCCTACAAGTTCTTCTAACTTGCTACCTGGCTTCCACAACTCGAACGAGCCATCGCCTCAGCTGATGAAGATGTCTCAACTGTGTGTCGGAATCTCAAGGTGCTACATTATAATTGTAATAATAATAATAATATTGTAAATGCTTTTGCGTTTTCTGGTCCGCAAACTCGCGCATACCTCCAGCCTGCCCGGGGCTATCCGATTCTTGGCTTTTAATTAGGTGCCAATGAATGCGAAGGTTGCCCTAGCCAAGGTCATGGCGCGCGTGGAAGTAGGCGGTTTGACGCACGATAACTGGCGCTCCATTTATCCCGAAATCATTTTCCAAGCTGTCAATAATTACACCAGGCCTCTTCCCGCCCGAGCAAAATGTCATCCCGCTCAACCCATCATCAATAAGGCTGAATTCGTCGAATGTTATGTTGTCCCCCTAGTGAACGCGTTCCCACTCGAGAGTTCAAACAAGCAAGTCATCACGATCAACGAGTCTGTGCCCGAGTCACAATCAACGAACAAGCAGAGGGGAAAAGCAAATTTATCGTAGATGACATAAGGTCTAAACAACTTGGTCTGTACGGAATTTCATTCCCTTTTGTTGAATCGGAAAAGACCCATAAACCCTGGCTAACTAAAAATCACATTTAAAAGGATGTTTTTGCTTGCTTTGGGTTTGTTTGTTTGTTTGTTTGTTTGTTTGTTTGTTTGTTTGTTTGTTTGTTTGTTTGTTTGTTTGTTTTTAAAGAGTGTCAGGGTAAAAGTGCGACGAGCATTATTACTAACATACTGTCTCTGACCGCAGGCGTAAGGTCACTTTATCGTTAGCGTTTCCTTTGCTTCCCTGACTCTCACATTGGTGCAGCATCTTTTGGGTGTAAAGTGCGCCGCCAAAGACCGAGAGCATGCTGGCGTGGTCGCGATGTGAACGCAAACCGTGCCCGTCGCCAAGAGCGAGAATGTCTAGGCGATTTCAGATGCACAAAGCAAAGCTATGTACCAGGGTGTGTGTTCTCTTTTGAAGCGCGCAAATTGAGTTAGGGGCAGACGTCCCAGTGGATTCCGCTTGTAATGCATGACACCCATTATTCTGGGCCAGATAGGGGAGATTGGACCAAGCTGAGAATCACGGTAAACCAAGCAAAAATACATTTACAACTCCTTCACATTGCATTCTTTTTGTCTTTGTTTTGCTTTTAAACATTTCACATCAACGCCATCTCAATCTTTATCATCCTCCATTATGGTGGAAGAACATCAACAAGTAGGGATATTGCCACTTTCAGAAATTACCTTCCACATGAAGTATGTTTCGTGACACGAACAATAATGCTTGCACTATACGCACTCCCGCTCCCCCCCCCCCCTCGATTCGATTGAAACAGTATTCAGTAGGATGCTACTGATATGGGTTGGCTTGCCTTTGTGGCCAAGAGGCGTTTGCTTCAGACAAAAATATCGATATAAGGTTGAGTGATATAAACGTAAGAAAAAACTCAAAAGAATGCAAATATGCCCGCTAATTTAAACGTCTTTTTCATTTCTGTCTGATGCCTATGAACAGTTAGTTCACAGTGGTTTCCAGGATGTTCAGTGTAACTTTTAATTTTGATCAGTTGCACTATACACTCGCCGTGGTATTAGAGTGGATACTGCTCTGGATTCTAAAAGGAACGTGCTGGGTTTGAGTCCGGCGCGTTCATCCACAGACAAGAGCTTTACCCACAATCGCCATTTTGACCCAGGTGAATGGGTCTAGTAGATAAGTACGCAGGTAACTGGCGATGCTGGGTAATGATAGCGTCACGACCCACTGGTAAACTGTAGGCCTACATGTCAACACTGAAGAAGAATACGCTACCCCGGTTAAAAATAGTATTAGTACTAGGATTAATGGAAGACAATGTTTACCCCATAATTGCAAGAGTTTTACCAAAGGAGATATCACACCTCCTTGGTTTTAACATTTAGAATAACGAATTTAGTTTTCATTTCTTTCCAGTCGGATAAGTTTTTACGCGATCCGCTACGGACCGGACATAGGGGTAATTGTGGAAATTTAGATACGCAGTGTTTTGAGGATTAAATTCCAATATGATATGGCAGAGCGACGCAATGAAGACCAATGGCGCAACCAAAAGATGGTGTACACACCCACCCACACACACACAGATGCATACACACATGTTCTGAGCACAGCGGAGATGGGGACGTGTTTATGCTCAGCCTAATCGTGTCCGATTCGGCTTGACTGTCGATCCCATGGGGGTGAGCTCTCAAGAGTGATGTTGTACAGCAAGAGGGGGGAAACCTGTTTCGTAAGGCGCTCTGGACTCCGTCACGTTGGTGTCATCTGCGTCGTGTTTATAACCCCCATCCCAACCCCATCCCCAATTCCTTCCACATAAATACCTACGCGGTAAATTTGTGATCATGACAAGTCAATTCTGCAATGTAGGTCCATGTAATTAGGTCTACGAATGCTGTTGAGGTACTAAATATCAATGGGGCACATCACCATACATAGATTTGCCTATGATTTTCTGCAGCATTCGACATGTTCGATAATGATTAATAATATTACTCAATAGCCTTCTATGGATGACGAGTGAACATCATTTTGGAAAAATGAACATAATGTAAAGACATGATTGAGTTTAGACAAATAATCAACACCCACGTCATTGCCAAAGGGCCATTTGTGATCAGAGAGCAGACGTTAGCTGTTTGAAAAGAACAAATGGACCAAAAATCACTTTGTCATGGTGTTGCCTTTGTGGGTCTTTTGTTTTTTAATATCGCCACTAAATGCCGTTACCGTATGGTCTGTTTGGTTGGTTTCGTCAGCTTTGATGAGCCCTGTCAGTCTTCTCACAGTCGTCTTCTTCAGCTGTTGAGGTTGCCATGGGAACCATTCTCTCGCCGTTGTCTCTCTAACCCATCATCTTATTACTCACCGTGTGTCAGAGAGGGCTTCACAGAGTGTGGGGTTTCGGACGCTCGTATTTTGGAGCGAGGACGGGGAAAAAAGGAATAATAAAACCATATCCGCCTTGGCGCGGTTTCTGGTCTCATCCCCCCCCCCCCCTTCTCTCTCTCTCTCTCTCTTTCTCTCTTTATCTATCTCTGCAGCAAAACTCTTTAAAAGTTTTGCACTTGTTAGATCTATCTTCCAGTGGATGGTATTTTGTAGAAGCGATTTCAGCTTTAATGTATTCTACAATTATGTGTTCAGCTCAACCAAGGAGGTACTAGGTACTAGGCAAGGCGAGGAGGTTCTAGGCGCGCTTGCCTAGTACCTCCTTTGTTCAACTAGGGCAATAATGTGCATCAGTGAGAAGAAGGACATACTCCTTTCAGATATTGCTCTATGATGATAAGAGGTTCGATCACCGCTTACGAACATCACCTCTAAAAAGAAAATTTATGGGACGATAAATTTCTTTTTTTTTAAAGAAATTTATGGGACGATTACAATTGCAAGATCCCCGTAAAGCATAGGGGCACCTCAATAATTGTTTTTCTTCCAAATGCGGATGCCCGTTTCTTCAATGATGGCAGAGAGGAGGAGAAGGAGAAGGAAGAGGATTAATTTTAGTAATATTTGGATAATTCATTTGCTTTCCTTTCTACACATTGACCGCAAGTTTCAAGTAATCCTGGAAGGGAGCCTTAATACATTCGCTTAACGCAGTCTGAAATGACTCTTACTGAATTTGGTAAATAAGTAATTTTCAATCCATTGAAACCTCATAAAGTAGTTGCTTGTGGCCAAATGCACCATGCAAGGCGCCCTTAGCCACAGAAGGAACGATGGAATGGAATTACAGAAAACATTTTATTCGGGATCTGGAACTTTTGTCGCATTTTATCCTTCAGTTAATTTACTTCTAAATTGTCGCGGAACATCTCCTCATTAACTTTGCCCGAGGAGCTTCGAATTTCCTTGCTTTGCCGAAGTCTGCAAAGGTTGCAAGAGGTGAGCACCTCCTTGAATGATGACTGGAACGATCAAAACAAAACAGGCTCCTTCGCCTGCGTTGCAGTCGGCGTACCTCGGGGCTGCCCCGACGCGATGCCATGCTGCTGGCGCCGAACATCTGTGACGCACTTGATGTTGCTAGGGAAAGAGCGGGTTGCATATAGGTGAGCTTCAAAGCAAACCGCAAAAGTTAGATTGACGGTTTACGAAAGGTACGACAGCCTTCCGTTTGCGTCTCAGCAAAACAAGTTTGGTGGCCCCAATCATGCACGGCGTGTGAAAGCATTAGATATCGGCTAGACCATGGAGCTACCAAGGAGCTACCCCATGTTGGTAGCTCCATGGCTAGACACTGGACAAAGCAACCATCGATTTACCTGCGCATTCTGGCAACACATCTTACCTGTAACACAGAAATTTGCAAATCGATGACAAAATAGATTCGATGTACAAAATGCTGTCCTAGTTTAATAGTGTAATATTGAGGCTTCTGATTGGCCAATAATTTAATTTACATAATCTTTTAGTGCCCATTCGAGTTTCCGTGTTAATACTAATATCCAGTGAGATGGTGGGGAAAAAACGTTGGATTCATGATTATTCCTCTAGGCTGTGTGTTGACGTTGTTTATGGAATCAAATGTGTCACTCTCCTCATTTCATGAACGCATTGTCTTTTTGTTCTTATGCCAGAGTTGCATGCATGCAACTACATGTCCTCGCTCATCACTTTCAGTTATCTGTGACCGCTGTGGGAAGGTATGGACCACGTTGTACCACTACACCTGAACTCGTACCTGTACTTACGGTACTACCTGAACGTTCCCATAACAACTATGTAATGGAATCATTCTCCCATATATGCTGTTCTGCGCGTTGTTGTCCTTACTATGTCTTTACTTCCGGTAGCATATAGAGGACTGGTGATAAACGACCAGGGATATATTTTGGGTCCCTGTGAATTTTCGTCCTTGATGCGCTGACATTTATTGCTAGTAAATCGCGGTTTTCTACCGAAATAACTCAACACGAGGTTACAGGTGTCAAGATAAACTGCCAGCCCCAACGACCCTGCGAGTGCGACACCTCGATATCTTAGCACCTCGTATTTCTGGCCATCATTTTGGGTCTGCAGCTCCGTGCTACGGAATGAAATGTTCTGAATCAATCATACCTTTAACTTCGTCTACAGTCGGTATATCATAACATGGGACGATTTCAAAAAATAAAAGCACAATCTGACATAACCTGCAGCAATGTCAAAGGGTTTGTGGATTTTCCTGACGGTTAGAAGAGAGCCGAGAACAATGTTTTCATTTTCATTGAAAGATTAACTTCGCTTCATTATTTCATTCTCTATTAATTTTTGCTGGCAACTTTAATCTGAAAATTTAGTTATATTTTCCCAAAGTCTACGTTTGTTCATATAACATGAGTGATGCCATGAGGTATGATATAAACAGCGAGGTGGACAGAACACTTTCTCCTCTTCCATGATATAAACCTGCTTGTAAAGCGCGCAGAAGATGAAGCAATATCAATAACATTTCATATCATACTTGCAACACAAATCAAGTACACACATAACTGCTGTACACCGGCTGGCTGAAGACGTATACGTATGACATTCTCGTCAGCTATGTAAGGAGTGAAACATACAAAACGCAGAGCTGATTGACAAAACGATACTGAAGTGAGAGGAAAAGAAGACGTAAATAAACATTAGGTTTAATACTTTTATCTTTCCTTCTTACCATAGCATCTGATGTGTTTGAGCTCGTCTCCGCCGAATCCATTTCGCTGTCACCGTTTGCCTTCTCAACCTGCAGTAACCTTTCCAACTTTTCAATGTATTCGATGGCATTCCGCAAAATCTCGACTTTCGGCAACCTCTGGTTGGGATTCGCGCACGTGTGCCTTTTCAGAGCTTCGAACGCCTCATTCACCTTGCGAAGTCGCCGTCGCTCTCGGAGAGTGGCTGCCTTTCGCTTGTCGACCGCCACGTTCTTTCGCTTGCACGCCTTGCAAGCCCACATCAGACACCGCCGCTCCCCCTGTCCTGGGTAGCCGGGCGCGAGCACGTGCTCTAAGTCCTCCTCACGGCAACTTTCGCCGGGGCTTGAGTTGGCTGAATCGCTGCCGTAGCAGTGGCTGCCGTTCCGTGCTTGGTTTGGATGGACGTCATGTGGGTACGAGTTTGCGTACATGGAGTTGATAGCTGTGTTTGCGTTGTAGGCATTCATCTCGCCGTTTGTCGGGTAACCGTCGTAGTATGAAACCGGCTGCATCTCTGTGTAGCGACAACTGCTCCTTATGGGCTCCATAACGTCTATGATTTCAAAGGCACACCGACAACCTTTACAGATGGTGCAAATTTGTAGACGGGTGATAAAATATTAAAGAGAAAATATCCAAAATAGAGCGAAGATGTGTGAAATTCCGAGGGGATTAAAAAAAACCTTGAAATTGTCAAAATGTCAAGGGAATAGCAGTGGGGTATCCGCTGTGTGTCGAGAGGTGTAACTTGACTGAAGCTTCCACCTCAAGTGCCAAACTTTAAAAAGTGGCTACGTGGGAAGCTAGTAGAAGTCAAGTGGGATCGCCGAAACACACCGCCACGCGCGTGGATTTGTTGGTTATCCTGCTCGCAGAGATGACAACTACGAGACTGGCTGTACTTCCCAACCCGATACAGACAAGCAGAGAGGGAGAGGGGAACAGAGAGAGTTAGGGTGGAAAAGTGCACGTGTACCTCTCTCGCAATACGGAAGTCCGCTAGGGTTCGCTTCGCTACAACAACACTGACATCCAATGGAATTCAGCTCTTCAAGCGAAGCCGTGCGGTGTCCGTGGCCATTGCTTGGCGAGCTCAGCTGGCTTATATACGCGGCCAAGAAAGTCGCGTCATACTTCTATGCCAACCGCGCCTGTCCTCGCTAGCAAGAGCGCCACTCGGGCGAGGATGCGACCGGATAATAGGCTATCCAACCACCATTTCAACTTTTGGCACGTGGAACACTTTTTGTACTTTTAGTCTAGAACACGGGATTCTTTCTGACTTCGAAAGTAGTAGCTACTTTGAAAGGACTTGGAGACTTTGTTTGTGGAGGGCATTCCTCAAAAAACAGATATGCACCGTGATAATATCAGGAATACTTTGGCATCTCAAGAACCAAAGATGACAAATGGGGTCTTCCACTCTAAGGTGGTCTGAACTGAAGACTAACGACGTCTCGATGACTAGATCACCTCCTTGTTCATCGGCTGTCTCTACATAGCTCTTTCAAAGTGGATAATATTTTCGCACAGGAAATTTCCTCACCACACTCTATTACAGCTCACGCTCATTCACAGGGGCGGGTTAACGGTAATGAAAATTCAGACCCGATAATTAGTTAGCAATCTCCGCTCAAAATCTCAGCATGCCTTATACTTCCCATTCTACCCCCTCCCTTCTCTCTCTCTCTCTCTCTCTCTCTCTCTCTGTCTCCCTCTCCCCTTTGAGACAGAGAAAACTCAATGACCACGCCCCCTTTTTCATGGCAACAGGGCCTGATTGACAGGAGCGCGCGAGTGTTCCTCGAAGGCGCGTGTACCCACCAATTGAACATTTCCTTTCAGATTACAGTGGCGTTGATGTGGGACTTGTAAGAAGAGATCCAATATGAAATAGCTTCAATTACGAATTCATCTTGCGTAGCAGAACTACAAGTTATCCCACTTAAAACAAGGAAACAAATAGCAGTCAATAGCAGGGATTACGAAGAAATTGCTTGCTTGTGAAGATCTACTCTATAAACCTCCAAAAATGTGTAAAATTGTACTCTTAAATGCCGAAACTGTTCAATGCACTCTATATTTTGGTAACAGGCAAGGTTAAGAACGACTTGTATTCGGTATAGCGTAGTTATTGCGTCATTATTTGACTATAGCCCTTGGTCAATCGGGAGAAAATCGAGTGCAGAAAAAGAAAATCGATTTGATACAGGTACTTCCTGGAGGAATAATTAGGATTTGTTCTTCCAATGTATGTTGTGACATACTATAAACTCAACGAGAGCTGACGCCATGGACATTAAAAGAAACAAACAAACAAACAAACAAACATGCAATGTAAAGTCGTAAATTACGTGTTAACCACCGCAGGAACATTATCGAACGTTCTGTTGAAAGGGTATGCTAAAATATATCCAAAGCTTTTCCCTATTTTAGCATTCGAAGCCCCTTGAATAGTGATGTAACGAGCAAATTGGCACTCTTCAGCGTGGCGTATCGCGGCTCAATCAAGAAAAACAGGTGCGGTTTAAAAAATTCTATTGTGAAAGGGCACAAAATAAACGCCCCCACGGGTCGGTGAAAAACCAAGGAAAAGACAGGAGAGGGGGAGAGGGAGAGAGAATAACTCATGGGTCAGCCTCACTAACGGGAAGATCACAATCCAGTTCTCTGATTCATGATCTCTGGCCTTCTGTGTGGATTAACTCTTCATTTCACTGATATCGCCTAGAGGTGATGCACTATTGGGTGCAAACTCAAAGCCGGAGCTGAGCCCGGATTAGCGGCCCAGATCAAAACTTTAATGCCGCAGTTGCGTCTTGGGCCATCTTAGCCCAATTCGATCTAAATAATGACGCCCAACTACCATTCATTAGATGTAGTCATCCACACTTACTAAGTATTTGATCATTATCAAGCTCTGACGAAGATCAATACGAACACGTAAAAATTTAGCCATATACATCCTGGCACACGCACAGACAAACTGACAGACACACACACGGGATATATATATATATATATATATATATATATATATATATATATATATAAAACTATGTACATATATATATATATATACATATATATCTAACTATGTATTTACATGTATAACTATATAGCTTTATGACTAATATATTCTATTTATTTTGTTTTATTTATTTGCAGCAGGGTTACCCTGTTCGCTTTTGTAAAACTGCTTTCCAAAGGTGCCCTAAAGTCGTTACAAACACCATTCTACATGAAAATACAAAATACATCACAGTTATAGGTAACGATTGTAAACTATAAATATGGAGAGTGGATTAATGGTAAATATACAGTACTCGTTATAGATACTTAGATATGTAGAACTACAGCTGTATTATAAATCAACCGAATCAATATATGTATAGCTTTGTACATGTTTAAACATTAATACACAATTATGTAACATAATCATGTACATTCACATTTACAACAGTTTTACTTACATACATATGTGTATACATATGTAAATAACATTTATAACATAAACAATTACATACATCTATATATAACTATATGACTTATACATTGTATTTATTTTGTTTTATTTATTAATTACTTTATTATTTGTAAACTGCTTTCCAAAGACGCCCTGCAGTCATCACAAACATTGTTCTACAAGGAAATACAAAATAAATAACAGTTAGGAGGTAGTATTCTAAACTATGTACATGGAAAGTGGATTAATGGTAAATAAGTACAAGTTATGAATACATGGATATATAGAACTATTATAAATCAATTTAATCAAAATATAAACTCTGCATCGTTTTTTTTTTTCAAATCTATAAAGGGATGTACGTGTTTGGACATTAATATATAATCATAAAACATATTAATATACATTTACATCTAAAACATTTATGAATGTTGCTTATATACACATAAACAAATATCATATGTACACATCATATGTAACTATATATGCTATATATTTACATATATAACCATACACATGTAACTACATGATTAATATATTTATTTCGCTTTATTTATCTTATACTGCAGAGTTCGCAGGTTCGGTTTTGTAAGACTGCCTTCCAAAAGATGCCCTAAAGTTGTCACAAACATCATTCTATATGAAAACACAAAATACATTACAGTCATAGGTAACATTGTAAACCATGGACATGGAGAACGAATTTTAGTAAATAAGTATACGTTAAACATACAGGGAGATAAATATGAAATTTTAAAGCAATTTTATAAATTTTTTTAGACTTTGCATTATTTTTTAAGTCTATGAGGGGATATACATGATTGAACATTTTTATCTAATTTTGTAGTATTTTATATACATTTACATCTATAACAGTTATAACTATATATACATATATATATATGTATATATATATTTTTTTATGTTACTACATAACAATGTGACTCAAATATTTTATTTTTTTTAATTTATTTCATACTACAGGGTTCGCCTATTCCTTTTTTGTAAATCTGCTTTCCAAAGACGTCCTGCAGTCATCACAAACATATCATTCTACATGAAAATACAAAATAAATAACAGTTAGTTAGGTAATATTGTAAATTATAGACATGGTGAGAGGATTAATTTTAAATAAATACACGCTATATATATATATATATATATGCAGAACTATTAAAAATCAATTGAATATATATATATATATATATATAGAGAGAGAGAGAGAGCTTTGCATCGTTTTTTTTAAATCTATGAAGGGATGTACATGTTTGAACATTTATACATAATTATGCAACATATTCATATACATTCATATTTATAACTGTTAAAACTTTTTACACATGTATATACATATGAAAATAACATTTATAAGATACATAATTATACATTTTTTATTCATTTTGTTTTATTCATTTCTTACTGCAGGGTTCGCCTGTTCGGTTTTTTAAACTGCCTTCCAAAGACGTCCTGCAGTCATTAAAAACATCATTCTATAATATGAAAATAGAAAATACATAACAGTGAAAGGTAACGTTGTAAACTATAAACATGGAAAGTAGATTAATGGTAAATAAGTACACGTTATATATATATATATATATATATATATATATAGATAGATAGATATATATATGTATATATGTATAGCTATTATGAATCAATTGAATCAATATATAAAGCTTTGCATCATTTTTGAAATCTATATGGGGTGTACATGTTTGAGCATTTATATATAATTATGCAACATACATTTATATACATTTACATAACGTCTATAACTATGTACACATATATATCATATGTATTATCATGTGTGTGTGTGTGTGTGTGTGTGTGAAGTGTTTGATCTCAAATCGGTTAAGCGCCATCCATATGTCCATCATCAGATAGTTCAAAATAACATCTTTCTGGTGATGCGTCCCTTGTTGCATAACAAAAACTATTCTTTAAGTTACCAGCAAATCATCCAATATTTTCTTATTACTTTTTTGTTTGTTTTTAGCAAGTTTACTTGCAAATATCTCAAATTGATAAGAAGGGAGTTAACGATAAAACTTGTACATATATGTGAATCATATTTATACCCACCTAAAAATAAATCTCAACTAAATCAAACTAAGTCAAATAATACTACAAAATACACTCTTCTATGATAATGTCACACTGAATTAAATTCATGGTGACGAAGACAGAAGCATTGAAAATATAAAAATTTTTGCAAACAATACATATCTTAAAAAGTGTGGTGTGGTGTTAAGTTAAGTAGGTGAATGTTTCAAGATTCAAGAGCTCAATATCTTTCGAACCGTTCGACAATGTAAAGAATCAAACTACTTTGTAAAACAATGATTAGGCAATATGTACACATTTTACTTGAATACATTCAGTTGTTGACACCTGACCTGATTTTTTAATAAAGAAAAAAAAAAACTCACTGAATGTTCTTTTCGAAACATCTATTGACAGAATTTGAGCGAGAGAAATAACAACACTCGTTGCCTACCGCTTTTGTTCATAATGAACTACAAAAGTTTCCCTCAAACTAAGGAAGCTATTAAAAGTATTGGGTATAACTTATTTTTGTCTTCTTGTTTTCTTATTAAAAAATGAAATTTAGTGACGTTTGTGCTCACTTGAGTGAAAATCTTACGAGGTCACACCACTTTCACCTCATTTAAATGCATTTTTCTTTGTATGTGTCTATTACGTCATCATCTGTCACTTTTTTTTTTTTGATTTCTTCTTAAATACTCGGTAGAGTGGGGGCATGGAGCTACCAAACTAAATTTTGGTAGCTCCATGGTGGGGGTTCATGGGTGGTCATATTCATTCTCTTCCCCTAACACCATGCTACATTCGTAAACCACGAAAATCACCGATCAGCGAATATGGGCGTAGAAGCGTTACTCCAGGCCTATAACGATCATCGGCGACGGTCTACTCTAGTCAAGATTCTTTGGCTGTGTGTGTGCTAACATAGAGATCAGTAATAAAGCTATACACGATTCATTATGGGAATTGTCGTATATGTCCGAGTCCTGCCAGCCTTCCACTATATGGTACCCCCACACTACAAGGTCTTAAAGAAGGGAAATAATCACTCGTTTTTAGCTCATCAGCAACTACCAACAAGCAAACAAACAAAAATGAAATGGCAATACTAGACCAATAGAAGAGGTAGGTCTTCGTCATATTAAATTTGATTCGATCTTTGTATTGCTTCCATTTCTAACGTACACTGTTATCGGCCATGTCTGAGAAAAGTCGTATAGGTAAATGTAAAATTCATCACTTGAGGATCATCTTAGCTAGTCTTCGTCAGATGAAGGTCAGATCATTGTACCTTGAAATGATGACTCAATCGCAAAACGACATGTAGATAAATAAGTAAAGGGCAGTTCACTTCTAATGACACCTGGTATTATCAACCGGTCTTTATGGACATTATGTCAGAAGGCTCCTTTGTGGAGACAATATGAGCTCCCTCGTGGAGACTTGGTACATACATATATATTTAATAATCTTGTTTATATTTTTCTAAGATCTATAATGTCTGTTTTATGTTAAGTGCTGTCTGGGGCAAATTATTTGTATAAGGCACCATTTTTCTCTCTCTTCTTTCTTTCTATAAAACAACAACAGAAGGCCAAGATGCATTTGTGCAGTCTATCTAATTGGACGACCGCAAGTCGCCCTTTGCATTATCAGACATAAACATTTAGGTAGAAATGTTTATTAGAAACACAGAAGTCTAACAATTGAATTTCATTTGATTGCCTGCTATAGTCGTCATATTATGAAATGAACCAAAGCAGTATCCCATGCTACCTGTTATGTTAATCAATATTTTTTTTTTTTATACATTCGTTACAAGTTGACAGTCCGTATGTTATATGGAACTAATCCATGGGATTGTTGTGATTTATAGATTACAAACAAAAGAAATTGCTTTTGGTTGTTATTAGTTGTTACTATATGGCTAGGGGGGTATTGAATGGAACCATTCAGCTACTGAATTTATTAACATTTAGAGATGTACACAAGCGTCAGACTAGTGTAAAGTGTAAGACGAACAATGAACCACAAGCTCACAAATATTTCGTGATAGTTATGGGCTCGTGGCTTATTACAGATTTCCTCACCACGATTGTCAAAGCTGATACATTAGTTCTATACGTTGCTGACGAGAGTTCTGCAAGAAAATATAGACACCACAGACCTGGGTAACATTTTGGAAAATACGTGATCGATGTATTTATTTGCCGCGTCGAAATTCGTCAGTGAGTCACTGAAGTTTTGATCGTGAGAAAGTGAAACAATCAAGTTAGGTAAACGTATAACGCTTATCATGTTATAAAGACTGTACTGATCGGATTAATGTACGGATATAATGACCGTGGCTGTTTATGAGAGTGTCGGTACTGTTAACATTTTTTCATTAATTATCACATGTCATCGAGAAAAAAATAACTAACAGTAAAACAACTTACACTCACTTGACCTCACGAGAGTAATGATCGACCCTTCGTTGGAAGGGTTATTTTCGCTCTCTTCACGTGGTTAGGAATTCGTGGTAAACTTCTTCAGGCATGCCAAGGGTAGCACCTTCACCGCAAATACCAAAACCCTGCTTAAACCCTGCTTACGTCACCGTCACTCCGTATTCATTCTCTTTTTTATGCAATGATGTTACTGTTGCTGTTGTTGTTATATTTCTTTGTTATCCTTCCACTAGCCGCTTTATTTTTTTTTCAATATACATATATATATAGTTTGATTCCCTCATTCCAGTGTCCAAATTTCGCATACGATAGCGTGCGAGCCAGCTTAGTGCGGTATGTGATTACCAAATCCCGCCAAATCCGGGTCGTAGACTGATCGGCGGTGAACGGCTTGGCTCAGGTACGTCCATTGGCCCCCGGAGTTCAGCATGTTTTGGTGAGGTTAAACTGTTTCGCTTCACGGGGTTTTTCCCTACTACGTAACCTTTATCGATACTTTAACCGACGAAGCCACATAAAAATGGTCGCGGCAGTACGGTGTATATGCTAACTGGGTATGCAGTCTTCGTTTCTTAATAACAAGAGACACTTTTGCTTCTGGAACTTATCTTGTTACATTATCAATCTGTAAAAACCTACTTTTCAAATGCTTTACTGGAAGACGACAATGCAAGATGCAGTTTATTTGTGAGACTGGGTCACAAATGGCGCAAGGTAACTTCATGTAGTCAACGGCAAATTCACCATTACAGTTACCATGTAGGCTCCCTAATTGCTTTTTGGTTAGCTATCATTGTCTCTAGAAAAACAAACAAACAAACAAACAAACAAACAAACAAACAAACAAACAAACAAAGTTTAAACATGGAATTGATTCTTCCCAGAATACCTAGAAATGATATTCATTAAACACACTAACACCTAGATTGCATCGAGAATAATTATCAATTCCTACACGCGCTCTGCAAAATTAATTAATCTCACGTGAGATAACAATATTTTGGTTCTGATTGACTCAGAATGGATATTACGGATGATTCTGAACACGACAACCGGTGCAGTGGAGTTCTGGCCCATTATTCGCAATCACATGTCCTCACGGCTTACCATAAACTCAAACTACTGCCTAGACTCTCTCAGAAATCACTTTGGATGGGGTTATAAAGTTCTGCTAACACTGCTGTTTCTCCCCATGTAGCATCGGAAACCCGGATTGAATCGGATGCTCTCTATCTCTCTCAGTTCTCCAGAACACGCCCTCATGTGATCGTCGCTAAGATAATGGTTCGGCGCTTCCCTCCTCACAACAAAAGTAATGATACACAATCAGTCTCTACCAGACGGATATCAGAATAGCGTGGACAGTCAGTTGGCTTCACTTTTTGATAATGTATTGCCATGAGGACAATTATTATTCAACCATTTATTTTACTTACTTTTAGTAGAAAATTCGAACGGAGGATGGCTCCATAAAATCACAAATTCCAGATCAGACATTCACGAGTATCATGCTGTGAAAAGGTATCCATTGTCCTCGCGCATCACTCTTTAGCATAGACTTCTATACAGCTTCGTCACCTCCAGTAGAGATAGCTGTTGTGTGAAGTTGAGTTAAATCACTTTAATAAGGAACGTTTGATAGCAATTTCTTTTTAAGATGTCTTGTGGCTTGACACTGTGCACACTACTTTCTATCTAACAATCATAAATGCCGCATTGTATATGCGATGTAATATCGAACTATCAATTGACTGTACAACAATGAATCACATGGTGTTTCATCTTCTTATTTTCTTCTTCTTCTTCTTCTTACCGCGTCACCAATCTCCACCCATCCATTACTCCATTACACGGGTTCTGGCCTGGTTGTTGAGGGGAAGTATGTAAAGTCATAATAATTACGTTCAGACGGGTTAGGAAACTTCGAGGTTAGAGCTTGTAGTTAGGGACCGTGAAGACGCACTCGTAGTTAGCAAACCTCGAGGTTTGCTCGATGTTTCGAGCCACGAGAAATCTTATGGTTAGCGCTCAAACCACGAGCCGCGGGGGGTCCCCACTCGTAGTTACGCACCGTGTGGACACAAAAAACAACGAACTCGAAGTTAAGAGTGACCTCGCCGTGAACCCCAGCCCCCACAATTTCCCTCTGCTTCCGGGTCAACCTCCCAAACGCACCGTCCGTACCCAGCACACTAACTAGCAGCAGTAACGTCATTGGTGGCGGAAAGCTACAGCTAAGCACGTTATGCTGTACGACCATCTCTCAAGCTAGTCTGTTCTTATAAATATGTCAAAATTCAAAAGTTGCATAGGCCTACCTGAAGTTTGCAAGCCAATCTTCATCACTCCATTCCTCCATAACAATGGTGTTCCACCAATGTAGACTCTTGGGGAAAACCCACCACCTTCGCGGTTGTCTCTCTCGCGCAATTGCTATGTTCATCATGAGCTCCATGGATTGTGTTAGCAGCATTCGCCGCCTGAAATGGCGTTGGTATCGCTCCCTTCTATCAGCTTCTTCTGACAGGTATCGTTTTTGTTTTCAGTGACCTCACGATCACTGGGACAAGAAAATCGGAAAAATCCACCGATGATTCGCATTCGAGGGCCAGCGGAATCACCGCCCGTTTTGCCGGCTCCATTTTCCTTCACTTTCAGATTTGAATTTTCCCGCGCCCGTTCCCGCGCGCCCCTCGTAATCTCGTATTTGGGTCACCGCGAAACTTCCGGTTTTGTGGTTTTAACATCGAGCGAGACCCACTCGTAGTTTCGGGGGGCAGAAGCGTAACCTCGAAGTTTCGTAACCTCGAGGTTACGATTCGTCGTGTGGACACACGTCGTAGTTAGGGGGCAAAAGCTAAACCTCGAAGTTTCCTAACTTCGAGGTTAAGAACTCCCGTCTGAACGTAACTAATATCACATTGTAGCTTCCGACGCGTCTTCTGTGGATGTTATAATTAAAACAAACAGACAAAAAAAAAACACACACACACACAACACAACAACAACACAACACAACACAACACAACCAAGAAATACTACGACTCTTTCATCAGTTTCTCTTGTTGATATTGCTTGCCTGTATCAGGAAAATATTTTGACGAATTCAAAGTGATTTTCATATGAGAAATGATTTGTCAAACACCTCGGTTTGGCTGCTTTGATTTATTCCTAGAGACATTCTGTGAGCTCACTCACACTCCGTGACACAACCGTCTTTACGCAGACAGGGTATTAGTGATAAATGACAACAAGGCACAAAAATGGTGATTCATGATCCCAGGTTTACTCCTTCATACATACATTCAGCACTTTTTCCCCTCAAAGATGGAGGAAAGGGTTCGCCGGGAAGACTATGTTCACGACATCACAATTTTGTATTTTGTTCATGTTTGTGTTGCATTTTCACGAGTTTATTCTCTTAATATTATTGCTTGTTTTCCTCATGCATATATGCATTCTTATTTGCTTACAAATCTAAAAATGTGCATGTGTTATCTTATGATTTGAAGTGATGGTCTGAAATAATTCGTGATTTTTTTTCTCATATTTTTCTACTTTATCACCATTTATCATATTGCTTACATCTGGGCTAACTGGCCATGTATTTGAGGTTCGTCACCCCCCCCCCCCTCCTTCCCCTTCTATTTCCATCTTATTCCCTTTCCCTTGCTGGAAAAGAGAAAGGACACGGGACATAGGTACACAGACAGCTTCCCATTACAGCTTCAACTGCAGCTTTCCATATTGATTCTGATATCATTCCGCCAGCATCTTATTGAACTATTAATCATATATCAATTACGTCATCGTATGCTCGCGCTTATCTATTTTACATTACGCAATATATATTTCCCTTCTATTTGTTCCCATCTCATATGGGCCTACGATATTATCCTTCATTTTTTGCCTTTTCTTTCATACCCGTTCTTCTTTCACTCCTTATTTCTTTCTATACCTTGCTGTTTATCTAATCTATATGTCTTTCTTTTCTTATTCCTCTTCCTAAATAATCTCACTTCTTGATCTATCTCTTCTCCATATTTCTCCATCGAGTTTGGATGGAAGTCTTGCCCTGCCCTATCCATGCATTCCACAAAGTACGCATCCAGCCCCGCGCCTAATTCACGCGGAATCCCAGCAGAAAAACAAATCGAGCCCACGCCGCTGGAGTCCCGGCGAATCGCAGTAAGAGACGGGTCTCCCCGGCCGAGCCCACCGCGCGGTGAGGCGTAATTCAATTTGCACTCGATCACCGAGATTCAATATGCACGATATCCGCTCCTATTAAGCAATCAAGGCTCAATCTATCCCTCTTCTCATCTCTTCCCTTACATCTCTTGTGGTTCTCTCGTGCAGAGATGCCTTTATCCGATGCATCTCCGATAATTTCCACCCTTTCGTGACATAAGAAGAAACTGAAAGGGACGGGAAAACAGTTTAATTCTCGTCGTATAATGCCAAAGAGCTTCGAAGCTGCGGGCATCTAAAGGAAATAAACAAGATCAAACATGTTTGTGGGTTTCTGAACACACACACAGATAAGCGACCTCAGGTGTGATGCAGATCCTTCGGGTTTTTCTCCTCATCACTCGGAACATTGTCTTTTCCTAATCTTTGCGTCTAACAAACTGGTATCGGACTTTTTTGATCATGCTCCTCAGCAACATTAAGCACAACCAGCAGTGGCTGATATTAGCGATAGCAAAAGTCTGAGTATTTAGACAATAGCAACGGTATTTGCAATATTTTTAGAGGTACTGAGTAAGATAGCAATAGAAGCAATGTTCTCAAAAGTATATAGTGATATATTGGCAGTAGTATTGTAGCAGCAGCAGCAGCAAGGGTAAATCAATTATTGATCACGATGTCTGCAATAGTGTGAGTACATTGAGAGAGTGGTTCAAATGATCAAAAACTTGACTGATGTTTAAGGTGGAAATGATAAGCTTATTACTGGATAACTGACTTCATGAGAAAGGTTCAAAAGGGATCGCAACCTAACGAAATCTAGCGAGCTGCCGAAAAACGGCGACGTATTATACTACACTCGTGAAAATATCTTCACTCCTCTCTGCACGTAATCATTTGTTATGGGTAACTGACCGCCATCCTCGATTTGTTGTCGCTGTTTTTTGTCTGTTTTTCAGTTTGTTTCCACCTAACTTTGTCACAATTCAAACGTTTGAATATACAATTAGTAATCCATGTATTAATTATGACAAAAGTTATGGGGGAAGCTGAATGAGAAAAGGAACCATCATTGTGCAGGTTTCTGTTGCAGCCGATATGTCAGACAGACACGGGTGCAACATGCGGAAATGGCTATACATTTCGTATCTATACGACGAAGAAGTCGTGATGTAATAATATTGGATGGCAAAAGTTGTTTGAAGACACAAGACAGAGGAGAAGACAAAAATAAGACTACAGCAATAAAGCAGGCAAACATTCGGCCGTATTGTTATCACGGCTGTGGGCGTGTAGTTCTAGTTACACAATTGCGTACTGGTATTGCGTGATTGGCTTACGAGTGCAGTTTTCATCAAAACTACATGTAGTTATCATGGGAACTTCGGTCAACTGCACGTGTTTTTTTCCTACAGCACTTCATGCTAAGTTCTGATGATTTGCGATGTATATTTTGATAAAGAAAGCTCGAAACAGCAACCTAGGAAAAAAAAAGACCAAACTATTCTACTGAACATCTGAAATTATTTGTTATCTATCATCACGTATACTGTGCGAGCTGGAATAGGCATTGATTGTTCAGTACAACAGTAAAGTATTTG
This sequence comes from Diadema setosum, assembly GCA_033980235.1. Taxonomy (NCBI): domain Eukaryota; kingdom Metazoa; phylum Echinodermata; class Echinoidea; order Diadematoida; family Diadematidae; genus Diadema; species Diadema setosum. The sequence goes on from CM067061.1 coordinate 38,795,875, forward strand.
ACAATGAGTGGCACATTTCAGTAGCGTTGATTCAGTTTGTGTATGTATCTAAATATTGCAGTATTCTATGTATTCTATGTTTACAGTATTCTATGTATGTCTCCTAGCTGGATATCATGTATTTTTCAGTTTGGTTACATTTGATAATATTTTTTTATTATTCATTGAGAAATATGAAAATAAATGAAATGAAATAAAATTAAATTAAATATACACATATGATTATGTATTTACATAAAAATATGATATAATCATGGATTAATATACATTAACAAATATTATACATGCATGTAAAGCGACTCATCACAAGCTCTTTACAGTCAGTATTTAGTCTATATTTTATTTCACGACTATCATAAGTATTACATTATTTGTTTTTTGTTTGGTTGGTTGTTTGGGTTTTTTTTTTCACTTTCAATCTGACAAGATGGGTGGATAGTCCATATTTAGCTGCACCAGATAGTCTTCCATGCGTGGGGTCCAGTTATGAGTTTCATCCCGTTCGTCTTCGACACGTACGTCCCTCAGGAAACACACCACAAAAAAAAAAAAAAAAATGGTAGTAATTACCGATAATTCATGATATGCACTTTTGATGAATGGCCTCGGAATAAATATAGCAGTATCGGATGGTGTGAATTGTCTTCGTTCAAGAACCCATCAATAATTTCCCTTCTCCTTTACTATCAAAACATTTTTCTTCCAGATGCCCATTGTTTTGCATGAGGCCATGTGACAGATCTCCGGCTAACTTTCACTTTTGTCCTTCTCACCATTTCATTTTCTCGTCATGTTGATTTCCTTGAGAGTTTCCACGTATACATTTTTCTGTCCTTTCGTTTTATGGTGGATTTCCGTTTCTTCCGATATTCAGACAGTCGTTACCATAATACCCATCTCTCTCTCTCTCTATCCCGTCTCCCTCGTCTTCCGGTCTCAGTGCTACAAGCTATCACCTCCGTATGATTGGCCTGTCACTCCGCCACCATGTGTTGCGCCCCCAGATTTACTGCATCGCCTCCGTCTCGGCGGGACCTCGTCTCTTTGCAACTGGATACGGTGGCGCCACTTGAAGCCACCGGTCACCACCGGCCGCCACTCTTTGGGCCCACATCGTGTCAAACACGTTCATCATGGTAGAAGAGAGGGCAAACATGTTTGTATGTTTACAGACAGACAGACAGACAGACACACACACACACACACATTATATATAAATATTATATGTATACACATATACATACACTATTATAGTATATGTGTGTGTGTGTGTGTGTCTGTACATATATATATATATATATATATATATATATATATATATTTATATATATATACAAAGAAATGAAGAAATAAACTGGTAATGCATTTTTTGCCAATAAAGAATGAGTTTATTCGACTCAAATTTTCAGCGGCCTCCGCCTTCTTCAAGAGTCTTGACAAAGGCGGAGAAGAAGGCGGAGACCGCTGAAAATTTGAGTCGAATAAACTCATTTCTTTATTGGCGAAAAATGCATAACCAGTTCATTTCTTCATTTCTTCGTGGAGCCAATACGTGAATTCTCAACATGTTTATATATATATAATTATATACACACATACATACATTATATATTATATGGTGTGTGCTTGCTCTGTGTGTGTGTGTGTCCACACGTGCATAATTATACAATTGCAATTACCCCAAGTTTTGCACATTTCCTTTATACAAAGTGCGTTCAAACATCAAATTTTCGTCCCATTCCTCATAGTGAAAGATGAAACTGAATATAAAGCCAAAATTAAAGCCTTTGAAGAGAACATAATCAGAAATTATTTAAAAAAAACACACAATTTGAACAACTTGTGGTGCAAACTTACGCATTAGAATATCGCCAAAAACTTGACAGAGAATATCAAATCGGAAATACAACCCCCCCCCCAAAAAAAAAAAACAAAAACAAAAACAAAAACAAACAAACAAACAACAACAAACAAACAAACCGACGACGATTTTAAAATGTAACGGGTGTATTGTGTTCTGGTATAGTGAACAAGCTTTGGACCTGAAGTCAAAAGACCCCACGTTCGAAACCTCCCTGGCGCCTGCTTTCTTGGACGAGATGTTTGACCCAGGTGTATAAATGGGTGCATGGCAGTACTGGGTACTGTCAGCACGTTTCATGGAGGTCAGCACTGTTTAAACTAAAGCTCTGTCTGAAAAAAAAAAAAATCATTTTTAATGTGTGATGTAACGAAGTCACATACATTTCCATGGTTGAATAAATACTGATATCTTCTGCATCTTGTAGAAACGAACCATTAGTCGGTTTATACTTACTTTGATTACGTGTGCTACTTCCTGTATTTAAGATACCTGCAATGTGCGCACACGAATGTTAACTTAACGTAAGGAAGAGTCATGCCAACCTCGAGTAGCAACATGGGGATTATTGGATTTGCCCTGTACATGCTCATTGAATCATCGCCTTGTCCTTAATTTAATTCGTCTCAGCTCAACAAGTGCTTAAGGCAGAAGGGGTAGCAGAAGACAACACGAAGATGAGCGTTACGTGATTCATACTCGCTTTAAGTGGGTGACGTAGCCGGGCCAGTGACATGCGGAGGAGTCAGCCCCTTGCGGTCAACCTCCTTCAAAACTAATAGCAAAGATGTCGTTGATGAGTGCGCGGACAATGTACCAAAAGAATTAGGTCGCAAAAGGTCGGGGGTACACTGAGGTGAGAAGGGTCAGTTAAAACAGGGAGGTGGGAAGCCCACCTCCCTGGTTGACACCCCTGGCACCCCATAAAGTAAAGTAGACCACTTGTAGCCCAGATATAACTCCAAAGAAAATCCCGATCACCACCCCCACACCCCACACTTCTTTCCACACCCCCACACTTTTTTAATCATACTCATGCACACACACACACACACACACACACACACACACACATACCACATATCTCTTCACCTCTTTTCATACCAAAATACCATCGTAACCTTGTCATGTGCTTCTACTTTTTTTTACCATGCAGATTCCATGCATATTTTGTATTTTCTCAAGACTTCGGATGATCAACACAATATTACAAAAGCATTTACTGCTTGTATTTTTGACAAACACAACACTTATGAAAACCTCATTTTCATTGTTGTTCGTTGTCTTTGATATGAATAAATAAGTCATTTATATTGTAACTGTATGAATCACTAGAAACTGTAACATCTTTTAAGAGGAATTCGTTCATGTTATTTCAACGCCGACTAATATCGTCTTTTAAAGATGTGCATTATCATGCACAATTTAATATGAAACATTGGTACATGATTTTATGATCTGCATAGGAAAATAAAACTGTTTGGACAATTATTTCTAATTTCTCGTATTAGAAGTGCACTGTTCTGAGGAAATGGAGGGTATGACTACAACGACGACAACAACAAAAACTTATATAAACTGTGGGTTCCTGAAAGAATTTACGTCATTACGAAATTGCGAAGTCTTTGATAAGAAAAACATATCACAGAAGAAAACATTAAATGTTTGAACTAGTAGACAATAGAGCTAACATTCAATGGGCAAGAATGGAATAATTCCTGTGATCGCCCGAGACAACGTTACGTGTAATGTGAATGATGAAAATGAACGGGAAACGGGAAAACTTGAAGACGAAGGAACTCAAGACCAGTGGGGTGCACTCGACATTGGAGATAGGCTTACACCAAACGAGGAAACACACAAAGTCAACAGTGAAAGTTGCGAAAGTGATTTGCAATGCTGTGCAACCGACAATTGTGTCCTTTACCATAAACATTTCGTCATATATATATATATATATATATATATATGAAGAGTTTTATTGCAAAATGAGCTAAGCGCCATATTTGAACATTTCAAAGTAAGTCCATTATAGGATAGAGCAAAATTAAACCTTACCGGTAATACCTCACTTGTAACATAACAAGGAATATTGTAGAAGTTATGATGAAAAATATCCTATATTTTCTTATTATTTTCTTTGTTGTTTAGCAGCTTTAATCTCAAATATCTCAACTTAACAAGAATGGAGTTAGCTCATTTTGCAACAACACTCTTCATAAATATATATTTATACGGGGACAAAATTAATGAACAACTTAGGAATAAGGGCTTTCTAGATTTCCAGCCACATTACCTTATTTTGTGAAGTAACGTGATGAAGGGTTGCGAATGCACCATTGGTTTTTACTATAGCAGTCCATTGTCAGTCTTTCAGAGACCTTATAACTTTTCTTTTTGAGGGACACATTGTTTCGTCTTCGTCTTCATTCATAGAGAAGAATGATTGTCTAAGATGAGTTTTTTTTTCCTTCATAAAGAAAGTTTCAAGGCATAGAAGCACGACATAACACAATATGCATTATTGGGGAAAGACTATGCAATAAATGGTACCCTTACATCTTTACTACGCATACACTACACTGTACACTGTACTCTCCCCCACATTTTTTTTTTTTTTTTTTGTTTAAAATACAGCCCTTGAGTCGCGTATGATACACGTGAGGCACATTCTACACTTAATTCACCTCAACCTAAACTATCTGGTCTCTGTCGAAAAAGGGTGGAGTCGATTCACCTCGGCCATTAAGCAATTCCGACATTAATTAGATCCCACCCGCTTTGTGATTCACTTCGTATTGAAAGAACTCTTCGGATTACGAACACGTGGTCGCCCTTGCATCTTTATCCGCCTCTGTACGAGGAATTCTGAATGTCCATTACTAGCCAGTTTGGACGGAAGAAACTCACCCACACAACACTTGCATTTTTTTTTTTTGATCAGTCAATATCAGCAGAAAGGCATAAGATGGTATCGACCCTCGATTGACTCGGACAATGAAGTTTTCTCTTGGAAGTACTGAAATTAAATTTCGCCGGGAGTGGCACGAATACGTAACAAACTATCATTTGCCATACTGAAATAATGATACGACATTATGACTTTAACAGTTTCAGATGAGTTTTTTATGTAATACACTGTTACAGAAATTGAACTTACATAATTGAATACATGCATATTAGAACATAACGGTACACTGAATTTGCTAATTATACGATTTTTATTGTGCATTGAATGCCCTTTCACATACAATTTGAAGTGATTGTGCAATGTTTATGTCGTCATGTTTGAAAAAATAAAAAGAATCTTCATTGAAGGGATTCCGTGAATATCTTGCGCAAAGTACGCTGATACATCACGCACAAGGTGGCGAAGCTGTACTTTATTGAAAGAAGAAGAAGAAGAAGAAGAAGAAGTTTGTTTCAGAATACCTTTGCTGATGTTCTGATTTCAATGTCACAGTCTCTCTCCATGGACCCCAGATGAAAGGTAACCTTTAAAAGCACGGAAGAATGTGTCTGTGATGACGGATACTAAGACAACACCACACGACAATGAGCTCTTACCTTCTAACATTGCGAGGCGTTGGCCACCACCGTCTATACCAAAGAAACGGCTTCCAGCTTAATCACAAGATCGCTAAAAAGAGATTCAATAAAATGATTCACTCTTTACTGTCCTAAGTGTGAACGCCTCCCCACTCTCACCTCAGGTGTGCAAGTGATATTAATGAGCTCTATTCTTTAATCCGCTTAAGCCATTAATTGATTAGAGAGACACCAAAAGGAGACTATGAGAGCAGTTAAGTGTCTATTTCCATGGCATCTGGGAGGCCAGGAATAGATATATAACGCTGCAAATACACCACCGTAATCAAGGATGCGCATTATTAAAATTCTCTCACCTGTTTCGTTTTATTTTCGTTTTCCATTTTGAGAGTTATGTTTTATTTTCCATGGAGCATCGTGTGAGTATGATTTGTCCTGTGTCTATACAGTGTGTTGATATTCGAACGGACATGCAGACATACACAGAGACACACCTTATCTTACTTTTACATATATCTATATAATATAATTTATATCATATTACATAATATAGCTATCACATGTTTTGTATATTTTAATTTTTGAATACCTGAATTTTCTTCTCTCGTCCTCCAGAGTCAGATTTAAAAAACTGAAATAAAAGTAACAAAACACAATCACGGCACCAGTGACTATTTTGACTTCTGTTGAGGAAATTAAAGTTTTGCGACCCATGCTTTGAATTAATCCATTTTTCCTCGTCTTGGTTGTTTTCATTCCGCCGTTTCTCAGCTTCTGTGTAACGCGGGTCATACCCTCAGCTTATCCAAAGTCTTGCGGTGTCGGCCAATATTTCTCCCTTAAGATGAGTGACGAGTCCCTCTAATTTACACGTCATAATCTTTCCAATGTCTCCAGTCACAGGCCCCATTCATCGTGCCAACAGACACCCACTGAAAGGGACAGGGATTCCCCGCATTAGTGTACACCCAGTCACACATGGGCCAGGATGTAACCCGGAAGGAGTAATCATTTCAAATTTCCCGCGCAAATCAGTTCCGGTAATTGCACGCCAAATATTAACCGGTATTATTAGCGCGCGCGCGGCCTGTAAGACACTGTCATAGCTTTGACCCTGGGACGAACTTATCCTAGACTGTTCAAGTAAAATGCTCTACTGATGTACAATTTTGTCAAGGAGGTGTGCGAAACCTCCATGGATATATTTTAAAAATCGTAGTGTACATTGTGTGTGTGTGTTTTTTTTTTTTTAGTTAACTTTTATTTTTCCTTAATAATCGATGTAGTAAGATCTCAAAGGTGGGACAATTTACTAAGGCCAGTAGACAGAATGATGAAATCTCGTGAAGAAAATCTAGATTAATGTTTTGAAAGGGCAGTGTGACAAATATGAGATTTTGTTAGGTATATTGTTAAATAAACCAGTAATCATTATTTAGCACAATTAGATGATTGCATGTCGGTGCAATCTCTTTATTTATTTTGATGTATTATAGTGACTGTATCAGGTTCGCTGTGTTTGTTTGTTCGTTTTATTTTGCTTTTTGTGTTTTGGTAGATGAGAAGTTCCGGGGTTTTTTTTTCAATACTTCTTAAAATATTTGCAATTTACATAATTATAGTGTTTCGTAATATTGTTTTTCTTTTCATTAGTATTTGTTTAGTAATATTTTATTATTTCATGAATATTTTGTGTTTTAATGTAGGCCTGATTATCCTGACAAAACATGTGGATATGTATATAATCTTATCAAGAAGGCTACAAAAAGAATACATCGTTGTACATTTTACATGCAGGATTTTATTATACTTACTTTTTTCTCATTCGTTTACTGTGTTTGCATGAAAAGATGTTTGGATTCAAGTGCCATGTTCAGATATGTACCCAATAAATTTCAATAGGCCTAAAAGATTAACCATTAAAAACAGGATATCTACAATCTTCCTACAAACGCACTTTCGTTTAAAAGATTTGTCACTTCTTTAAAACGTAAGGTGAACTTAGCATTACAAACTTGCTCTGACTGTTCCCAAGAGGGCTATATGCTCTTAAACCAGAATCGCTCATCCCCTTCCCGTCCCCGAAGATTCACTTCATTCTTCAAGTTGGAGCAACGAGTAACATTTGTGTTTTTCTGGCTTCATTGCCCAAAGCTGTTGGAGTTCTTTTTATCGTCGCTTTATGCAAGAAATGATTAACATCAAATTGGGACATCTTTTTTCTTCATTATTGTCACTTGATTTCAGTTGCTTGCAAACAACAAAACATGTTTGCCTATATGAAGCAAACTTATTGACGATTCGTTATACTGCTTCTCCACATTTTAAACGGAATAGTGATATATATAAAAAAAAAAACATTTGTAATAATCATATTCCTCAGCATCTATATTGATACCGATAGATTAAAGAGTTACCCCACTGACCGTTATTGTTGATTATGGTGATATATTAGATAAACGGGTACATCCTTCATTTATTATCATCGTTTTCTTATTTGTCGGGTTGCATGTTTGTCTGTTTGTTGTTGTTGTTGTTTTTTTTTTGTATACAATGAGGAAGCACGCTTATTTGGCTGTACCCGTATTACATGCGAAGTTGTGGCTTGCTCTGTGTAAAAATCCTCCCAGATTACGCTGTGTGTGCAAAACCGCGTCAAACATACATAGCCTTTTCTTCTTTACATTAGAGAGTGGTGGTAAGAATATTCCGCATTTCTTTCATTGCTGGTCCCCTTGTGCAATTCTTGAAGCAGATGGCATTCGTGTCTTTTAATGTATGATGAAAGAACGATGACCAGCCACGGTCAACGCCCATATTCTCTGTTGATAGCCGATTGTCTACTACATTTTAAATTTTGCCATCATTCCACGCATTCAAGACCGCAGAGTCCCCTCCCGTGCATACAATCTCAAGCTCGCCGGACATTACGGGCACCCACGCCGAGGTCGGGTTCTCCGTTGGCACGATCCGGGCGGGACCCCCGTTGAAGAGGCTGCTGAGTCCCACTCCAGGAGCACGGGGTGTCGCGTGCCGCGGAGCGATTGGCCGACTCCGTTCAAATGGGAAACTTCGGCTCGGTGGTAGGGAAAAGAACGCGACGGGTAATTATTTTCCCTCTCAGCCTGTGGAATAATTTTGTAACATCCTTCCAGATAGAGCCATCATTATATCAAAGAACTTCGTTTTCACTTCGCAATCACTTGGAAGTAGGCGTCACTTGCACGTAAGCAAATAACAACAAATCACCTATATGAATGAGATCGTGAATATGACAATATACACTTTCCTATTTTTATTTTTTTATCTATTTTTATTTTTTTGCAAGAAAGGACGAGTCACATTCATTTATTAGCCAGGAAAACATTAATGTTGGGGTAACAAATGAAATTTTTGGCCTTGGCCTACATACAAACAAACTAGTTTCTGCAGAGCCAATTGAATTTTGGCCTGGTCAACAGAAATCAGCAGCTACGTCAGCGACGTAGAGACATCAGTCCCTCGAATTAAATTCAAACTGACTTATAAGATAATAGCCCCATTATTTTCGATCCAGTTTATCATTATTTGTTACACTTGGAATTAAAATGTGCGCACATTTTAATACACATAACTGCGCTTCAATTTTGCATGGAAACAAATCGTTGTGTTTTTTTTTAATAAAAAAGACGAGAAAGTAGTCATCTCAAGTATATCGTTTCACAACCTTTTTTGTTGTTGCTGTTGTTGATAGAACGGTGGTTATTTAACCTATTGATTGTGTGAACATGGTATAAGATGAATCAACTCTAACATGTCTAAAGAGAAATACAATATTTCGGACTCAAGATGTCAAACTATAATAAGTCTTCTTTGCTAATGCTATTGAAGACCTGAAATTCAATTTGGATTGAGGCTTACTTCCTCTTAAAACTTGGTGTTTAAAAACACTTAAAGATCTTAAAAGATTTTAAGCAAAACAAGAAAATTAACTACCGGATAAGAATTAATAATTTTTTGTTTTAAGATAAACACTGTCATAATCTGACTAGTCTTCATTGTTGACTTGTGAAAATATGTTCATATTAAAGGTATTACTTACCATTTGCAGTAAAACTAAAAACCCAAATTGGGTTCTTCAAAAGGTGACTTTTTGTATCGGGAAGCAGTGTGGTAGCTATACACTAATTTGCTCCAGCACTTATGACAGAATTAACAATCGTAAGAGTGAGTATTTATCGGTTTATTAAATCTTACTACACAAAAGAAAAGGAAAAGCGCAGCGGGAACGACACGATGAATGCGATGACGTTGAGAAGATAATAATAAGAATGGTATCGAAGTCAATGATCACGGGGACATTATAAGGCAGAGGCTGAGGAGGATGAAGGTGAGGTGATCGATGATGTGGTGAGCATGATCATGATAAGCACTTTACTGTAGGGTGCTGCTGGCGATTATGACATGAATGAGAACGGTGGAGCTGATGATTACAGCATTGTTAAGTAAAACATCGTTACACCATTGTACTGATTTTGTGTTACTATATGTAAATGTTTTGTGTTGTTGGAAATAAACAAAATGAAATGAGATGAAATGATTGCATGACGATGAAGCAGGAGATGATGAAGTTTATGCTGATGGAGATGTTGACAATGTTTCTGATGATGGTGGTGATGGTGATGATGATGCTGATGATGAGAATGATGGTGGTGATGATGTTGATGATTATCATGTTGATAATGTTGTTCCATATTATGATGATGTTGTTGATGACAATGATGATGTTGATGATGATGATGATGATGATGGTGATGATTATGTTTGTGATTATGTTGTTCATGATGATGAGATGATGATGTTGATTATGTCGTTTATGATGATGATGATGATGATGATAATGTTGGTGATGATGATAAGGGCCATGCCGAGTAAGAAGATGATGCTGAGATTCCAGAGGTGGGCTCTTCCCTCCTCCGTACATCCCGTCGATATATAAGTTACGAGTAAATTTATTGCCGCCTGGCGACGGGGCATGCGTGCATTCTCAAGGGACTGGTAAGATGAAGAGAGAGAGTGAGATAATGTGATAAAGACACGCTGACTGTAGGACGCCTTAGATTTGATTTCGCATGTCATTCCGTGTCGTGTCGTGATGACGAGCAGTGACACGTGTGGCACCAAGGAGGAAGGGAGCATCTCTTATAAGAGTTATCTCCAGTTGAGTTACAACGAGGAACAAGGGCGCGCATCTCCGTCGAGATAGAGAGATACAGTGGTATTGGTTTAAATAAATACCATAAATCACGAGATATTGTCATCACCCATGGTAGGTTCACGGTCCACTGACATCTGAGGGCGTACTTCGCGCTCATTTGAATTACCTTCACGGCTTCAGAGTAACACGAAGCAGGAAGATGGTATTTGAGGACAGAAGAGAGGTGATGATAAATAATTATCGTTACACTCGTGTTTCTAGAAATCGTTCACCATTATTGTCCAGCAAGTCAAGAATAGCCATAGGGGAACCAACCCAAAACTAATGATGACAGAGGGCCAGGAAATCATGAAGATTTCAAGATTGACTCAGGAACTAATGTGAAAGGGTATAATGCAGTACCAGAGTCCCAAAAGTCATAAACTGTGAGCTTTTCATTGGCCTTCTTTCACGTCCATTTCGGAGTGGTTTTTTTTTTTTTACCGCGGGCGAAGGTATCATAAAGACATTAATTTTCAATTCTAAAAGTTAAAATCTAGTTGGCATCATGATTACGTGAACGGTGTTTTGTACAATCAGTCTGTAAAAAGAACGCGTCATCTGGACTGACTTCATGAAAATGAGGCAGTTTTTTTCTCATATTTTTCTTCTTTTTTTAATCTGTTGCTTCAGACCGCCCTTACTCGGGTAGACAATGACTATCTCAAAACAACAACAACAACAACAACACAAACGTTGTTTTTCTTTCTCTGTACTGTGAAGTTGCGAAACGGTTTGGGAGAGAAAAGACTCGAGTGTACTCTAGCAAACTACAGGCAGATATAACCAGGTGCCCTAGAAGCACTGACGGACAGTGATAGCGGACAAGCCTACAAACAAGGGCTTGAATGTCAACATAATTCTGAATAATAATTAAATTGATTCATGACGCTTAATGTATTCTCTTGAGGTATCTCTTGAATTAGTTGATATAACTTATTATGATATCTTTTTACTACTCTTAAACTTACATTAATTAAACTTTTACCCTTAACCATAGCTTCTATTGCGCCACGTCTGTAGAACTCTCTAACAGTCCCGCTTCGGAATTTAAGAGCCTCAATACCTTCAAATCTGAACTGAAGACCTATCTTTTCCAGCAACTTTGTGAATGATGTGTGACACATTGTGGGAGTCGGGCGCTTTTGAATGTTTCTACAGATAAATGGCGCTATATGTTGTTTCATCATCATCATCATACTATTATCCGGACACAATTCTTGCATCTATTGTCTGCTGATACAAACAATATTGTTGCTTTGTTTTTCACCTTTACATATTGTAGTTTTAGGAAAAGTATTCCTGTCGAAGAAAATGCAAATATTCTTCCTCCTGTTACAATAAATAAAAAAACAAGAAACAAGAAACAACAACAAAACACACACACACACACACACACACACACACACAAACCCCCGGACATCGACAAGTCAAACTTGAAGTCATCTGTAGATGGCGCTATTCATTATGACCAACCCTGGACACTGCGTTTGCTGGATCACAGAGGGCTTGACAGTAACAAATCATATTTACCGTTGTGTGTCACTTCAGAAGAATTCATATTGTCATTCTATTTAGCGTCATTAAAAGCAGAAGTTTTGCCTTCAGACTGCAACCAAACCAATGCTACCAAGTTCAACAGGGATGATGTTCCAAACAAAAGAATCCCGGTGTGGTTACAGTAATATTGCAACGCCACATGGAATAAACCGTCGTGTACCAATTGCCAGAAGATTGTTTATCATGCTGAAAAGCAGTTGGTGACATAGCGCCATCTCGCGCTCAAAGCTGTAAAGCCAACCCAGTTTTGCTGCCTTGTCCTCGGTGGAACGATGCTATATACTGGTGCAGGGGATGCAGGCGAAGAAAAATAGAAATTAAAAACAAACAAACAAACAAACAAAAATACACACACATACATACGATGTACATACACACACACACAAACATCATTGCCCATTCTTTGATATAACATCAAAAGAAGTTAAATAGATAATGAAAAAACATGCATCATCATAACCTGAAGGTTATAGTATTTTTAAGGTTAATCCCTCGTTTACAATCTTTGAGACAAGCTAAAGTGTAGCAATGAATGGGCACACAAACCCACATACACTCGCACAAACATGCACATACATGATTTTACAATGACATTTTCATAGTTTTGCAAATAAATACGCACACTCAAACGCACGCGCGCGCACCACTTGTCATCAATCCTACTTATATCCTACATAATCAGAATTTCATTTCAATTCATTTCATTTATTTTCCACATCCTGATGAAAAGCATTCACAAAGAAATACAGGAACGATACATGCACGGTAGAACATTGGAACAATACAGGAAAAAAATGTTCAATTTACAACAATTTCACAACAGACAAACACAACATAAAAGCAGTTATTTCAGTTTGTGGGGGGAATCAACATAGACCGTTGGTCTTTCTATGGCTGATCCCAAATATTACAGCAAAACATAGTTACATTAATGCAATACACACAAGAAAACTATACTAGTGAAAGTACACAATACATATAAGAAGGCAAGAGTCATCAAAGTGTGGTGCTTATACACTGAATGAAACTTGAAATTTATAGTATATCTTTATGAACAAGAAATAATTTGTAACTTCTTTTAAATATTAAAAGTGTATTAGACAACTTTATTACATTTGGCAAATCATTCCATAGAACAGGTCCCGTATATTTGAAAGTGTATATTGAAATGCAGTATTTAAAATTTGGGATATACAATCTATTCATCTGTCTAGTATTGTAATTATTCTTATTTTGGATGAAGGAAGTATCAAGAAACCTTGGCAAAATGTTGTTTATATAACGTGTACATGAAAACAGCGAGAAAGAATTTGTTCATATCAAAAATCGTCAATAAGTTGTATTCTTTGAATAAAGGACCTGTGTGGCTAAAAAATGGTCTATTACTAATCATACGGATTGCACGCTTTTGTAAAATGAAAATACGCTCTAAGAGATACTTTGCACAATTGCTCTAGAGACTTTACAGCATACTTCATTGACATGATATCTCCATGTTAAGTGATCATCAATGATAACTCCAAGAAATTTGGTAAAACAAACAACTGGAATTTTAAAATCAGCAATCTTAACATCAAAATCATCAGTATTTACTACTTTATTTCTTGGTCTAAATATTATACATGATGTTTTGTCTGCATTTAATTTCAATTTTTATGAATCACTGATAATCATACACATAAAAAGCGAACATAGCTCCTAGTCAATGGGCATGCACACACACACAGAAAGAAAGGACAAAGAAAATAGCAACGGGAAACACAATAAGTCAGACTCCAGACAATACTACGTTCCTTTAAGTTCTTCCGTACCATGCTGATGCAACCAAACCATGTTTACCGTAGCTGTCGCCGAACCTGCTGGTTTAGGGGAATTCGGCGAAGTAAAGTTAAGCACTTACTGCGAAAAAAAAAATGAATATTTACGCATTTACGACTCGGCAACTAGATAGACGGGTGATTACTGTGCCCCTAAAATCTGTGGTTATCCTTTCACTTCGAATTTTCAATCTATTTCACAATTTTTAAAAGAATCTCTGACATCATAGCTGAAAAGACAATAACAACAAAACTGATCAGCTGTTGACAAACTACACAGAAATAATACACACGATATACATAATACGTCACATATTTTTCTCACCTTCGGAGACGTAATTTTTCCACAAACAAAACATCCGTGCAGTTCCACCTGTTTATGTCATTTGCCATAGCAACGCCCCTTTGTTTTGACCAGATGGTTTGCGTTTTTCTCTGTATATTCCATTTCGTGCTCCCGGTAAACCGTGCAAACACATACTGTTATGTTGAGGTCAGGAGGTGTCAGGGTGAGAATATCAATGACGAGTGGTCTAAATCATAGAAAAGAAATTGACAGATTGCCAAATGTTGTCTTTGGTCTTGACATATACGTATATTTCCCCTGGCAAGCGTCATTATTGTTCTTGTGCTTGTTGTTATTGTGTTTTGTCGGCTTGCTTGTTTGCTTGTTTGTCTGTTGGCATTTTGTTGTTTCGAGTAAACAAGGAGCTGAACATTCTTGTTTTCATTTAAAGTGTGACTGCGCAGTGACTTTGTAACACATTACATTTAATCTATATCTGTCAACATGGTGATGTCGCCCTCACAGGCAGGAGAATCCATCAGAAACAGAGTGATTAAGGTAAGAGATACAAGTTACACATTTGCAAGTTATGATAATTGGTCATAACAAAGTCCAGCGAGCGAGCAACATTTGTTGAGCTAAAAATAGTTTTCCACTGCATTTTCTGTCCAACAAGGTTGGACCATTGAATAATTTACAGTTAAAATAGACCTCAGCAGAGGGACACGGTTGTAGTGATACTAATACTGCCTTTAAACCCAACTAAGTGATGACCAAAGACATAACGATACAGTAGCAAAACATATTGATAAATTCAGGGTACTTTTAATGCAGTGGAATTTCAGCTGAGGAGACGAAAGAAGGATGCAGTAGATTTGATTTGTAAAGACTTGTAATATTCCATTGATCTATGGTTGCCCAATTGTTACATGGATTTAGTTAGAATTAGAATAAATCACCAACATGTCTTGTTTGTCTTCAAACCAAATCGTCTGGGCATTCCGCGAAAACATTATTGAGAAGGATGAAGCCGTGTAATGCAGTGATAAATCGAAGGTAAATGACAACCATGCCTTTAACTTCTTTGTCTCTGCCCAACATACTTTTCTGTTCTCTTTTTTTTTAATATTTATTCTGTGGTTTGAGACGCAGCTGTCGTTTTTCGGATGAAACTAACCGTGATGGACCTCTAGCAGTGAAAGAGACATGAATCGCGTCAAGTTCAGCCCTGGTCCTTTCCATATCTTCCGCGCTGTCAGTAGAAGCAAGAAAGACAGAAAAAAAGAAAAGCAAATGCGAAGAAAGAGAGAGAGAGAAGTAGAAGGCTGTCATACAAGGCACATCTAACGCTCGCGTTCGGATTGTATTTAAAAACGCACAATGGGGCTTATAACCCACAAGAATGTTAACTACAAAGAGCAGGTTTGTTTACTTACGGTGTGAGGAGAAAAACCCCGTGGTTGCTATTGTCTGCGTGAAATATGACAAGCCGGAATTCGTATGGCTCGCCATGGCACACGTACTCGCGTGCATGGAGCGTGGGCGGGCTCGCCATGTATTGAGCATGAGCACAAACAAAAAGAGATCGGCATTGTTTAAAAAGAGGGTTCAGAAAAGAAGAGGGGTACGACGAAGGGGATAAGAATATTATAATTTCATGGTGGGTTTTGTGAGTTTTGTTTGAGAAACATTCCCCCCCCCCCCCCCCCTTTCTCGACAGACGCCGCGCCGGTGCTATCGCGTATATAGGGTGGCGGAGTGAGTGAGCTCGTCATGGCGTAGCTGTGGGGAGTGGTGAACAATGGCAGACATGGCCGGTTTGGTATTAATGCAATCAATGCCATAACGGAAATATATTTACTCCTTCATAGTTCAACAAAGAGCAAATACACGGACTGCATTCCATATTTGGTCATAGTGTAAGACTGGAGCTAAACACAAACGCGCGTTCCCTTTATACGCACACTCGATGCAGCAAACGGGATTTCGCGACAAGGTCCCGTGATGTACGTTCCCCACAACTCCTACTCTTTATGACCGGTACCGGTACTACCATTCACTCTAAATCAGTGATTTCATTGAAAATTGAAAAATGTTAAGCTTACTGTCGTCATCACACAGCCAATTAAACTTTTACAGTTTTCACATAAAACAAAACACACACAAACTGAACAGGTTTTAGCTAGCACCGTAACAGGTCGTGAGTGCTACCCAATTTCAAACTAAAGGAGCAATGTTAAAATGGAAGTTGAGAGCATCATGATATCTAGCACTTAAGTAAGCGTTTATAACGGCAGTGAAAACAGTGTGGAACGGGCGTATATCCTGGAGTCAGGTAGGCGGGGGAGGAAAATAGTTCTAGGCACGATACTATTCGAAATCATTTGTGATTTTTAAGAGAGGAAATCGCTAAAAGCTTGTCTGGGCAGGTCCAGAGATAACCATCGGTAGGATATAATGAATACAATCAATGAGTGTTGCACAATAGAGCACTTTACGGACATATCTATTATTCAAACCTTTTGCACACCTTTAAAAAAAATACTTTTCTCGACAATCAAAAAACTTTCCCGACTTAACAGCAACTGATGCATGCAAAATACAAAGTATTCAAATGCATTGAGTATATAGGTGGGATGAATAACACTTGTTCCTTTAACCAGATATATCTAAATTTGAATATGCACTGTGTCAAAGTAACTTATATGCGCAGTTATTGTTATACACTGAGTTTGATTGACATCATATAGCCCTCCTAATGTCGATAATTGGTGGAGGGGAATAATTCAGGGGGAATTATTAAGATTCAATGTTCAGATGGGTTGCGATCGTAGTTGAGAAAGGGGACTATTAGGCCCTAAAATTGAAATTATGTCATGCAGCCGTGAGGCGTGCGAGCCTCTAACTTATCGCTTTGTTATTTTTAGTAACAATGTTAATTTGTTACCAATTTACTTCTGCATCTGACAATATGATGGCTTTTTGGCACATATCCAGCAGAGAATAGCAAAATACGAGATAATGCAGTAAAGTACAATCGCATTGATAACGTCAACAACATTTGGTTTTGCGATTTAGCAGAGTAAAATTGCTAAAAGTGGCAGCACACGTCACACCATAAGCTTGAGTAACCATCTCCCTGGAGTACGGTAACGCTGGAGACCTGATTCAACACCTTAAAGAGATGATGATATAGTATAGATTGAGGTGACCAATCAGCCTACTTGGAAACCACTTTATGACATTTTAAAAAGCATACAATTCTAAGAGGAATTCAAAGTTTACTCGACGAAAATCGGTTTGGAAATGGCTGAGATATCTTAAAGCAAAGTAAAACAAAGAGATCCTAATAAAAGATGGGTCCCACCATAGTATGGCTTTATTTTGGATATCTCAGCCATTTCAAAAGCAAATTTCATTAAATAAAATTTGAATTCCTCTTTATGCCTTTACTCGACGAGGGTGGATGTCTCGATTAGAGGAGGAGAAGGAGGGGGGGGGGGGGCAGGGGATATAAAAAAATAGTTGTGGACCTAGAACTGGAACAGTGATTTATACATTGTAACTTTTATTCATGTATATTCGTTAACTTCCTATCACATAAAATTCCGCTATCTTCGTGTGTTAAGGTAATGTTCATTTTTTTGATACAATTATGACTTTAAAATTACTGAAGGTCTGTTTTGATGTTGTTTTTCAACTCTAAATCGTCATCAAACAAAAGAAATGAGTGCATGTGACGGATCTGTTTGAATAAGATTTAAGACACAATTATGGAATGTCCTAGGGTTTCTCAAGATACAACCCTCTATAATATTCGTCATGGTGATGGTTATCAAAGAAGTTTGTTGTTGTTTTGGGTTTTCTTCTTTTTTTTTACAGAATTGATATACAGCATTCTTTCTGTTACTCAGCCTGCACACCCAACTTCTGCCAAATGATTTTGCATGCCGAGATTTTGAGGGATGGTGCTGACATTTCCTCTCAAATTGCAATGTCAATGAATTGTGCAATGGCCGATTTGGAAGGTTTGCCTAAAGGTCAAGTAGCACTGGACAACCCTCTGAAGTAACGCTCAGTCATGTACACAACTCCCACGCGCGATGGCATTGCATCTGATCCACGTATAAAACCAGTGACCCGATCACCTATAAGGTCTTATACATGTAATTACGATCCTTAGGGTGCAAAGACACTCACGAGTGCAGTATCGAGCATACAACGCAAATAATGATGTTCTAATGAAGGAAGATGATCTTCTACGATTCTCGTTTCCAAATGAAATTCGATGTGCCTAAGAGAAACACGATAAGGTAGGATAAAAAAAGAACGAACCCCTCATAGCCCTGGAAAAAAAGAAAAAGCAAAAACAAAAAACGTGTCCCACTCAGACGGGGGTCATCGACTCGTCAGTAAAGTTGGTGGAAGGAGGGAGGGGGATGGACGAGTCGTTTATACAACACATGCACCAACATTCCCTTCAGTCACACGCATTAACTCACGAACACGTACCCATACGCATCATGAAACATACGCACACGTCCGCGCGCGCGCGCACACACACACACACACACTAACACTAACACTTTTCGGTAATTTCTTTTAATAAGTTCCATTATATTCACACAATGATAACACAATTTTCCCTACACAGCGAAAAAAATGGTAAAATTCGATCGCTTACATAATAATCATATCAATCAAATGTGAAGAAACACTTTTTGTACTCTTGTCACAAAAGAATTCCTTCAAAATAAAAAAGAAGGGTATAAGCAGTGAGAAATTGTGTTTCAAGAAGATCACACAAACTTATACCGTCTCCATCCTGTCGTCAATGCAAGTTCCCCTGCTCCTCTTGAACTTATAAGTTAACTTACATACCCACGTGGGGTGATTGAGTTAATAAACTTGAAACTTGAAACCGTTTGAGAGTTTATATTGAAATTCTCTGCATTCATTAGACCGCAAGAACAACAACAAAATTTTAACGGTCTAATGAATATTTCTGTTATATCTCTATCATTTTAATCAAAATGACTATCATTATCGTCCGCATGTAATTATGATGATGATAATGATGAGAATCATTGTATCATAATCGTATCATTGCTATTATTATCACCATCAATGTTATTAACACTAATCACTTAATTTCCTTAATAGGCTACAATACTATATAATTTGTGTCGTGCTTCATATCACTATCATATTTTCCAAGCACCACGCGCGGAGTTCCGAGGCCTTTTATCGATAAGAAAAGTTGCAAATCTAACTTTGGGGACCGATCCATTTCAATAATCACTCGAAATATACATGGATCGGGAGACTATGAAGGCGCTTTGAACAGCAAAGAAAAAAGAAAAGAGACGCGGTTTCTTTGAAGCACATGACGACTGGAGTCCAGACACACTTTTCCAGGCTCAAATCAACACGAGAAAGGTGTAAATGCACCCCCTTTATTGTGACGTTGACAGTAGTTTTATTTGGTCATCATGAGTCAGCTGAAAAAAGTGCCTTTGAGGGACTTTGGATGAATTCCAGCATTCAAGCAACGTCAAGTCAAATGACTGTGAATCACTAGTAACTCAATAATTATATTCCACTAAAATAAATACACACACACGCACACATCTATTAAATATATGTGTAGGTGGAATCTATATAACATAACATAACGGAATATGATGGAATATAATACAATGGGATATAATGGAATATAATATAATATAATATAATATAATATAATATAATATAATATAATATAATATAATATAATATAATATAATATAACATAATATAATATAATATAATATAATGTAATATAACACAATATAATATAATATGATATAATATAATATAATATAATATAATATAATATAATATAATATAATATCATATCATATCATATCATATCATATCATATCATATCATATCATATAGAGGGAGAGAGTGAGATTGCTAGATCATTTATATATGATCGTATATAATCACACTATGATGATAATGATATATCATGTTACAACGTAATTTCGTATCATATCAATCACTTCCACAAAGTTGAACGATAACTATATGACACAATTTCAAAGCACCTTTAACGTGATTACTGATTAAATAAACAGTTAAATACAGAATGCAAACAAACGTCGTATTATCAGCTCACACGAACAAAGGGATGGCCTTTGACCCTTGACATGCTGAAACAACAGCAACGAGATTAGCATGACTCGACTGTCTGAAATAGGTCAAAGTTTTCACGACTTTCAAGCGACTTTGTACCTTAACAGTTTCGATTGTTCCGCACTGGCTAAGTTAGTTTTTAGCACTTGCATATTTCCCTGAATTGTTTCGGCGCTAATTTACGAAGCAACCCTTTCCTTTGCTTCTTTATTGCACAACTTGTTATGATAGCACCCACTTTCTTAACGCGCCTTTCGTGGGACTTGCTAAATTGTCTGCGGGTGAAAACAAATATTTGGAAATCAACTGCAAACACATGAATGACAAAAATATTTCAGAAAGCAGCTGTACGCTGCTCTCTTTTCCCCCTCTTTTGTGCCATGTCTCTGTTCTGCTCATCTGTATATTAACCAGGGAGGTGGAAGAGAGACTCTCTTCCACCTCCATGACCTCCCTGTACTAACTTTACCTTTTTGTCTCTACTTCTTATAACTTAATAATGTCTATGGTTATTTTCTCTCCTTTCTGTCCGTATTTATTCATTTAGTGTCTCTGATTACCACAAATGATTATATATTGAATGGATACCTGAATTAACAAGATCAAACAAAGACATGTCATGTGTGAATTATTACTTTATTTGGAATTTTCTACCTAAGAACGATCATATTGTGAATACTTTCGCCACTATCTAATAATAGACTAGTGTTTTCATCACCTAAGACACCAACAAGAACACCCAACCTCCACGACACCATAGAATTATTCTGGAGAATTGTTCTCGTGAGATAACTTTTCTCCGTATTTCAGGCGCCATATTCTACTTTCTTTAAAATAGTTATATACGCCAGCTGCGAAATCCCTGAAGAATTAATCGAATCTCAAAACGGATTGTTCAGTTTCATGTGCCGTGTTTTGAGCTGTATGATTAAATTGATTTCGTGCTGTTTGTGGGGAGCAATTTCATAGGGTAGACCAGCCAGATCTGTTCTTGCATACGAATACAGTACCATACTGTTGCTCTTGATTTCCTTTTTTATATACATTGGTATCACTTCCATGGTGTCAAAAGAACTCCTGTCCCGCTTTTATGTTCTGTCAGAAATCAAGATGTTTACTCCGATCAGAGCCTTTTTAAAGACATAGAATAAGGAAGATGGTGAGGGAAAAAAAAGGCTTCTCCGTACATATCGACTTCGCTTGTAACACAATTTTATCGAAAAGCAGCCCCGGGTTTGCTAATGGGGCGTGGGCGACGCAGGCACGCACTCTTCCAGTATGACAAGTCGGGAATTTGTGCCGGTAGGTGGGAGGAAAATTGCCTATCCCTAGGCAGAAATATCACGTTCAAGTTTCTTCTGGCGGCTTGCTTGCTATCCATATACATACACGATTGATACCGTCCTGCGGTCATTGACATAAACTGCCTGGACAACCCACATACAGGAAGTGTACGAGGTCTACCTCCAGGGAAATTTCTCTCTCCCCGGTCCCTTTTCTATCTCCCTCCATCTCTCTCTCTCCCTCTTTTTCTCTATGTATCTATTCTATATATTTGCTTCTTGTTCTCTCTCTTCTATCTCTGCCTGTCTATCTATTTATCTATCTATCTATCTACCTATCTATCTGTTTATCTATCTATCTATCTATCTACCTATCTATCTATCTATCTACCTATCTATCTATCTATCTATCTATCTATCTATCTACCTATCTATCTATCTATCTACCTATCTATCTATCTATCTATCTATCTGCCTATCTATCTATCTATCTATCTATCTATCTATCTATCTACCTATCTATCTATCTATCTATCTATCATCCCTCTATCTTTCTATCTTCCTGTCTATCCCTTCATATCTTTTACTCTTGTTCTCTTTCTTTATACATATATTATCTTCCTATCCGTCCATTTATCTCTCCTTTTATATATATTATACCATACATTATTTCTTCAAAATTAAAGCATGTGAACATTCCTAGCTTACTATTACAGGTAAGTATAACAAAACACAATACAATGTTACATCACAAGTGACAAGGACACAAGAAATGCACAAACATTTACAAAGATAATACATTAGATGAGCCGTTTCAAAAGAAGAATAAAGTAATGCGATTCTAACATATGGTACCCAATAATTATATTGATTTTTTATCGATATTTCTAGGGGCCGTTTGTTTCTTTGTTTCTACGATCTCCTATTTACCGATGACACAATTAAGGATTTCATTTCATTTCATTTCATTTTATTCATGTATTTAAGCACGGCACATACTTCAGTCCGGATACTTTTCTTACGCAGATCATGGCTAACTATCGGATAATGAGACGAAAGATAGTCTTTGAACAATTCACAGACTCCGTGCAATGGAAGGGATATATATGATTACGTACGAAAGTGAAAGTATGTAGTTCGAACGTTATTCTCGTGGCTGAAAATATTTCGTCCATTCCGTGCAAACCATACACCCCGAAGAATGTGGTTGCCAGGGCATTGTACATTTGACTTTCAATTCATGATTTCACCTATAATGGAATGCTATAATAATGCAAGCACAGAATATGTTATTGACGGCATTCTAATCACTACGAATTATATATTGATTATTGACATCGACGTTACGTTTAGAATCTGTCAAAACATGATTTATTTTGCACACACTTAAAACACAAACCAAGAAAATTCGCGCAACAATTAACTTTATTATACTATCATATCTCCCTAATCGAAAAAAAAAGCTCATGATCACCAATCAAATAAAGTAGGTTGCTTATGCTTAGAGTACTGATGAAGTTTAGATGTAAAAGCTGGTCATAAGACTGAGACCCTTGCTCTTAGAATGTAATCTTTCTTGATAAAAATGAAAAATTATGTCAGATTGTTTTCTAATACATTGTACATTTTCAAACCGTTCCCCTAGAGATTAACAATCTTCGTATTCTTTGCACGGGATCAACCTGGTTCTCGAAATCAATGGGTTCAGTGTTCAAAGTTCAAAGTAACATTTATTTTCTTCATGCCAAATCATTACAATTAAAATTTATATACAATGACAATTTATGTACATGGAAGGAGGCGTGACACTAAAAAGCACAACCTGCATCGGGCACGCCTAACAATATGTTTGTTTTTTAGTTTTGGTTCAACTGTACATCTACATGTGATTTTCGCCTTTATGTAAACAAATTCAGTTCATTTAGTTATATCCTACGTGGAAGTTCTAGTGTTTTATTGCGCCACGTAAAAGCAATAAAAACGGATTGATACAATCTTCTATTTTCCTACAGAGAGTAAAAGACATTATATCACATCACTATCGTACATCATCACATGACGTTCCCAAGCTTTGAGGTATGTAACATTTTCACTATAACAACACTCCATTATCGGATTCAATGTAGGTCTTTGAAAAATGCTTTTTCCGTTAATCCTATAGTGCTTTTTAAGTTGTGCTTACTTACTGGCAATGATAAACTAGTGTACTTTTGCTGCTGGCTAAACTGTGGTCTTCTATTAATAAATTTAAAAAAAAAAGTATGTACTTCCCTACCATGAAGAATCACTTTTTTGCATGTTACAATCCGTTCCAGTAAACGATGAGCTTATTTTAGTCGAAGCCAAAAAGTGAAAATGAAAGTGCTTCACTCTTCTCTCATCTTTCACTTAGGTTAAAATGTCAGCTTGTTTAAAAAAAGGGGGATGACAGCTTTCATAGTACACTGTGTTGTGAATGCAATTCCAGTAACATGATATTTAGGCGCTTGTGTTTCAGTTGAGTGATTTGAACTACATGCCAAATGTGTACACAACGTTACTTACTTCCTTTGACCCTTCGGAGGAGAAATTGCGTGGGATGTGACTTTATTGCACCAAGTTGAACTTCAGCTGCCCTCGTCGATTTTTTTCTTTCCTTTTCCTATATCCATTGGTAATCTTTGACAAACATTTGAAGAAGAATCACAGGCGACAATATCTAATGCGATCACAAAATAGGTCGCAAGTACAAACACAAAGACAAGCATACACATACATACTATATGGTCCTACACGCGTGCATTTTCTTTAAAGTATTAGTGCAGTCGTATAATGTTTATGCATATTTGCGCTCTTGTACGTATTCGGAATGAATGTGTGCATATGCATGTATGTATGTAGGTAGGTATGTATCATCTGCAAGCGCGTGCGTATACGACTATGTAAGAATGTATGCACGTATACGTGTGTATGCATACAAATTCCTTTAAAACAGTCATTCCATACCTAGGTCACTGCCTATAACGTCAATACAGGAATAAAATAGTTATGGAGGGTTCAATTATCACAGAGTATACCTCATCATATTTATGCTCTTAAGTGACTTGATTCAATAAAACATAGGTCGAAAAATGAAGCATTTACTGCACAGATAACTGGCTAAAATCATGATTGATAGGCGGTCTGTGGATGATTAAAATGTCATAAAAGTAAAACTTGGGGAAATTGACAATGAGTTTGTTAGTAATTCGATTAGGTGCCTCGAGAAATATGCGGTGCACGGGAAATGCAAAGCGACCTTGTGGATTTGATCGACGATCTATACTGTGTAGGCCCTAGTACTAGAGCATTAACATGCACGTTGTGTTCGCAATGAAATAGCCAACAAAGTTATGGACGAAATCACCAACACGAAGTGATGTGAATTCGAAGAGGACATTCATCATAACATATTCAAAATGCATATTCCACGCATGCGAAATCAATGTTACAAGAATATATGATCTGCTGTTGGCGTAAAGCTGATCTGTGCGTGTGGGTGTGGGTGAAAAGACACTCCGTCTTTATGATGACTTCAAAGGGTACAGTCAAATGAAACAAACATGAAGGTACAAGGATCATACAGATTATGCCTTAAATTAAAGAAAAAAGTTTCGAAATCTAAATTTTTGCTCTTTTTTTTTTGAACGGGATCTCATGTATTGATATGATACGAATATACATTATCAGCATCTGATGTAGAGGTCTCGCGGTAATGTCTCTTGGAATCACAAAAGGAGGCCTAGTGTTCGAATCCTGTCCTGTGTGTACATCCTTGAAGATGTGTTCCCCGCCATACTTCCTCTTTTTGATTATTGACCAAGGTGTAGATAACCTTGACCGTTTGAAAGACCAGTGGAAGCACTGAAGAAATCTTTTTTTAATGAATGAGACTAGATCTTCGATCCTCTTGCATCAGATTTTTCTGATATTTGTTTTTCTCTTTCAGATAACTAATCAATCATAAAGACTAGGTCGCATGTCCACCTTATACCCCTTCCACATAGGTTTTTGTTTTTGTTTTTGCTTTTGTTTTTGTTTTTCTTTTGTTTTTGTTTTGTTTTTTCATTTGGTCACTCGTCGGAAACAAAAGCTACCTGCCACCCACCGAAGTGTATCGAACCGCAGTCTGATGAATCCGACCTGTGTTGGTCGACTACCAGGTCAATGTCAGACATGTCGGGCGTGATCCGAAGAGGCAAGATCGCAGAGACTCCAACTCTCCCGTTTTCGACGGGAGTCTCCCGCCGAAAGCCCATTTTTGCACAATCTCCCGTTCTCCCGTTTGAGATTTGATTTCTCCCGCCCTGGCTCTGTGTCTCCCGGTGGAAAGGATTTCTTACTTATTTCTATCGTATGTTGAAAAAATAAGCCTTAGATAGCACCAGAGAACATATAGAATCCTAGGAACTTCGCGCTTCGCACACATCAACTTGGAGTCTCCCGTTTGCTAGGGGTTTCAGGCGGGAGAATCTCCAGATCAGAAGGTGCTTGGGGTTGGAGTCTCTGAGATCGTCCGACGAAGAAACTAAGCTCAGAACTTAGTTCGTCGTAGGACGCCATTTCCAGTCGCCATAAGTCCCGTCAGCGTCGGATAAGTGTTGCCCCGAGATCCCATGTGTGTTAAGGCTTGTGTTGTGCAACTATCGGACGTGCACCAGCCGTCGACCTATGACATTCTGTTGAATTTCCGACGATCAAACAGTCATCGGAAAGGTTAACTTGAGTCTTGGTTTTCGGGCTCTTCTAGCGTTGGTATCGCCCTCAGTGATCCTTGGTGCGAGACTCTGGAGCTTGTTGAAACGCCGAAATTTTTGCATTTTGGGGATCAGATGAGCCTCCGATGGTCAGTGGAATGGGGGCTTTTGCGGAAGGTTAGGGGATTATACTGTACTCCATTTAGGTGTATGCTCTGGTCACATCCAGAACTGGTTTGCGGGCAAGCAACGCCTGGCAATTGTTAACATCAGGTGGGCCAGGAGTTTGGATGACCAGAGCCAATTCGTGCTTCCTCCACCTGTCCATCATCTGCGCAACTTTAGTTTTCATCGTACCAAACAAACACAAACGAACATTCAAACCTATCATATACATCTACAGCACATGGATATAGAGTGCATAATTATGTGGGCGTGTGAACGGTTGTTGTTGTTGTTGTTGTTGCTGTTGTTGTTGTTGTTGTTAGTGTGTGTGTGTGTGTGTGTGTATGTGTGTGTGTGTATTAAAGTAAAGGTGAGAAAAGTGTTTGCGCGGATATTTTAACTGTAGATGTATAGCTCCTTCTGTGGACATTACTGTACTCAAGTAACTTTGTGTACGACATAAATGCCTACGCAGACAACTTGTATCTGCTTCATTAATCTTCTGTAAGCCTATATGCCCTTATGCCCTTTAATTGCGAACTCTTACCAAGGCAAATTTATAAGATCACTATCTGAAAGGAGCAATATTCATTTTTTGAAGCTACGCAGTCTTTGCTTGGGCGATGTTTACTTTTACGCAAGGTGTGCCCGAAATCATTGCCATGTTTTCCTATTCAGTCCTATGCATATACGATTTCCCCCTTTTCTCTTTTTAATCCGAGGTAAATTGGCATCAGCATTCCGGCGTAATATTTCACAATGCAATTAAGTGACTATTCTGGAGGGGCATACAAAACGGCACACATTACGCCGTCTCGACTCGCTGCCTGTCGGATATGGGAATCAAATGGCGGAACGGCCTGTTATTGAGAGTGACGAGTGCGACAGCGGTGCTGGATCGGCAGTTGATTGGGGGTAGGGTTTTTTGGCAGCCATCGAGCCCCTATCGGCAGCGGGAGCACGTAGCGACGTAATTCCTTACCGCCGTGGTGTGGCTAACCCCGATGCGCTGGTGAATAGTGGACTCGAGCTGGTACCCCTTGTTGCTGCCGTCTGCTCTCCTGCCAGGGGAGAAAATCTGGAAATGGAACTAAATGCCACATTTTTCTATAACAAGGTGAGCCAGACAGCAGCGTGTGTTGCGTGCGGTGCGGTAGTATTGGAGATCTTGTGTTTGGCACTCGAAGTGTAGTTGGAGTCACCATTTGCCACCAGCTTCAAGCAAATTACAGTTATCTTCACTAAACTTGTGTGTGACTCAGAGGTCCATGTTGGCTCAACATTTGCTTATTCTGCTACAGATCGGTCTCCCTCACAACCAAGGGACATCTCTTCCTGCAAAACAGAGTTTATGCAAAATTTGGAAGTTTGACAGGCTGTATATGGCTGGGATGACTCAAGCTCACTGAGTGGACAAACCATCGGACGGCCAGTTTGACAATTTTTGTGAAAAACTGGTGACCATCGTTTGACGACGCACCTGCCAACCCAATGGTGACTCCCATGTCGACATCCGGTGTGTATATGTTAACCCGTGACATACTTCCTGCTTCAAGTGATCATATACAGACCCAAATAGAATCTCCCGTATGCTCGCGCCACGCTGAGTATTGATGGACCAGGCTGTCACGGTGCCTTCTTCACTCGCTCGGTCAACCAGCAGCAATCCACATGAACACATTAGCAGCCGGACAACATTCTCGAAATGATCATTACGTAGCAATTCGGTTTTGCGCCGAGCTACAAAAGCTGCCGAGCTCGAAAGACACGAGCGCCTTATGCACACGTGTCACGGTTTCACATGAATAGGTAGGCGCCTGGTTGTCCTTTCCTACTCCACCCCCACCCTCAACCCCCCGCTAAGAAGACAAAAACTGTGGTTACAACTTTTGTGGCTTTTAACCCTTTTTTCGCCTTCCCGCTCCGTAATTAATCATAACCTCGTCTGCTGGACCGGATCGATATAATTGTGCACGCGCTCACCTCGCTTGTGTCACTTCGAAGTTTGACTATGAGTGTATTCACTTGTTAGAAATGCCCTGCATTCAGTAGGTAAATCACAGAAGGAATCATGTGGAAACGAATAGAACGGAAATTTGTAATCTAAACGGAATAGCATGAAAGGTGATTCGGCTTTCAATACTTGGAATATAATTATCGTCGGAACTAGGCAGTGACACAGAGACTTGTTCATCAGACAGGTAAGCGAAGACAGGTCTTGTGTTTACTTTGTGATATAACGGCATTCACTATGATATAATAATGTAAACAAAATGTGATTGTAATAGTGTGTTGGCATGTAAAGTGTATTGAACTATGGTCTGAGTGATTGTATTGTCAAAGCTTCTGACATGTGTGACTAGGGTTTGTATGGATTACGCAAGACGCGGACAGCTGAAAGCGCATGTTCCCGATGAGTCAAAGGATGAGGTTTCAGAATAAACTGACAGCAGTTGCCGCCGTCAAACGGGGCATTTGCTGCCCCACACACTCACACTTACCTCTTGATTCACAACCGTATAGATGATTTGGGATGGTACCAGGCAGAGATATAGGACAAGTTACTGTTTGATACTGCAGGTTGTAGGTACATTTAATAATCCATGCTTCTCCGTCAACAACCGTCAAGAGAGTATATAGGCCATACTTGGTAACCTCCACTATTGCTGAGCTCCTAAAATACACCTCGCGGTTTGCTCGATTCGAGGATGGTCATGTTGCCACTGGTTCTGATTGGATCTATACTCCATATTTGATTTGGATTTGCTTACTTCATTTCGATTTAGGTTGATCTCTTGTTTAAGAAATGCCTTTATCCAACGTCAAGGTGAATTAAGGAGCTATAGTGGCTGCAACAATGCCTGCTGGGGGTACTCGGATATTACGCAGCCGCATCATAATTGCATCAGAAATTAATATTAAAAAAGCCCCAAGTTGCAAAGGACCAGCAAATTTCCACTTAATTAAAAGGCAAGTGAAACAAAATAAGGAATTCCAGTGAACATTAAACATAACTGCAACATCTATATTTTGACCCCATGAGACGCAAGTCGACGTGTATTATGCGGTTGGTTTTTTTTTTTTCTGACGCATGATCAAGAATTCAAGCTCCTGTAAACATAAACAGTTATCTTTGTATAATGGAACCCATACATACCACGTGTGAAGACTGACAGATATTGGTAACAACATGCATGACGTGTTCACATGGATCTTGTATACACATGTGTCTTACGTCTGTATCTTAATATCGCCAGTAAAGTCTGTGCTTGCGAGGACAGGCGTCGGTGACAAACCCAGGAGGGATGTGCATTTACCGTAATGGGCTCAGAGTGCCTGTCACATCAGGATTTTATACGTTCTTACAACAAAGCCATAGAAGTTTGCCGAAAAGGATCATCATTCACCATATTTATTTTGTACAATAGAATTAGTGTTTTATATTTGCTGGCCAGCCAGTAGTCTGCATTGTACGAATTGCCCGAATCAGAGTGTAACTGCAAAATAAGTCCTGTCGCAACTTCAACCTTGTGTGCACTTTTAGCTTCATGTCTGACATCATAGAGTTTGTATACTATCACAAAAAGCAACTTTTTTTTTTAGACAATTAAAAGGGAATCCAGGCGCCTTTTGGAATTCGAGTTCTGGTGTGGAAACGTGTTAAGACAGATCATTATGAATGTCATTCCATGCAAAGATCTCCTCTCTCTCTCTCTCTTTCCTGTCTACTCATGAATGAGACGGCTTCATAAAGTAATTGGCAGACTGGTACACAAATTTTAGGAAGGAAAAAAAAAGACTAATAGGGAAAAAAACATCCGTTCATATTGATCCGCGATCCGAGAAAAATGTCTGCTCGGAAGACAATCGAATCGAAGGATAGATACACAACCATCCCACCGGCAGAAGCAAAGGGGACTCCCTCAGTTTGTGGAACCGTCACGACAGAACGAACTTGGAATGCACTCACGTCTGAAGTGGAACAATTGATTTTTTTTCTATATATACACATATTTCTTAAAACATTTTTCCCCTCGTCTATGTGACTCTCTTCAGTAACCCGCCAACAATGACGCCTTTATTGCACTTCCTCAAACTTGTGCGAGAAATGGCTTTCAATTATGGACAAAGGCTAAGGTAGACATAAATCAAAATAAACCTGTAGGCTGCAGTAGTAACTTGTATAGCGAATCACTTATACGGACGATATCCTGTATTTCCAAATCTCATTTAGAGTGTATGAGCAGTTCTACTCAGACCATCTCATAGCACTCATGTTAAGCATTAAACAGAAATTGATTATCAGTGATACGGACTGGTCTTTAATTTCTTTCTCTCAGTTTCACTGGAATTGTCAGGCGAAATATAGTTGCACTTTGATTGTGTCATTGAAATCGTTCACCTTCGCTTTAACCACACACTTACAAGTTGGAAAGTATGCATTTCCTTCAGATGGTTCCGTCAAGGAAACCTCAAGGTTCGTGTGTAGTCCCACGCATGCATTTCCGTCCGTACACTTCATAAACTGTCGCATTCACTGTTAAGTTTGTTTAAAAGGAAAACTTATCCGAAGAGGAGAATGAGGTGAATTTTCATCAGAATTGAGCCACTCACGGCAGAGAATATCGAATGTTTTCGGTGGCTCGACTGCGTGAAAGCGATCTGCATGATATATGGAGGCCTTCCAAAGTATTGTGTGAAAGCGATCTACATAATTTGGAGACCTTCCAAAGCATCTGCAATCTTGCGTTGATTAAGTAGCTAGGTAATTGTCGCCAGTCCTTAAAAATCACTGAAAGCTAACACATTGATGTCATCAACTGAGGGAAATTGTGATCATCCACGCTGCCGCCCTGTCTGTAGAATCAAAGGAATACATTCCACTCCAGCATGAACTAGTTCTGTGGAAAGATGAATCATCAAATGTCCTGAATTTAATGAAACCCAGATCACAACTGCCTCTACAACCACAACACAGACCAACAACCGAAATATCATTGGAAGCGGGCTAACTATTCGTGCATGTGAAACTTGCAAGCTTGCTATAGATATGTTCTAAGAACAATCTTGATGTTTCATAATGTATTTCGACATTATATACACATGGTGCTATCAGAGGGAATTGCTACAGGAAGATATGATACATACAATGAGATTAAATAAAACCTTGAAATTTTGTTCATACGTGAATAGCTGCAAACACAGTGTAAATGGCCCATGCATTTGCTAGATGTCACATAAATTTGATGCACAACCATGCATTTGATATGCGCGGTTTTAATTTACACGCAAAACCGCAAAAGAAGCAAAATGGGATTTGTCAACAAACAATGCAGTTTACTCACTTTTGACTATGCAAGGGGTTAGCCATGATATAGGCAATTGCATATATATATATCTTTCTTA
Source organism: Diadema setosum (assembly GCA_033980235.1). Lineage (NCBI taxonomy): Eukaryota > Metazoa > Echinodermata > Echinoidea > Diadematoida > Diadematidae > Diadema > Diadema setosum. The sequence continues at coordinate 38,827,933 of CM067061.1, forward strand.
TACTTTTCAGGTGTCTTAACTAACCTCATTACTGCCACGTAAAATTTGTGATCGCGTTTTCAAAATGTTATTAAATTCTGGGCAACCTTTAAACCTTACATAGCTGATGGAGAGACCGTTTTAAAACACACATAATACACTTTAAACTATAGTGTAATGGTATTTCTCGGTCAAGCTCCTTGTACATATCTAAGCGAGTGCAACACTTTTTACTTTGTTATACATATACTGCCTATGACATGGTGTGACAGGACACTATTTCAGTGTTACTTATAGTGGATAACGTGTAATAAAGCAAAAACATTTTAAGACTCAGTTCACTGCGCTTAGAAACATCAGTATTAAGCGCTATATAAATGTTATTCATTATCATTATCATTCCAATGACTTTCTTTCCAGCGAACAATAAGGGTACTTTAGTATTAGTACAAATAACAACGCGATCAATATGCGCACGTTGTTTATGATCTTGGTAATTTCTTACGAGCAAAACACCAACTTCCTACAGAGACTTATGATGTCAATTCAAATGTCAATCGGCCTTTGGTGTTTAGTGTTGAGTGTTGAATTGTGAGGGTTTAGTGTTAGTGCACTGATACCAATAAGCGACTACACCACACGCTCTTACCGCTGCATATTTGTATAAGCCGTCTTTTCATCTTTTTGTTGCAAATAATAACAATGCACATACACGTGTACGCAACACCTATAATGAGAATTATATCTGCAATAATTTCCATGGATATAAATGTAGTGTATATGCATGATAAAAGTATAAACATACAAGCGTACTCATACTTAATTTGATAGTAGGTCTAATCATCATTATATGCTAATGTTTTTGCGTGATATCTATGTCAGGGAAAACAAATGTGCTAAATGATAGGTAATCTCAATAAAGGCTACATAATTTACCCCCTCAAATCTTCGCACGTTCTAGTCCTATCACGGGAGCACTAATTCTTTTCTATAACACACTTCTGCCTAATATTTGGTCTAGCACCATATAAACTTAATTAACGCGTGGGGATGTAAAATGTGTGTACTGCGGGTTATCGAGTCGTTTGAATGTCGGAGCTGATGAGATGTAGCCGCAGGGTCCCGGGAAACCGCCTACGCGGGCTGGGACGGGACTTGGCAGTGGCGGAAGAAGTTGGGTGTCCCCCAAGGTCAGTGAGAATTTCAAATTGATAACTTCCTTCATCGAAGAGACAACGTCATCATGGGTGTTAACATTTGAAAGTACACTCGTGTTTATGATATGAGTTATATCTCTGTCCCATGCGCGTGTGTGAGTGTATGTATGTGTGTGTGTATGTGTGTTATTGTATCATTGATAGGTGTTTTGGTTTAACTCGTGTAAAAAGACAGGTAACCAACTTATCGGGACCATAGAGATTCGTTCGTGGACAAATTTGCACACGAGCACTCTCAAAGTCATTTGCTGCATGCAGTGAATAAGATATACAAAGTGCACTGTGAAAGGAACATAGAATATGTTTATTTCCGCACTTGTACACAAGCACACAATCACAGACACACACAAATAATGTCATTTGCGCTCGCACGCACACGCACGCACACACACAAACACACACACACACACACACTCACACATGCGATGCATATAGACCCTACTTCTTTCCAGCCTATTTTGCCTTTTTTTATACCTGGAACAATCTCTCTGAAATCTGTTTTTTTTTTCCAAAATATATTAGGGTACTTTCGAGGTGAAATTTGCAAATGAAACAGCTGAATGTTTTATGACTTCCGGCCTTATTACCATTACGATATACGAATCATTTATTTACATTGCTCCCCCCCCCCCCTCTCTATCTTTTTATCTAGTGCTAGTGTAATAAAGTTCCTCAAACCATCTCTATCATCAATGTTCATTCTGCATTGTAAGTATTTTTTTGGAAGGACAGTGCACGCTGTATTGTATCGTTTCAGGTCAACAGTTACTGAAGGTCTCAGAGTGACTAATGATGATGATAACAAATACTTGATTTGTTTGGTGCTGTCAATAAAGATCGGTTAGGGTTTTTAGTTTGTTTCTTTGTTTGTTTGTTTTGGTTGGTTTTTGGTTGATATTTTTTTCATCTTTTTTCTTTACATATGCACAGTTTTGACCACCCTATGCGGTATGCAATACACTATTTCCGGCGGCCTGTATGTGCTGCGTCCTTGAACAGATTATAACACTTTTGTATGGTAGCGCTTTCTCTTTTCTTAGCATGATATTATGAGCGCGTGTGTGCGTTTGTGTGTATGTGTGTGTTTGTGTGTGTGTGTGTGTGTGTATGTGTGTGTAAAAATAATTAGCAAAAGACTCACTCTGTTTTGATTTGTCACACAATACAACTGTATTTCTTTTCTTAGGCAATATATTCGCTGGCCGTCTCAAATCTATCAAGAAGTTCACAATGTTGAAATTATAATGATTATGTTCTTAAAAGCACACGCACCTGATTACAAAGTTAGATTTCATCTCAACATAACGCTGGTTTATTTTCATGGTATTCAGTAATACAGTCACTAGATATTGCATCGATTTTCTACAGGGGTTTAACTGTGTGCCATATGCATACTCTGCGTAATGTCTTTAGTTTGCTACAATTTATAATAATCGCCCTTTACACAATCTTCATTGCTTTGTCAAGTCTTTGGAAATCCTTTCATAAAAGCATGATCGTTATCTCTTCCTGCCTATTTTGACTTATTTTATTGAGAAGTGGGTGTAGTGAATAGAGCGCACCTATAGTTCTGATAACATGACGAAACACAAAAGCTGACAAAAATCTATATCAGATTAAATCAGCTGTTGAAACGTACTTAACAATGTCTATCGTTGCAAAGATAGTTGAGATTTTGGGTAATTGTAATCGTTTTTTAGCTAAATTTTGATCTTCTGTGTGGTCCTTCGCCATCAGCTTTGATGACAAATCATACGTACGGCATGTGCCATCTACAATATACCATACACTAAAAGCTGTCACGAAAAACAACGTGCTTTAAAGTATAGATTGAAAAATATATACAAGAATATTAAGTTTTGGTGTAATATGTAAAATTGAAATATGCAACATAATGAATTATTTCATTGCACCCTCAAGACTTGCAAATAAATCATCCGAATTATTTCAGTGTTATTAGGGGCATTCACAGTTTTAATATACCAAGATATACCAATAGGTTGAGGTTTGATCATTGATGTTGATATAAGGTATGGTGAATAATCATTTTCTACGTTTTATAATTTTGACAATTTTTTTTTTCTTAATGTCGTAAATGTCATTTGAATGTTGTTCATATAACGTAGTGCATTTCTGTAGAAAGCATATAAACATAACAGACATCCTGGTATGGACAATAAATGATTGAATTGAACTGAATTGAATTGAATAATATTGCGCTCACATCTTTATTTGTTTTCAGGGCTCTGAAGTTTTTGCTCAAGCGTAAGCGTAGTCGAATAAACCCCACCCAATCACTGTCTAGACACCATAAAATGAATGCAATGACCTGTGACAACGTTGCCTACTATATGATCATATTTTTGTCGCAATTTGAAATCAAAGTTAAAGGAAAATGGGTCAAAGCAATAGACAATTTTGTTTTCATCGGATTATTTACTAAAACGCTCCTGTTATTGCGATCTCTTCCGATGTTCAGGCAATAAGATGATCCCTTTCCCTTCTCCTTTGCAGTCTATTTGTGGATTGACACAGCATTGAAAAGGAATGCAATTCATCCCTCGAAAACAGACTTTAAATTCATAAACCCTCAAAGGACGAAAAACATAAACCTCAAATATTTCACTACAAAGGGTTTTTTGAAGCGAAACGAAAAAGTCAAACAAATAGATAATTGTCTGGGTGTCAATAGGCGGATTTTTCTCGCATTTTTTGTGTCTGTGGAGATAAAGCGTTGAGGCATTATTTGTTTTTGTTCTCACCGGAAATCGCTTGTTCAGGGTGTTGCTTCTCTGAAAAGAACAACAAAGGGGGAATTGTTAGATGAAATGAACGTATATCTGCTCTTACCATCCACTGTCACTGTCTGAATGAAATCATTATGATAATTATAAAGTTATCATCAAAACAAAGAGAGACTTAACACGATCGTGAAGTCATACAGTTATGGATGCTCATAACCATACAGGGTAATATAATGTAAGAGAATCATACAGAGGATCTAATACTCGAGCTTGAAAAAGGAAGCTCGATCTTATGATGATGGAATCATTCTAGACAGTTCCGCATTTGTTCTGTTGATTCCGGCATCGGATTTTACATTGACTAAAAGGTACACTTTTTTCTGATGAAAATTGTCAACATTATAGTATTCATATCCTCATAATGTTAATGCTATTCATCATTGCACAGTATGTGTGTGTGTGTGTGGGGGGGGGGTCGTTTGTGCTATTGTGCACTTAGCTATTGTCACTGTAATATTTATCCATTAAGTCCTTAAGGATCATCTCGTCATAAGATAACACCTCTGAATTTCACAGCATATCTTACATTGGAGAAAGATTACAATGAACTTTTTAAAAATCATTTAATTTGCACAAATTCAAACGAAAATTTACGGAAAGCCAGTTTGAAGAGAAACAAGAAATTTAATCGTATTTTACTACATATCTCTAGGCCTAATAAGTAATCAATATTCTGCAACTCAAATTAATAGAATAGTAATGTTGAATAGCAAATATATATATATATATATATATATATATATATATACTGTACATGTATATCTCATAAAGATACTGCACATTTTTAAGAAATATGATTTCTTATAATAGACTGACTGCGTTAAAGGGATGGTACAGTATTGGTGGAGATGAGCATTGGGCTTTAAACTTTTTGCGAGATACCAAGAAAACACTTATGATATAGTACAGAGCATACCGTTTTAAGAGGAATTCAAAGTTTATTTGATGAAATTCGGGTTTGGAATGACTGAAACATCCAAAAACAAAGTAAAACAAAGCGATCGTAATAAAGTGTGGGTCCCACACTTTATTAGAATCGCTCTTTTTTGGATATCTCAGCCATTTCAAAACCAATTTTCATCAAATAAACATTGAATTCCTCATAGAATTACATGCTCTTTCATATTTCATAAGATGTTTCCTCATTAGCTCACAAAAAAAAAAATGTTAGAAACCTGAAATTAGGTCTTAACCAAAACTATACGATCAATTTAAGACGCATTTTCAATATTCCCATATACGATGACATTGCGTGATAGAAGCGGGATTGAAAATGATCTTATTTTCTTTTGTTTTCCTTTGGGTCAACCTTTGATTGATAGGTTGTTCTATAACTTCCTTTTGTGCTATCACTTTCCAAGGAGGAAAGCTGTATCACTACGGAGCATTATCAATAGTTTATCTTCGTCTTTATGAGATAAATGTAATGGCGAAAACAAGCACGTTGCGACATGACAGCAAGATACTTGTAATCCCTTTACAACACACAACAGGTAGGTTAATCATAAAGCATTATCTGGCATCAACCCAAAGTTGAGGATTACAGCGGGTTTTATGCCGCATATGTCAATCAACACGTACATACAGTTCGTTCAACAGTCAACGAATAATACGAGCAGACGTACACAATGACACCCGGGCACACACCCACGCTCCGTTCAACATCTTTCCATCTTGTTGTTCTATTAGCCCAAATCATACACTGATTGTTAATCGCAATATCGGTTGCTGTAGTACCAGTATCAATACTGGCAGTTGTCAATCATCACGTTTAACAGCTTGTGCAACAGCCAACTGTAATAAACGTAAGAACGTGCAGACGTATACATTTACGCCCACGCATTATGCAACAATGCTGCCTAGTTGCTGTATCTGACATCAATATATTTAGATTGATTACTGATTGCGCCTTCAGATATAGAATTATCTTTATTAGTTGTATCAATAGATGTAGAATCCAAAAGAGTTGAGCAGTGAACGGATGTGCACACACGTGCAGATATTCACAAAAGACCGGTTTACTAACATGTTCAAATTTTATACATGCCTTTCTCACAATGGCAGCCTGAAAACTTTGTCCGACGTAGCAACAACTAATGTATGCAAACTGGATTCCAAGTATTGAATATTATTTTTAAGGAACAGTTTAATGGCGTAGCTCGTTATACGTCAGGAAGGGAGAAAATTTAATATTAATAAATCACAACGATGTCCATCATCCTATTAATACGTTCTTATCCACCATAGTACACTGACTGCTAATCATATTGGTAAGTATGGTAAAGTGGTCAGATTCTTGCTAGTATAATTCGTAGCGATGGAAGGCTATCTGCTGAAGATAGTAATCGTTGCTTGAACGCAGCTTAAAGGAACTATCTATGCAATGCAAATGCATGTTGACTTGTGTTGATTCATTTTACCACAAACGTCACTCAACGTCACTGTGGGTAAATATGTAAATACATGCCATATAATGCAACTGATTGACAAATTGCCCTACATCGACGTAAATAAGCGCTGAATTTATATACTGCCATGTATTGTAAAATAAGTGTCCTACTTTTCTTCTTCAATTACTTGGATAAGCCCACAAAAAAGAAAACCAGTTCCAGATTCTGAAAGTGACGTCATCTGTCAATCATTGCTGAAGTTCTGATTAACAAAAGACACTGGAATGCACCTTTTCCTGTTCTGAGTACGAGTTACGTGTTTCCATGTTATCAATTGCACTGGAATTACAAGAAATAAAATGGTTCAACGAGAAACAAAAGGCAAGCAATTTGAGTAGATCTTGAAATTTTGAAATAAAGATAGTTACTCCAAAGATAACAAAAGTAAGAAATCTCTCCATGATTATGGGGACAAGCAAATAATGGAATAATTAGAAGAATCTATTACTTCCTTGTAATTATACACATTATGTAGAGTTAGATCATTCCCTACACACAATAACAGAGAAAAAAACCCGAATTGATCAAAGTTCACTAACCCGAGATAAGGCGTTTGTCTTTTCACGGAGTGGGATTTCCGGTATAATCTATGTTTACTTTTGTCGACACAAAGAATAGTGTATTGTCTACACAATTTTCAAAGCTTTGAAAGAATGGCAAAAATGTAAAATATGATAATATCTTGAGCTTATTAGAGCGGACCGCATGTCCTTTTGTACCCTGGCATGTCATTCATGATAACAATCGAAGTGTTAATGTGCGGTGTAATGTACATTGATAAAATTCCATTGCATTGTCCGAAAATCATGCAGGGACACCTTGTATAATGCAGGAAGCAAGGGGAAAAGTAGAGTCATGACATGTCATCTGACAAGCCATTTGATTTGATTTGATTTAATTTTATTTAATTCAATTTGATTTGATTTGACTTAATTTCATTTGATTTTTTTTCAATAATTATCATTCCATATCTACATTTAACTTAATGATATAATTAAACATGTGTTGAAATGTACCTCCTGCAAGCGGCATGCTTGCTGCATGCTTGCTGCATGCTTTATAACTACCTTGCGTATTTTCTCAAAACTAAATGTCTGGAAGCATTTATACCAGTGTCATATTACAATCTATATTTTTTTATTCTGTTCTGTTCTGGTTGTGGTTTTGTTTTGTCGTTTGATCAGTTGAATTCTTTATTAAATTGATCATTGAAAGCTACAGCGTCTTGTGAATTTAAAACGCCACAAATAGAAAAGCATAGTTCCATGACTTTATCAGGCGCTTCTGGTTACGGGCTACAATGTTGTTCGCCGTATTCATTTTCCCATTTTTTTTTTTTTGGTGACGAAATTAACCGTGACATTTTCTCTGGCAACCGAAAATGATCATATCGCGTGTCTTATTCCACGCAGGGCACCGTATGAGTTGCACATGCTGTAATTATGAGAGCGTCTACATACTGAAATAACCTTACACGCGATTACTTGACAGTAACTGGTAGACGTTGATAGAATGATGCGATTTGACCAATGCTTTGAAGTAGCAAATACTCGCACTCTGGCTCATGGTTTCCGCAGTCACTGACAGTCCCCCAACAGTGCTTAAAAGATTTAAAGGACTAGTTCACCTTCATTAATATAAGGATTGAGAAAATGTAGCAATATTAATAGAACACATCATTGAAAGTTTGAGGAAAATCGGACAATCCGTTCAAAAGTTATGAATTTTTGAAGTTTTTGTGCAGTCACCGCTGGATGAAAAGACTACTGCAGTGTATGATGTCACATGCGTGCAACAATATAAGGAAAATATGAAGAGAACACTCTAAAAACGCAAATGTTGAATCAACATTTCAAAGGGCCGAGGAGTGACAGCATTTTTGAAGTGTTGCATCCAACTTTTATGATAACATTTTAAATGTTGAATCTAGCAGGAAAACCAACACTTTGAAAATGTTGTCACTCCTCAGCCCTTTTAAATGCTAATTCAACATTTGTGTTTTTAGAGTGAATTTCACAAAATTTCATCTTTTGAAAAAAGTACACATTCCCTTGACTCGTTACTGACATATGTTATGGGTAATATTATTCCCATTGCCTTTAGAAAGAAGCTAGTCAAGTGCTCTTTTATTATGCGAAAAAAAGGTGAAAATATGTTGAATTTTCTTTACATTTTATTTATACTGTTGTACTCATATGACATCACGAGCCTTAATAGTCTCCTCATCCAACGGTTCCAACACAAAAATTTTAAAAATTCATAACTTTTGCATCGATTGTCCAATTTTTCTAAAACTTTCACTGATGTGTTCTACTAATATTGCTGCATTCTCTCAATCCTTATATTTATGAAGGTGAACTAGTCCTTTAATGTCACACCTTGATAAAAAAAAAAAACAAACAAACAAACAAACAACCACTATAGTTTTATCATCGATATCCGTGCCTGTTGTTGTTATATAGGCAACGGATTAACGAAACATAGTTTTCTTGCGTATATTGTGTGCACATTGTATTGGTAGTCCAAAACTTGGTAACTTTTTTTTTTTTTTTTAAGAATTATGCATTTGTATCTCAGTCCGGCAGTTCTTGCGATTTAAATCTGGACGTAAAATGTTTTATTCTGGATGATGTTTTTTGGGGGGATCTTTTTTTTTTAAATCTTTCTTTCAGTAATTCCCTGTGCAGGAAACAGCATTGTCCATACAGGACGTCGATGTAAAACAGCTTTTAGCTGATCGTTTTTATCCTGCATAAATGCGTTCAAATGAATAAATAAATAAATTATTGCAACAGAATCTAAAAGCGGATTATTTCTTAACTGTCAATGAGACCTAAACACTGTAAATGCTAATAGGCCTATATATATATATTTACATATACATATATGTATATGTATATATATATTATATATATATATACATATACATAATACATATATATATATATATATATATATATATATATATATATATATATATCGATGTGTGGCGCACATATTATTCTAAATGTGATAAAATTCAGGGATATGTGCATGGCATCAGATGTAAACTCTTCAATTAGAATAATTCTTAAATGCCTTCTGGTGGAATCCCGTGAGTGTGTGTGTGTGTGTTTGTGTGTTTGATTATCCTTTCAAGATATGAAACACATTAAGAAGACGAAACGTAATCATGGATAATGGTTTAGCAAGAAGGATCAGGATTGAGAAATTCTGTTGAGGCATTATGAAAATACGATAAAAGCAAACTGTTATAACAACTATTTGAAAGATTTCATATCTATACGTGCATACTGTTCAAACCTCTGCTATCAGTTGTGATGAGTGCGAAGTGTGTTTTGTCCGTTCTGCCACCGTAATCTGGTTCGAGATCGATTTGCAAACAGATTCGTTCCACCAAAAATAGCTCCCGGAATGCATACTTATCGCATTGCGCTATTATGCGCTGACAATTACTTTGTTTATTTGTTCCTAGAATAGCCATAATGAGGTGACACCGGCACCACCGTTTCAAATTACGGTAGTTCATTAATGTATTCAGATCCTCATTGTCAATAACAGCTACGGGATTGGATGTGTACTTTTCCGACATTAAAAATTCGACAAACTCGTATTTTCAACAATGCTCATGCACATGCATACATACATTCACATGAGTATTAAAGGACAAGTTTACCTTCACAGACATGTGGGTTGAGTGAATGCAGCAATAGAACGCATCAATGAGAGTTTGAGGAAAATCAGACAATCCGTTCAAAAGTTATGATTTTTTGAAGTTTCTGCTCAGTCACGGCTGGATGAGAAGGCTACTACAGCTTGTGATGTCACACGTGTACAATGATATAAAGAAAGTATAAAGAAAATGCAGCACATTCTCACTTTTCTCGTATAACAAAAGAACACTCGACTTCTCTCTTTCAGAAGACATGGGGGATAATATTACCCTTAACATACGTCAGTAACAAGTCGAAGAAATGTGCACTTTACTCAAAAAGTAAATTTTTGTGAAATTCTCTTTTTATTTTCCTTATATCGTTGTGCGCATGTGGCATCATACACTGTAGTAGTCTTCTCATCCAGCAGTAATTGCGCAAATACTTAAAAAATTCATAAATTTTGAACGGATTGTCGGATTTTCCCCAAACTTTCACTGATGTGTTCTACAAATATGGTTGCATTCACTAAATCCACATGTATATGAAGGTGGACTTGTCCTTTAACTTCAAGTAACATTACCCAGTTGATTTCGATAAAGTATACAAAGAAGACAAAGAGAGTATGATATAATCCCCTTAGTTAAAGGAAGTATCCAATGCAAATACGTGTTGACTTGTGTTCAGAGCCCTCAACGTCACTTACGTGGCCAAAACAAACACTAAATATGTGTCATATAATATATTATAATTTTTCTATTTTTCATCAGCCTATACTTAATACGCCCCAAAACAAACGAACAAACTTCCAAACCAAGATTCTGCTTGTGACATCATCAGTCAACCATGGCAAAAGTACTAATGTGATTAACAAAAGAAATTGAAATGAACCTTCCCCTCGACCTACCATAACTTGAATCTTTCCCTGCAATGCCTTTCGTCAATCAACATGGAAACATGCAAATTATGCTTTGTCTAGGGAAAGGTGCATTCCAATATCTTTTGTGAATCATATTAGAACCTTAGCGATGATTGCCAGATGACGTCACAAGAAACAACTTGGTCACGTTGTTGGTTAGGGAGGTTTTTGTGGGAATACCCGAGTCATATGCTGAAGACTATAGTATAAAAATATTACAATATAATATATGGTACGTACCTAGATATTTTTCTGGCAACATAAGTGATGTCGAGGGTATCATGAATCAACACAGGTCAATATGCATTTGCAATTGACAGAGACGTCGCAATCGCGGCGACTCGTGCAACTCGAAAGACAAAAAAACATACACAAAACAAAGGCTTGCAGCCTCACCTAAGGCGAGTCCAGGGCGACGTCCGAGACGTTGCTGGACAAAGTGACAATCGAACTAATTATCATCTTTTTTTTTTCAAGTCGGATCGTTGCTGGAATCATTTTCCTCATCTTCTGTAGCATCAACTGCTGCCTCAGCATCCACATGCTGCCTGAGGCTGCTACATGAATAAACTTCATCTTCCTTCTTCTCGCCCGTCAGATTGAGTGGCACGGTGGAGGGACAGCACTACGACATATCCTTCAGTTGGAACTGTACCGGACTTGACCCAGGATTGAGGACCACTCCATGATGCCAGCACGCGCTTAGTAAGCTGGTCTCCAAAGTGGGTCAAGCAGCTGTGTTAAGACGTCGTCGCATCATCGCCGCAACGTCCCGGTTGCGCTTTTTTTTTACGTAATCAAGCGAGAGTTTACCTCATGAATAGTCATTACGCAGGCAGCTCTGGGTCGTAATGTCTCCTCAGTCTCCATCGCGTCTCCAAGACGTCGCAAACAAGATTAGTCTCCGCGACGTTGCTGCAACTGATAGGGCCGAGAACTGTTGGACACTGGAAAAAGTTTGATGGAATTTCCCGCATCTCCTCGGAGACCAGGCTAGTCTCCAGGAGACGTCGCGGAGACGTCTCGGCAACCAGTGAAGACTCTAGTCGCCATCAGGTCGCCACCTAGTCTCGAAGCCTATGAGATACCCATTTCCAATGAATAAAGGTGTACCTTTATAGTGATCGAGATTTGCATTTCAACTTTGATTATGCTAATAAGGTCAGTCACACTTCTTGAGGTATAATTACATTATACCCGAATTTGTGTTAGTGTCAGTGAACCTGGTTGTTCTTCGTTGGCAAGTTGTGCACTGTCAAATCGCATTGAATCGAATATAAATGGAGTCGTACCTTTCCCGTGGTGCTGTTACTGCGGTCGCCATCCCTCAAAAGTGACGAAATGGCAAGTCTGATCGTTGACAAACTTTGGGCTTTTCTTCGATTGCTTCTGGAAAATAAGCAGACACGAAATACATCCTACCACAAAGTAGCACGCTGGCACTGTTAATTTGCAAGATAACTACCTCTTCAGCCCCTTAAAAACTTTAAAAACGCTTTAAATGTTTAACGTGTAACACCATCCGCAATTTCCGCAACTTCAGAGCCATTACCACGATTACCATGATAGAGAATATCTTGTTCTTCTACATTATTTTGCGACGACTGAAAAAGAAACAAAAACATAAAAGAGTTCTTCAGCAACTCAAAGCAGTGACATTACCCACTTTTTACACACACCTGTCAGACTATTAGATTACAGAATGCTTTCTCCTTTTTCGTATTTCTCAACTCGAACGTCAATACTAGGAAACGAAACAAGCAGCGGTTGAGATCAAGGCATCAATCCAGCAATCCCTAAATACAAAGCTCCGAACCTCATTCTATTTTGTCACTAATCTATGAATTCCGAGTGTTGTGTGAGTACTTTTTTAAAGACATTGTGCGTGTTCTGTCACCTATACACACACACCCACATAAACAGTTACTCAAACTAACACACACGCCATCGCAACGCGTGCCTGAAAAAAAAAGAAAAAAAAAGAAAATGTTGACGCTACAGACGCACAACTGTCTGTTCCATATTTGCTGAGTAATGCATGGTTGATATGATGATGGCGGTCTGAATCACGCCACAACTCGCGCGGTCTCTCTTTCCGGTCTACCTGCGTGCCTTCATATCCTATGAATGACTCCATTGTTTATGGATGTTGATGGTGATATCCAGGTGACAATGAGCTCTCCCTTCTTCATGACAGAGGGTTGAAGTCAGTTAATCTCTGCAAAAGTGAACAGTGCCAAGAAAGACAAAAGTGAGGATGTGCAGCGTTGTTCATCACAGCCTGCACGCACATCTTTCCTCTCTGCTGCTACTGCTTGTCACACCTGCCTCCTTTTGAGGGACGTCAACGACTGATGCCTTAGGCAAAGAGGGGACATTTGGCCCAGCATTACTTGACTTTACATACGCCCCCTTCCCGTCAAAGTTTGTCCTCCAGTGCCTTATACTTCCGCCTCCGTGCCGGGACACCGAGAAAAATGTTTGAAGTCTGAGGCAGCGGTATTCAATGAGCATCCTCCGAAGGATCTCCTCCGAAGGAACCAGTGACGAGAATGACTCATTCGTGAGGCAAATATATCGTTACTAATTAAGTCAACGTCACAATCAGTCAACGTCACAATAAGTCAACGTCACAATAAGTAATTAATTCATAAGAATAACAATACGATTTTCTTTATCTAGGGTAGTCTCTTCAGTGTTGCCACTGCTCTCCTAGCTGGCCCTGCATGCCATCATTATTAGCTCAGTGTCGCCAGGTACCCGTTTATACACCTGGGTCGAGAGGGACAACGTGGGCAAAACATCTTGTCTGCGGACGTAAGTGCTGGACTGGATTCGAACTCGGGTCCTCCGATTGAGAGTCAAGAGTCTCACAATACCCCCAATTCACATTCACATTAATAACATATTGTACTGAATCCAAACACATTCAAAATCTACACGTGGATAGACAAATACATACGCCGTGTAAATGCATGCATTTATTCATAAAAGCATTTGCAAAAGCGATAAGGTTTTAGACATAGAACACGCGTACAACATGACTTTTGTAAAGAGGGAAAATGGAAAGTCTACACAAATACTGCTGACACTTCATAGGTTGGCAGCCACTTATTGACCAGCAAATTGTGTGCGGACTGAAGAAAACGAGCATTAGATCTATTTTTATGTGTGGCATCATTGACAACCGATTGATGTGCATCGACAAACCGATGGCAACGAATCAAAGCAAAGAACAGTTGTTTTCAACATCATAAATAGGGTCTAACTACATTTTCAGTTTATGCCACATACACATACGCATGCACACACAATCACACACATGTGTACAACGACCTATTAGCATGTTTGGAGAATGGGCGACTTGGCAGATTGACCTGATCATTTGAATTTGTATATGTTAGTCTAACTCATTTCTTACTGGACCACAGTGTATTGTATCAAAACTACGAGGGTAATCATAATTCGGATATAACCTGATAACATTTTCTCAGATTCTGTGTTCTTTTCGTCAGGGCCATCTTTTTAGTTGAGCTTTGCCCATGAACACGATCCCCTGCATTTCATCTACTACTTTTTTTTTTTAAGTATACTTTGAATAGAGAGTGTTCCCTCTTTTAGAGTAGGCCTACATTTAACGTGACAATCGTATGTTATTTCTAAATTTAGGACGTCTTCTTTATGAATGTTCATTGTATGACATAATGATGTCCGTATGTTAATCGAATTTTGGTAAAGGTGAAATTCTGATCTCAATTCAATACAAATTGTTTGCTGTTGGACAAGCGGGAAAGCTTATACGCAACGGAAAATGACATGAATGGAATGAATTCAGTATTTATGTTTCTGTGATCATTTTAATCATAATTTCATAATTATGGGCATGTAAACACCAGGCTCAAGTTTTAGAGATAATCGCATAGATTCCCACACATCCTGGCACAGCGATCAACAGTGTCAGATATGAGACGCAAACGGGTTAAACACACATCAACAACACAAATATATACGTCAACACTGTAAACATAGTTGAAGTCATTGTCCTCCCAAACAGATAAGAAATTTCTTAAGCAGTGTCTACAATAAACAGAGTTTTCGCATTCTTGTGGTACCCAAAGATTCAGCCAAGTGCCACATTCTTTTCTCTATGTTCCTGAACATGACACACTTTCTTGTCGTTCTTCTCGCTTTTGTCGTGACAACGAGAAGGAAGATAAGCGAGTAGCGACTATTGGCCATACAGGTGCCTGTATGAGAATCCCTGTGAGCCATTTTACCCAGCTATTTACGGCATGCATGCATTCCTGCAGAATAAGGTAAAGCTGAGCTGAGGTTTGGTTGTCTGTCTTCATGACTAACTTCATGTGGTGCCTTTCTTAAGCCCCAATTGTTTAATGTCAAGTTTGATAGAGGAATGCCACTCGTCAAGCTGACGATGGTGATTGCTACTGTGGGGTACCTTCCGTCGATCTCGTGTGCCTGTCACGCCAGTAGCATCCCGTTGGTTAGCCATGGTATGGTTGATGACATCACCACGGGGATTATTCTGTAGGGGACTGAGGATGAAACAGGTACTCACAGGACCAACGTAGCCTTGACGAGCCAGGGAAAACGCATGAACTTCGCGAAGGTTTGTATGGACAGTTGCCATGGTAATTAATATGGCGCGAACCACTGTCAGGCGCGCAGGTGGGGCAATGTTCAGTCCTTTGCTGTGCTTTTCCCCTCACGTCAAGGGTGAAAAAAAAAAAAAAAACCTGACTACCCAACAAGCAAAAAAAAAAAAAAAGTTTGGTTTAAGATTATCATGGACGGAATGTAATTCAAGATTATTCGAGTAGCTAAGGAGCAAACGTTTTGTTTCGTTGGCGATGTTCCTCAAATGTTGGATCAGGGTCTTCGAATGACGGGCTGCCCGTGCGATCAAGGGCACGTGTGTCTCGTGATTATTTCCTCTCCCCGTACGCACCCAGCGCGGGCCTAAAATAGCAAGACATTCATAAGGGAGAGGGTCTGACAACACCGTCATCTTGAACCTGATTAACTTGTCCATGAAGCTTTGTCTATACGATGTTATGATGCTATGGACACACTGAGCAATGCGATATAGCTCTGTGGATCATCATAGTGACGAGTAACATTGGAACGGCGTTGCCATGATATTCTCATACTATTGTAAATATTATTTCAGTCAAGTCATGCGTTTATGAAACTCAAAAACCAAAGACGAGCTTGATAGCTCTTTTTTTTTTAAAAAAAAGTGAACCATAAAACAGAACACTTGAAAAAAAGTCTATTCTTACGACCTTTCCAGAGTGTCAAGTATAAGCATGTCACTGATAACGTAAAACAAATGGCAGAGTCCAGGGATCAACTGACCGTGTAGGACTCAAACTTCTGACGTGTTGTTAAGGAGTCTGAAGCACTCGTTTTGCTTCAACATAGTCCATCTTCGAGAAACACCAGCTTTAGACACTCTTGATACAACAAAAAGTAGACTGAGAAGGAAACTCAGTATAAACTTATACACCTTTCTTGCCAGCAAACTATTACTGGACATGAATTGGTGTCAAGAAGTATAAAACGTAAAATCTTCAATCGGAGACCTTTCAAAATAGTGTAACTGTCAGCAATTCAATGGATGGATGTAATAAAACTGACCTACAGAAGTAACGTTTATCCCTCTAGTTGTATTCTAGATGATTGTCTCGATGCTACAGAAGAGAGAGTACATCCTATCAAAGAGATACCTATCTATTTGGTCCGTGGGAGTGATTACGTCTGCTATGCCGTGGTTCACCAAGACTTGAGATATGCTTTTGAACTTGTTGCTCACCTTGCGTTTGACGGGTGATGTTAACTCGATATTTTTGAAGATATGCTAGTCCTAAAATTCAATGAGGTCCGTTATTCCAAAGGTTCGATAGTTCGAAAATGAAATTAGGTTGATAAATCCTAAAATTGAAAAAGGGGAGCGCGTACTAACGAACCTTCGGAGTAACGAACTCTATTTTGTTTTCGGAATTACGAACCTTCGTTACAACGAACCTGTTTTTCCTTTTCGGATTAATAAACCTTCGGAATAACAAACGTTATTTTGTTTTTCGGAATTACGAACCTTCGTTATAACGAACCTTCGTTATAACGAACCTTCGGAATAACGAACCACATGTCATTTTCGGAATTACGAATAACAAACAGTAACTCGCGGCATATATCAATTTCGGTAGTTGAAAGTGTTGTCATACACGAATTGTCGTTTGCCATGGTCGGTACGGACGTGAGATGGGATTGTGTTAGCAGTGACATTTTGGTATGTGCGTATATTGCTCCCGATGATGAGGATGAGGATAAGTCGTTTTTAACCGTAGATAACTAGGGATGCCGACTAACGAATATTGCACCGTTGATAAGGTGCAGCAGTATATTTCGACGTGGTCTTCACTTTGATGTCCGTCGAGACGTATTGGTGTCGATCGGTAGTCGACCGAATTGTGTAGTCCAATCCCGATACAGTAATTCAATCAGACATGGTCAATTCTATATCGTCTCCCTCTCCACCACTGCTTGCGTTTTTTGTTAACAAAGCATGCGATACATACGATTAAGGGTCATTTTCCACCTCTTAATGCAGGAGTCACATTGTTCCGAAATTGAGCAAAGATGGACGCACGGTAAAGGAAATGTTCATATCCGGCTCTGATCGTCATTCGCTAGGGCGTCTTAAGCCACGTATGACCAGTATGACCAGTGATGTAGTGTCTCAGGCAAGTGTCGGCAAAACATCTCAAAGATCTGGCAAAGGTTTATTTTATGATAAAGATCCACATCTTCAGGGCCCTCTGGTAGCTACGAGCAGTGGCAACACTGAAGAGGCTACCCTGGGTAAATAAGACGTTATCATTATTATTATCTTCTTGTAGTGTCATCGAGTGACCTTCTGTAGGCATCCTATTTGCTTCGGCTCTTGATTGGTTTTTAGCCAAGTTTGTGGGCAGCTTTACCCGAAATTGAGAATTCCATATCCGTATTGCCATCTTGTGTCAATTTCTGGACATAGTGACGTCACCTTGGTCACATTGACACCACGCGCTTGTTGAGTTACTATCGATTTCTCTGTACTTATCGGTATCCACTTCGCACATAGATGGCAATGTTCTCGGTCAACACGGTTGCAATAGACCATCGGACAAATGTAGCGTTCACAGTCACCCAGAAGACGAGTCTCTATGGCATTCAATGAACTGGCGATATAATTGCAAATGGATGCTAAACCAAAGATGATCCCTGACAGCAATCAACATGATTCAGGAAAAGAGGATTCATTTCAAACCACAAACTCCACGTTTCGAGGAATTGTACTCATGTATGGTTTAAGAATGCAGCCTAGTCTCTCTCCACGACAGACGAGCCTCGTAACACGATACACTGCCAGGGCGATTCCATTGATACGATCACTGACTTCTTCGTAGTCCAAAACTCACACCAATAGCGTCAAAGGTGAATCTGATGATAGAGCAAATACAGTACTCAAGACACATCCATGTCATTGCAATATATTGTTGTGAGTATATTACTGGCCTTCCTATAGTCATGTGCTTCTTCTCAGCTGTCACGTGTTGTCGACACTGTAGAACAATACAAGTAGAATATTGAAATCAACATTCACTCCCGACTTAGCTCCAAGTAATGATCTGCTGTTACGGGCAAGTTACGTATGTCTAAATTTCACAATGTACCTAGCGCGCTGTACGACACTGAACATACTGGCACTCCGAACAAGGTTGTGTTGCTGTGTTTCTGCAACAGCGTTGATCACTGATTACCTCAATGACAGTGTCATGACACGCCTTATTACACACAGACAAACTCGAACCTGATATCATAGGCCATGCTTCTTGCGGTAAGAATTCATGATCAGTGAAGGATCAGAGGAAGGATGTGTGCTGTCGGGGATAAGATGAGCAAAGATCGGTAATCATGTAGGAATGCATAGTGTTAACCCATTATGAAAAGTGGAAATTCTCTCTACCTCCTTGGGAACCCCAAACTCCATGTGGCTATAATATCAGAAATACCCAAACTGTGCAAGTCTGGGTATGTTGCAGACATAAGATAAATAAAAAAAAAAACCCTCACAAACAGATAATTCACAAATAGAAACTACTGGATCAATTGTGTGCAATCGTTTACTAAATGACGCTATGTTAGTTGGTCACTATATCTGTCCCTTTATTAGAGCATTTACAAAAAAAAAGTAGAAAACGCCATAACAGGAGAATCGCTGCATTGCTTTATTACACTTTAGTATCGCATCATGAACATCATTTAGAATTTGAAACTTACTGTCATATGAATCTTCTAATTTAAGCAGGAGAAAAAGAGAAAGACTGACTCAGATATTTTAGAGGATAATCTAGACTTGGATAAAAAGGCTTATGGCCTGGGGTGATCAAGTAGTAAAACAATGAAGCAAATCAATTATATTTCATCAAGACACTATATCCATATTATGTGATTTTTTTTTTTTTTTACATTTACATGATCAACCAGAGGTGTAATGATTGAAATACAGAGATATCATGACATCAATAGAAGTGATGGTGATTATTCCAGAATCACATAACTATGGTAGTATTGTACATGTATTAAATGTCTTCCTAACCCCTGCTACCTTGCAGAAACCACTCTATGAGATGCCAAAGAGGATGCAATTCTAAGGGGTATCAAAAGTTTATTTGATGAAAATTGGTTTTAAAATGGCTGAGATACCCAAAAACAGGGTGAAACAAAGAATCCTAATAAAAATCGTGGCCTGTCACATTTTATTATCATCACTTTTTTGGATATCTCAGCCATTTGAAAGCCAATTTTCATCAAATAAACGTTGAATCCTTCTTAAAATTACATGCTCTTCCATATTTCATTAGAGGTTTCTCATTATCTCACTTAGGAATGTTCAAAACATGAATCCCCACCTAAACCAGTACACTGTACTGTACAGGCCCTTTAAAGTTAAGGTCATGCCCGTATCGATGGTCTCTTCTTAAGATGTGTGGTGGAAACCTACTTTTGCATGATGTATTCTGCACAGAGGAGCTACGTGATGTGGTATTCCAATGTCTCGCCGTCGCCATTAGATCGTCGTTTCGACATCATAATCCCTTTCAAAGTGAAAGTAAGTCTAGCTGCTGGCCCGCCTTTGTTTCCGATTTTATTGTGTACGGACCTGCAGTCGCGACGCGTAGGGGGTAATTTTGGCATTCCATCAAAACCAGACTGGTGGTCAGATTTCCATGCATTTTATGAGTCTTATTTGAGTCATGTCGTCATTCGCATGCAGCTGTATGACATCAAAAGAAAAAAAAGGAAAGGTATGGAATAAACGTTTACCAAGCTCTGTTATTTATCGATTAAAGAATTTTATAAATCAATGTATTCAGTATACATGTATTCACGTGGAATGGGTGGGTGTTTTAACTGAGTTTCATTAAATATTACGAGATTTAAAGCTTGTTGAAATATTGTTATGAGGGTTCCCTCTACCCCCCCCCCTTTTTTTTTTTTTATATGTGACACAGGGTGGATTTGCTAGGATCACACGAGTGGGCATTAGCCCAATGCTACGTCGGGAATCTACGTAATCTGTGACAAGCCTATCTCCTCACCGTAGTATGACAATTTTTGCCAAAAATCCACGTCTTTGATTTACAATTTCAAGGAAACAGAAGAAGCCAAACCGGAATAACAAATCTTCCCAAAAAACAATCTCACCATTTCTACTTCGTAAGAATATGACGAGTCCCTTTTTCTGAATAAGCCTTCGTAGCGTTGTGATTCCCCCTCCCGCCTCCCCCCCCCCCCCCCCCCGCGATACTGGTGCTATATACTACCGATGTATAATGATATAATTGAAAAGTTTTAGTTAATATGTACAAAATCAGAAATATAGAGAAAGTCAGTATCTTCGTTTTCAACATTATCCCAAACCTTAAATAATTCGTGAATATTATATTATAACATGATAATCATTGCAACTGATTGACAAATTGCAATATTGAATACTGATGATCATTGTCCTCGACACTTGGCAGGTATTCCCTCACAGCGTGGACGAAAACTAGCTGTCATGACATGGACAGTAATTCTACGTGTTAAAGATATCCATATATAAATTCAGTCCTGTCAAATACTAGAATGTATAATCATACACTGAGTCATAGAGTCTTGCATAAAGTGACGGGGACATCATGAGCTGTTTACGAACCTATAGATCAGATAAAGTGATACGCAGCTAAGTTGGAAGCATATACAAGTGGTTTATAATTTGTAGTCCGGTCATCGCACTTTACACCCAACGTCGTAAGCAAATAGACGTATTGTGTATATGTCGCTGGAATGATTTAAGAATATTCCAGCATATTTTGAATAGTTTTGTCAGATTGCACCTGGTCAGATTATTGTTTTGCCTAGCAACGGGAATGACTGTTATATGGTTTCAAGTTTCTTTCTGGGTCAATCTGATATGAACTTAGTGATATATTATCTTTTATGAGTGTTTGGGTGGGTGGGTGGAAGACAATATGCTGGCAAACTGTCAGGTGGGCTAGAAATTATTTAAAGGATTCTACCCTGATATACATTTCTCCCATTTTACTGCCATGTGTAGACATTGCTCTATTTCGTCATAATGCCGTGCAATCTATATGTTTGAAACATATATATTAAAAAGATTCAGACTTCTACCTCACGCACACGTAGATATACACATAATATCGATCTATTTATGTATCTTTGCAAATATATATACTGTATATATACATATACATATACATACATACATGTATGTGTACATGTCTGTTTGTGTATGTGTGTGTAGGGGTTGTCTTGAAATATATGTCATTCCGTATAGATCAATTTATAATTTAGATTTCACTGTCAAGAGTGTTTTGATGTTCTTTATTAGTTTTGTTTTAAACTTATTTTGGAAAGATAAACTTAAAATAATTTTAAGAAGTTAAAATTACTGTACCTTGATAAATTAAAAGAACGCAGCACTCTTCTTCTTTCCCCATCTTTCCAGGTGTCAAATTTATTATTTCCCTGTGCAATTGAGACGAAACTTTTGGACAGATTACAATATTCAAATGTCTTTGTACAACTGCAATAAAATGAAATAACTGAAATGAAATGAAATTAACAAGAAATCAGAGAATTCAGTAATTCTGTAAAAGAAAAGGATGTAAAATAATAAACTATTATGACTATCAATGTTTTTACAAAGCAGGGAAAATGCATACGACCACATTAGTATGCATCATCTTACATAGCTTTCATCGACTTGCACCTAAAGCTTTAAAGAAATGTTTGAAATCAACTTAATTGTAGTGTAATGATATCTTCAAAGTAATGACATTTGTAGATAAAGAGTTGTAGTTGCTAATTAGAACAAAAATGAATGATTTTTATCAATTTCTTTCCCAAATTTGTTAGTCATTTGTGAGGTGATGTCATACCCTACTTACCGTACTCTTGATAGTCATTATGTGTAGGCATGAACTAAAAATGAAATGAAATGAAATGAAATGACATGAAATGAAATGAAATGACATGAAATGACATGAAATGACATGAAATGACATGAAATGAAATGAAATGACATGAAATGAAATGAAATGAAATGAAATGAAATGAAATGACATGAAATGAAATGAAATGAAATGAAATGACATGACATGACATGAAATGAAATGAAATGAAATGAAATGAAATGACATGAAATGAAATGAAATGAAATGAAATGAAATGACATGAAATGAAATGAAATGAAATGACATGAAATGAAATGAAATGAAATGAAATGAAATGACATGACATGAAATGAAATGAAATGAAATGTAATGAGAGAGACATCACCATTATCATAACTATTTTTATGTGAAAATTTGAAATTCCGTAACTTTCGAATCTTTTGTCTGATTTCACTGTGATTGCCTAAGTCACCTCACCTCTAAGTGTAAGTCTCATATCTTGAAATAATAACTCAATACACATGTCGATAGAAGGCATTTGGTGCTTGTGCCGGAACGATTGCGTTGATTCCTATTTCTTTCATACTGCTAGCTTTAGAACTAATAAGTATGCGTACGGCACTACATTAGATCTCATTTGCTCTCATGATTTATGTCGTTTTGGCCGATTGTATGCTCTAGCAGCCGTGTACTGACTTAAAAATCAGTTAAGCTAATACAACTTCTTGTGTGGCTGAGACTTTCATCTCTTTAATCTGCCCTCGATTTTGACCGTTGAATTTCACCTGTCATAATTCGAACCTCTTGTAACAATTCCCAAACGTGCACCTGCCCACGCGTGCCAGAAATTCCGCAAATAGTCACATGGCGTTAACAGCAAAATATTTACCGTGCTCTCATGTTCTTTACCCCCCCCCCCTCTCTCTCTCTCTCTCTCTCTCTCTTTAAAGTTTGAAAAAGCCAACTAGAGCGTGTCACTCGAGTTTTTGTTAAGACGCAATCGAATCTTGTTCTCTTTCTCAGTAGCGAATATTCTTCAGAGGATGAAAAAAAAAAACATGAATAAAAGAGCACTTCCAGCAATTCCACAAGACTCGTTGTCCGTCCGACAACGATAGAGGGTCTATAAGTGTCGGTTAGCGACCTGTGTGCGATATAATCGTCTTGCATGAGGAATATAACAACAACATCTCTTCACTTACTGGAGAGCAAAGAGCACTGAACCCAGTATAAACATCCAGTTTGCGCGTAGGCACTTCACTGCTACCACTTGCAGTCGCCACGACATGTGTGTGCGTGTGTGTGTGTTTTGAAGTTGAGTTAACGTGCACTTGGTCGTATCATTGGCTTCCACTGGCGCGAAGATCAGACGAGTACACACCCCATGGTGTGTTTGAAATGCGTGGGTGACCAAGTAAAGACCGACGACAATCCGCCTCAAAATATTGGGTATCTTTTGTTGCACGTGTTTGAAGTATAAAATTGAATAGGTGTGGGTTACTGCTACATTCTTTCTCAATGCTCATTTCCATCCTGTTGATGGGGTGGGAGTGACCCCAGCGAAAAAAAAAAAGAAATAAAATAAAAGATAAGTGTAGAAAACTAAAATGTGTGGGCGAGGTTTGGGGGCAATAATTTAGAACGAGATAGCCCACTGTTTACTATCATGGTTCGTGATACTTTGCCATTAAATAACCTACTTAACTACGTGACTTTATTTAACCCATTAATGAATCATAAATGCCTATGTTTGTGCGTATTCTTTGTGTATTGCAAAATGAGTATACAATGGACATATGGACATGCAATAACTACATCCGATTTCATATATACTGGTACTGATGTGTAATGCAATTATTACACTGATCCTTTGTTTTAATTCATTACACATACAAATAGAACAGGTGTTACTATTCAATGTCGACCAGCCAGGTCACGTTACACTGGACTGTTTGAAATGTACCTTGCGACTTTCAAAACGAACGCTTTGAAAATAAACACTTTCCCAAGTGTACCCATGTTTCTGAAAATTTTAAAGTTCCTGAGCTTTCCATACGAATGTGTATCGTATACAAAGTACGTTACCCAGTATATCATGTAGCAGCTCTATGGTTATGTCGCTCAGCACGTAAACAGACGTATGCTTAAGTAGTTTGTTAAATATCTCTTTCTTTCTTTTTTGTGAAACAATCTTAGAATTCATACATTGTCCGTTAATTGACATATACTCATATTTATTAATGGAACATTTTTCCTGTTCGCTAACATACCGACACAAAGGCATCATTATATAAATGGTTGACGTTGGTTACCAAAGACAACACATCTATATAGCATGTTCTGTGTTAGACAGCGTTTTAGTTTAGAAGAGCATAATTATCTGCGTAGGCCTAGTTAAAGCTACTCTGAAAGAACTGCCATGTTAGAACCAGTAAGATGTCATCTTTCTAAAACGTTTGGTTCTAATTGAAGGGGAAAAGATTTATGTCGTCAAATTTCCCTGTATATCCGGACATACCTGAGAATCTAGTTTTAAGTTTATGCAGACTCATTGTAACTTGAAATGACAGAAAAGTCTTTATAAGACGGGATCTGGCGATATATTGATGAAAAGCGAATGCAAAGAATCACAGATGAGAACTCCGTCATACCTATGGGGATGTTTCATTTCTAAGAATATCTTTTGACATATTAGGAAGGGGAAAATGTATCTCATACACCCCTCTGGAGGAAAACAAAAATAATAATGCATCCTTGACAGGACAATCATTTTCATGTTGGCACTTTTTTGACAATAACTTCATAAACAAATTTTGCACGCATGGCTGACTCGTTTATAAATTTCAGACATGGACTGACATAACGGCATATTTTTCACGACGCCCAATATATCGTACAATGAATACAATCCGAGCCTGAGCGTGATCAAAAGAATTTAGACGCAGACAGTGAATGGGCGGATATTTACCAGTGTTGCCTAGTGGTACCCACTGACAGGCGGTATATAGACGATCGTTCACGAGGATTCTGGGATGACCTCTAGGCAGGGAGGTGGTTCCACCTCCCTGCTCTAGGCCTGCGGGCGCTCTAATCGAAGATGACCTAGCTCGGTCCAGGGACTGAGATGATCACGGCGGTCGAATGCTATTGATCCATGAACAGACTGCCGTTTGGTGGCGCGTTGTACTTCCCATTGTTACGGCTCCAGAATCGTGTTAGTGTGGTCCTGACAAAATGTGATTCGACTGACTTTACGATACCCGTTGGTATGTGATGGTCCGATCAATATTGTCCCCTGCTTTAACCCGTGAGCCGTATTCTCGATGTCTCTTATTGACTCGCTAGATAGCTCGAGCTATTTGTTAGACAATTTTGTCCGCACCTCTTATCTTTTTTCTCTTTTTTTCGTTGAAACACATCCGGTTATTCTGAGCAAATGTGTGTGAGGCTGCAAATTTTTCTCCAACAGTTTTTCCTTTCTAAAAAGTAATTAGCCCCCTCTGTCTTCAGTAACTATAAGTCTACAAGTCCTGTTACTCAGCGCTGTTGTCTGTTCGTCTGTTCTAGGATTCACGCAGCTCACGAACAACGGAGCACACTTTGCAAGGTAAACATAGTCTAAACACGCCACACAAAGGTCATGGCTTTTATGCCCGTCCGGAATATTTTCACCACGATCTCTTTACGTATGAAGCGGAGCGCAAAGACTCATTTGTTTGACTGCAAAATGTTGATGAAATCACGGAACCAAATAGTTTTGCCGCAGTAAATAGTACATATCGCCGGCGAGATCTGCATCTATTTAAAGGACCAGCTACTCTGCGCCAGGTCCGCTGGTTCATAATGGGTCGGTAGTAGGTGTTGAACAATAACACTGGTCTTGCATACATAAAAGAACTAGACAATTTGCTCCATTGTGTTGCTTCTTGACAAGACTGCGTTATTTTACAGGAGCCAACGATCGAGATACAAACCAGACAGCAAAAAGTTATTTTGCTCTGACATCTGGAATCCAACGGGAGGATTTCTGAAAAGGAAATACACTACGTCCACCATCTGTGAGGGGTAAAAGGGAGAAGAAGCAGAAGAACTTAATTCAACTGACGAATCGAGTGCTTGTGAACATATTGGCTTTGAACAGTTATTTTGTGTTGACCGTCATGTAATCGATCAATCTTAATTACCGTGAAAGTGTATATCGATCACGGTCTGTTTGATACTGAGTTGAGTTTGAGCACGGGCCATTGTTCGAGGATGGTACCGCTATACAGTGCGGCAAGAGACAAAAATGCATTGCCAGGGCCAACAAAACACCTGCTGGCTTAAAACCAGCTTCCTTATCCCCCTTTTGTCGGAGTGAATGAGATGATCAGCGATCGGTTCATGTCGCAGCTAACTGTCACGGACCACAGGAATTCAGCTCGCTGCAGGCGTACTGTCCGACCTCTTGGAATATCGTTCCGGAGCCACGATATATCGCTCGCCCAGACACATTCTCTGCACTTAATACTCTGACTGGAATATTTCAGACTGGATTACCTTGCTGTTCGTTAGATTAATCGTGTAAAACCCATGCCTCATTTGTTTTAGGAACTCACATATTTCTCAAGTAATCCATCAAGGGAAACCTCAGCGAGCTAAACTTGATACATCTCCAACGTTGTGTTTGTGATTGGATTTTCGGATTTTTCATACACCACGTGTGGGGACGTCAGCGCTATCAGGGTTCGTTCACGCTGACATCCCGGACCACTTGTTCCGCTTTGTTCGACTTGCTCTAGAAAACCTTGGAATGCGTCACCGTACATGTTTCGACAAAAGTACTCAGTGTGGACTACCAGCGTTTAGAAACAAGTTAGCTCTGTGGGATCCTCATATATACATTGGATATCACTTTTGTAGATGACTTGAAGTATTTGGGAAAATGTCCTAATGGATTTGTATGACGGTAAAGAGGTCTTTGTGCCATAAAAGGTGAGTTCTTTAAAGACAAGCTTGCTCTGCTTCTACACTCTATACGGTCGTTCGAACTTGATGTGGGGGTGTTTCATTAACGTTTGTCAGCGCTGATAAGTTGTCAGCGCTGACAATTTCAGCAAAATCCTTGGTTTTGATTGGCTGAGATGCTCTGGTCACTGACTGTTACTATGGTGATTGTCAGCGATGATAACTTTTTGCGCTGACAAACGTTGATGAAACACCCCCTAGGTGTGAGGTTCAAAGATTTGTGGAGGTTTTGATAAAGAGCGTATACTATATAAACATATATATCAATTAATATACATACATACATACATACATACATACACACATACGTACACTAAGACACACATATACATACACCTAAACATACATACACACACAAACACACAAACATACATACGTAACTGTCACACTTTCGTTACATACAACAGTCAAGTGTCATAAAGTGGGGCTAGATTTATTATGTGGCTAAAACAGAAAAGAAAAGAAAAGAAAAGAAGAACAAAGCAAAAACTCTTGTTAGAAATAAACGTTCTGCAAGCACATGTGATAGATTATTAACTTGAAATATTCATTACATACTAAGCTCATACTGTCATGCATCAACAAGAGTAAGGAATGTATGCACATGTAAACATGTCAGTATTTTGATGTATGTCTGTACATGCACATGTACGTGCACATGCATTCACGTGTGCATGTGTGAATATACCTCTATGCTTATACGTAGACCGATTTGAATTCGAATAAAGAACCCGCTGAGATTTATATCATTCGTCGTATCGTCGGCACATTTTTTTTTTCATTCCTCAGAAGTCTTCACATAATATCGAAATCTCTTTATAGTCATGGCATTAATTGGACATGCACTTCTGTCCTAAACATAAATATGGTAGAGTCTCTACAGAAAAAAAGAAAGATATAACTATTTGCGCCGGAACTCCTTTTTACTGTCTTCTTCTTCTTCTTCTTATTCTTCTTTTTCTTGATAGAGATATAAATAAAACATGAAAGAAAGCTACCGCTTTGAAGAAATATATCAATATTGTGGCTGCTTTATATACATTTTGGGTACACATTTCACAAGTACTTTTCGGCAAATATTGACGAGACCTGCACTTATGAATGGTACTGTCCGTCCTGCTGCAGTCCCGGGCGCTTTGGTATTTGTTGGATGTTTGGTTGTCATGGAAGCCGAGTATTTTTGTTTAAATTTGTATCAGCCCACGATTTTACAACCAGCCGGACGGACACTCTGCTGGTGTGTTACTGTAGTTTGTGAGTTGGTACTCTCATGTCTGGTACACAGGTCAGGGCGATCGATATAAAGGTAGGTGACAGTTTTCTTCGTTTATTGTGTATTCATCTCTATCTATGAACTAAGACAATTACAGCCATGACGTCATAATCATCGCTCTACGATGTATACATTGTACAGAGGACCCAGTTTGTTAATTACGACGTAGAAACAACGAAACAAATTGTCGATTCTAATTAAGAGAACAATAAGCTAAGCTAATTCTGTTTGTAAAGAGACTATCAATGTAGGGGAAATTGTATAAAAGGGATCGGCCTTCCATCGGTTCGATGACCAACCTTCATTTTGACCCCTTGTTGTTCTAGCAACATGTTTAATCTTCATCTATGGTCACAACAATCATTCGAGGCGTATAAATTCCTCACAAATTGCACTGTCTTACGACAATAAACATAGTGGCTGCTAAGTATTCTGAATGCTTTTACGCACTAAACTGTTGGACGTTTAACGGAGAATGTTGGCTTGTTTCTTAGCAGGCATATCGAGAAATTGAATACCAATACTTAGTTGGCCTCTTGGCAATGATTTTCTGTTGGTAGAATTGAATAAAACTCTATCGTCATTTATATGAATTTTACACATAAAGTGACAGTGAGCGTTATAGTCGGGGCGGAAACAATATTCACTGGCAAGCTAATCCTGGAGTGTAGTACGGAAATGGGATAACGTTTATAAACACTGACAAGTAGGAAAAGGAAGAAGTGTATTACTATGGCCGAGATTAACAACTTACTCTGCGTTTAGAATGTATCAGGCAAGATTGCCTTTACTAGCATACATGTAGTGTTGGAATGACATGAATAAACAAACTGCTTATCAAAATATGACATCAAGAACACCACTTTGGTACTATATTTCGCAGCAGGTTTATGGTTGGTTTTACATTGACTCTTTAATTTCTTCTGAAAAAAAAAAGTTTCAGTGTAGTTGTTCACATTCTACCATACTACCGAAGGGTTAAGTCAATTTGAAACACACATTTCAAGTGTGCATGGGTGATAATTTTACAATATCCGTTTCATTTATTTTTCTTTGTTTCATATTTTCCGAAGTGCAAAAATAATGTCATGCAAATGATCATTAGTTTATGGAATTATCAAAATAACCAGGGCGATGCAACCGATTTAACCATCGACGTGACTTTTTTCCTCTTGTCACAAACAAGAAATGACATCACTTATGACGACACGATTTTAGATGGAATGTCCTTAGTGGTTAACCTAATGCGTGTTTAAAGAGAACCTTTCCACAAAGTTCCGTATGTCATTATGCTCTCAAATCCTCATCCCAGATTTTCTCCTCTTTTTCTTGTGGTGCCGATTGCGTTTTCCTTTCTTTTTTTTTCAGACAAAAGCGCCTGGTTAAGCTGCTGAAAATCTTAGCATCTGTATCATGACCACTAATGCATTGCCAGAGAAGTGGTTATTCTTAGCAGAATATTATACTTTAACGATGTATTGCGAAAAAGGAGGTGTCATAGATTTGCAAAGTCCCACACACTACAGGCCTTAGAGTGTACAAAAGGAGTCGTATTCAAACGAATCACTGCTTAAGCTGATTGTCTTAGTTGTGGAGATAAATTCCTCTCCATGTGAAAGAAAAAACAAGGTAAAATCTACTATTATAGAGACCAAACAAAGTAACGCTTCTAGTATTCTTATGGGTATTTATTGGACAATGTGTAGTAGAAGCTGAATTATGACAGTTGGTAAACGTACATTTTTAGTCATTTGATTCCTTCTCTTCTGCTTATAAAGCGTATGTTTTTCTTTCCGTCGAATCCCTGTCTGCATAATATCGTGTATGCTTTGTGACACCACTGTGAAATACGACGAAAACCTTCAATATTTTGTTGGTTTCCGCTAAAGCTATTAATGGCCTTTCACAGTGGTCACATTCACTAAAATACACTGAAAACGTAGTTGAATAACACGATAACAAATTCTATTCAATGGTCTTTAGACAACCAACTTTAAAATTAGACCATGTAAAAAGGCAGCATGAAAAAGAGTATGTTTATTTTTGCGGACATTTTGCTCTTTATGTACTGCTCAATAGATTATTAGGCTAAGGAAGACATGCGTAAACATCTCCATTATGGGCCTGAAGGTATGATCGCTTTATCCATGCAAACTTTGAAAACATTTTGGAGATTCAAATCCAAGATTTCAAAGGGAGAAGAAGATAAAGAAAATGGATGACACAGTTTTCCTCACGAAGACTGTATGTCGGCTGCACAAACCACAATAATAACGTGTATAGAGCATAAAAGGCGTTTAATTTAGCCTGGAAATTAACGCTACTGCTAGATCTATTAACTTTGAATTCGTAACAACCAATTCAGAGTGTGCCCGCTGGCACACAGTTTTCACTTTTTTTGTTAGGAGGTCGGGAAGGGACAAGAATTTCAAGGGATTCTTTGGCGGTAAAACCTTTGCGTCAAGCAGGGACACTTAGAGAATGCAGTTCATTCCTTTTCGATGACTCAAAGTGCAAGAAAAATAGCCTCGCGGTATTTTCTTTTAACCCTCAAGAATGGAGCATGCGGCATACATTTTACGGCGAGACAGACGTTGTAATTTAGTGCAGTTTACCTTTTTGGATTTTTCTTTTCTTTTCTTTTCTTTTTTTTTTACCCACGTCGAGATCTGAAAGAGACGTCACTTTCGAGTTGCGCACGTCACAGGAACAAGAATTGAATATAACTTGTTCAGAGAAGTGGATTTGGAATATCGTTCATGATATGAAGTGGAACTTGCACTTAACAATTTGATATTAAGCAGTACTCCTACATGTTTTGTCCGTACACTCAAAGGAAGTTTATTTCATTGTTTTCATCGGCGTCAGAATTTATGACGAAATGTTTAAAGTGTTGATGATATAAAAGAGTATATTAAAAAAAAATCGTGAGTAATAATACTTGGAGTCACTCTACTTTAATTAGGTCAGTATCACCAACTAAGCGGTAGGTTGATTCAATAGAACGTAGCCAATGAAGCTGTCTAATACGTTCTATATCTTGAGGTTAGAATGTTTGGCGATGTGTCTGTCAATATATATGCCATACTGCCATATGTGACACGAGATAACAGCACAATACTAAGAGGAAAACTGCTTTTTTCACTTGCACAACGTACCTTTCAGTTACCATTTCTTTAGATGGCTCATTTTAAGACTGTCGATCATTGACATGATATTGTTTATATCAGAGGTTTTGTGAATACACCTGGAAATGCACAAGCATTGTTTGCATTGCATCTGTGACAAGCGGCTGTTTGATATGACATATAAGTAGAAGAAAGCTTTCCAACTGATTTCTCGGACCCGACGCCAGATGGGTTAGTGTATTCAGAAATTGTAGGATACAGAAACATGGCTAGATTTTCATCGCTTGCACAAACTTTATAGTCAGTATGACGATAATTTGCGAACAGTCATGAGGAATCTAAAATCGCGGGAATATTAATGTCGGTAGATAAGGAGAGATCCACCCCCCCCCCCCCCCCGTCATTAGTGAGAAGGGATGAAAACTAACATGTATGCGTTTCCATGGATTTATAGAATTTACTTGCGTGCATCCGTTTACATTGGGCGAAGACGATTTCCGCGCCCTCAACGGGCGGGCACTATCAAACTGTGGCATCCCACCAACTGCCCACTGCCGAACAATACTAACATACTTTGCCCGAAGACCACTCCTCCGCCAAAGAATGCTCTAACCCCTCTCATTACGACGATCAGGTATACTACATAATATCATGCGGGTGGTATACATATATATATATATATATATATATCTGAAGTAGCATCGTCCATAGAAGGTTCAGCAACTGTGATAAGAGCATAGACATGTGAAGTACATGACTGCTACCGCCAAACATCTCTTCCGACCTCACAGCCCACTCCTCACCAATAAAGCGACAGGAAAATGATATTATCAGCATTTCCCTCTTCGCCCACCCCTCCCCCACGTCACACACATACACACACATACTGTTGCCTCTATAGCATGCAATCGAAAACGAAGTACATAATATTGCGATGTGGCTGACAGTGCATACTTGCTCACATATCGTGTTGGTTTTTTTTTTTAAGAAAGCTTTGGAAAAGTTAGAAAATTGAGTCAGTTATTGCATTAAATCCCTGAGAAGGAATTGTACTCCAGTGACATAGAACTGAGAACCTCGTGTGCATATATTGTGTGGGAAGATGGATAGGAATTTGATCCTTTAGAACAGATGGCCTATCTGTTTTTAGGACACGTTCGATTTCACGTTAAATTTCATTAAATTTCCAAAATATCGACGACGCAGCTGCAACGTACGCATATGCTACTGTGCAATCACGTATTACGAGTAAAGCTAATTTTCAAGAGGGTTTAAAGGGGTTGAATTGTCATATATTAATGCAAAGCTCTTGCTTGTTATTGCAATGAAATAACAAGAGTGCAAGTTGTAAACAAGTCATTTCAGTGCAGCTCACTGACGCTGTTTCGCTTGACAGAAAGTGAGGAAAGTCAAAGGTAGATCTCCCATTGCGCGATCCTGATTGGCTAACAGCCAAAGCAGCATTCACTTGATATTTTGACTTGCAGTTGGCACCTTATATTTTATAATGCAACAGGAGCCATCCACACCGCTGACTCCCCTTCCAAATCTAATGATGTCAAATATGCGATTATGTATGCTGCCATCTACTGACGCAGGACGAAAGAGAAGCAGCCACTCACAAAAATGAGATGGAGGGTTTGGGGATGTATAATATGCAACGTGAAATGATAAAGATAAGCTTTCACCGAATCATTGCCTTAACAGTTTAGCAACGTAGAGAGTGTTGAAATCAAATTGTTACGTTGTGGTCATACCAGAACAAGATGGTCGATATGGCATTCCCCTTTTTAAACTACAGAAGCTACAGATCAAAGTCATAGATTTAAAATGTTTACCATGATTCCATGATATTTGCTCCTGCGACGTATTGCTCCCTTGAAGGGTCTAGGGCAATTATCCCCTTGGGACCCTCCCCCCGGCCCCTAATCCTAATCCTAATCCTGAACCTAATCCTAACTCTAACCCAAACTTTAACCCTATACCTAACGCTATTAAACCCCAATCTTTACTCTAACCTCATCACTAACCAGAATTTAGCCGGGGGTTAATTGTCCTCGGGAGCGGGGTAATTGCCCTGATACGCCAATGAAATATCTACATTCTAAGTCAAGCATAAATTCTACCCCCCCCCCAAAAAAAAAAAAAAAATAATAATAAATAAATAAATAAATAAATAAATAAATAAATAAATAAAATAAAATAAAATGAAATAAAATAACCCTAATCCTAATCCTCACATCAAACTAAACCTAAAACCCTAGCACAACCCTAACCCTAACTCTAAATCCTCGAGAAAATAAGACCGGAGCAATATTGTCACTCGAGCATATTGTGTCACCGTTGAGTATACCACGACACTATCGACACTAGGCAAAATTATAGGTTTGTTGCTGTTGTTTGTTAGTTTTGCTTTGTTTTTGTTTTGCTTTGTGCGTTGTTGTTGTTGTTGTTTGCATCACGTATTAAATCAACGACTACAATTATCAGTGGGAAATTAATTTGCTCGTTCATTGAATGAATTCGAACCACTCTGGAATCTCACATGTATAATACGAGATGCAAACCAACATTGCAGGCAGTTGGTGCTGTTGATAATTTTCTGCTCAGTGAAGTTGTAGGACGATGGGATGTTGACGCATGTCACTGTGTGGGAATCTCAACTGCCAATTGGACCAATATTTTAAAAGTAAGACTTTAAAAATCGGGAGGAAATTTCACTTTGGTTGAGAAAATTATGGTATTGTTATTGTTATAGTATACCTTGCCGTGTTTTGTTTTGTTTTGTTTTCTTTTCTTTTCTTTCTCTTACAACGTAGACCGATTTTGCACACTACATTGACTCTTTCACCAAGAGCCCTTTTCATCTTTTTTGTTTTTCTGAGGAACTATGGTAACTAGACCATTGAAATACAAAAATCTTGAAACGTGCTGCAACTCTGTCTACCACTAGTATGTCGAGGCATCGCAAAGTTCCCTCCGCAAATTCATATATATATTCACCATATCACAAAACGCGCAATACAGCCTCCGTCTGTTGGATCTCAAACAAAAATTTCCAAGTAGCATCACGTGGGAGCAATGGCGTCCGCTTGGTAAGGAGCGCCCTTAGTGCCCCCGAGACATCGAATATTGGGTTGGTGTCTTGCGGGGCGACCTATAACTTGTGTCGCAAGGCTTTAGTGTCCTTTTGTGTACGACTGAATTATTCTAGGACAAGACAAACATGATGTAAGTTTATAGTTATAATTTATAGTGCATACTTCATCCTTTCAAAAAAGTATATCCATGATTGCCCATTGTACTTAAACATCTTAGCGGTATTCAGTTGTCTTTTCTTTAGGCTATCACGCGAGTTGCCATGGCCTATCTGACTCAAGGATATTTTTGCCAATGTTTAGAATTCAATCCATTAGCTCTTGATTAAATAAACATGTCGGTTGTTATTTTTTCTTTCATTTTAATGGTGATAGGTGGAGTACATGGAAAAGAATAGACATTTAATCTATATGACAAGCGGCCTCCCCGTGCCCTATAGGTAAAGCGGAGGAATGGAAAAAAAAATAACACACAACTACTTTCACAATTACTCTTCACTCGGCCTTCCCCTGTATGATTGTTGTACAGGAATAACTCTCAGATTTATGACGTCATAAACAAACAAACAGACATGATACATTTGTAATTCTATCTTTATTGGGAGCTTCACTTTGTTTTAAACATATGAATCTTCGTATCACAATGACATACGTACTTTACTTGACATGAAACTTGTGAGTAGAGTGACATTTTGTTCTATATTCGACCATTGAATTGCTATGAAATATGACACCTGACATCCCAAACAAACAATCGTGACCATAAGGATTTTCTTTCAAATTTCGTTCAAAGTAATATCATTTTTTATCGCAGTGATTTTCCCACCTATACCGATGCACACTGGGTGTTTCGTTTGCAGTGAGGAACAGAACAGAATGTAATGGATTGTTGAAATATTTTGATCATTATGTAATAGAAACTACGTATTGATTTCGACATGCGATCTATATTATACTGGCAATAATGTGTTGCATCTTCATTTCATGTCGCTGCAGATTTTCAGTCTCTTTTGCGAGCTATTACACCAGTAGCATAAAAGGACATCTTACAAAGTATTATACTGGGTATGTACCTCCGGCATCAGCGCGTATTGAATTCCATAATAAAAAGAAAAAGGGAATACAATCATCCCAAATCAACTTAAAATTGGTCTTCGAGCACTTTCCCGTGGAGTCCATGGAGTACTAAACGTTGTGTCTATTTTGGTCTGACAGAGACTGCGTAGATGGACTATTATCTATTGAAAAAGCCCACAATAAACAATTTTTTATCAGTGCTGAGAACCCTTCGTCCAGGTTTCGGCCGGCAGATATGGCTCGCCGTCGGCTGTTTTGATCTGGACGTCTTCCTTTCCGTACCATTCTTTATTTTTCCAAAGAATCGTGACGTTATTTCGAAAATGAAAATTCTCTCGCTATTTCTATTGCGCTGTGTTGCTGATTGCTTCTTGCTTGCTTCCTGGCTGCTCGCTAAATACCGATGACAAAATAGTTGAGCAATTACATTAACCACTCACCATACACGTCATATCTTTCTCGCGATGTTGTCTTGGAAATTTTGCTATGTGTATCAAGCTGCCCCTCTGGTGACGAGGAACTAGAATCTGGAGGAGAATACTAAGAGAGTGGATCAGTAAACAAGCCTTGGAAAGGGGGGTTGGAGTCCAATCAATTTTTGCACGCACTCGTGACGAGAATAGTATCACTGATCGGAAAAAAAAAAAAAATCCTCTGCGTTGTAGGGGAAATTCCACACTTTGATTTTTTTTTTTGTACAAACGGCACCGTTTAAAAATAGACATATTTTTATTCAAATCAAACTGTCTTTTGCTGGGTTTTTCCCCCAAAACTGTTTGACCCATAAAACACACAACCAAGGTTCCTGACGTGAAGGTGACATCTAAGTGTTGCCATAAATACTCCCTAGAGTGTATAGGACAATCTGCCAGTGTCAGTTCAAATTTAGAAATCCGTCAAATAGACAGATGAGCAAATCATTAACCTGCAAGTTTACAGATTGACATTGTAGAATATGGGTCAATTGCCTATTTTCCTCTTCACTTTTTAAGAATTGTGTAGGTTGTTTTTTTCCTCAATAAACATCCGAGCGAAATACGTTAAAACCATTTAACATGTTTAAACGGTACAGTACTGGTTGAGGTGAGAATTCAGTTGGAACTTTTTGTGAGATACTTACAAATCACTTTATGAAATGTTAAAAAAGCATACTATTGTAACAGGAATTCAAAGTTTATTTTTTGAAAATTGGTTTTGAAATGGCGGAGATATTCAAAGACAAAGTAAAACAAAGCGACCCTAATAAAAGGTGGGTCCTACCTTTATAGGACCACTTTGTTTGGGATATTTTAGCCATTTCAAATCCAATTTTCATCATATAAACGTCATAAGATAATATTCTTTATAGAATTATGTGAGGTTTTTTTTCCTATTTCATAAGAGGTTTCTTATTATCTAAAAAAAAGTCATCATCAAAATATGTTGGTAATCTCAAACCCAATCTCAATCGAAACTGTACCATCCCTTTAATCCCCTATCTCATTATTAAAGTACATTTACAGCATGTTCACATGCAACACTTAATCAATGGTCATTACATCTTCACTTCAAGGTAATCTCAGTCATATTCAGTGAACAAACGCAAAACTTACGGCCGGCGTGGGGTAATGCAATAATCAATACGCAGTTCTATTTATCGACGGTCATGATAGCTAAGGTATACTCTCTTTATCTGATCTGTCTGTCTTTCTATATATCTATTCTATCTTTTCCACCCTTTTTTACTTTCTCTGCATCCATGCCGTAACATAGTGGTGCACGTGTTCCCCGAAGTCGTGTTTGACTCGTGACGTAAGCAGAGCTATGCCAGGCAGTGCCCATGGGTCTGGATCGAATTAAAACATGGAACAAGTATGGCCAGAATTAAGGCTGACGGTTCGACACCCAGGGCCTTCAAAGTAGAAACGATTGAGGGGGAGCCATCTAGTGATTTGCTCAATCATTAACAATCATTGATTGTTATTGTGACATCATGCTATGACGTCACATCTGCTCAAAAACCACACTTCTTGATGCGCCCTCTGTAGAGGAGTTTTGTCTATTTGTCGACTTGAAGCCATCTCTGCTTACAGTGCACATACAGCGTACTTGTCTTGCTGTATGAGTTTTGCTTGAGACAAGATAAACTCATAGTGAACAAAATTAGTAGTAGTCATCCCTTTATTCTACGGCATATACAACTTGCTCATCCTTGCGAAATAAGAGAATCAACTTCCTAGGGCATATAAAAAGCGATGGAAAAATCATTGTGTTCCTATAACAGTCACTCTTAAATGCTAAGCGGATAGACAAAGTTAAAGTTAAAATTTTCCATTTGATGAGACAAAATTCCTATCAGACTTATTAATGTATAGCTTCAATGTCTGCATGTATAAGTCAAGCCAATCGGAGAAAAGAACGAAATGTGGCACATTCAAGTTGTACTAGATTTCATATTTCAGTCTGTGCGCTCATCGGCAGATTGAACAGCTTTCAAAGACTTCCTTGTCAAAATTGGGTTTTAATGAAGCAGTCGTCGAAACCAAGGAATACTCTACCCTTGCTTTTGACCTTTTGAACTGGTGGATAGACTGTCCCCTATTCACCGATTCCATATTCATCAGCGTCGTCTGATTCCGTGTATACAATACGGCGCAATACTGCCTTCCCCTCTGTTGGAGTGTACTTCCCAGGGGACGAACATCGTCCGTTTACTTAAGAGTTTAAAAAAGGGACCTCGGACGTCAAATGATTAAAGAATATGACAAATCCCTGAGCTTAATTGGAGTAGAGGCGCTGGTAAATGGGTCTTTATAGTGTGGCTGACCCGCTCTAGCAACGAATATGATTCATATCCAGAGCATTATAACACATGAGTAAGTACTTGTGTATCTCTGCAACTCTTAGCGCCAAATCTTGATTGATAAAGGCATTTTACCATGCGCGCTAGCCGCAAGATGTTTTAGTTATTTTCAATAGACACCAAGGTCACATTTGAGCTGGATGCGGCGACAGTACAGCAAACAAGCCGAGAAAAAAAATGCTACTTAAACAAGTTCGTATTTTCTTTCCTTTCTTTTTCTCTTCTTTCGGTGCTTTAATTGATATTGATCCTTTCTGCAGGCATTCTGCAAGTTATGCTGTAATGCTGTTTATTCATGGGAGTCAAATTTATATTATGGGTCTTTTTTTTTAAAACAATGATAATGACGATGATGATAATTTTGATGGTATAATGATAAGAATGATTAACATCATTATGATAAATATGAAAATGATAGTAATAAAATAACGTTAACAATTATGAAATAATAATGATATAATAATAATAATAATAATAATAATAATAATAATAATAATATAAAAAATAATACTAATAATAATCATCATCATCATCTACTTACTCATACACCGTTTATTGGATAAAACGTGGTTTAAATATCTTATAAAAGGATGACTTCGAATGAATCTACAACAAGAAATATAACTCTTGAATTTCTAATAAGATTACTATTTGTACGAAATGAATCTTTCTAGTGCAAAAAAATATCTAAAAGTACAAGATAAATGAACGGGTTCTTAAAACTCTCCTAAAAGTTTCTTAAAGGTATTGCTTACCATTGTTAGCAGTGATTTAGAAATTAGAATTATTAAATTAGAAAAAAAAAGAATTATCACATTTGATGCATATGTTTAGGTCAGTTGTATCACACAATATCCCAATACCATATAAAAACTCGCAATAAAGCCTGAAAACCAAGGAGATATCACTATTTTCTACATTAATCATAACTGTAGGCGGTTTATCCCAGATACAATATTATAACTATCGTTCACATTCTGTATATTTAACACTACTTAGCATTGATTATACTGATTAACGTTTTTACATTAGTTGTTTCTAACCCTAACTCACATATTTTTATAACTATTTTGAAGCACTAAAGCTGGGTTTTTTGTTTCATAAGCAAATGATAAACCATGTCTGTAAAATTGATCTTGACGGATTGGAAGGGGTAGAATATTCCAAAGTCTAGAGGGATGTTCTCTGTAAACACCCATTCTATTAGCTCTGAAAGCATCTAAATTTATATCTTTGGGTTCATATTTAGTCATCCGGGTAATATAAAAACTGCATACATGTCAGGTATGATATTTTCAACGCTGAGGCTAATCTTGAAAACCATAAACCTGTGTCGTCTTTTCTTCATCTCTTCTTTTACCTATCAACGACGCTCTTATTCAGCAGCACCTTAAGATATGTTTTGAAAACCAAAATTTGGGGTTACCTACTTTTCGAGCCCGAGGAGGGATTACATATACAGCTTTTTGATCAATTCATGTCATAGGTGTAATGACTCCTGTCCAGAAATAGCCACGTTGACCCCTCGCAACGATGTATAGGTATAATTCTGGACGCCTTCCATTTAGCGAGATTGGAAACTGTGGCTGGAGGACGAGCTTAGGAATCCCGCCGATCTTAATAGATTACTTGACGAAGATGTCTGCGCCATCCAATCTGGTATCTTTCGATCGCACACCTCACGCTCCATCCACGAGTCACCAATGCTAGCCCGACATTAAGATTTTCACTTTTTCAATGAGCTTGACCCCGTCGGCTATTTCGTAGATGCAGTTCGAAATCTCCCTCACCCTCCCCCTCGTAATAATCAATGCGTACGTACATTCAGATCCATGAAAATGATGTGAGCATAACACGTAGGATACGGGCTTCCGCAAAGAGTAAGTAGTACAGGCGTGCTCAGTTCACTGGCGTCGGTTCGGGCCCGGCTCACCCGTGGCGCTCGAAATATCACCTTAATTTAGACTCTTAAGGAATAATCACTTTAGCGGACAGATTTATCGCTGGGCTTCCGATAAGATATTCCGAGATGCTTTGAGGTGGCCTCATCGTCAAATAAAAAGGGAACTTTCGGCTGGTGAAACTCGTCCCGATAAAAAATCCAAATTAACTATTAAAATCACCCATTTCATTATTAATTCCATTGTAAAGCGCATCTGAACATGCATGCATAATTATGGAAAATGCGTTAAATAGATATAATTAAAAATGATTATTATTATTATTATTACTACTACTATCATTATTATTGTTGTTGTTGTTATTATTATTATCATTATTATTATTATTATTATTATTATTATTATTACTACTATCATTATCATTATCATCATCCTCATCATTCCTTTGATATAATATAACATACACGATACGCATGTAATGAACTAAAGCATTCTATATAATAGACATGTATAATGATCTTACAAAATATGGAAATGTAGCACTCAATCGATGGAACAAAAGATGGTCGCCCTATTATGTCCATGTAACTGACAAATATGCTTAAGGGAAATTGTAATGATGAATAAAGGCGCCTTGTTACCATTACGTGATTGCTTGCAAGACTTTCTAGTTTGAGGCTTTGACGTGTCTGACATTCATTATATAGAACGAGCGGATCGGTTTGATCGTAATCATTGGCTGAAAGGTTAGACGGTAAACTGCGATGTTAAAATCTAATACAAGGAATG
The DNA here is from genome assembly GCA_033980235.1 of Diadema setosum. Lineage (NCBI taxonomy): Eukaryota > Metazoa > Echinodermata > Echinoidea > Diadematoida > Diadematidae > Diadema > Diadema setosum. Next base: position 38,869,601 of record CM067061.1, read on the forward strand.
CTTTCGCAAGAGTCCTTAAAATAATCTCTCTGTGGACGTTTCGTCCTGTCAGGAGGGAAAAATACAGTTGTGGTAAACATATTTTTCTTTCCTTGATTGATAACTGTGAACGAAACTGTAAAAGATATTCCCCGGCATTCTAATAGGAATAGCCATTAAAAAAAAAAAAAAAAAAAAAAAAAAAAAAAAAGGTCTACTGGTACTGCATTAGATGATTACCCGTGGAGTCACCAAGCCCGCCGAGGGATTGACATGGATCTTATCCCAAATGCATACCTTAAGGTATGTCGCTGGTACATCAAGGGGAAATACTGTAATCACAACTTAATTTGATTTTGGGCAGTTGTATAATTTTATCTGTCGTTTTCCATGAGAGATTACTATTGGGAAACGGTCGGAAGATGATCATTTTTAGTTGATCCACAATGAAAAAAAAAAAAAACCTCGACCGATGTATTACTTCTTTCAGTTTTGATATTTGTACTGGTAAAATGCAATCTTAATCCCCATAAAAAGGACAAATTAAACAAAAAGACAAGTTGGATTCAACCTTAGATACATGCAGCATGCGTACGCGTCCCATTAACCATCCAAGCTGGCATGGATTACGGATTTTACCCTGGGGTAAATATTCGTTAGAATATGCAATATTGAAATGCATGTATTATCTAAAAAGCTTTCGCAGCTTTATGTTTGTCTGTTTTCTTGCTTTGTTTCGTCTCTCCTTCATTTTCTGTAACTACTTCCACTTCGTTCTCCTGACCTCCCCATTACGAATTAATATCTTAGTCTTTATCCATTTATAATTTTCCACCCGTGAGTCGCACTGTAAAGAGTTGCATTTATCTCAACAGGAAGTGTAATTCGCTGAATAGTTCATACAATTTCCTCCTTCCAAATCTGAAAGAAACCACTTTCCTCCCCGTTTGGTGACAGTGAGAATATTTATCAACACCCTCCACATTCTATTAAACCTGACGGTCACGTGACCCTTAGATGCGGAGATTCCACAAATGTCATGTTTTCGATCCACGGGCAGGCTTGATGAATAAGTTTCTTGTTGGAAGCACGTAGACGCAGTTTCCACCCCTTCTTCCGTCCCACTTATTCAGCGGCGAGGTTGTTACCCTTATTGTGCGTCCATCTTTCGTGAGCTGAGAAGACGTTCTGAAGTCATGCTCAACGAACGCCTACATCCGACGGCAACTTTGGTTACAGGAACAGGGCCATCCATGTCCGCGCGAAAACGCACGATCACAGGTTTCTGCAGATACTATATGGAAATGTTAATGGGCAATCAAATGAATGTGGGACCAGCCCTATTTTTCGTTTCATTGAACTTGTCACGATGGCCCAGAGACTATAACTCGCATTCATCGTTTACTTCACGAGGTCACAGAAAAATAAAGTTATCTAACCACATAACAACGGCTCATTGTTTGTTGTGTGGTTGGTTGGTTTATTTTTCTGAAGTTTAGATGCGCTGCATTCTTTTTCTTTTGTTGTGACAGTCACTTTTAGCGTCCGCAACGTTAAACACTAACTGCCCATGATGTAAATATTGACTGCGTGGAAAAGAGTTAGAAGTAACCATATTTTTTATTTAGTTTCCTGACATGAAATCTTTACAGAACTATGTCATTATCATATGTTTCTCTCATCATGTAATAGTTTACAAGATTGCTTGTGTGTCACTCGCGGCTGTGAGCGGAAGATTACTGTCACAGTATAATCATCATACTGCCCCAGTGGCGATAGCCATTCAGGTACCCGCAATTCCCTCAAATTATGTCACCGTCCGTGCTCCAACAACAACCAAATCGGCAAAAAATATAATTTCACTGGACTAAAAGCAATCATTCCTTCCTATCATCTTTTTCAGTGAGCTTTTAAATGTAGCATTGTTCCCTTATCTACAAAGTCCACAGATGAAACGAATAAGCGATGAAAACAACAGAAATCATATCCGTAGCAATAAGGAGATAGAAAATAAAATTGTGTAGACAACATTGTGAATACCGCAGCTCCTCGCGAGGGCGCGTAAACTCGCAAATTTGTCAATATGTGTTATTTACTTGTTTCAAATTGATAGCGCTTCTGAAGCAGACATGGGATGAAAGTGTTTTGTGCTGGTTAGCGCGGTAACTCAATTAATCTATCCTCGTTTCGTGCCACGGTGGTTTGAATTCAGCCAACGATTATTCCAAGTTACAGCCGCTGTCTGAAAAGTGATGAATTCTAGAAACTATTATATGGACTATTTATTCATTCAGTGCGTGCGAAAGATCATCAGGTAAAACACCCACTTGTGGCGCTGAATTATTCAATACTTCCCCCAGTATCCTATAGGTAGTAATTTGAGCTCTTGACTCGGTTGACTTGTGTCTTGGCTGAGTTTTCGTTCAAGGAGATCGGTATAAGTCGTTGCCTTTTCTATTCTTTTTTTTTTCTGTGAATAGGTGAGTCCTTGATGGTGTAGTATCATCTTTGTGTGTGTGTGTGTGTGTGTGTGTGTGTGTTTAATATAAGTATTTTATATCACTTGAATGGTAATGCAGAAATACCATTGAAAAAAGAGTGTGTGACTGTGAGTGTGTCTGTGTGTAATCTGTACATGCAATTATGCATATTCCAGTGATTCCCGTTGTAAGTGATACTTGATGTGTGTTTACGCCTTTGATAACGAAAGTAGATTCCTTGTAATAATGCCATGCTATGCTTTACAATATTTTATTTTAGTTTATCTTTGTTTTGTTGTGGTTTGAGTTACTGTATTTATCACCTGCTCGTTGTCAAGTGTTTTCCACAGCCAACTTTCCAGAACGTTTTTCAAAGCTTCCACACCCAGAGAACATGGGCATGTTTGAACATCAGGCACCTACATCAGGTACCTACATTTTCACTCCTGGTCATTCACAACGTAATGCAACATAACGGGACGAACAAGCCGAATGAGTTGTGCTGGAATTAGTACATTATTATCATTTTAATATTTACACCTTTTCTGTGAGTTAATGTTTTATCTATGTTTCCTACAATCCATTTTCGTCACTCCATGGGTAAGAGACTGAAAGCCATGCTAACAAATTCTGTTTGATAAACATCACCCTTAAAATAGACCAAAGACCAATGTGCTGTCATTCAAAGGAGACAAAAATGGGAAAATATGAAATAAAAGCCTGTCACTTGCCTATAGGGGGGAAATCATAAATGACAATAAAATAATCATCCTTGTGGTCATTCTAAAAATACGCCGATGATCTCACTGTATACGTATGTCTATGCTACCCCAACCTGCTGATATTGATGGCATGTCTCTAATCAAGCGGCTTTTATGCGCAAAATGTCACCATGCGATGGCAATGTTGACATTTAGTTCACTTCCTGAACGTGAATGGAGAGCAATTATATACGATGACTGCCGCATAATTAGAATTACTTTGTTAACTAGGAACGATTATCCGTCTAATGGTGGTGATATTTCTCCTATATCCGTGCGGCGCTCTGCGATACAATGGATTTCAATTTTAAGAACAGACGGCTGACCTCATATTGCGTCTTTTTTCTATATCTTCCATGACCATAAACATAAGGGTTACTGTAAAAAAAAAACAAAAAAAAAACAGCTCTTAAGGTTTTGATTTCAAATGGAAATTTCAAAACGTTACATCTTTGTTTCTTATAAAAGTATTTTCGCAGAAATTCATATATATATATATATATATATATATATATATATATATATATATATATATATTATAAGTCTTTGAAAAGTCGTTCATGATATCGGCTGTTTTATTTCAGAATAGGTAAGCAAGTTGCAGTATATGATGGAAAGCATAATCATTGGTAACGACGACTGCTGTTTCAGACGATTTCTGCTTCATCCCCCCCCCCAAAAAAAAAAAAAGAAAACCTCTAGATATTGGCGCACGGATCGGGTGGGGCGTCCTTGTGCATTTTGTGATAGATAGACGTTTTTTATTTAAACATAATATTGATCATACAATAATAAATTTCCCTGTGCGGTTCCTCGAGACGGGCGATAACTATTGTGTTGTAAAAACCATCACGTCACAATTGCATCAATTTTGGAGAAAATTTTACCAAAACTCACTCCAACGCGTCGACTTACAAAAATGGTTAGTAGTACTCCCCCTTACAATGTTACTCTAGAATTCTTCTTCCACTTGCAGTGTTTGACGGAGTTGAGGCATTATTGACGCTGATGTAAACGAGTGTATCCTTCCAAGTACATTAACCACTGTGCCCTCCCTCTCCCACCACTCCACAAAAATAAGGTCGTTTACAGTGACTGAAATGAAAAGTCATTTCTAATTCCTTCCGATTTGACCGGGGAATCCAGATGAAGAAAGCCTTTCACCATAAAGTCGGCTATAAACATCTGGCAAAAAGCAGACGAAATTCATTGTGATGCTTTCCATGAAAACTGACAGTACCGACTTCTCTGAGCCGCGTTGTCTGTCTGCAATGACCGCCTACATTTCAATTTTCGTTTACTCGCTTCGAACTTTTTGTTATGCCTATCAGTGATTCATTGTGTACTTTCTATACTTGACGATGTTCTATCTTGTATCAGTTATAGGTACCATCAAATCGACTGAGATTTGATATTGACTCATGTCGGAAAAATGTATCTCCCTTCTAAAATCCTTCGTTCCTTTCTCTAGCCCACTCTCTATCTCTCTCTCTCTCTCACTCACACTTTTTTTCTTTAAATGAAATTGATTATTGCAAATTTTGATAACAATTCCTAATGTTTACATAATCAGGCATGACTTGGGAACAATGCCAAAATTATTTTAGACATTTACAGCAGGTGCTAAGTTTTAAACGTTAAACTCGGGTTTACTCGAGCGGAGAATAACAGCGTTGTCATTGAGGGTTTTATTCATGCTCGAGGACTATTGAGTTGTATAAAGTGAACATCATTTTGTAACTCGAAATCATGGCGTTCGAGAAGAAGAGACAGTGAAAATACTGTACAGCGCTGTCAATCATTGCTCGTATGTCATGCAGATTTATTCATTTAAGCCCTCCCTTCTGGTTCATGAATCCGAGATCGACCTGTTAATGTCGTCAATGTAGGTGAATCGATGTAAGAAATACATCGAATTTAAATCTCCTTGATTTTTTCTTTCCTTTTGAAGGGGCTTTGAGATTGGTGGAGGGTTTGATTTGCGATTCTAGGATATCAACTTCTCTTTTCTTTCTTTTGATCTTATGTGCAATCGAGGACAGGGATAGACAAAAGAATCCAGGATTCATTCTTTCCATTAGCAAGGATGCCAGCAATTATCTGTACTAATGGCGGCCAACAAACGCCCACTCCGGATTTTGAAGAAGATTAAGTGCTCGTGATAAAAGCTGTATTCTCTGCGTTGAATTATTACAAAGATCATGGCATTGATAGTAACAGGTCGTGTAGGCGCTAAAAAAAAGAGAGAGAAAAAAAAAGAAAAAAGGGAGAATAATGCCATTAAAGGAGCCGGAGAGGGTTTAAACTTTTTTTTCTCCTGCAATAATATCTTTTTTCTTTTATTTTTTGTGATGATGCAATCTATATATCTATGTTTGATTCCTTGTCCAGGTCCGGAGACAAGCGATATAATGCGTCACCATAACAATTACGAACAACTGGATGACTTTACACCCTATTCTGTTTAGGGTTTTATTGATGTGCCGTTGTTGTTGTTGTTGTTGTTGTTGTTGTTGTTGTTGTTGTTGTTGTTGTTGTTGTTGTCGTTGTCGTCGTCGTCGTCGTCGTTGTTGTTATTGTTGTCGTTGTCGTTATTATTGATCGGTCAAATGACGCATATGCCATTATACATTACGCAAGTTCGCGACATATAAAGACTGTCGGGGAAATCAAAACAGTGTATTCTCGACCAAAATGCGATATGAAAGCTTCCGGACTGGAGAGCGACTGACCACTTCAGGGGTCACGGGTGTCCACTCGATGTGGAAGGAAACAGGAGCCGCTGTAACGTGACTGGAATGAAGGGATGGGGGTGACACAGATAGCAATTGTACTTCAGATTAGGTGCTGCTTCATTTGTGATTTGCTTTCATTATAAAACTGGTGAGAAAATTTACATCTTGCCGCGGGATGAGTAGGAGACCTCTAATGGATTAACTCATTATTTGCCAGTAAATATGTTATGTTGGGTCTCCTCCATACACATTGATACAAACAATAGAATAACTCATCAAGGCACATTAACAGTTAAACTGCTATTGCCATGGCTAAACAAGCTTCATGGTAATCATTTCTTATACTCGTCTGAGTTTCAATTTCAAGGATAAAAGTTATCCCTTCGATTGGCAGCTAGAGCCTACACTATAATATAAGAACCGCTAAAACGAAGAGGGGGAGGGTAGGGGAGGGGTGGGGACTGCAGCTCCCATCCCCCCCCCCCCACACACACACACACTCACTAAAAAAATAAAAAAAAAGAACAACGTTCCGCTCCCACTGCAGAAGGTACTAAATACGCTTTACACACTGTTAAAGATCTTGCGTCTGCTCCTTTTCTTCATCGTCGCCATTATTACTGCCAGGAATACACCTGCACAACTGCGGAGGTCAATTAGACAGTTATCGCAGCGTCGGTTAAGCTCCTAAGAGGGGGATGACGCAAATTCTAAATGCTGTGTGTTTCATATACGACCAACCATCAACTATTCGTCGACGTTTGATAACGCTGGGCACACTCTAGCGCCACGCCGTCGCTTCGAACCGTCCCCTGGGAAGCTGGGAGGAGTTGGGAATCAAATGCCGCCTTTCTCAGTCACGGCTGCCTGAAGTACGGTCAAGGGAAAGATTCAACGGCCTAAAAAAGGGGGCAACTATTTATATACTGCAGATGTGCCAGGATAACAGTTCGCAGTGGCAGAAACTATCAATGACAGTCATGCGTAATGATGCAAATTTCCGTTTATATACTGACACGACCAGAAAGCTTTCCGAAGCTCCGCTATGGATCTCTAGGCCGAGTATCTTAGGAAGGTTTCCGAAAGTGGGTGTAATTTTTTTTTTCTAATTAAAATGCAAAAAAGAAAAGTGAGACGTGGACTTCTCTTCTTCTTTTCCGTATATTTTTCAGCAGTACATTTGTGAACTCGTTTTGATAGTCTTGGCCAAATACGTTTCAATTGGGCTTAAATCTGAATGCTTGCGCTAATGATAGCAATGTTTTGAAATGTTTTTATTTTTTTCTTTAATTATCTGTACTATTTTCATGACCTTAAAGTATTTCGTTACAGAGTGATCTAAATGCGAGTTGCTTATTTCCGAGGAATAAAGTCGTCAAAATGCATGCAGTGTTACACTGTAAATGCCCTCAAATTTACACGCACACACGCACACACACACACACACACACACACACACACACACACACATACATACAAAAGCACCACAAGAACAAATAACGGTTCTCCTCAAGATCGCTTTCATCACATTAGCAAACATATCTGAAAGTGGTTAAAAAGGTCTCTGGTTGGATGACGCTTTCCATGCGTGATAATTGTTTACAAGTTTCAACATCGAACGCCATGTCTGGAGGTTGCCCAATTAGCTATACGCACGTCACTTCCCTAATTGGTAGTATGTGTAGGCCTCAGCTCAACATGAAATTTCAAAGTCAACCAGGGGAAGTGTTTTAATGTCTTAATGGAAGTATCACTAAGTGATTGGAACACCATGCGAGCTTCATAAACAAGGTAAATAAGGGCCCCCATACATTTTTTTTTTGGGGGGGGGGGGGGGGAGGAGGGGGGTGGAACAACCTTTGTTTAAATATTAGTTTTCACCTTCTTACGTCATGTGAAAATGAAAACGGATTGATAGATGAAGAGCCATGGTCGATACGCTTGTATCTCTTATACAACAATTTCTTAAAAACACCTTTCCGTGGCTAGGCTTGTGTCCACGCTTGATATTGTTATCCCTTTCAGAAGGGAATCCCTTGTTAATAATCATCATTGTAGTTTTCAAAGCATGTAAGATTTTAGTAAGAATAAGGATATTTTCTGGGAGGAGTTCTTAATAACAAAGATCTATTGGTAACCGAAAGCTTAGATATCTTATGATCAGCGATATTCACGTTCCTGAGCTCAGCTGCGCTTTTTCTGTAAAAAAAAAAAAGAAAAAGAAGACAAACATTGTCTAGAGGCCCACACCCGCACACACATACAAGAACAATCGAAAATAAGGGCTGTGTCTCATGATATGTCTCAAGGATAAAGTATCATAATTGTCCGTTATTAACAGCCGGCGCCATTTGCAAAGACAATAGATGGTTTGCGCGAAAAAAAAATGCATACAATGTGTGTATCTTGTTTCATTTCAAAATCATAGCAAAGATATGCAAACTATTGGATACCATAATAGATGTTTTCGAGACAAGGAAAGACTATTTCGGAATACGAAATGACAAACTGATCCAAATAAAATTGCCAATTGAGTCGATAAAAAAAATGATCTCATTTTGAAATTGCTGATACGCAACTTGATTCTCCTTTTTAGCATATGCATTTTTTTTTCCTAAACCAAACAGAAATATTTGAATTGGTGTTTGTGCATGCCACAGCAGTCTTTTATGTTCTGCCGTTATTTCGCACAGTTTGCGCGATTCGCACAGGCGCCATTTTGCCATGCATGGTTTTCTGAGACAAATATTTTCCAAGACAAAGCGGACCATTATACCTTTCTACGCACGGTTAGTAGCGACACAAATAAACATGTTCTTGCATAATGCTTTTTTGCTTAATGATTGTCTTGATTCAATCTCGATGCAAGGTTAGTCATGTAATTCTCATTTATCAAAGCATGTAATTACTTAATTTCTGGTGTGTGTTTTGTTTTCTTCAACAAAATGCATCCGTCGATGATTGAGCACAAAACGATGCTCTCATATCCTCCTGGAATTCAATCTTCAACAGATCGTTTATTTCATCTGTTCTAAATCCTAGGGGTATGTCATGTATCACATTACCTGCAATGAGCAATGAGATCATTTCATTTGAATTGTCCTCCAGGTCCGTTTTATTTTTTTCTTTTAACAGACAATCGGCTACATCACAGTGATTTTCTTTTAATTTGGTGGAGATCTTTGACGAACAAAATGCGGGGGCAACTTTGAGCGTAATGTTGCCTCCTACGCATGCTGTAGCGGTCACTGTACTCATCAGACTGTGATCTGTGTATATACACAGTACTATTACAGGTTATTTTCACAATAAAGACTGGCAGTGTATTCGATTGTGAATAGTTTACGTTCCTGTTTCAATTTCAGCTTGACTTTGTTTCTGCATTTTTCCTTGAAAATCATACATGGATTAACAATATACGTTCGAATTTGAACAAAATGTTTCATTTATAATGAATTAATTCACAGTAAAAATCACGATGATCTTTAAAGTGTTGAGAAATTAAAAAAAAAAATACATTGAAGTCAAAGAAGTCAACAATGCACTAATGTGCCATCTCAGGCAGGTGCACCCTCAGAAAAAAAAAAAAACACACACAAGAAAAAAAAAACAATTGGGCAATTTGTCATTTCACCTTGTTTTATGCTGGGAATGTGATGTAATAGACATCGGTGTTCATTCCGTTTTAAAATGAATTCAGTAAAGACTTAGGTACAGGTTGAGAGGAGGCTCGTGATGATATCATATCACTTTATTCAATTCGCATACTAATCAAATATGATCGCTATGAGTAAAAACGTGAAATTTTAAGATTTTTTAATGTCCTACTTTCGTAACAATTCAATATCGCTCTATTTTATTCAGTTGGCTTCATCAAAATCAAATTACACAAAGGGTATTTTCTTCTCTTAGGAGATGGGTGGGGTTAACAAGAATTTACACACAATGGAAACAATAATTGATGGCTGTGTGGCAGGTACCATGCGAGGTTTATATGGCTAATATGGAAGCAGTTGTGAGTATATAAGTTGTCATAGTTACTGTAAGCATTTTCATCCGAAGCACATAGAAACATCTGTACGGAAAGAATCTCGGACGTTACTTTTGATATTCTCAATCATGAGACACGTTGCGAGAAGAAAAAAAACGATAATAATAAGACACAATTCAACCTCTTGTATAGCCTTCTTACTTGTCCGATTTCTCACATGGCTGTACCTTTCTATAGGCCTACTCATGACCATTGTCGAATATATATATATATATATATATATATATATACATATATATATTGGTTATGGTACGCTTCAATTAAAATTTTCGTTCTCACCTGCCCAACTCATTATCTCATGGTACTCTATTATATTACAATTTGTCATGGAGGATAAAAAAAAAAGTATATAACACATAACAGCTGGGCTTCTGTATTATGCTGTTTGGTTCTTTCAGACGTCTTTCGCCGACTCATTATACCTTTGGGGTGAAGATGAACATCGATTCATTCCTAAAATTGAAATGGGGGATAGGGGAAAAAATCATTCACTCGTGTCTATTAATAGAAATCTTGGCTCCATTTAGCTATCGATGCAAAGGGCGTTTTTGGCGTCGAAATCAATGTCTCTTTGCAGCTCAGTGAAGCGCAATTTTTACCATGCTAGACGTCAGAATTCATTGATATTTCTGTTGACATAGAAACCAATTGAATTACTCAGTCGGTTGGCCCGAGGCGTAAATACGGTGTCCTTAAAAGGAAGATTTAACGGGAGGAAAAAAAAAGAAAAACCAAAGTCCTTAGTGCGTTCCGTTGATTTGCTGCAGAATCTCTCTTTGAACTGACGTCTTGTCCTTTTTTTTTTTTGTGCAGAGAAAAGGAAGGGGGTGATGTTCACAGCGCATTTTTTTTTTCTCGAGACAAAAAGAAACATTTATCTATAACCTTGTATGGATTTATTGAAACAAAGAGATATTGTTATTATTTATCGCTTTCTAAAAAGGTATGGTGCATCCCATTATCACAGGATCTTAATTTTACCGTCAATGCCATAATTTCGCAGTTTCAATGTAGCTTCAGTCATAGGTGAAATTGGAATGATGTATATTGTATTCATGTGTGCTTGGGTCATTCTTTACATACATATTTTTTGACATTGTAACCTTTTTTAGAGCAACTTTAAAATACCACTGGCATTGTATGTTTATAGCGTAACTGAATATGTTACTAACATCTTTATTATTACTATTTTGTTGTTGTTTCTTATCATTATCAACCGGTAAAGCGTTTTGATATAGGAAAAAAGATTAGCCATTATGATAGGTGAGTCATTTTTTATGACTGTGTTGAGATACGCAGAGGTATATAATCACTTTGTGATGAGCAGTGGATACCGGCAAGTTTGAATGACAGATGGGACATACAGATTAACTCTGGCTGCGTTTTATATCTAACTTGAGAGAGAGAATCGCGTTTCAAAACGCGTTTGGAACGGTGTTTGCAAACGTGGTTTGAAACGCGATTCTCGGAGAACATTGCATGCAGTTTTTGATAGGCATTATGCCCTGGCACACTAATGCTTTCAAAACTGCTAAGTGATAAAAACAAGTATGAAAAACAGTTTCTTATCCGTTTTGAAGCTGATACAGCTATATACATTTTCTCCTTTTCTGTCAACATGGCGAAACTTTTTAACGTGCGTCCGTAAAGAGATTAGCAAGCTTTATGTGCGACGCGAACGTTAAGACGACGCTATTAGACCAAGAATGGTGTTCTGCACATGAGCGAGACAGCTGTTGTCCAACACGGGAGGAGGCGTCGTCTGAGCGTTTGCGTCGCAGATTTAAAGCTCGCTGTTATGTGGGAGTTGACATCGCTGAATTTTCCTGCCTGTTTCTTACTGGGGGGGGGGGGGGGATATTGCATCAGATCTGCACAACATCAGAAATAAATTACCCCCCTCCCTTAAAAAAATAATAATAAATAGATAAATAAATACAAATAAACTAAAAATACATAAATAAATAAAGAAAAAAGAAACTTTAATCTTCTCAAATGTGTGATCAAGTTACGAATCAGTTTAAAGATTTAGCAGGAGAGAGGATTTTGGAAATTCCTCAAACAAATACACACATAAAATATGAATACCTATATGCGTGAGCGTGTATAAAGAACAATATTATAACTAAATATAAAGAACAATATCAAAACTATTTGTTCACTGTAGAGTTATCATTTCTTAAAAAACAGATTTTGGGTAAAATTATGTGGTTTTGCTTTCTTTTACTCCTAAACACTGTACGCTGTATCTCTTCTCTTCTTTCGAATTGTTCCTATTTGGGTATTCCCTGTTTTGTCCAAATTTCGTTTCTGTCTTGTTTATATTCCCCTTGTCCTCTTCGCTCAAATGACATTGCAAGTACTCTGAATTTCACGTTATTTATTTTCGTGTGTATGTGTTTCATTCCTTCAGTGAAAAATAAGGGAGAACTGTTACAAAGCATGTACAGAATGCCCAGAGGCCGTTATCCAGGTCAAGCAATTTGCTCATCGGTAACGGTTTCCTCCACTGATATACTTTGAGATAGACCACGAAATATATCTACGTATACAATTTACTTAATTTTCTATTGTTTTATGAGTACTCTTGTTCTTATTTTCATGTGAAAACTTTGAATCGTCATACTGATTTCTTTCTTACAAGTGGAGAAATAAAACAAGCTGAAACCTAAAAAGGCCTCACATGGGAACACACAGAACTTTACGGAACACAGGCAATGGATAGATATGTTATAAATATATATACAGTATGACCAAATTGCTCCTATAAGTTCTGATTTCCTTGATCTATCCGGAGTACGAACTAACACATTGACACGTTGCGTCCTATTTAATATTTCTTCTCTAATATTCGCATGGAGACACCCTCCTCCACCCAGTTTGAACTGAACTGAGAAAAAAAAAATGCCATGAAATCAATACCAAATGCGCATGTGCGACACTCGATATCCTTCTGGTAATAATAATTGTTCTATATCCATAATAATTATCCACAGGTTATTCTTCAACCCCAGCAACCCTCAGGAGCCAGTGAGATGGATAAAAATAATTGTTCGCCAGCAGAGCAGAAAAGTTGCCCGCAGAACTGGCCCGTTCGGAAACCGGAAGAATAAGCGTACGGCTCATGTAAGTTGAATTTACTTGACAAGCACTTCTGCGTCCCTGGAAGGCGTAGAAGTGAAGCTATGTACCCTCCACCTCTAACCATGCCCCTACCCTCAACTTCATCTGTTGCATTTTGTTTTTGTCTAGCCAGTTGCCTTATGAATTATATATATATAATCCGTTTTCAGGAGATAACACAAACGTTTTACGTTGGAGATGAAATAAGACTCATTCTCTCAAAGCCATATATATATATATATATATATATATATATTATATATATATATGTATATATATATATGTGTATATATATATATATGTATAAATCAACAGTTAAAGAAAATAAACAAGTCAATCGTGTTGTAAGGGACACTGATCTGTTAATTTCAATTCACTCCATGAAAAAATGCGTAAGGGAAGAAAATGAAAAAGGAATTTTATGTATACATGATTTATATATACATATATATATATATATATATACATATATTATATATTACATATATATATATATTATATATATGTATATATATGTATATATATACATATATATAAAATATGTAATATATAAATATACACACACATATATATATAAAATATACATGTAGATATATATATATATATATATATATATATATATAAATCATGTATACATAAATTCCTTGTTCATTTTCCTCCCTTTCGCATTTTTTCATGGAGTGAATTGAAATTAACATATCAGTGTCCCTTACAACACGATTGACTTGTTTATTTTCTTTAACTGTTGATTTGTACGTTAAAGTGTAAAGAGTTAAAAGGATTGCTTGAGTCAGAGAAAGAGAGGGGGGGGGGAGGAGAGAGGAAAGGAATGAATTCCCCGCAATCAAACGCCATCGATTGGCGGTCCCATGGAAATACCGTTAAGATTAAATAGCTGGTCTCCAGTGGGAATCGAACCCGGGTCAACATCGTCGAGTTTGACATTAACAAACCCGAATTCAATTATGTGAATGTAAGGGAGAGCTTTCTAACCTTTATACTGTTTTTCTTACTTGTTTGTCTTGTCTTGTCTTTTTTTTTTGTGTGTGCTTTAAACTGTCAAAATAAATTCAAAGATAAAACTCCGAAAGTAGTCACCTCCGTTAAGAAGATTGTGGAGGATAGCGAATGGATTTGTTTCAAAGTCACTGTTTTAATGCAACACTTGCATATGTAACGCCCCCGCTTGTGAGAATAGAATGATCTCTAAGACCACGAAAGAGAAAAATGTGATTCTATTTCTCATTGTCTTCTCCTCGAAAGCATCTTGATCTCAATTTCTCATGAATTTCTCACATCTTCAATTGAAGATTGTACTGCCTATTCGCAAATTCTTGATTGCAAAGGAATAATCAGAAAATGTTACAAAATTACGTGAATTTCGTCATGTAAATGAAAGTTATAGCACGTTTTTTTAAAGAAATATTAGAGATTTGTATCATTTCTCTTCCCAAAGACTTTATTATGAGAAAGATAAACTTTAGACACACGGTTACTGAAACTACACTTAGTCTACAAATCGCATAAGAACAAATTGTATAACGCAAGTCTTAAAGATTAGGATGCTAAACGCATAAAGCTGCTTATAACAATTACACAAACGAACTTACAAATATCTTTTGCTGCTCTAAATATAAGTGTTAAATTGAAATCTTTGCCTCAGTAAAAGGTGAACAGAAGAAATCTGGAAGCATATTAACAGTATCTCAGGGGTAAAATAAAAGTAAACATTGCTGTGCTTAAACAAATGTTTCTCGAAAATTCATAACGGGACATAGTAAACACAACTGTAACTCATATTTTGTTTATGTTGATGAAAAGCTTTCAAATCAATTTTTACCCAGTCTCACTCATTTCAAGAGTTTGATTTATGTCGGAATGTTGAATCCTTTTGTCTAAAAACGTCTTAGGAAATGATAAAAATATCTTTTCTGATCAAAACCTTTAACATCTATAGTGAACCCGATGATTATATATTTTTGTGTCATTAAACAATTTATCAATTGTTGTTGATCCGTTTCATTATATCTTTGATAATATGTCACTTAGTACTTGTGTGTCGTTCTCAGTGAACTAAAAAAAAACCCAAAATAATTCCTTTAAAAAAAAGAGAGGAAATAACCACGAAAGTATTGTAGATCACAGACCTGTTGCTACTATTCTTTTTTTAAGAAAACACCATCAACTTTAAAGCAAATCAAATTAGAAAATAATGATTATAATCATCGAAGAAACTCAAACCATTCATTTTCTTGTCATTCTTGTAACAGTGCATACATGAGTCTCCTAATTGACACATGACATTTAAAGTCTTCCCTCAGGAATGTCCAAAGGTATAAAACTTCTATCCAAATGAGTTATTGTGCTTAGAAAAAGTTGTGCTTAGAAAACAATGCAATAATTTTACCGCACCTCAGCTAATGAAATGAAATATGGGGCAAGACATACAAAACTAACGTAGCAAAACTATGTAAGTAACAAAACGTCAAGAAACTTGATTACTAAGAGTGTTTTTTGCAGTTTATCAAGTTTCATCGAATTAAGTTTGTTCCTACAATGGACTTGTTAGACTGAATAATTTATATAGAATATAATAAGACAGCGTTTTATTCACACTTTCAAAAGTTGTTTTTTTTTCTTGAAAGGATATCATTCAGTGCTGAACATAGTTATTATCTGTTAAATGTCAGTGGCTGTAAAAATGCAGCAAAGTGTCGCCGCTTGTTGACATATTCAGAATTAATGTGTTTCTTTCCTATACCTTCAGTGTTATGGGTAGGTATCAGAAGGGATTTCCCCTACTTCTCCAACTTCTCAATATATGTAAATCTAATTCATGTTTCCTTGACTACCCTGCTTGTTTAAGAGATAATCCTCAAATTCCAGTTGCCCATTTAACAGTTACGACATTTCATTCACTTGACAGATGAAAATGGATTCTATGCAGTTAATTCAGATCTCTAATCAATCAATGCACTTTTTTGCTTCAGAGTACTATCCATGCAACGTATCTTTTAAAAAGCTGTCATTTATTAGGTACACTTATGTTTGTTTTTTTGCTTGTTTTTTCATATTTCTATTTCTCTGCTCCTTTGTATGTGTGTTTATCTTTGCACGTGAAAATATAGTATTTGCAGGTATCGAAGTCTACATTTTTGTTTATGATAAAAATCACTATTCACCACATTTTTCTTGAATAATACGTACCATTGTTTAAATCTCATTTTGGCCCTACTTTCATTCATTCATACATTCATTCTTATTTTCATTTCCAAACAGTATATATTTATGTTATAAACGACAAAATAGCAGTACATTCCATGTAACATAAAAACATAAAGAAATACATCTTATTTCACAGAAGACTTGAAATCAAAACAGAGGGGCTGCTAAAAAGCAAATTTGTATAATGCATCATCCTCAACCAAAGTAAATTACCACGATAGATATACATTACTTACTAAATGTGTAAACCATAGCATATCAACGAGTACAAAAAAAAATGCACTTACTGTTATATCACTGATAACATGACGCATACACACATACACACATATACACTGAAGCAGAACAAAAAAGAAAAAGAGGGAAAAGAAACAAGTATTCAGTTAGCCAGTAAAAAAAAAAAGAAGAAAATAACAAACAGCACAGAACATTAAGGGAAAGGAAGCAAATATGGAGAGGGGGGGGGGGAGGAAGTAAAAAGAATGAAGGGCAGTCTGCACGTCCACGATGCAGGGCGAAACACGAACAATTCCGAGTCAGACAGACAAAAGGTTATGGCGCATTTTCTCTTTCAAATACCAAGTTTATTTTCCTTAAAAGAATCAAATAAACTAAAACTCGATAATTTCGCGAAGATGATATTGATGACGATTGCTTATATCATAAAGGATTCGGTCGTTCACAAGATACAGCGTTGCGGGAAATGAGTGCACTCAATCGTAATTAGGATTCAGAACAACAAATTCCCGAGTATATATTTCATTGTTTGTTCCAAAACGAAGACTTATTTTGTAAACAATTCGCACGTAAAGACGTTCAGCGGATATGCTCTCAATTTAGGGGGATGCATAGAAGTATATACAAAAGATAGGGTCTGAAATCTAGAAGCAAATTAGACAGGCACATCACGCTAAGACAAAATACCTCCTTGAAGCTCGGAAGGAATATCTGTGATAAACAAAGTGTAGGTAATCAATTCACACTGCTTTGCCTTTTCTCATATCCTATTTGTGTAATCTCCTGCGTTGGTGTACCTGAGACTTTGCTAATTGGCGCATTCAGTTCAATCACCCCCACTCTGGTTATTTCTATCGTTTTCTTAAAAATCTACACATCAATTTGTTCAGTTCTGCCTGTCCGTCTAAATCAATTTGTCAGTCAGCAAATATTCTGTGAAGCGAATCGCTGTCTGTGATATTGAATATTCTCTAAATCTCCCCCTCTTTGTTATAAAAAAAAAATGAATGGAACTCCCCTGACGTTAGAAATTTGAACTTGGAATTGATCTTAATCATTTTGGTTCAAGATACACACTGTAATAAAAAAAAAAGGAACTGGCATTGGCTTGAAAATGAATATCTATTCCTTTGATCTAGTTCGATTTGTTTTTGTGGTGGTCTCTTTCCAATAATAGGTTATATGGAATACATTTTTAGGAATGGCCAAGCGTCTTGAAAAATAGATATAAAATTTCAGAAAGCAGCATTTTGTATTTTGAGTTCGAGATCTAAGCGAATCGATTCTGTCATTTTTATGATTTTATTGGTTTTATCGACGATCATTTTACTTGACAATGCAGTCTTACAGAATTTGGATAACTTTGCTTCAGAATATGACATGGGATGACATTTCCGTATCTGACCGAAGGCCTGCGCGCACGCACACACACACACACAAAGAATGTATCATTTAATACTGATTCGTGCAAAAATCACGTTCCCAACATGTGACATGAAAAAGAAATCTTTATCTTGCGAGTCTTGTTTTTCAAACCTTGCTCTGAAAAAAAAAATCACGGAGAAGATTTGACATCAATTTTCCAGTGACACTAACCCTCACGATATGCGCTCATCTCGCTTTGTGATAGACATTGATAAACTTGTGTTTTTTAATAGAAGAATGGTAAAAAGGAAGAACCGTCCGTGTTTGTGTGTTTGTGTGCGTGCGCGCGCGCGCACCTGTGTCTGCAATAGGTTTGTTTGAGCGAGCGTCTGTGTGTGTCTGTGTGCGTGTGTTGTAATGCTTATTAATACCACTTTGTAATACAACCTGTTTGCCTTTGCTTAGAGAGACCCCTTCTTTCTAAAGCGGTCATGCAGCAAGTTTAATCTAACAAATATGAATGGGTTACTTGATGGTTAATCCTCCATTCATATTTTTGTGTAATTTTGTGAACAGAAAGGCTTGACCTTTTATAAAACTTTGAATAGTTCCTGGCCGGATCTTCATAGTGTATAAGCTGATGCGACTCCCCTGAACACAAGAAATTATCTGCATCTCTACTCTCACAAAACAATTATTTGAGAAACAACAGGGCTCAACGGTTCAATTCGCAAAATCAGCTCTAGATCAAAAGAGCATCTTACACTAGAAAAATGCTTGCTTTTTCAATGAGTTGTGACCACTTGAAAAAGTTTGCCATCTGCCAAATTTATTCAAAACCCATTTTTTGTCTTGAACAGATTTGTGTGTGTGTGTGTGTGTGTGTGTGTGTGTGTGTATGTGTATGCATGTCTGTTCATTGAATCTTTGCTTGCATTGCATAACTCATTTTGCGTCATCAGACCATGTTATTTCAGTGATGATGAAGATAAGGGTGATGATGATATCATGATATCATGATATTCCCCATATCGGGTCCCGTTCTTCACTCAATCTGTCGGAAATTAGGACTGACATATAGCTTGAAGAAATTTACCCACGTTTTCTCCTGGGCCCTTCTGTCTGCCTTAACGAGTTGAAACGATAGGCTCGGTCCTCCCCAAACCCTTTGTACTATTCATTTCATGTACACGTACAAGGCATACACTGAAGAAAAACGAAACCAAATGCATTAACACTTACTAGTTGTTGAGACAAAATGTACCCTCGGCCATGTCGGCTGCTTTGGCGTGTTGTTTTTTTTCTAATTTCATTTACTCTTTTTTCCTGCCAATCGTCTGAAAGACGACCCTTTAGGTTTTTTTTTTTTCTTTTATGCCGTAAGTCGACAAAGTATGGAATTGAAATCCTGCGCGTCTACAAAACGATACCTGGTGTTGGTTGATGTTCTTATTTGTATGGTCTTTGATTATTCTCTATGAAATTGTCTTCAAGCCTTTCGTAATTCCTAATAATCACAAATGCGCAAAAAACCTCTTAGGTGGTGGCGAGCATATCGCGACCAGTGCGAAGAGAGTTAACCCCAGTTGGCTGATGCCAGACCCAGCCAATACAGCATCAACACCAGGTTGAGACGAGACCTCCCCCCATTTACACTGACTCACTCGCTCCGTAAATTAGCTACCAGTCTATTGATCACAGGTTATCGAGCGACTGGCTCCGTGTTGTGCGACTCCTTCGTTATTACAGATGTCGCAGTTGTTAAATCATATCGATGTCGTTGCGTGATGATGTGTCTCCCTCTCATTTTCTCCCTTCTCTTCCTCCCTCCCTCTCTCTATCTCTCATTCTCTCTTTACACTTTTCTGTCTGTCTCCCTGTTTCGTTCTTTCTCTCACACACACTTTCTGTGAGGCTCTTTGCAACAATACCTGGTGTACATCTTTCTGAACCGCATCGTCTGTAACAAATGCGAGAAGGTTTTGTGAGGAATTTCATAGCGCAATTTGCGCGCCGGCACCTGTTTGTGGAATGCAAAAAATGTTTCCAGTTCTGGTAACCTATTGGGCATAAGTGTTCTCCAGCGCACGTTGTGCACCTGTCTGACATCTTAAGGAATTTCGCCTGGTAGCGTGGATGGTGTGGGCGGATACTTTTTGAACCGTCTTGAACCAGGTGAGATTCATATTATTGGGAATATCTAGATCTACACCTCCCTAACTTTCACTGAATGTTTGATTGCTCTGATTTGCTTGCTTGTAGAGTGCATAGATATTAGTTATGTTTTCGATCCCCCCATCGTTAAACAAGAAACTCAAGTCGCTTTAGCTCTTAACATCATGTTTATCATCACATATAGACGCCAGCAAAAGCGCAATGCGGAGTGCAAAGCTACGGGGTTAATGTGAGATGCAAAAGGTAAACACTTAAGCATTGCTGAGAGAGAGATCAGTATAAACGATGTTGGCATTCAAAAGGCATTGTGTTGGTGCAAAGAGAGCTAGCTTCTGCCTGACAGCGGATCGATGCATTTTCTTTTCTATCACCTTCATTTCGAGGACTTTTTCTCCCTCTCATGACCACGCATTATTTTGCTGTAAACGAAGTGATTTAGGCGCGTTCGATTCCTCCGTTGAGGTTGGAGACGCCTAGATGCGTGGAAGATTTATCTTTGCATCTGAAAATTGGCCACAGAAAATTGCTGACATATTTTTTTTAAACTCTAAGTAAATCAAATTAAGTCAAATGTATATCTTCTATCCCTAACCATCTATTGAATTAAAATTAAAAAGAAAAAATAGAACATGACTCATCTTGGTATTTTAGGACCAGATAAGATTCTGAGGCTTTAAAATGTTCAATGACAACTTCTGTATTGGTTCTTGTGTGCATAATATCTGCATTGACAATGTCATATCAAATAAGACAGTGTATGTGTGAGTGTATGTTTTTGTGGTTATCTACATAATACGCATGAAATATATAGTTATTTGTGTCTGCCTTACAGTATTCGGCGATGCGGCGCCTATTTCATGTTCTTTCGCACGAGACTATTATATCAAGACTACCACTCCATTCCATCAAAGCGAAACACTAGAAAACAATTATCGTAATATGTTGTCAGTGATTGTGTAAGCATGTGGGGGTGGGGGGGGGGGGGGGCTTTTTGACATCTGTCAAAACATAAAGATCAGATACCAATCTTTAATTATTTGGAAAAGTATCCATCATGCATAATATCCACTAATCTGTGTACATGTGTCTAATGATTAGTTTAGTACTGTTTAGATGACTATTATATACACATATGCATAAATATCATGTAAAGCTCATACAATATTACGCATTCATGTAGGCCTATATAAATATACATATTAACACGGGTGTGTACATGTTGTGTGTACGCGTATGTACGTTTGTTTGTGTGTACATGTGACAGAAGAAAATGTCCTCTCGCTGTTCACAAGTATAACCACTTCTGTTTGTTGACGGTGTAATTCAATCCCCCACGGAGTTAATTAGGCGAATTGGTCTTTGTCTAATCGATTTTCTGTGTTACAGGGTAATTCAGTCGGGTACGCTAATGGAACGAGCATTTATCTCGACACTTTACAGTGGCCCGACAGATTCATTACCTAACGATAAACTTTACACGTCGAGTACCTGGATCGTATTAGGAGCCATAACAGTTCCAGGATCTTATCGTGTGTAAAACGCCCGAGTCTCAATCTGGAGAGAGACATATTTATATTTCGTGGCGGGACTCTGAAACCGCACTCTGCAACCACCCCGCCTTGTCCAAACCAGCTCTTCGATTTCTGACACATGCGTTATCCATCAAAATAGTAAAGGGGGGGGGGCGTGATATTTTATTGGGTATTGTTTTAAATCTCGACCCAATTCTGCCTAATCTCCTGCCTAGGCCATGATTGATGTATTTGTATATGCCGCAGTCGCTGGGAGCGAGAGTCGCATGTTTTTGTTGTTTTAAGGCTTATTCTTTAATCTTGCGGGGATGGGGGTTGACATACATAGTGGTTTAATTCAAGCTTATAGAATAGTTTTGATGATTATTACTTATGGAATCATGTAGCCAAACTGGCACGTACTGTGCATAACATTCTTTGTTTCTCCTTTGCATGTCCATTTACACACAAGAACCTTGCTTAAATGGGGAAAGCAAGTACACCCTATTCCCTTCTTTTCCATTTGCACATTAATTTAAAGAAACAACAATTTCCCCTTTTATTGAAATGTATAGTTGTGTGTCCACAAAGTAAGGGTGCTTCAGTTTCTGCTGAACCATTATCCATTCGCATGACGCAATTCAGTTTAATTACACAATCAATACAGCGTTTCATATCAACTTCCCCCAATGCAAAGCTATCTGGGAATTCAATTACGGGTACTTGTAAGTGTGAGCATTTGTGTGTGCTCATTTTTGTTGTTACTGCTGTTGTTGTTTTGTGTGTGTTTTTTGCCTACGTCTGTTTTCAAGTTTGCATCTGTACGTGATCTTAAATGGATATTTATATAAAAAGTACCTGAAAATGTTATAACGTACAAGTAACGAGACACACAAAAGGATACCGTTTGCTATCTACTGCAGATGGTAACCTACTGAGCATAATTTCATGAGCTTTCGCGTACGATAGCATACGACATTAATAAGCTTAAGTAAAATCAAAGCAAATAGTAGCCACTGTGCTTAATTATCCTTTCATATGGTTAGGTGTCTATTTTTCAACAAATGTTTTTGCTGTTGTTTTTGGCAAACTAAATCTTCAGAATTAACTGCATCTAGCGAAAACAAACCTTTAGAAAACGTGAGCTGACAAAATCAGTTACGTATTAAAGATAATCAGATCTCATGCACGATGAAATTTCATTTGTGCATTATTATGTCAAATCGTGTAGTCAACAACTTCCTCTCAAGAATTACCTACAATTTCGCATTCACTGGCTGTAAATTTCCTCGTTTATTAAGTCTGGTTTTCTCATGCTTTCAAAGTGACATGTATGTAAATGGACAATGGGATGAAAAAAAAACTAAAAGATTAGTTTATTTGGGTCAATAAGTTCTCATCTTCACATCAATCAACGACATTAACCTTTAATCGCTAGAATCACTGAGAGGGTTTAATGAAGGGACAGGTGAGATACATACAACGTTTAACAGACACCTCTGTACACTGTGTGACCGATTGAGTCGGAAGTAGCGCGTAGCTTAATCATCACTACCATTGGCGGGCGATGCTGCCACCTAGGGTGTAAGTATGAGGCTCACATGCATGCGTTTTCACCAGCCCTCGCCACAGGATCCGGAAGCTCTCGGGATAAATATAGCTCTCGCAGGCTCTTCCAGGGCGTAAAAACTGTCACTTTGGCAGCGGAAAGAGTGTATGTCCGGGAGAGGGAAGGGAGAGAGGGGGTTGGAGCGCCAGGGAATGGGAGTATAGAAGAGTGGAAATGCGAGACAGTGGGTGAGTAATTCTATAGGTGCAAGGCGATAATGTGGAGCTGTGTGCACATGATGTGGAAAGATTGGAAATTAAAAGTAACGCGATCCTCTCTATGCTAATGCAGCTCAAGGAAAATTTCCACCACATGATACAATTGTTGTTTCCTTTGTTTTTGTTTTACTGCAGAATACTCTATGTCTCACAAGGATTCTTGTTGACAGATTCCATGAGAAAAAAAATCATTAAAGACATCACAAAACTTTCAAACCTGTTCTGAAGGTTGTCGCCTTCTCCCCCCCCCCCCCCAACATAATCATGACGTTACTTTTTTCAAGAATGGAATGGCTTGTCGGTTGTCCTTCCTGAGTCCTCCAATAATGGCAACCAACTAAATCATCGGCTACAAGTTATTTGCCTAAAGAAAAGACGTCATCATCTTTCTATAAATCTTTGTATACTTAATTTGCATTTGTGTGTGTGTGTTGTGTGTGTGTGTGTGTGTGTAGAAAGACTTTCCTCCCGAAGGTCTAATATTTGAAACATTACGATAGTGTAAACAGGGTGCACGGTGCGCCCGATCTTCGACCTACGGTCGGATCGAAATGTTCATGTTCTCCTGTGCTTGCCACGGGAGTTGAAAAGGAAATACCTCCCGGAAATTCTGAAACACGAAACCATCGAAGCGGGACGAATTGCGTCAGATTCGTTATCAAATCAGTTTAGGGAAAGTCTTTTTTTGTGGAGGGGGGGGGGGGGTGGAGGTGCGTCAGACCAGAGATAAATGCCTAACAATTCTTTGTTTAATCTGTTAAAAAAAAACAATGTATTGTACGTAGTAACAAATGAGATATAAATCATTTTGATTTGTTTTTGAGGCTACATATCTGTCAATTTCCTGATGGCATTGTGCGGTTCCATCGCAAAGGGATAATCGCACAAGTCATAACGATGCTAAAGATTCCAAAGACTGAACAGGAAATATGTTGATAAAAAAAAAAAAAAAACACGGGAACGCTCTCATAGCATCGCCGCCCAAAACACAGTGAGGCAACTTTCCCCGGGATCGATGTCATACATCTTGTCAACAAACGATGTAGTCACCGCGCATTACTCACTGGCCATGATCTCCTGACTAAGTGAACGTAATCACCGGCCGCCTATTGGCTCTAATTGCGTCTGGGATAATTGTGTGTGCGTGCGCGTGCTTGACTTTGGAGACCTGCATGACTTCAACGTTGCAACATGGAAATGACCTCATGCATGTACTGGCTTGACTTCGGGTTCGTGACGAAACGGTGACTGTACATATTAGGGAACACCTTAAAGAAACTTTGCAGAGGTGATTTAGGAGAGAGTGAATCAGAAATGCCTGTTTAAACGGTTTGCACTTTAACTTTTTTTTTCTGTAGAATTAAGTGTCACAAGATTACCAAAAATAACTCTGTTATACAAGATTGCAGCGTATTTTCGGATTTTGCTACGACAATAAAACCAACACAAGTTTTCATCACCAGTCCACATAATACCTTGAATACTGCTTGTTGTTAGTGCTGTGGGCTGCTGATTTTATTGAAAGTATAGTTTCCGCGACATATTTTTTTTTTATACAACCGCTTGATTTTGAAAATAATTGTTGATTCGAATATAACGAAAATTTGTAGGTTTTCTTGATACTATACTTTCTTACAAAGTATTTATTTTTTCTCATGATAAAAAAAGTTTTATCTGCAAATTCGTCGATCATGTGATATTGAAATCAAAGGGTGAAATAAAGCAAGTGCAAAACATAATGAATCTTGATGAATCTTGACCGTTTATAACATAGTTCATTAAGGAATGCATCAAACTAAACTGTGATGAATGTTTTGGTAAGTTTTTACAATCACATTTTCTCACAGCTCACGTACAGGATATGATTCATCTTGACTTTTCTCCGGCTACGTCTAGTAATGAAATAAAAAAACAAACAACTAAATCATTAATAACTAATCACGTCAGCAGGGAAATCATCCTATAACCGGTTTTATGCGTTGCGCAAGTGTTGCGTAAATTGGTTGTGCTTATGACAGTCATTTGGAGAAGCATGACACGTTTTGGTCTCAATTCACGGACAAGTTAAGGGGAATCCCAGAGCTTGAGTTTGATAAACGATTCAATACTGAATCATCTCTGATCTCATTACTTGTTCTCCTCCCATCTCTCCCTCCCCTGTACAATGGATATATCTTATCTCTCCCCTATCCAATCTTCGTCTCTCTCTCTCTCCTATACTCTGGAAATATCTTATCTCTCCCCTATCTAATTTTCGTCTCTCTCCTATAATGATGATGATAATAATAGTAATTACATTTATATGGGGCTTTATACGGGTGTTTCCTATGCACTGGGTATATTTCATCTCTCCCCTATCCAATCTTCGTCTATCTCTCTCTCTCTCTCTCTCTCTCTCCTATACACTGGGTATATCTCATCTCTCCTCAATCCATTCTTCGTCTCTCTCTCTCTCTCTCTTTCCTATACACTGGATATATCTTATCTCTCCTCATCCAATCTTCTCTCTCTCTCTCTCCCTCCATCTCTCTTTCTGTCGATCTCTTTCTCTACTATATCAAAATATTCCTTATCTGTTTCATTTCCCTTTTTTCACTCTCTCCCCTTTTCTCATCGTCTGACTGATAAAAATCTTTAGCATATTTTCTCTTCCTTCTCTTCTACTTTTCCTCCCCCCCCCAATTCTCTCTCTCCCCCCACAAATCCACCTAATGAATAATCTTGGTATTTCTCCAGTATATCCCCCTTTCTGTTTCTGTCTATATCTCTCCTTCTTTGTCCGACAATCTGTATTCCACCATCAGTCTTCTCCCTTTACTCTCTCCCTCGTTCTCTCGAGAGACGTCTAATCTCTTTCCCTTCCTATTTCTTTGGTGTTTTTCTTGCTTGTGAAAACTGACCTGAAGAACAGCTTGCTTGCTGTTGAGACCTATAAGTGCCGCTTAAACAGTGCTGTGCACTAGATAAATAAAAGACCTGGAAGCAATAAAAAAATATATATGTATATATGAAATGAAAACACCCCAGCAGTGTTATATTGTACGCATACAGCATGCATTCGAGGTGGTTTGAATAGTTGCGATTGCTTCGTGCAACTCCGCTGTATAAAGACATTCTGCGAATTCGGGAATACTGTGTAGGAGGTTTTTTTTTTTCCTCTCTCTCTATCTTTTATACTTTTTGCACGTTAAACCTTTGTTAGGCGATTTGAATGAAACGCATTCACGGTTTAACAGACGTTTTCAAGCGCTCGTGTCATCATATGAGCCAAGGTCATACGTGTGTGTCTAAATTCAAATTCAGTCCTGTATACACAAGTGCCTTATTAAGTATATATGTAAACATACTTTTATGAATGTCTAAGTTTACAAAATATATGCACATGCGTATAGAATTACTTTGATGTATACCCAAATACAAGTGTATGGCCTTGCAATATATATGCAGATAGATATTCAGATAGTTGTCTATGAGTAGATTCACTAATACGGTATGCTTGAATGAAAATGTTTGCAAGAGTTCTGTGTGGAAATGTTTATTGCATTTATCAGGAGAGGGATAAAGGTTAATGTTACAAGAAATTGTTTGTTTGTGGTATGTGATTTCATCATATTCTTTTTTTTTTTCATGAAACTTGTGAATATTCATAGCCATAGCGTCTCACATGCAGGTAATCATTTAGGCATTATTTAAATACATTTCCATTCATACATATCCATGTGAACATGCGTGAATATGAATATGGATTATAAGGTGGTTTATATATTAAATATTTGTATACACACTCACTCACACACATCATATACTAATATGCATGCGTGGTAGGGTATAGTGGTAGAGTTGTATTGTTTGCCGCGGTACCGTGGGCGACTATGTTTACGATTACTGAAGAATAAGAGAATATTCAACGTTGAAGTGTCTTGCCCACTCGCCTGGTGTTAGTAGGCATGTAGGCCTATCCTTTATCGTTGCTATTGAAAGAAAACTGCTATTTTCATCTGCCTTGTACACTGAATTCTTCGCCTATGTAGCGTTATGAATGTCCAAGTTGGAGGAATCACATATGGTACAATGGTTAAACTGCAATCTTTGATTGTGTTATCAAACACGCGTCTTGTTCACCCACTCACGAGACTCCTGCTTTTTTTTGTCATTTTAAGGTAGTCGCAAAAAATGCAAATATACAAGATAACGATTCAAAGATAGTGTATTTGTGCTTCTATTATTCGCCTTTCTGATGGGCGCCATTCATTCGAAGTGATTAGGCGAGTATTGAAGAGATTTTGCCATGAATCCGTGGCTATCTTGCATTCAAGGATAAAAACAGCACGCGAGAATAGTCTCTTAGTTAGAAAATATGCATCTGTTTATCAGCACACCCACTTCAAAAACTCGTCGAATATAAAGGTAATCAAAACGCTTCGTTCTCGTGCCTGAGTTGTCCATCGTTTTGACGACACTAGTGACCTTGTGAAAAAAAAAATCCCTTGAAGAACCGCGTGCTGAGTGGCGCACAGCTGCTACGGGTCTCCATCTTTCTAAGGGAAAGTGGGAGTCTATCTTATAGGTGTAAATTTGATTGTCAAAGAGTATAAGAAGAAAGTATAAAACAAAAGAAAATAACTCAAAGCTCAGACATCATCAAAGATCCATGACATTTTACACCTTTGTTTCCTCAAGCAAAAGAGCATTGATGTTCTGTAATCGTGTCATTAATTAGTGAGAGAGCCTGGTGAAAATAACGAGTTGGCAATGGGCAGAAGGTACTTGAAAATTAATTTCTCAGGTTCTTATGTTTCTAATTTCCTTCTCTCTGTGTGTGTTAATATCATTATAAAAATGCAATCACGTAATTATATTCTTACTGTACGTCTGGGTGACAAACATCTTGTCAAAATATTTACTTTCTAAAGTGGTAACTCTGTTTCGGAAAACTGTCCCTAAAACTTCTGTTTTGCATTGAGCATCGACGTGTAGAGTCCATCTTTGCATTCATCATATCATTTTTTTCTTTGGTTATTTTGTTTTTGTAGAGTTAAAAATCGACGGTTTGGATTGCACTATTCAATCACCCAGGGGATTTTCTATTCTCGTGAAAGTATATTATTATGGTCATGAATACAATACTCGGATATCAGTTTAGAAGATGACATGTCACCAAGCCTACGTTGAAAGTTTAAATCCTCTCGATAATTGGAAAATGTTTGTTACTCTCTGATGAAAAGAAGAAAATGAGACAAAAGAAATGTCACAGTACAGAAAAAAAAAAATCAAACACTTGAGAGCATACAACTACTGTCGTGTCTCCGCCGGCATTGCCCTCGCAGTTAAGATAATAGACATCTCAAATGAGCGTACATTCACATGGTATGGTGTCTGCCAATCTAACAAACAGAAGCAAAGTAGGAGGGGAAACGAAGAGGTGGGGGCGTCTCAGCTGAGGCCGGACCGCACGATCAAATAAAATTTCGATCCGATTTTGACTCTCCACACTGCGCGCGGAAATGTCAATACCGATATCTATACCCGCTCTAAAAGTCAGTTCGTGTGGCTCATCATGCGCGCACGACAGCTGCACGGACGAAAAATTCTAAAACTGTTTTTCTGGCGGGGGTTGGGGTCTCTTTACGCAGCGTAAGCAATCGATAGCATGGTAATTAACATCTTTCGCTCAATTGGAAGAAGTTTCACAGTTCACAGCCTCGAACAAATAAGAGAATTTTTTTTTTCTCGAAGAATTCCTGACAATAAAATGAAATACTCACGTCATCTACCCAAACAGGAGGCAGGAATTAGTGACTGACTTATTCACTACTGATATTACAACAGAAGATCTAAAGGTCGCTCTTAATAAGTATAACTGAACTACTTGCTTAAACACAGTGGTGTTATTGGGAATTTCGAAAAGCTGAAATGCCGCAATGAAATAAAGCTTCTATATAAGTAAACGAAGTGCAAGACGTTGTCAATGCGTAATGGCTCAGCCGAGTAAGAATATTCAGTTAGAAGGTAATAACATTGAAAACGCAATAACACTATTCTAAAACGGCAGAGCAACATTCACAGATAAAACTTCTTTTGAATTTGAACATTTTGATTTACTCTATTTACAAAAGAAAAAATACACTGCATAATAACAGTTGTCATTTCCTTTGTTACCCTGATAAGAACTCGTGTTGTCTCTCGGATGTATACGTGGCATCACGGATTTGATAACAATTCATTAAGAACGAAATTAACACCGAATGCATCTTTCCATCTATGAGTATACCAGATTTACCTCACAGTTGGTAAATGAATGTTATCTTATTTGTCGATGCTTCTACTTATTTTTTGCCCT
Source organism: Diadema setosum (assembly GCA_033980235.1). Taxonomy (NCBI): domain Eukaryota; kingdom Metazoa; phylum Echinodermata; class Echinoidea; order Diadematoida; family Diadematidae; genus Diadema; species Diadema setosum. Next base: position 38,899,410 of record CM067061.1, read on the forward strand.
GTTTCTAGGGCTTTCACACACACACACACACACACACACACACACACACACACACACAGCAATACAAAACCAGTTAAATAAACTTTATTCATAAAGGGCGAACGCAAGATTTCTGTATAGCCTACTCTTTTTAGATTATTTTCTTCTTGAAACCCCATTACAGATTTTTACTAAATCTGGCTTGTGTTATAAGTAAGTAGGCCTACATTGGTAACTGTGGTTTCGGATCTGGAGGTGCACTCCTCGGAACTAGGCCAATATTTACATGGGGCCAATTTTTACATTTTCGTCTTCGTTTTGAAACGCATGGTCAGATTTTCACTAAAGTTGACAGGGTATTATCGTATCAGTGATGACAAATTATTTGCAAAAATTTTGTGCAAATTGGGCCCCATGCTCCATTTTAGAGTCCTGGGGAGCAAAACCCCCAATTTACAGCATTTCAGCCTAAAAAGTCTATAAAGCCAGAAGTGATCTGAGTAAAAACATATTAGTGACTGTATTTTCAAGTTTGTTTAGGGCAGATTCAGGGAGACCCCCTTGGAACCAGCACTAAATGGACACCATGGCCCCCTTAACGCTCCCAAAGCCTCCAAGCTTCGTATCTCTTCTTACGTATTCTGCAAGAATGTGTGGGTTGTGAAATTGCGTTACAACTTACATGAGCGCTAGACCCACTGGGTCTCTTGTTTAAGCACAAGAGTTTCGCAAACAGCTTTGCAGATAGAAATCCTTATACGATATTATAAGCTAGGGCCCCGTTTCATAAAACTTGTTATCAATAACAAGTTACCATAGTTGTTCCAAGCTACTGAAATCCTTCATGGCATATGATTGGCTGAGAGCAAATTTGTCATAGAAATGTGGCAGTTGTTACTGATAACAAGTTCTATGAAACGGTACCCAGCAGGGTTGAAGACATATGCCTTGAAACTAATAACAGTGGTGGACGGAACATTGCTGCCATCAGGGGGGTGTTTCATCAACGTTTGTCGGCGCTGACAACTGTCGGCGCTGACCAATTTCAGCAAAATCCTTGGTTTTAATTGGCTGAGATGCTCTGGTCACTGACTGTTACTATGGTGATTCAAGTTGTCAGCCCCGACAAACGTTGATGAAACACCCCCTGGTCTCCAAGGCTTTGAATTAATTATAAAACAAAGTAAGTGTTCAAGCACAAGAGTTTCGAAAACAGCTTTGTAGGTAGAAAGCCTTATACGATGCACTAACCTGCAGCAGGGTTGTAGACGTATGCCTTGAAACCAATGATGGTGGTGGACGGAACATTGCTGCCATCAGGTTTCCAAGGCTTTGATTTAATATAAAAAAAAATGTGATCCTTTACAAATTTTTCCACTGAATTGATTTTACAGTAGATAGATAAATTAGTATGAAACATTTATAGCTGCATGCAGAATTGAAAACTGCAAAGAGATGATAATAATCTTTCAAAAATATACCGGCAGATATCACAGAAATCATTTTGGCAGATATAACATTTGTCTCCCTCCCCCCCCCCCCCCACGTCTGTAGATCTAGAGTGTCATTCCACACCACCGTTGAATCTACTTTGAAGTAGAATTACGCGTAAGGAGCAAAGGAAGTGTCGTTGAAATATGATAGTTGAAAACTTATGGAAGTTTAAAGAGTCAAATATTTTCACTTCCAAAGTGTGACATTGGTCTGCCCTATTATTCAAATTGGTCACCACATATGCAAATTAGCTGACGTAATAATGTAATAATTTCATAATTTACCATTTGCCTCGCGCACCAAAGAAATACAAAAAGATAAATACTTCTTAATGTTTTTGGTGGGTTTTTTTAGCAACTACAACCCTTCCCCGTAACAATCATGACTCCTATAGTTCAGCAAAACAGACACAAGGACAAGATGATTTTTTTTTATGCCCAAGGGGTTGGATATTCATTGAAGATTTGTTTGTAGGTCAACGAGAGACTTGAGAGTAAATGACATCTTGACTTCATCTAATTTCCTTGTGGTTGCTCTCACGGTGTCGTAAAAACGTGTGAAGTTCAATCTAATAAGAACTTCTTCTTTTTCTCCTTCTTCTCCTTCTTCCTTTGAAGCCCGAGTTCATGAAAATTTTCCCACGCAATTCGTGTAGGCTTACTCTATCATTTGAATTCAGCTTGATCACAGACCGGAAATGCATTACGATCATTATTCAGTGTAATTATTCAATGTAGTTCACCTTTATGTATGTAGTAGATGCCTTGCCTTAATGAGAACATGTACATGATGTATAATCACTGAAGCGGTCGAAAGGATCCATATCACCAGGTAAAGGCTGTAATCTTCAGTCAAAAAAAACTGTACAGTATTTACCATGTCATGTCACCATGTCAATGACTGGGCGTTCTTTGTATAAAAATCCACCTGAAATGGTAATGACGGTAATCCTTGCTTTGGTATCGACATTATAGATGAAGACACGATAAGCTCGAGGGAGGATGTTTACGTAAACATTCTTCGCTGGTTCGTTTGCGACTCGCAGACTGTCAGCTGACTGCCCCTCAGCGCGGGACGACATTACAAGGTTACCATACACTGGGGGCGCATCGCACGACCAAAATCGATTCCCGCCACCACCGCGTTGACTGGTTCTCATTTTTGAAACGCGGGGCAGCATGCCCTAACCTATCACATTGCGGTTATTTTGACAATAAAAACAAAAGAGGAAACCGCAAAAGAGAGAGAGAGCGGGAGGGAGATAGACCTGTGTTTTTTTATCAGAAGCCACCCCATGCCCCCTGAATGAAGGTTCAGTGAATACCCTCCGGTTTGATCTCGTATACAAGTCAGTGGAAGGGTTTATCGTGTGGGAGAACGTAGTCTTTTTGAGTTGGCTTGTCAATCAAAGAGCTTGGTGTTTCTATAAAGCGTCCTAAAAATGATTGAGAATATTTACCGACTGTCGACTATCTGATATATGCCCGGTTATTTTGATTTTGATTAGTTATATTTTTGTTCTGAAGTTACGAATTTATGACTATAGAGCAATTAAAGAATTCTCGCTTCTGTCATAAAAAAAAACAACAGCGCGATCAGGATGAGATATGAACATAGGGCCTTTACGCTGTAGGTTCTTATGGCGCTTAATCTGATAGTTTTCGACGACAGAGATACGACAAAGCTTATTTTCTCATTTATTCCAGATCAACGTAACCCCTACAGAAGGCAGAGATGTAGACCAATTGTAATAAACAGTTATGAAAAAGTTTTTTTTTTTTCGTGTGTTGATAAAATGTTGACGAATCAAACCAGAACTGACATCAAAGATATCCTATGACATTTACATCGTTGAAAAGGGATAAAACTTCAAAGAACCGTAACATTTGAAGCAGTATCAGTGAACCCAAACTTATATCGTACGCTGACATTTTCTTTGCCGTAGGAGAATACTGAAAAATTATGAAAATAGTTTCACATCTATTACCTTGTATAAACTAATTTCCCGGAAACATAGCCTAAGCCGACTCACGACATCTGAGCAAATCATTTTGTCTATCACTACTCGAGAAGTAATATGGCGTCTCATCGATCAAGTACGAAGTTTGACAGGAACTGTCATTAAAAGTTGTTCACATTATGTCGCATCTGAAAAATAAAAAAATCTCATAGGAGTAATTGCTAAAGGAACTAATGAGACCTTTGAAGGATTAGGTACGGCAGAAGGTCTTTTTATCATCGTAAACAATCGAACATTTCTTCCTTCAGAACACGTCACATTTGATAAATAACTCGCGCTGACGAAAGTCAGTTCGATTTCGAGTATTCTCAAATAGATCTTGACACACACAAAGATAGCCTTCTGTGTCTTTCCGATCCATAGTTATTTAACGAACAAATTGCTTCTGATTGTCTTTACTTTCAATAAACAAAAGCTCTTGTTTGACGTCACCACCCTCGGAGGTGAAAAAGCAGCAAACTGTTGTCGTTCGGGTGGGTACACAAACCATCTGCGCAGACGTAGCGCGCTTGGCTCGGTGCAAATAAACGAATGCCGGACGATCGGCATGGCCCCTTTATATCTTAATTCAAACTGTCACTAATTTCTGCTTGCGTCATTCTTCTTGCTCGCTCCTCAATCCGAGGAGTTTAGCACTGAATTTGGAAGTTCCAGAGTAGCTATTTGAATAGTCCAAACGCAGAGAAATATGCATAGTTGTGTGATGTAGTCGGTTGCAAGGACAGTGTGTGATGTTGATTTGATTGGATCGATCTGCCTTACTAAGGCAAATTCTAAAAGGTTGCTGTCCACTGCGTCAGCGTCAAGGCTGTCTGAATTCGGTCACACTGCCCTTTGTGCAAATTATTCAAGTGGCTCTCGAAAATTTAATCACTGTTTCCGACAAGAGTCAAATATATGCCTTTCTGAATGACGTGAATTTGGTAAGGCATTCTGTTTTTAATTCCCTCCTTGCCAAAATCTAGACTGCAGGCAATCATTATTATCATAAGTCCCTCATTCTGCTATTTTTGTGTCACCTTTCTTGCAAGCTTGGATATTATGTTTGATATCGGTCATAGATTTATGAAATGTATGCGATTTGAGTAAAGCATTTGATATGTAAGTAGATATATATTTATATATATATATATATTTATATATATATGTATATATATACATATGTATATATATATATATGTATATATATATATATATATATGTATATATATATATATATATATATATGTATATATATATATATATATATATATATATACATATATATTGCGGTGAATCCATAGAATCCATAGCCTACCCCTCCTTCCGACTTCTCATTGTGTGTATATATATATATATATATATATATATAATTATATATAATATGTATATTTCTCATATATAGGTCGTTATTTCTTAGACATGGCAATAATTACCACAACAACGCCTAATGCGTTCCTCCCTGTAATTTTCCAAGAATTCACGGCAAAGTTTCACGTGCAAGAAAATTTCATCACAAGGAAAATATGAAAACAAATTCAGTGTTCGTATTCTGTATCAATCAAGATTTATCTCACATAATCCATCCTTGTTGTTGCGTATATCGTTGTAGGTTCTGAAATGAGTTTCTCCAGTTAAATTGTACTGTTTTAGCTCACATGCTATTAAAGCAAATGAAATTGATCATTCAAATATTTAAGAAATCTTTTCTTCACTGTTTAATCTAAAGACATATCAAAGTTCCGTGTGGCGTTTACCAAGTCGATAATTTAAACAAAGCATATGCCATTTTTGTACTGAATCTATAATACATGATCAATATCTGTAAAATTTATACACTGGTCGACTTCCTTCCCATGCAGACACAATACCATCATTTCTTGGACAGTTCGGAGTGTGGGCATAGGCATGCGAAAGATATCAAAACTAGCTCTGTTCCGAGTACAGAATTTGGATGACGATTCTCCTGAAACCAGTAAACACATAAAAAAAAGCAACTGCAATTTTAGGATGAGAAGCATCCTCCGAAAGTGTAACGCCCCTATATGATGCAGTTCATCATAATATATACCGCCAACTTATACAAACCGCGAGGACAGGTGCTTTTCGACAAGGATACTCCTGTATTGGATTCTATTTTCAAATACTATGGCTTCAGACGTCCTAGGCCAACTTTATCCAGCTCATATCTCGAATTGAAGGAATGGGGCTTGTTTAATCCGGCGCAACAATATTTCAAATTATTCGGATTTATTTTTGTCGCCCACGTGTAATCGGGCAAGATTTCGCCGCACCCCCAAGTATTAGTACCCGGCTGAGTAGACTTTCGCTCCGCGCCTTTCGGTGACTTCCAACGGAATCCTCTCGCTTCTTATATGAGGAGCAAGAAATAGGGCGCAATTACTTGCATGAATATCAATCAACACGGAGATCAAGGAAGAAATTGCTGTAAGACGACGTCCATCTGAACCACATGCCCATGTATGCATTATTTCAGTCCCACACGCGATATTTTCAGTATAACGTTTTCCTTATGAACAGTTGTAGTTTTGTATAATGTCTACTGCACGTGTTTACACGTGTTTATTGAAGAAGAGGAAAGGGGAGGGGAGGGGACTGCCTACGCGCAAGAAATAAATGGGAGCTTACAGAATTGCAATAGAAAGAATGTACAGGAGAAGCGTTGTCACTGGATCAGCAGACGAGATACGACTTTGCCTGGATTGAGGAGGATGAGTTTCCAAGCACGCTGCGACTATTTTGAAGGCACATTTTGTTGTGTGTGTTGTTATTGTTGTTTTGTTTTGTTTTTGTCACTAAAACATTTCAACAAAACTTGTACAAATTGTAGTTGTTTTCATGTTTTTTTTTTGTTCCATTTGCTTCTCTTTGAATTTGTAAATTCTGCTGTGCACAACATGCCTATTTAGGAATTTTGCAGTTCTTTAATTTCATGCTAATCTTTTTACATGGATTTCTGTACACAACTTTTAAAGCAAAGTTACAAGATATCTTTATTCTGTATACTTTTTTGTAAAGACTTATCATATCAGTGGTCAGGGATTTTAACATATCAACCAGTTTTACATTTGTGGCTAATTCCTACTGTTTGGATGTGGGTTGCAAAGAGAAGTAAACTTTCCCTCTAATGGACGTTTAATTCACAACTGATTTGATCATATTCGTAAGTTGATCTTTATTTAACATTGCATGGTGTCATTGGTTTTATATCTTAAATGTTTGAGAGGTATTTTCATCAACATTTTAACTGATCTAGTGAATTCCACCTATGAATAAAAATAGCCATCGCGATACTATTTCGAACCACACATCAAGTCCATTACAAAAATCACTCTAGACATCGTAGAAGCAGAACTGATTGTTTTCTTTAAGACCGAAGAAATTATTTCGTCATAAAATCAAAGGTGACTTTATTGATTACTCTATAGGCCGAGTTGTAGATCAAAACGCGCTATTCCTAAACAAACAAGTGCGTTCTGCAGGCTCCCGTCAATTTTTCGCTCCAGTAAACTTTGTTATCGAATTGCTGTCGACGTCACCTTCGCTTCTTTAAGACAAGAATGATGTAAGTAGCTTTGTCTACGCTGTTCTTACCTTTGGGTGTAAACAATGGCCGTCTCTCCACCTTCGCTGCGCGTCCGGATCTTCCGTCGCGGTCGTAACGTCCTAGCCGCGTGTCTATCGGGTATAATCAAGCCGCTATTTTGTAGTGAAAAGTAATAGATATTCATTTTTGTATATTCTTCGACGTATGCATGTTTCCACTTTATAATTTGTCACTCTTTACATTTGTAATTTTCATGTTGGAATTCATTGTTTTGTAAGCTTCTGTATAAGTTTCTACGCCCTTGTCTATGTCCATGGAAAATGTATGTTACAGCAAAATCAGTTTGTCCTCAACGGGTTAAAGAAAGTACGATGACGTAGCAGTACGCTGGGATTGTCACGTAGGCATACATTTACAAAAGTAAGTGACGGCAGGCAGGATGTAAAACTGGTTAGACTACTTTTTAGATAGATTGTTGTTCTTATACCAGTGATGCAAACAAATATGGCTCTATGCGACCTTCGCCATACTTGTAATGCAATTTAATCGTTTCCAGACGCGGCTGCCGTTTATTTTCATTATCCTATTTTTGTCATTGTTATTCATTGGTAGCAATTTGTAAATCCGTCTAGTGGGGATAAAGTATTGTGATGATGTCTATTCTTGAGTGGTTCTTTTAGAGTGATTTTTTTTTTCTGGATGTTGCTTTTCCTTGCTTATTTGTTTCTTTCCTGCGGCGTGTGCCAGGTAAATGTTCCCGCAGGACAAACGCCTCATCAGTGAACAGTGCTTTATTTCGGCAAGTGTACCGTTTTCCTGCACTTTGATAATTGATTGATTGAGTGATTTTTTTTTCATTTCTGCACAGTGTAAATATATAGGCCTATATATTACTTACAACATTGAATAATGCAAAGAAATAAACACAAAAGTACATTAAAATGCGGCGGCTGGACGGTTCTATACTCAGCTCAGTCCTAGCTCATGGCAATGCCATTCTGCAGATTGGTCCTGGAGAAAACACACTCGGTAAACATTAATATTAAGATTTATTACATATTGTACAAACTTGATATAACATCCATTCTTGCAATTTACTATTTTATGTAAAATGATATAACAATCCCCATCATATTCAACAAAGTCATACAATCTAAGCTTTAAAAGAACTTAAAGAAAAATTAGAAACTGACAAAAAAAATGAAGTTTAATAAGAAATATCCGTAAAAAAAGAAAAAAAAATCATCTGCTGCTGTTATATGAACAAGATGATAAAATAATAGATTTTGTAATCAATATCTGGGCACTTTGTCGTAAATGAACCGTAATATCTGCAAAGAGAAATAATGGTAGACTAAAAGTCATTATATTATTTTCAGACTTATAAATGATTACGTAAACGGCACAGGAATTTCACTAATTTCACAATATTCTCACACACCTATATCTTTAGGTATGCTGCATTTCAGTTGGTCAATTATGACATCATTTCCAGTGTCCTTCCGTTCTGTTCTGTTCTGTTCTTTTTCCAAAAGTTAACAGTTAAAAATTACCACATTAACTTAGATTGTAATGATAGCCCACTAACATGAAATGTTGTTTTTCACAATTGACACTTTTCGCATTCACATCCCACATCCATTTTTAGATGTTTTGCAACTCAGAATTCGATGCAGACTCCATTCAATTTGGACTTTTTCCCGAGCAATACAAATAGACATGCATATCAAAATTAACTGTACATTGTTTGGCATAACAGGCCAGAACGTCAGCGTAAATAATAAATAACAGCGGGTCAAGAATTGAGCCCTGTGGCACGCCATGGATTGATGAACACATCGTATAATGCTCAAAAAGTCAGAGTGAAATGTTTATTCCTTTGGTCCGAGGCTTAAAGACAGTGAAAGACATCTTAAACGGTCATTAACACACTGATGCTCTTTACGGATGATTATGGCACATCCATTGCAGTTGAAACACATCCGAAATTTTGATCCTGAATTCTGATATGTTGAATAAACTAACATGTACTCTTCGTTCAACTCGACAATAATAAAAACACTCTTCAATTGTCGTCAGCGATGACTTCATATCTTGCATGATGCGACCCGAAAAACAAATTCCAGGGACGTTTAAAACGCAACACTTGTAAGATTTATGGATGTGTTTTCTTTCCATAATCGTAACATTCCACCTGTCGCAGTAAAATATTTCAACATTTATATACACACAGCACCGGTTCTCACTCTCTCCCGTTTTAGTCCTACCACTGCATCTAAATAAAACCTGTTCATCGACCGAAATGTAAATGCCTATTTGTATCGCAAAACTTCCTATAACTTGTTTTAGAATCTTTGCCAGCCGGCCATGCATTAGACAGAAAATAGCAAATGTTGAGGTAAATAATATGTATTTCACAAGTCGGCGTCACTATGTTCTTCTCAGTATATGGCGGTAACATTTCAAAGCAATATAATAGCGTTTGATCCCATAAAGCGTTACCCGTGATGCAAAATATACAAACCGATGAAAAGTATTTTGATGAAAACTAGCTGACTTCATAACATCTTTACTTGCAAGTGCAAATCAATATCATTAAGAGTTTAAAGTCGTTTCAATGACATCAAGTTACACGATACGTGTTTTATTAAGTAAATAGGCCCTACATTATCATTCATAAATACATTCAAATTCCCTCAAAGTAAAGCCGAATTCTGACGACAAATTAAAACAACTCGTCCTTTCATTATCGTCTCTTCATTTCGGTTTCATCATTTCCTTTTTTCAAATACTATTCTTGGGGCCATTAAGCCATTTAGTTTTCAGTGAGTCACTTACCAATCCTTCCTACAAAGATGAGGGGAAACTCGACTTCCACTTTTAAAGCGAGGATAACGTCCATGTATAAAATAGGATACTTATAGTTCGTTGTGTGTGTAATTTTCTTTTTCAAACAAGGAAATATAACTCTAAATCGTATTTGACTTCACTTTTGATGTGTCCATAAGTTATGTCCATTCATTTTAGAAAAATGATATAGAGAAATAGGTTTCGTAGATAAACCATGTATGCATAGAATAATCGTGGTTATCCATTTAAAGCACTTATATCTGAAGGCCAAGGACATGTGGTGTCATTTGTCATAGAGTAATCCGATCTATTTGATATACGACCAGTGGAAATAAATATATGTTCTGAGGATCGTAATTTACGACCGTATTTTCTGTGAATCGCGATATCCAAGTATGACATTCCAGCGTGTCTGCGTCGGAATGCCAGCGATTGATTGGTCAATGACTCCCGTCAATCATATCCAAACGGGTGTGCCAGAATTGCAAGAATGTACGAGCGCTCGACATTTATCACTTGTTGATGGCATCGACGAACTCAGAAAGAAAATAAGCGCGCAGCTCTGGAGAGTCTGGTTTCCAGACTGTGCGTTTCTCTTCCTCTTATACTCACGTCTTGCCCTCTGACGAGAAAGCGTAACAATATTTAGTCAAATCTTATCCAGCCGAGTTGGTATTAATACCACATCAGGTTTGAGATTTTATGGAGGCTGCCTTACGCCTCGTTTGATGGGAGTTATTGAATTGCACGTAAGATAGACCTATTTGGCTTTGGAACAAGACTGGGAAAAACACCTAGAAATAGAACCGAATGTTTATGCAGTGGCTATATACTTTTCAAAAGTGTCCGATCTCTCAGCGTTGAGTTCTTTCGCGAAAATCATCACGTGCAAACTAAGCTTTGTAACGAGAGTTTGCGTTTGTGTCTCTGATGTAGTGCTGAACACCTTCCCAATTACTTCAACTTGTATGCATTTTTCCCTCAGCATGCATCAGTTGTTCATCCTACTCACAAATAATAATGGTGATAATAATGATAATAATAATAAGAATAATAATAATGATAATAAATAACACTTCTATAGCGCTTAATAGCGACGTTTCGAAGCGCATTAATACAGGAAAAATAATGAATTAAAATACAGCATTATCTATACTGTCATTAAAAATTAGGATTGAGTAAATAGATGGTTTCAGCAATGATTTAAACTTATCAAGACTTTCAGCATTTCGGATATAAAGATGGAGTGTGTTCCAAAGAGATGGAGAAGTAACAGAAGAAGCCCTACATCATAACGGGTACAGGTGCGGGGACCATCCCGTGATAGTTGCAGAGTAGAGGAAGAACGGAGAGAACGGCTTCAAGTGGAGGAGCGGAGAGAAATCAAGTCTTTGGGATAAGATAGGGCAATATTATTACATATCTTATAAACAATGATAATGAGAACTATTTAAGAGATCCAGTTCACAGCATTAAATGTGGCTATGGCGGACAAGCCTTCAGCACGATCTTTTTTGGTTATTTTGAACAACGATCATTGTTACCAAAGTAAGCAAGAAATTTCAATGCGTGATCAAACATTACGTGTGCTTACGCGACTGCGATGCAAGCATCGAAAAAAGAAATTAAGGCATATACATGACGATGAACACTAATTGAACAATTGAACAAAAGTTGAATAACATCAAACGAAGGCAAGCAGGGTATCCTGAGACGGCATTGGCTGTTAAGCTCCCCCCTTGATGTGACTTTAATCTCAGCCAGACTTCGTAGGAGAAGAGGTATTAAAGAAACATTAAAGATATCTCACACAATATCTGTAATATTGTGCATTCCTCTATCTTGACAGGTAGTATCCAGTTGTTTTATTCATATTCGCTTACGGTGATTTAAAGATTTGATAGCAAACTCTATGCATGACACACATAAGTCTCACATTATGAAGACATTATCGTGGGGGTTTTTTCGTGCCTTCTCCCACCTTCTTAGACCCGAAGAAGTCTAGAAGGTAAAGAACTGGCTCGTCTTCTCGCTTATACTTATAAACTTCACTAGTTTTTGGTAAAGAGGTTCGCGATTGTGATAAAAACGGAACATCTTGAAACTTACGCATTGAATAACAACATCGAACGGAAGCAAACAAGGTCCCCAAGACGGTAATCAGTGTTAAGGACCGCTTGACGTGTTTGTAATCTCAGCTAGACATCGCTGTAGACAATGTGGACTGGAAGAGAGAGAGAGAGAGGGGGGGGGAATTAACGCCATCTCAAAACGATGTACAAGATTGTGTCTTCTTCTATTTTTACATGCAATATCCCTTTCTTCTTCATACTTTCATGAGGCTGATTTTAAAATCTGATTGCAAACTCACATGCATGACACACAGACGACTCAAGAGTCTGGTGATAGTGTTGTAAGATTGCACAACAGTCACTTTTGTGCGTTTGTGAGGGCTGTGGGTTTTTTTTTTCTGCTGAGACAGGTGGGCGGCGTTTTGTTTTGTTTTGTTTTGTTTTGTTTTGTTTTGTATTGATTTGTTTTTCGGTTATCAAAGTGCAAGCCAAATTAACTGTTACCAGTCGATAGGCAAAGAGTCCAACTTTTTAATACAAAATTCGAACAGCATACCCGAGATCACTGAGGACATTCACACTACCAATGAAATTACAAGAACATCTTTACGATTGTTGAAATCAGTGAGATTTGCACATCACTGATGGATGGTCAATTTGAATCTATATTTCACAGAAAAAAATAAGAAAAGGCATTGCAAACACAGCTTTTTATCCATAGCTTAAATATAATCGCCTAGCAGCTGTTAGACAATAGCGATCACTTGTTGTATACCCAACATTTTACACATGTTCTTATCGTTTTTACTACGGAAGAAAGGAAACGTGTTTACAATCATGAGACGTTCAAAATTGACACAGAAAAAAAAAATGTATCATGAAGGTATAGTTCCTTACTGTAATCATAGCGTGCTTACCTTAATTACAGTTTCAGTAACGCCAAATCTCCAAAATGTCGTCTACTTCCCGTTAGCGTTTAGCGCCATTTCATTAATGTAAACGGGTCATTCTACTCTAATTAAAGAGTGTATGCGTAGCTGATTCCAAAATATCGTTTCCCGCTTGGGAATGTTTAGCGCCAATTGATCAGTCTCAACGAACATTGTAGTTTAATTAAGGCATAAACATACCCAATTGATCGATCGTAAACGGTGCGACGTGCACTATTCCACATACCTAGCTCTCAGAGTGAGAGAGGGGAAGGGGGGGGGGTGGAAGGGAGAGAATGAGAGGAGGTTGAGTACGGAGAAGTGAGATGGGGAGATGCAGAGATGGGGAATGACAAGTTACATCGTGAAAGGCTGGCGTAGGGTGCGATTTGTCACACACATGCCATGTAGTCATTTACTCTACATTCTCTCAGCGCTCAGGAGGGCATGGGATATATCCATTTTAAGACGAACATCATCGCTCTCAAGCTAAACTGAGCGCATCGCTGTCCCCTTAAGGAATTCTACACGTCCTCCATCCTTTCTCTTCATGCTATAGAAGACATGCAATACCAAATCAGGAATCATAGCAAAGGAACTGGTTGCGGGCAAAGTGAGACTGCGTGAAGAGCTCACTGCGGACTGCAAGACAAGACTTTATGATCGCCTTCAGCTTTGTCTAATTTTGAGCTGATTTTTTTTTTTTTGTTCACCTTGCACTTTCAAATACTCCTATAATGTAATTATTTATGTTCATCAAGACGTGAAGCTTCAAAAGATAAAAGGTTTTCCAAGAGGTATCACTTTTTTGTAGAGGGTCAGATGGTGATTTCTTAAACGGCTCCTTGAAGGTGAACAAAAGCTCGTATTGATTGTTAAATTAAGGTATCACAAAAATAGATGCATAATTAACACCTGCTTACTCCTTCTTCACATCTGCGGTGTTTCATCACCCTTCCGCTCTCATCGACTGTAACCACCATCCCTCCTCCCTCTCTTCTTCCCCTCCTCTCACTTCCCATTCTCCTTCTTCTCTCTCCCTTTCCATCTTTCAACGTAATCAAATTCAAGGCAGGCGGGGAATAATACAACGGAGGAATGCGCAACCTGACGTTACCATTTTCCCCGTATCATTGCCTCATGCGAGTATACGGGCACGATCTATTTTTATCGTGCGGACATCATAGAATGTATTGCGTCGTGTGGGAGAGATGTCGACTACGGTTTAGCAAAACGACAGTCATCTTGCCCGAACAACAATTATTGAATTCTATTCCCGCGTCTTTTGTTGCGACCGATGATAACAATCGATAAAAATCGTATGACGTTAAAAATCACTTCCAATCGCTTGAGGAAGCTGACGAGGTCAGGAAGCGCTTTCAGTCGTAATGTCGAGCAGAAATCTGCTCCTAATAATGAATCATATATATAAATAAATATATATATATATATATATATATATAGAGAGAGAGAGAGAGAGAGGGAGAGAGAGAGAAAATATATATATATATAGAGAGAGAGAGGGAGAGAGAGAAACATATATACGCTTATATACATATTAAGAAAGCATATACACGGAAATAATGCACAATTATTTAAGTTTTTCTGTCATTTTGAAAGCTCCGTCTTTTCCTGTTGGGCTCTGTCATAAAAAAAGCATATTTCAATAATTGAGAGATGCTTACTATTTTTATGAATATTGTTTCTCGAGCACAAATAACTTGCAAAAATTCATTGAAGTTATTTGTGTAAATAGGTATCTTGCAATGGTGAAAATGATAATGGCCCTCAGAGAGAAATTAGTTCGCACTTAATAGGCTAATTTAGGTAAACGTATAGTAATCATTATAGATTTTACTTCGTGTATAAATTTACAAAATTATCTACTGCGAAGAAAATAAGACCTTGTTAAATCCCGTGGGTGCCGAAGAAAAGACTTCAAAGGAAGTAAGCAACGATTTCGCATTAAACTGCCCTTCCGGTTTCGTTTAACGTGTTTTATTTAATATGTTTGTTAGTTGTTTGTTTTATAGTTGGCAAGAAGTGGTTTGCTGCAACATATACATTTCAATTGTTAGGTCTTCTTCTTCTTCTTCTTCTTCTTCTTCTTCTTCTTCTTCTTCTTCTTCTTTCTCTTCTTCTTCTTTTTTTTTTTTGCAAATCATCGCATATCCTAGTACTTTTTCCACTTTTTTCACCATGCATCATCGCAATAGCAATTACGTGGCCATTAGTAATCGACTTATCCACTTATATTTTTTCTCGTTAGATTAAGTAAAAATTTTGTGTCAATTGCAATGTACATGAAGATGCAACTTTGCATGCATATCAAGACATATCCCTGCTAATACCCAAAAGGATAACGGACCTATTACATATGCGTTTGTCTGCCATTTTCTTGAATACAGATATGATTCAGTTAAAAATCTGTTGTCCCGAGCATTGTCAATTGTCATGCAAGCTTTAACTTCATGGTCTCGCCTAACATCCAACTGGACCCCATGCATAGAAGACCAGCAATTCAGGCTGAATAGAGTATGGACTATCCAGCTATCTTCTCAGATGGAAATGAAACAAACAAACAAACAAACAAATTTGAATTTGAATGCAGCACCTCGATTTCTCCGTCTTCTCCATCTCTTCAGATGAAGACGGGGAGGCAAGGGCCGGGTGGGGATGAGAGAAGAATGACGTGGCGTCAGAATAGAAGAGCTCAAAAATCGTTCATGGTAGATCTGCTGAGCTGGTAGTGATTGTCTGGTGTCCGTCGTCTCTGCAACGACTCGTTTGTGGATGGGATGCGACATCTCCCCTCCCACGTTTCAATCTAATCACAACCATGAGGAAAAAATCTAAAATGTCAGGATTCGACCACTTTCCATGTCTTTTTCTTTCTTTCTTATGCTTTTTTTTTCCTGGAATCTTAAATTTGTTCAAGATTGTCTTGAAATGGCCTATGAATTTTCCCCCTTTTTACAGATTATGCCTTCATCCTCCTTTTATCCAGTATCAAAGAGTTTGGTGAGTTTGATCAAGCTGTATGCCTTTTTCAGTGACAGTTAATGTCCCTTGTCTCCAATAAGACATATTTTACGCATAATCTGACAACATGCCACCCACCCACGTATAGAATATTATGCCAGAATTACTTATTGTGAGGTTTCGTAAGTGTTCAACATTTTAATTGTAAATTGTGTGAATATATATGTATTTATCCTTTGTGTGTGTCTGTGTGTGTGTGTGTGTGTGTGTGTGTGTGTGTGTGTGTGTGTGTGTGTGTTAAACTACACTTCTATATAGTTTATGCCTATTTAACTCCTTCGTGATGTGATGTAGCGTCAGAGAAGACCACGCGGATATAATAAGTAAAATAGATACAGCAGTATACAGGTAAGGACCTGTAGGAGTG
The DNA here is from genome assembly GCA_033980235.1 of Diadema setosum. Taxonomy (NCBI): domain Eukaryota; kingdom Metazoa; phylum Echinodermata; class Echinoidea; order Diadematoida; family Diadematidae; genus Diadema; species Diadema setosum. The sequence goes on from CM067061.1 coordinate 38,915,710, forward strand.
AAGACAGGTTTATACTCTTAATCTTTGTATGTACAATCATAACCAATCCAGGAGTTTGTTAAGCATTATCGTAAAGTTTTGTGAAGTAAAAGACAGACAGCAATGATACGTATGGTGACTACAACAACAACAGAAGAGGGAGATTATAGCACTCCACTTGTGCACAATCGGGATATAAAGTAAATGCCGTGAACGTTCGTCCATTATCGAATATTGCCTTTACCTACCAGCAACAGGTTCTTGTCCCGCTCAGGCGAAGTGCAGCTTCTTACTGAAAGGTAGCGACAAAGCAGTAGCCTTTGACATTCACTCTTCTCATTCAATAAATCAACTCAAACGTTCGCCAGGAGCTGAAATGAAAATACGCACACGCGCTCCCCGGCAGGGGCTTATTAATTCCCATCCAGCCTCAAATCTTGCTCATTCGTTTTGTTCCCTAATGTAATTATTTTGATTAATGTTATTAGCCGTAACCCCTTCGTGATATTTGTACAACGACGGTTTGCCGCGCGATTCCTTCCATAAATTACATTGAACTATTACGGTGAGCACACATGATGATGCGCAGACAAAGTTAATCATCATCATCATCATCATCATCATCATCTTCATCTTCTCCATCTGTCCTTGCTCATCTTGTTCATATTCCTTTCTACCACCAATTTGTTCGTCACTCTCTCGTCTCGCTTTCTCTTCCTTTTTCCTTTACCATAAGTATTTCCTATTCTCCCTCTCTTTCTGTTTTCATTTCTCTTAGCTTCACACCTTCTGTAACTTGGTCCTGTGCATGGCGGAGAGTTTTTGTCTCCGGCGCGGTGGTATAAATGAGAGTGTGTTCTAGCATCCTGTCTCAGGTACGATTGCGCGTCAACCGTCGCAAGACATCTGTCTGCTGCGTGCAAGTTCAAAGCACTACCAACCGTTCCTGCCGCGCTGCGCTTCCTATATAACTTCTCTTCTTTCGGCAAAGAATGACGTCATAAATCAACTGTGTGACGTCACGCCAGTACCTGGGATTGCAGCCACTGAAAGACAGCCGCTATTTCGAGCGAGTAAGAAAATCATTCGGAGAAGGGTGCTATGCCGGTGAGAAGGGACAATCAAGAGGGAACACAAACCGAAGCTTGCCCTGCTCTCGCTGTCTCACTTTGTAGATACTTTCCGGATGAAACTTTGAATAAGCGGAAGATGATATATGATATTGATATTGATATTGATATCTGCTTGTAATTGTTCCAGCTTTCATAAGAGAGTGGTTGTTGTTTTTGTTTTCCAACAAAAACGTCGCCAAAACGTATACATTTGGTTGAATCACGAAGGTTATCCTATAGAACTTCGATTTCTTTTTCTTTAATTCACTAATGCAATTTTATGAATGCAATTACTTTGGTCCTGCACTGTTGAATATCAGATAATTATGATATGCATTAAAAGAGAAGAGACATTGTCCTGCAACATCCCTGCAACTAACACTTATTCGTTCATCACCAATGAGAAATGAATCTCACTTATTTCGATTGTCAAAAGCGTTTTCGCATTTTCCCAGCGAAGAAACTACTTCGTTATCGTATCACTTTCACTTGCCTTTATATTCACATGATAGGTTTGCTACTATATGACGTTACCCGTTTACATTACAGTAAGCGTGTCTTATCGGAAAGATTTGTTTGTTTTATTTTCTTAGTTTTATCTCCCTCCTCGCTGAAATATTTCATGACTATTAATATCACTGTTATTGTTATTGATATCACCATTGTTATTATCACTACAATTTCTATCATTTATACTATCATCATTATCTTTGATGGTTACTTTTCTGTCAGTGGTAATTGTTCCGTTTATCATAACCATCGCAAATATAGATGTTATCACAATCTCGATACTACAGTATTGAGTAGCAGAAGTATATTGCTATTCATGTTCCATTGACTATAATTTTTTTTCGTAATTGCCCTTGTTGCCAGTGGATGCAATTTTATAACTGTTATATTTGTATTTTTTCTCCATCTGTTTTTAGTCAATAATAAATTCTGGTACCCACCAGTAATACCTTGTTTACGTGAGCACAGCTCAGGCGACACGATTTGCCTCTCAGCTTCCTTAGGCGCATACGCGCATCGACTCGAAGAATAATCATAAATTCCGCGGCAGCCGTTCCCATCACGACATTACTGCTTGCGCATGCGCGGAAAATGGTTCACCATCATGAGAGCAAATGTAAAGCAAATGATCGGAGAATTTTAGAATCAACATATCAAGAGAACAAACAAAACAAGTAAAATGTCCAACATAAATGACTAACTGAGCAAGAAGTCTAGGGCCTGTCGAGTTGTGAGATCTCGTCTTCTCGACTTGTAAGGACCGTATTAATGTCGGGAAGGTGAGAAAACTTGTCAAAGCACTTCTAAACTTCCGTAGATATCACTCCGCTTTATGGCGAACAATAGAATGCTGCTGCATCCCACATGTACTGAACTTGGGGTTGTAAAGTCCAGGCTTACAATAAATGTGTTATGGACGAGATTAGACCTTTTTTTTCTCTCTCTCTCTCTCTCTCTCTTTTCTTGGTATATGCCTCTGTTTCCTGCATAGTCTTGCCATTTGGACGGTGCCCGCAAATGCTACAAAATGACTATGATTACAGGTAGAAGATACAAGAAATATATGCTTAGTGAAAAGATGGAACGAAGTAAACTAACAGTGAGATATTCAAATTCACGAATGCAATGACAGCGAGAAACTTTTTACAAATCAAAATAATGATGGGGTGATATGATTTAGCAGTTCTCTTTTGCCATGCATGGGAAAGGAGTCGCCGATAAGTAGTACTGATCAAGTAAATTCATTTCTTCTACTTTTCTCCCTTCTATAATTACAACGAGGGTAATACATCGGCTCCACATATCAAGTCTTCGCTCAACACTTTTACAATGTGAAGTTTGTTTGTTTGTTGGTTTGTTTTTTGAATCCTACAATATGCTTAAAAATGACAAGCTTTGTGCATTCGGTGAGATTATTGATGTAATTGTTTGAAAGATCACCGAGTGTTGGTCCATAGTGTGCCTTAAATGACAGTCTTTCCAAAGTGTGCCTTAAATGACAGTCTTTCCTTATCAGTGGCTAGCTTGGCTTGGAACCAGGTGCGCGTGTAAGTATAAGCACTCGGGCCAGATGAGTTTCTTTACAGAACCAGTTTCCACGTCGATGATTGGCTATGACATCACACTTTGGTACTGTATTATAATTCCATTTTCTGATTAATTACTTTGCTCCGTCACAAGTCCTAACAACACAATAACATTCCGCGCCATGTCTAAGTTGAATTTTGATAAAATCAGACGAAGAGAATGATAGTATCCTCACACAGACAGAAATTTATAGAACTTTATACTTCACATGTTTAGCATCTGCAATTACTTTCCCCTAAGATTATCGTTGCTATAAATCATATACAAGATTACAATAATTTGACCCAAAAGATATATGTCAGTCTAGATCTTAACAATTTATCTAATCTATCACCTCTGCCAGTGTGATTTTGGTTCTGACTCGTTTTACTATGAAACATTTTGCAACTGTAATATTTCATAACTATATCATTCTAAGGCAGATTTAGACGAAACTTTTACAAACGTGTTCATTTAATTTTGCTTTATGTTATTGAGGCCAACGTGGAAGTGTATACCAAAAAGTTGCTTGTGCGTGGAGGCACGACTTCGATTAACTTTTGGAAGTGAGATCGTTAAAATTGTTATTATCCTGCGACTTCCGAAGGTTCAAGCTGAAGGCGATACCCATGCCCAATTTTCTCCAAATATTCAGACCTGCAGGGTTCACCCCGGTGACCTACTTCCACATTCTTGTTGCTCCGACACGTGGCAAGCTTGGTAACAAGTCTTCTCTGTTTCGGAATCTTCGGACAAACTTAGACAACGGTCCGGTCAGAACGCTACAATTTCGTGGAGATGTCTCTTTCATATCATTATATAATATTCGACTGGATTCATATTATGACCCTGTAAATTTTTTGAATTTGTATCAGGTGTGAGGAAGGAAGGTTTGGGGTAACACCATAAAAAACGTTTTATCAGGTATTGCTATGCATAGATTTGTGTGTAATTGTATGTGTGTTTACATGAAAGAGAAGTATGCATTCATCCCTTTAAGGTATATGTATTAAATGTTGAATGAGACAAGCGAAGTGTGTCTCACGCCTCTTCACAGAAAAAGCGAGAAGAAAAATAAACATGAAAAAGAGCTCACTTGTGGGAGCAATCTCGGGGAAAAAAAATTAAATAATACACAATAGGATGATGCTCAATTATTCCCTTCCCAACCAGAAGCTAAACAAAAACAAAAGAAATAAAAAGAAAAAAATGAAATGAAACCCGGAAGTGGCACCAGAAATAATTAGTCACGCCCCCCCCCCCCCCCCCCCCCTTTACAGAATTCCTGGACCCGCCCCTGAACAGTCACGACGCAAAACCACGATATTGACGGCGTAATAGCGCAAGCATTTTCCATTCAAGGCTTTCGTGCTAGCTCGAAAGCATAAGGTGTCTCTATTGATTCTTCGTGCGTTCCTCCTTTTACAGCCGAGATGAGATGGATAATTCACACTACTACGATTAAAGAAGAAAAAAGCACTCGTACTGGCGATGGTTGGCGATATCTAATTGAAGACGCGTAGGAGAATTACACGCCACACCGAAATCGCACCTTTCACGAATTTGTAGTGTTAAACACGTAGTAATAGACAAACACACACGTGTGTGTCTATATGATATAGTATATGTATATAATACAGAAATATGTAGAAATATATGTACTTGACATTATTAACCTTAAGGGTCCAATACAAGCTTCCTCCTGGGTAAAGGAGGAGCAACTCGTTAGATTGTAGCTTATTTTATCAGCTTGTTCTGTCCCGTTTTTTCCACCCCCAGTCACTTCTACTCCCTCTCTCGCTCTCTCCCCCTCTCTCATCTCTTTCTCCGGCTCTCTCACGCCGCTATATCTTTGGCTGCTTTGTATCACTGGTCTTACATTTAATTGAATAAATTGCGTGAGTGTATAGAGGCAGCGTGCTAGAAAAATGTTGCGAGCATGAGGGGAGGGTATGAACGTTGAGCAGGGCGAAAAGAGAGCCGGTTGACAGTGGTCTCTTCCACGACAGGCTCTGCCCACGCAGTGGTGAAGGAGAGACAGAAAAAGGGAAGAAAAAGCGGCGAGTCTCGGGAAGATCATCAGTTGAGCGAGTAACGAGCGCAGCACGATGATCGTGTTTGGAAGACAGGGCCCAAGAGTTGATTCTTTGATTGTAGTCACAGGAGGGAAGAAGAGGGGAAGCCAGGATGAGAAATTCCTGTCCATGTAAACGTGTTTGACTAGAACCACATGCAGCATTCCGTAACAAGTGAGCCAGCTGTGAAGCGAATAAATTCCACGCCTCTCGCTCTTCCAACTTAGAAGTCGAACACGCAAGAAGTTTGGGCGTACGGATCTTTTGGGGGTTTGTGTTTTTTGTTTTTTCCCTCACTTCCTCTCCGAGATTGACGGATGACTGGGAGAAAAACATTCACTGTGCTCTTACTCTTTTCTTGCCTTGAAAGTACCTGATTTCACTCAAACTTTTCTTTTTGTCGTACCAACATTTGATTTCGTCATTACTGCAGGTGTGCAGACAACAAAAGAGGGGGCTATCCTAAAAAATAACTTTGGCGCGTTCCCGGCGCCTGTTCCTGCTCTTCGTCTCACCGAAGCAAGTCTGGTTACCTAGAGACAATGGAAGAACACTTTTGTGATGGAGCACCACCTCTCTGGGAGGAACATTCGCGAGTTCCATGCTTTCACGTCCTCTCCCGGTGTAGCATGAAGGCATCCTCCGATTCGCTCAGCCACTGCCAACATCATCATCACCAGCAGCAGGAGGAGCAACATCACTACACCCCTACCAACAGACGCCAGTGGCGACATCCACCTCCTTCTTCTCGGCAATCTCCTTCTCCTCATCCTCACGATCATCTACACCATAATCATCAGCACTTTCATCACCATCATGAACTCTGCTCTTCGACAACGTCGCCTCCTTTATCACTGACGGCACTGGAATCGGTGAGTAGACTATCCTCAAATTCGTATTCATGTGATTGCTATGCCCCCCCCCCCCCCCCCCAGCAACCACATAGAGACATACTAATTTCCATCCCCCACGTCCCATCCCTCCCTCAACCCCTGGCGTGGCAGTGCGTGCTTCTTCCCTCCTTAACGAGCCTGAATCTCGAAGCAGCAGGCTCATAACTCGGTTAATTGCATGTGTGAAATCTGGATTGTTTAATGGTGGGAGAAAGTGTGATAGCCTGAAATAACACAGCACTCAACTTCAAAAGGAAAAGGAAGGAAAATCGTTATCCTTTACCTACTTGTTGACGGAAATGACTGCAAATGCGCATGAAATCCACGGATTTCACAGTCAATTAGTCAGTAAATTATTGTGCAATGCTTTAAACTGGTCCTATGCTGTGTGAAACTGGAGCTGTCAAAATATTGCGGTATTGCGGGACCACGCCCCCTAGTAACGCAAGCACTTTATACTCACACAATGAAAGCGTTTTACGAGTGTTGCCGTGGAAAAGGGTAGCGATACCTGATATTCCGGTTTTTTTTTACAAACACTAGTCAAAAACTAAAACAAACTGCCCCAGATTCACAAAATGTAAAATCCCTTATAGAAAAGTAGTAGATGATAATCGCGACTGTCGAATTCGACCCCGAATGCTATTTTGTTTCTAATGGGTTGCACGTGATGCAATGATTATGTACACTCTTTCTACGGCTCTTTATTGTCAGTGCACCGTTTGTAAATTCATTTTCTATGGTTATCAGACAGGAATAGAAGGCGAGTTCTCTAAATTGCTAAAGAATAGCAGTTCAATCCCGAAAATGAAATTTGAAGAAAGGCCTCTTAGATGAAAAAAAAAGAACAAAAATATTAATTTCATTGGCACTGTTTAATCGAAAGGGGGCGTTCCTCTTCCTTTGAATTGCCTGTGATGGTCGGCAACTCTGTGTCATCGAGAAGCCGGGAAGATTTTGGCTATGAATGACCGTGATGCCAAAGTATTACTATCTGTGTATCGATTACGGCCGCTGTCATTATAAATTCATAAATGTGTGAATATAACGAAACTATTCAGCTTCGACTCGTGAAGGTACGCATGCCGTCAGCAAAACGTCACGCGTTGAGCGGCTACAACAGGTCCGTCTTTCTTTCTTTTTCTAGCATGTCTTTTTGATTCCCGTTGTCTTCGATTGCTATCCGCTTCATCCGGCAATGAGGCGCGATGCCTCGGGAGCGATGTCTCTGCCCGACAGTCGTGTGACGTAATGGGCTAAGCAGACGACAAAGCTGGCCGGGAAGGTCACACGAAGTGCCAATATCGTGCGATTGTGTGCGAAGAATGGCGCGTAGATGAAGCTATGATTATTAATATGAAGTCCCGCGTTCAGAACATTCGAGGATTCAAGAGGAATTAATTCATAACCCCATGCATATAACACTGTCAGGTCACAATCTATACATCCTAGGTTAATGGTATATATTTTGATTCGGCGAATGCAAGGCGCTAATAGTCGACGAGTCCGCTCGCACTCCAAAGTTGGCACAGCAAAGAATGTGACATTTAAGAAATGTCAAAATGCTTAAAAATTCGTCGTCCAAGATTAGATTGCTCAGTTGTATTACATAATACCACTTCTATAGAGAGAGGCGGATCATATATGATCAAAATTTCTGCTTTAGATAATTGTTTTATTTTTGGCGCAAGGGTGGGGGGGGGGGGTGTGAAGGCCTACTGCCGTGGCAACCATAATACCCTTTCGAACTACAAAGTGGAGATGATGATGTACGCTTCACAGAGGTCACCGTGCAATTATCCTCCTTTCCATTATGTGTGAAATGAGAAGCAAGGCAGCCTCTTTAAAGTGGTCAAATTAACGTTCGTAATTGCATCCATGTCTGTCTCGATCATCCATCGATCACAGCCCTGTGCAGTTTGACTCTTTTTCCCGCAGCCAGTAGTGACCTCCGCATATACTGTCAAATGACAAGTCCATTTCATGAATGACGCAGTCTGTCTCCAGAATCCCCCCCCCCACCATTTTCTCCATTAAAAATCCTGTATGGGCCTTTTCATCCTTCGCCTTGGCAGTTCGCTGAACGGGTGACGTGTAGGTTTCATGGACATTTCAGTGTGTTCCACGGACGCGGAAGGTTGGTAGACAGCTATCATTTAATTTGTTGTGACCATTTTCTTCCAAGCGCACTCGTGCGAATTTGAATTAAGGACTTTTTTGAGGGATAAGAAGATGTGGAGGAAAGGATAGATTCATTAGCGCCATCGCTGGCATCTAGCTATATATTAAACGAAAGCACCACATGCTACATTTGTTGGAGGAAATGTTGCTAAGTCTGCTCAAGATTAACACTGACCATACATGAGCTTTTTTTCTTCTTTTTTTTTTTTTGCGGAGGCGAAGATTTTTCGGTAAGCGTACAAAAATGGCTCTCTATTCAAATACCTTGTCCTCGCGTCTTGTTCTCCATCAGCATACCAAACTATTGTGTTTCAGTGTGTACGTGTCTGGGTGTAAAAGAATGTGTGTGTCTCTCTTTCGTCTTCAGAAATGAAGAGAGAGGAATTCTTCTATATAGCCTTCGTTGCCATACCTCTCTCACAGGTGAGATACTTTGCGCACCGGGGCATCAAACGGTTCCCGCCCGCCAATTTATTACCAAAACAAACGGAATGGCGGGGTCGCCGCACACTCTCTGCGTGTAACCTGTTCCATTTCCAGCAAAGCACGCCATGCCAGCTGTACTTTCGAGCTGTGGCTGCGTTTGAAAGGGTGGGAAGGGTTGTCTGGTGAAAGATTATTACGTCGTCAATAAATTGACAGACAGGATTCCGGCCAATGGCGTCATCAGTCCGAATGCCCTCTTTCCCTCCCCCCCCCCCCCCCATTCTCTCACTCTCTACAATAAATGTATCTCTGTCTGTCTCCCTCTTTTTCTATCTTCTTTGTACATACATATGAAGAGTTTGTTTGCAAAAACCGATAAGTCCATATTTGCCAAATGGAGATATTTGCGATTAAAGGTCAAGAAAAATAAAGAGAATAATAAGATTTTTTTTTCATTTTTTGGCCATAACTTCAAAAATGTACCTTTATATGTAGTGACCAATATATCATTTAAAAGGTATTATTTTGTACTTTATGACAGAGACCGTACTTCAAAATCTTCAAAAATTGACGGTTTTTTGCAAACTCTTCATATATTTACACCTGCAATATCAATATGATCAGCATCTGTCAGTCAAGCACAATATCTTTATCTGCGCCTCACTTTCTCTTTGACACCCTTCGTTATCCAGTGCAACCCTCTTCCATTCAACATCTCACTCGCTTCTTACATCACCCCCCCCCCCCTCATTCTCTCTCTTATACCTTCCGACGAAAACCGATCCGATGGAAGTTAAAACAGTATTTGGGACCTCACATATGGTTTTGACAGGAATTAACAACGATATAACCCATTTAACGAGATCAGGGAAAAGGTGAAAACTTTGCTATATACCTTTAAACCCACAAAGAAGCAAAGTATGATAAGCGTACAAACGGGGAAGCAATGAAGTCCATCATAGTGACATACAATACAAGGGAGAGATATGACTCAACGTTGACTACGCATTGGTAAAATCACCAGTGACTAGCTTGTCGGACATGCTGCCTTTGATGATTTCATGATGATAGATTGCATGCCAAGATGTCCTGTATACGTTGAAAAGCGAATGAACAATTATTGCTTTTCTCGGGAGAATATACGAAATTTCAGCGCTCATGTTAGCTATATGGTATGTTAGTTCATTGCAAAAAACAAACAAACAAACAAACACTGCGCCAGGAACTCCCCGCTTTGTCGAAATCTACCTTAGATATAAACTGAAAAAACAACTGCACAGTGCATAAAGGCATCTACCAACAGCTAGACACGGGAAATGTAGCAGAGAGGATAAAAAGTCTAGCACGCCGACGATAGAAGCAGAACATACGAAGGGAACGAACCGTGACGAAAACAAAACAAAACCGAATAAAAAACACCATCAAATATTCTGTGCTTCTTTTTCTTTGTTATTTCTATTTCTGTTGACTGTTACTATATTTTGCCAGAAACTGTCATTATGCCAACACGGCAATTGAATCCGACGTCTCACATTACCTATACACATAAATGCCCCTGTTTTACACGTACAAGCGACGTGAGGGCATTGCCGACTATTATCTCATAATACTGCCTATACATTTTCCCAAGGAATCAAATTTATCATGGCCTGGATACTTGATAGATCGTAGTATAGCGTTAGACAAATTTTAGATTTTTTTTTTTTATCATGGGGAAGTGGAGGTTGACATTGGCGTAGAGTTGGGACAACTTCCAAGGGAATCGACCCTATGCCAAAAGGGTTATTACTCTCTAAGTGTGCATGAACAGGTGCAGATTGGGCTACAATCTGGGTGGGGGGGGGGGATATAAATTTGTGATAAACGGTATCGACTGTGCTCGGACACAAAATACTGCTGATACACGAGAAAGTCAACAAAACCAGTAGGTAAGAATCAGTCATTCTTTAGCCGTGCATCACTTGAAAGCATTAATTATGCAATAACAGGTGAGTCTAAGTAGTCTTAATATTTCTAAAAACAGACATGAATATGTGAACTCGTTACTGTTAATTTGAGATATATGTTCTTCACTCAATTTCGCGGTTCTTGGAAATATTTCTAAAACGGGAGGTCCATTGGTTTTTGTCAATGTCTTTTTATTCTATGATGAAACACTGCATTATGGCGGAATGGTCTTAATGGAATTGCTGAATAAAAACCGACAGCTTCATTTATCTTTATTTAGTCCAGACATTACTAAAAGGCAACTTTACCCACCGCGGAGAAAATGAAGGGAAATTCATTGAATAAATGTCATTCTTTAACTGCAAAACCCGGAGGTAGTTTGAGCTATATGTGTACACCTAAAAGCCAATGACATCATTAGAATGATGATCCGGCGGAACACGGAAACGCATACAAAAAAAGATGGTTTCTGCCATTTAACCCATTGACGACGAAAATTGTGGCTATTATGTAGAATTGCAGCAACATCTGGAAACTGATCACGAGAGGGGTACTCGGTGCGAGGGGAAAAAATAAACTCTTCCGTATTTGTACTTGATGACTCGTACAATGAGTCATGGCTGAGATGAGAACGAGAAAGGGGCATTACACGACGTCTACCAAATAAATCGAGGACGCAAGTTCATCAATCACTCCCTGATAAATCGGCGAACGAAGACCCGAACATCGATTTTACGCAAGCTTTAAAAAACTGCGCTCTTCCCATCTCCGGTAATGACGGCCAGAATTGTTTCAAAGTGCCATCATCGAATGCATCTCCCCCAGGATTCGGGTCCGTCCTACAATTCTACAATTTATGTTTTTTTCTTTCTTTATAATGGCCATCACAAATTCGTATTTGATTGAATAAAGGGTCTACAGAAACCGATGGGAGACAAGATTCTTCCCCAGATTATTGGACCAAATTTGCACCCACTGGCGCCGAAATTGCCTAAGCCAACGGACCGCGTCCCAATCCTACGCCCCTCCCCCCTTAAAAAAGTTAATAAAAAGAGGACAAAACTACAGACTAATGCCCAGACGTTTATAGGGTCAGACTTTTTGAAGTCATAGAGTTTATAGTTGAGTACCAGTGTTGCGAGCCTTTAAGATATCCACAGAATGTCACTTTAAAGTAAAATTAGCAAACGAATATCATTAAATTCATGTGAAAGATGAGAAAGTTTGACGAGATTCTGTACCCTTTCACAATTATATAGGAATGTTCGTTTCACTTGTTTGTTTTTTACTGCTTTCTGAGAGCTTATAATCTGATGCTTCAGGTAGTTAGAAACGTGGTTGTAAATTTGTAAATGGCCACATTTTGTATAAGGAAATTAGTCCTACTTTATATGAATGCAACAAGTGTCATTTCATCACTTTCGTCGGCCCAGATAAACTGACTGGCGTACTTGCGGAAGCACTGATTGTTCTTATTGTTTTCATTTTCTTGGATGTCATCCTTAGTATGTCATTGCATAGAGCATGATGACAAATATTAAAACGAAATGTAGGGCTCTGAAATTCTAGGAGAGCCATTTCAATGTGAGTGGGTGACTTATATTATAAACGGAAAGAAGTACCTTTACTTTTTCTGTATAAGGAGCTACGATTTATTATGGTTGGGCTTTTAAGGGCCCCTGAAATCCAAATGCATGTTGATTTGTGTCGATTTATGATACCCTCAACATCACTTTTCCGGTGAAACGAATATCTAGAAACATTCCATATATTTTTAACGATTTTATTTTTTCTTCTGTTTTTCTTTAGATTACTTGGGAACGCCCTCAAAAAATCCTTCAAACCAATATTCTTCAGATGACATCATCTGTCAATCATTGCTAAAGTACTAAAATGTTTAACAAAAGACATTGGAATGCCCCTTCCCCTCGACTCAGCATAACTTGCATGTTTCTGTGATATTAATGTGACTACCAAAAGACATGGCGAGGGAACATGCAAGTTCTGCTGAGTCGAGGGGAAGGTGCATTCTTATAATGTCTTTTGTTAAACATTTCAGTACTTTAGCAATGACCGCCAGATGAGGTAATCTGAGGAATATTGGTTTGGAAGGATTTTTTTGTGGGCATTCCAAGTAATCTGAAGAAAAATAGAGGAAAAAATCGTTAAAAAGATATATGGAATGTTTCTAGATATTCGTTTCATCGCAAAAGTGATGTTGAGGGTTATAAATCAACACAAATCAACATGCATTTGGATTTCAGGGGCCCTTTAAGCGATACAGACAGTAATAGATGTGAGAATTGACACGAATGTCATCCCGCGTCCACAAGGGTTAGTTGAATTTCACTTTCCCGCAATTACATCCGCATTTGTACATCATGATTATGCAATGACGGCCTGACGCAATTACTGGAGACGAGTTCAGTTTCATTCATGATTGGGTAACTTTGCCAGCGCCTCGTATAGCGCCTCGGAGAGCCAGCCGTGTTGAGCGCACACCCTCTATCAGAACGGCGACATAACAACGTTCATGACATCACATGCATTGTGTCTCTGATCTCACGTTGCCTGGGCAACGGGACGCGCAAATTGAATTTTGCTCCGTGGTGGATTTGTGAAAGAAGCATGAAGCTTGTCTCCTTTCGTCGTTTCCTTCTTCTTTGACTCTTCTGGGTTCTTCTTCTTCTTCTTCATCTTAATCTTAAAGGTGATGAAGGCCAGGAAATGACATGGAAATCTTGATGGAGCGGAGCAGTCGTTATGATTTCTGATTAATCAATTACTAGTATCTTGCCCCTCCCATACAATCTCATTCTACCAACGTCATCCTTTTATTCTTTTGATAACTCTTTTGATAACTTTGCCGTCAAATCATCAGGAACATCAGTGTGCGAATCGCCACTAGATGATTACATTGTTCTGCAGTCGTAATCAGCTGCAGGCTATAGACGATAACTGTAAAAAAGAATGATAACATAAATGAATACGTGAATGACATATGAGAGCGTTGAAAATGATGTGATGTCTAATGTGTGTAAAGTAATGTTATTCCTTGATAACTACTGTCATTTTATACTCTGCTTTTCGCCGCTGTATTGTTGAGTTGGCCTAAGATGAAAACAGAAAGGTCGCAATTAAAGGAAACCAAAACCCAAAGAGAAATGTGGATTAAGTGAAAGAAGCAAAATTAGTAGAACATATCAGTGAAAGTTTGAGGAAAATCGGACACTCGATGCAAAAGTTGTGAATTTTAAAAGTTTTGGTATTGGAACCACTGGATAAGGAGACTACTTGATTTTATGACATCAGGGCCCCGTTGCTAGAAACTTTGCGTTTAAACGCAACTTGCAACTGATTGTCACTGGCCAATCAAAATCATTGTTGCATGCATGTCTTCTTAATAGGGCAGACCCTGAGTCAATCAGAATGGTTGTTTCAAAATGAGCAATTATTTGCAATTGATTGCAACTTTCTTGCAACGGGGCCCAGGTGTGGACAACAATATAAAGGAAATATTAAGAAAATTCAAAATGTTTTCAATTTTCTAGCGTAATGAAAGAACACTTGACTGACCGCTTTTAGAAAGCAGGGGGAATAATTACTACCCTTAACATATGTCAGCATCAAGCTGATGGAATGTGTAATTTTCATGAAAAATAATTTTTTGTGGAATTATCTTCATATTTTCTTTATATTGTTGTCCACATACGACGTCATGAACTCTAGTAGTCTCCTTATCCAGTCATTGCAACACCAAAACTTTACAAATTCATAACTTTTGCATCGATTGTCCCATTTTCCTCAAACTTTCACGAACGTGTTCTACTAATGTTGCTGCTTTCACTCAATCCACATTGCTCTTTGGGTTTTGGTTTCCTATAAAGAAATCATGTATAAGGGAAGGTGGCTGCAAGGTACAAGGCCCAAATATGCATCCACGTAGTGAAGTGCCATAATGATGTAGGAATATGTTATAGATATCATTAGGTGTATATTTTCTCACTATCAATGGACACATTTGTGTCTTTGCTTCTGGTCATAAACAAATGCCATGGATCTTTGCCGCTGAAATACGATGAATTCTGACCTCGTAACAAATGTCACCCAATGGGAGATGAACAATAACAAGGGTATAAAATACAAAGAGGGAGATTAAAGACATTTCTTGAAAAATGAATTGGCAAGTGATGGTAGGAATGATATGATGAAAATAATGAAATGACAAAAAAAGTGAAAATTACAGCACTAATACAATGTACGACATTGAATAGATATATGACACCCTCATAATAGCTATCATTCAGCGCCTCCGCGTTATGAGGAGCGCATTCATAACGCATAACCGTTAAGATGAAGAAGAAATTTCCGTGCGCAAAATTGGAAGGGGAATCCTTCAGTTTTCAGTCTGTCTATATAACGTTACACCAGGCCAACCGAAGATTACACACGGACAATGTGTCCAAGCTAAATCGTGTTTTGAGAAACATTCGCTTTCTACGCGGCCAAGAGCTTTTAACAAACAATACACATTCTTTTCTTCTTCATCTTTTTTTTTTTTGGAAAAAAAATGCTGAAATAATTCGCTGGTATGATAGATTGCGTTCGAATCTAGCGACGACCTTTTGTCATCCAAGCGCTCAGACTGAGTTAACAACGACGGAACAATCCAACCTAACAATCTCATATTTCTTCACAGAAAAAAAAAAAACACGTTGGCTGATGTACATAAGCATCAATAAGCATCATTAACAACAAAAGGAGATGCCCTTGCTGTATCTTGTGTGACTCTTTAAGTACAACCATTTTATCGGTTTCTATAACATCATGAATGAATGCCTGAACTTTTCCGACGATATATGGTACAAAATGAACGAAAAGTCAAATAATGCGCGGGCGTCCAGCGAAGGTTAGTGCTGCGTAGTCAAAAATCAATAACGAGATGGTATAGATTTATCACAGTAAGTGTTGACGGTCGTAGTCAAAACAGTGGGTAGAGAAAACGTGTTCAACAGGCAAGAAAAGAGCGACAGAAAGAATGCCATCACCCGCCCTGCATGCCATCAATAACAGGCAGGTTTATGAAAGAAATACCTCGAATGCTTTGGTCGGAAAGGTTGCACGAGTCGCTACGTAAGTCGGAAAGCACGAGGATCAGTCACCTCGCGTTGAAGGAACCATAAATGTACTGCAAACATGTTGACTTGTGTTAATTCATGATACCCTTTATGTCCATTATGTCATCAAATGAATGCATCCATGATTGTCGTCAAATGAATGCATAAATACGCATCATGCATTAAATTATAACTTTGCTACTACTTCTTTTCGTGATTACTTGGATATACACACACACACACACACAAACCCTTCCAAACCTAGGGTGCATTCCAGCGCTCTAAAGCGAACCAAAGCGAACTGAACCAAAGCGTACCGTACCGAACTGTGCCAGATTTGAAGCGTTCGAGCGCTCTGTCGAAAAAGCGTACCTCACGAATTATTTTTATAAAAGGTCACGTATTTTTGTACCAAGAATGTCATCTACCTGGCGCTTGAATTACTTGCAGCTGTCCCGAACAAAGAGAATGATGCCTTTGCATTGTGACGTATGCGCATGATACGCGCATGCTTTACAGAACTTGTGGTACGCTTTAGGAGCACATCGGGAAGTGGTTCACTTTTGGCTCGGTACAGTACGGTACGGTACACTTGAGAGCGTTCGAGCGCTCCTCTGGCGCGGGTACGGTACGGTACAGTTCGCTTTAGGAGAGCGCTCGAACGCACCCCAAGATTCTGCCATCTTTGACATCATTACGTCAATCATTGCTAAAGACGCTGGAACGCACCTTTCCCTAGACTGAGTACAACTTGGATGTTTCCATGTTACTAATATGATTCCCAGAAAAAAAAAGGAAAAAAAAAAAAAACAAACATTGCAGACAAAAGACATCCCCCGAATTAACGAGGGAAAGCAATAAGAATAATAGAGAATCGAACTCATGGACCATCCTGGAATAGTCCAGGGGCCCGTTGCATAAAACTCCAACCGGATTATTTTTTTTTTTTCCGGTTGAAATCACAAAATTCCGGTTGGAAGCTCCCAACCAGAGTTTTTATGCAACGGATTTTACATTCTTAGATTAGCAACCTTTAAAAATTCAGGTTGGGCAAATCCCAACCTGAATTTTTTAAGGTTGCTAAAAAAGTTTTATGCAACGGGACCCAGGGCCCTCATCGTTATAGACCCATTCGGTTTTAAAACACTGTAACACTTATGTCAGTCATTACTGGGGCTTTCAAAATAAGAAGATGAGAGGATTCAATGAGTTCTGTAATGAGTGAGGTGCATTTCTATGTCAGTGCATAAATCATTTATTGCTAGGCATAGTGAAGCCCCCAGTTATGACTGAAATAGTCATTAACATAAAAAGCAGCACCAACAACTGAACAGGTCTATATCTTAGTGCTCCCACGACTGGAGCCAGAGATAATAAATATTCAAATATCGGAACACGTTGGTGAAGCGTTGAGTGTATTGGCGACTGGTTGAAAGCTTTTCTTTGTGTATAGAGTGGAAAGCATTCCCGTGAACGAGAGAAATTATCTGGCTCATAGTTACTTTTTGTTTCCTCTGATCTGAATACCCGTCAAAAGGGCTCAAAAACTTCCAACCACTTGCTTCTTTCCACTTGCTTTCAAGATGCTAGTAAGTCTTGTTTACTGCGTTCGGTTGAGCTGTGTGGAGAAGGCAGTAACTTAAATATAATAGAAATACAACTCGTCAGTTGAATTCAGGAATACATGAGGACCCTTTATAGAACACTTACCACGCGCTCTATGAGGTCGTTTCAAGTGGCTTTCAGTGTACCCCCGATAAATGTGGTTTTAGGAATCAATCGTCTCTTTAAGGCCACCAGAAGCACTTAAGATACAGCAAGGACAAAGATGAAGTACATGGAAGATGTCTGAAGCACTTAGAATTAAAGCTGAATTAGAAAGATTTCTGCTCCCTGTAGCAAACAGAGGACGAGTCGAAGTTCGTGTCTAGGACTTGGAAATTTTGCATGAAATATGGGTTTCCTACCTTTAACTTTCCGCATCTTTTATCGTCGTCAATCAAGTGACTTTCGATCGGACACTATGAGAGCCTTGAACTCGCGCCGCCTTCCTTTTCTCTCCCGCCTAGTCCTCGCTTACCTATATCCACGCGCCTGTTCCACGCCGAGCATTCCAGCCGCGCGCTGGCGCGAGACTCGCCCGAGAGCAGAATTGCCCCTGACCTCGTGGTAACGAGCATTGTCTCGTCGAACAATATTTCATTATATTTCTTGCAAACCTCTTTCCTTCCCACCGGGACTCGGTTCCCCTCCAGCTAGCAACCTTGAGGAATTCGGGAAATGTCGTAAAAGATCTGTCTTCAAAATCGGTATTGTTTGGAATCAAAGCAACACCCAACAGCGCTCAATCCCATGTCTGGCGAGTAAATGTATTGTTGATCATTTCATGTCATACGCCCTCCGCCCCAGAAAAAAAAAAAAAAAAAAATCTTCATTGATCTTCTGTATTTCCAGACATTCTCCAATTCCTAATCGCGAAAATGTGAAAATGTTCATTTATCAGCACGAAGCGCAGACAAAGTCGAATAAAGAATGCAACAAATACTACTCTATGATGCATACTGTGGTGTCGCTTATTTACAGGCAGTAAGAAGGGCGTTTGAAGTCATGGAAATGAACATGATGAATATTGCGAATGCATTGATTACGTTAAAAAATAATGAAATAATAACCTTTGAGCTGTTTATAATATTGTCTGATGTGATCTTAGTATTGTCTTGGGAAAACTATTTCTCAATAGGGCACCATTTATATTTTTTTTCATAAATAACAACAACAACAACAACAAAATATCATATTCATCTTAATGGCCACAGAGGTACAAAACAGATGCATTATGAAGGCAGCGGTTTCTGATGTCGACAAGAAAATCTTTCAAATTTACCAGGCTTAACCAGTGTCTTTTTGTTGTTTTTGGTGATGTTGATTCTTCATTACGCAAGACATAAGAGCAGAAATGGGGAAAAATCCAGTGCCTTCAAAATTAGATCGTGTGAATTATTAGCTGGCTTGGAAACAAGACTTTGTTTCTCTTTAAATGTCCAACTTCTGGATGAAACGCACAAAGTCAAGTCGAAGCGTGTTAGTTTCGCTGTATTCGTAACAGGCCCCTGGATGGGCATGTCAGCTAATTGGATTTTAATCTGTAGATTGACTGTGATGTTGCACTGTTTCGATACACCCTAATTGCTCTGTTCGACGTGACTATTAATCTTCCCTTTCTAGAGAGGGGAACTGTAAGAGGGGGGAAAGTCGAACAAGTAGAACATAAGATTTGGACACAAAGAATATCAGACACAATTGTTCGGATTTGTTTCACTTTGATGGAATGTCGAAGAAAGCAATAAAAAGAATGAGTGGAAGATTGAACCAAGATCAAAAGGTATAGTAATGTTCGTTATAATGGGTGAAAAACATAAGATCGGGGGCCCCCTGTAATACCATCCTTGGATGGAGTAGCTTAAAGTTGGATGTTCACAGAGCTTGTCGTTGGCAGCCCTAATCTCGCCAGACCCTGGGACGGAAGCAAAGTGCATCACAAAATATCGATAACTATACCAATGCATCATCATTTAGCGGCATCGATGACACCAAAGAAAGGACCGGAGACTCTTATAGCCGGAAAATCCAACGGATGAATAGGATTTGGGTGCTGTGCCAACTATGTACGTGTTTTTGAACAAGAAATTTTCAACTTGAATGCCTTTGGCGTGTTTGAGAACGCGCCAATGATAGAGGTAAAAGCGAACGCTGTAGATTTGAAAAACCCCAGCCCCAGAAATAGAAGCACCATAGCAATGTGATAAAGGTAGTATATGTAGTGTGCAAGGGCTTTTGTACGGTGAAATGATAAATGTATGTCACACGCTTAAAGAACCTTGAATAAATGAGGGAATATAAATGGCTCTGCAGTAGGAATTTCACTACTTTCAGAAGCAGGAGCAAACATATTATGTTCTTGGACTAAACTGAATCATCATGGGGGGGGGGGGGGGGGGCTTTCACACGAAGACACCGTCATGAACTTCTGTCAACTTCCATGAGAGTGGATTTCATTGTACGTTACTGAGACTCCTGATGCGTGATGAAACGAATAACCTGACATTGGTCATGTCCTTTGAAAAGATGAAAATACATTTTACAGTGGAACATGCACTGAGATTGAAAGCAATATTCATTGCGTCCTTGGTTTTTATTGTGGTATTATTCAGCATAAGTCGTGTTGAATCTCGAATAATACATTGTATACCCTAAAATTTCTTATATGAGCCAAAAAGAAAAGAAGAGAAAGGTAATGGTTCAATGACATTTGTGACTAGGAATAACAAGGTCTTGGTCAGACAAATTCGGCAAAATACCATCAATTGCGTTTACCGAATGGGAGCTTTTGATTGCTACGTCACGTTTAAGGCAAGTTACGTTTGATCTTGGGGGAGATGCTTCTTTTAAGAATTCAAATGGAACATTCGCATATGGAAAGATTTATTGAAATGTTTGTGTATATAATATGCTGATTTTTTTTTGTTTATTTAATATAAGTTATTGATGCAAAATGCGGCTATGGATGTTGATGTAATATGTTTGGAAACTGTTTCGACTTTTCACGTATCTGTGAAAAAGTAGACCGATTGAGTTGCCTTTATACTCTCAGCTATGTTTGACTAACCTTTGACTCCAGAACAATTTATGCCTCCGTGATGGAAATTGGACACTGCGAAAGCATTGTTGGGGAATGAGTTGGTTTTTTCTTGTTTTATGTCTATAAGGATGTGGTAACCACAGGGTAAAAATCTAGCAGTTCGGGATTTTCCCAAATATCATAAGCTTGGAAAAGGGGTCAATATAAGGTGAACCTGACATTACTTTCCGCAATCAGTTGGGCGAAAGGAACAAAATGCCGGTGAGATAAACAGATGTAGTCAGGTTCAACCCGTAAACGCAACAAGATGGGGAAAAACACAGCTCGTCGACGTTTTTTGCTTGTTTGAACAAGCTTACGGATAAAGTTGTGATGACCTCATGCTATGGCAGTGAAATTAAAATCAAAACGCAAGGCAACAAGCTAGTGATGACAAAAGGTGAAAAATAACCTTTTACCATGTAGCACGTAACCAGGATTACTCTACCTGTGTCAGCCGCAAATTTTGGAAGTCCGGGTAGGTATATAGTTTGTGGGTAACTCGCGTGGTTTCGCAAGTTCATCAAATGGTTTTTAAAAACTACATAAGTAATTATACATGTGTCAACTATGCTGTAAGCTTATGAAATCAGCTGATCGTGGAATTATCCTTCGACCTTACTCAGATATCAAATCATTTCTTCATGCCATCAACATCTGCAGTATATGAAAAAAAAAATTATCGCGATACCCTCCTGACGTCCAGCTGGAGAAACCCTCCTCCTCCTCCTCCTCCTCCTCCTCCACTCTTCTCTCCTCCTCTCTCGTGACTGTACGTCTCACAGATTTCTTGCAAGGATTATACCATGGCCTTTGTTTGTTATTTTTGTACTTATTTTTGGCTTTTTCTTGCTATTGTATACCTTCTTGAACGCCTTATACTTGCGAGATCGCCTGTCTGCCTGCCTGCAAACTTCACTGCCAATCTGTCCACCCACTCGTGTTTTGTCCCTGTCACTTTTTCTCCGTCTTCTATCCTATTTTTTTTTCTGTCTTTTTCTCTTTGAAAAGGGGATCGTATTCTGGTTCCCACCTGAGTGTCTGATAACCAGTGTAAAATCGATTATAAGGTACAACTATATATCATAGCGGGAGTTTGCGAGGTACATGCGAATCAAACGAAGTTTGAGCGATTGTGGGCGGGTATCGGCTCAACGTCTCAACACTCCCAATATTTCAGGCTGCAGTAATCTTAGCTGTGCGTCTTCAGAGCAGTTTTATTTGTTTTCCATTTTGTTGTTGTGTTTTTTAGCGTCCCGTGCATCGGTGTAGCCAAATTGACAGGCCTCAAAAGTATTCAACAGATTCTTTTTCTTTTCTCGGAGAAAAAAAAAAACAACACTGCGTCATTATTGCTATATAGGTTTTTCTCATCTTGTTTGTAGGGGAGATGGTCGCAGTAAGATCTCTCTCCACCAACACGTCTAATTAATTTGCTCTTGCCGCTGCTGGAAACAAAATCACCACACCAACAGGTGATACAACAACACGCTACCATGGCAACGATAGTTGGAGTTCTTATGTGGTTCCACCTAGTTTCTTTATTCTTTTAAACCTCACCCATGCCCACGTCTGATTGATCAATTTTGTGACCGTATTGTCTGCGTTCCTCACGTGATATATGGCATAGGTTATATACTAACACATCAAGTTCAATCATAGTTTATTTCCAATCAACGAAAATCATAACGTAATACAAAGTATACATATCATAAAATGATATTGTCTACACTTTTACAAAAGGTTCATGTAATATACATGTAATATACACACAGGCACACACAAACACACAAACGCACGCACGCACACTCACACTCATTTACTCCTTTACTTACATAATTATGTACGTATGTACAAGTAATATTTACAAAAGTTTTGAACTAATATGAAGATTTTTGCACGCTCCGGGAAAATTATGACGCTCGCGGAAATGTCAAGTTTTGTATTACGCCTCTGAAAAGGCAATATCTGTAAAATATAGATGCACGTGCATGCTTGTATCGGCCGCAGATCTCTGCATTTCATGTGCTGCTTGTTAACGTAGACATGCATCTCGACAGTAGATATGGCATTTGTCTAATGAGTGATTCACAAACAACACAAGACATTCAGCAATAACTTTTGCTTTCTGGTAATCGATACCATGAAAGTCAGTTGTTTACACAATGTACGGCATGCTGCAGGATCCACTTTGATCCTCATGGAGCATTGGGTCCTGTGTATGTGAGTTTTCTTCTTCTCCGTGAACCCCCTAAACATTAACTCAAGTGTTTTGTTTTGTTTTGTTTTGTTTTGTTTTGTTTTTTATTGAATGACTGTGACTTTAGTAACCCTTGACACATCAGCCCACAGCCCGCGGGGGGGGGGGGGGGAAGGGGGGGGGGGGGCACTAAAACACGTTCCGCGGCCCCTGTATAATGTTCCTGTGTGTCTGTGTGTCTGTGTGTGTAGAACTGGGCCCACAAGTAATTGCAATTGTTTATCGCTTCTTGTTTTGATGTCAGGAAAATGCATCTTGAAATAATTTCGACACATACTCTCCTTTAAAAAAAAGAAGAAGAAGAAGAAGAAGAAGACTAAAGAAAGAAACCTCTCTGGTCAATATTTACGATCGTCTTGTCACAAAGTCTACAAACACTGTCCCATTCTAGTCATCCACCTTACTTGGCTCAGAG
Organism: Diadema setosum; assembly: GCA_033980235.1. NCBI lineage: Eukaryota > Metazoa > Echinodermata > Echinoidea > Diadematoida > Diadematidae > Diadema > Diadema setosum. The sequence continues at coordinate 38,938,869 of CM067061.1, forward strand.
AGAGATAGAGGCGAAAGATGTTTCGTTCAAACACATCATTTTTGTTTTGCCCTGCGTTTATACAAACTTACGGTGGTCTGCCGAGTACTTGGTCTTCCTAGTGACTTGATCCAGTGAGCCGGAGGATACCGAGCAATAACTTGCCGGTTTCTCCCACGCCGTAATACATCATACGTCGCACCTCAGTCGGTCTCATAGCCACTGGCATGATATCGGTGATTAACAGACAAGACGCGTACTCATATTCGTTCGGATTACTTCGCGTGTTTCAGGTCATGTTACGCAGCGATTATCCATTCTCGATACATCTGCCTCGTCCATCTTTCTTTTGTTGTTGCTGTCGTTCAGATATTAACCATGATATCAAAACGACAGGTGAAAATGCTTGTTGTTGTTTTGTTCTTAGGGGTTGTAAAGTCTTTTTGAAAATTGCGTTGCTACAACCTACAACAGATTTTGTTCCAAGTTATTACATATTTGTAAAAGCAGTAGTGAGTAAAGGACATACTCGTCCAGTAGGCCTTATCATTACAACGAAACATATTAGACCCCAAGAGCTGACGGCAAAGCATGAAAGTATGCATTTTTGCAGAACTGGTGAATGAAAGATTTCCGTCTTTTTTTTCTCCACCCCCTCCTCACTCCCTCTTCCCCTCTCTCTCACTCACCCACTCACTCTCTTTAAGATTACAGGGATAGTATCTGCTCAGCTATGTTTTTATCTCTTCTTGACAAATTTAACATAAAAAAGCAAAAGCGTTAATATTTTTAGCTCGCCTTTCAAACCAATATCACGAGACACCTATCGTCGTCAATGAATGACCAAAAAAAAAAAATACTCAGGTAACTTACGGGTATCTATTGAAGTGTTTGATTTCTGGCAATTTGCCATCGAGGAACATGAATTCATGCATGAAAAACACTGCGTGAAAACGGAATTTTTTTCCCCCTGTCGATTCAGACGGTTTCCGCATTCATACACGATCTCATCTTGCTCTCGAATCAAAAACGCGATATGACAGCTATAAACAGCTTGACCTCCGCTGACCCGGAAATTCTGATTTGGCATTAACCCGTGGGCGCGGGCATGACAGAAAGGTATGCCCGACCCACCCGCATGAGCGCGCGAGTCCGTCAAACGCTCCGCAGACGATCGGTGTCTCGCTGTTGATATACAGGTGACAACCTGCCAACCAACCACCCAACCCCTCCCCCACCCATTACCCTACCTCCCTCTTTCTTCTCTTTTTCAAAAGTCGTAATATCGCCAGGGATAGACACGAACTCACTCTTCAAAACGAAGATGCCAGTTTTGCTATTTGAACAGCACTATTCCCAATACATTTTAGAGATGCATGTCTCGTATCACATTTATTTCATTTTTGTACTCGCTTTACCGAGAAACGGCTGTTCTCCAACTTCTTCGCTTGTTGATGTGTAGGATAATCAAAGAAAGGAATATACAAATAACAGCTAAAGAATAGCTCTTTTCTTGTTTTCTTTTCTTTTTGGTGAAGCAATGGTGAAGCAATAAAATGCGACATAATGTTTAGTCGACGTCGCAAGAGGAGCAGAACCAAACATGACCGTATAATAACTTTGACGACTTCTTACATTTCTCTTGAGGATTGGTGTGTGGTAGCTTACACCCTCATGCCTCAGAAATTTTTTTTTCTGATCGGCCACTCATCGGAAGCAAAGTTTGCTGCTGCCGGCCACCAACTGAAATGCATTGGATCGATGTCTGATGAAATCGACTTGGTTGGTTGACTATCAGGTGATTGGACGATCTTGCCTCATCAGATCACCGCCCGACATGTCTGACACTGACCTGATAGTTGGCTAACACGAGTCGAATTCATCGGACATCGATCCAATACACTTCGGTGGGTGGCCGGAAGCGATAAACTTTACTTGCGATGATTGCCCAATGAGAGAATATCTCTGTGGAATGGGGGTATAAGCCTGCAGGCTTTCACTTCCATAAAATATATCTGACCACCCAAAATCCAGTTATCAGAAAGTTGACATTTTATGCTTTTCTACTTTTTATTAATCTTCCCCCTTTTTTTTTTACTCTCAACAGATCAGTGTACATCGACTACTGACGCTGTTCGTGTTCCTCCTATCTTGGACAGCAGTGTGCGCTGCGCCCCGGAGAATGGGCGGCAACAGCATTCCCCTTTTTGAGCTCGACAGAGAGCCCACGAACATTTTAAAGCCGAACTCCTCGCACACGAAAGCGGCGATATCCTTTCTCGAGGCAATCATGAAAGCATCCTCAGGGCCGTCGTCGTCAGAGGATGGAGACAACAGTGAATATTTATTACAGTCGCCGTTATCGTCGTCCTCCTCATCTTTTTCACCGTCGACATCGTCATCGACATCGGCGACGACATCGGCGACAACCACGAAAGCGAAAACGGGTAGTGAGCCAGATGTGGTGTTGAACTCTGAGATATTTCCACCACCGGACTCTATGATGTTGCCAGGGTTGGGGTCGAACCCGGGGTATTTTTCGCAGCGCGTGGCGTTCTCAGTCGAACGTCCCGAGACGCCGCCGTGGCCCGACTTCACGTTCGAGCCGGGCTTCAACGAGGAAGGCAACAGTGGCGACGAAACGGCGCACAGCCGACGTCGGCGCGCAGTAGGCGACCTGCAAGAAGTCTGCAAGAGCACCAGTCATTGGGGCATAAAGGAATGGGCCACGGACACGTTCGGACAAAACGTGACCATCCTCTCGAAAATCATGTCGGCCGGGAACCAGGAGCTGAGGCAGTGGTTCTACGAGACCACATGCTCGCGGCAGCATGGCGTGCAGCAGTCTTGCCTGGGCATCGACGACAACCACTACGAGTCCGTGTGCCTGACGAAAAACGCCTGGGTGTACGCCATGATCAGAACGAGACGCGGGGAAGAAGGGTGGTCGTGGATCGCCATCAGCTCTTCGTGCAATTGCGCTGTCAGACAAAGATTCGTGGAAACAACGGGGCATGTTGATCGCGCACGATAGTACAAAACACAATCTGTGCTCTGTGTTTGCTTAGCATATTTCTATTTAATGGTCATAAGTTATTATAAGATATATAGATATTATAAATATATGATTATAACTTTATTCTGTAAGTAATATTGCTATCATACGATCAAAATCTATAGAGGCATGTTTCCGCATCCATGCACAGTGTGATAAAACGATTGACAGCTACCGAAATAATGATACTATGATATTGTCCTGCCGGTAATTGAATAATATCGAATGATATTTGATGTGACAGCATGACTTGCGCTCTGTGAAATAAGTGTATTCATATCACCAACAAATACTGCACAAAGAAGACTCTCACTGAGAATAAAGAAATAGCACATATAGTATGGAAACAGTGGGCATCCAGGTTTAAAAGAAACTGCGAAACGCCAGTCATTAAGTATACTCTGGAATGATTCTGTAGTAGCCAATGTCATAAAACCTAGAACATTGTAAATCCCTTGTCAGGTCTTTTTGATTCCCATGTCTGTTCTATTCTCATTCAATGTAATGATGACTGATATTTAAAAAGTCACAACAGATCAATCTTTCCCAATAACACTCACCATACCAATGTTCGCCCGTCTCACCCCGTCCTAAGCCAAGGAAAACCAACGAGACACAAACACAAATACAAAAACAGCTACTCGTCAATTTCCTTTTTATTGTCTTGTTGTAAAGCCATTCGTGGCGACATCGCTGGTCCAAAATATAATGACGTCAGTCTCAGGCAGCACTGAGACAAGTAGATCAATAGGGGGCGACATTCATCATGTAGTGTGTACGCTAAAATCAGTGCAAGTAACTCTACTCGAATAGCGATTCACGGTATGCATGCGTTATTACATAACATAGTATTTTCAACCTAATTCGGGTGAAATTCTTCTCAATGTCATGATGAAAATTAAAATCAGCATTAGAAAGATCGGTCAACTCTATTGTTATGCTATGTTTATACCATGTTCCTGGCTGCCACGGCAATCATGTAGTGGAACGCAACGGGAAATGATAATTTGTATGGGCAGTCTGGCCTGACCAGACGCCGTGAAAGCGGCTTCTGCTACATGTTCTCTGTTCACATGTTCACTGTAGCTACATAGCTACATGTTCACCTCGTAATAAAGAATAAAACAACAACAAGATTAGAATAAGGAACAAGAGAGAGTGGGGGGGGGGGGGAGCGGTAGAGAAAAAAAAATCCAACAGCGCACTACTTTTTCGGGCAAACGGAATGCCGAGTCCGCCGGAAACATGGTGTAAACGTAGCATGGGTACCGCTTTGATATCAATATCATACGGAGCAGTGCCTGTCTTAATTTCACTTGTGGGTGTGTGTGCTTTCCGACGTAATTTCCGAAAAATGTTTCACGCTTAAGAGTAATACAAACAAAACAAAAAACAACAAAAATTGCGTTATACATATTTCCAGTAGTGGTGGATGAATGGTGCAAAAGTATATCTACTCTCTTTCAATAACTCACAGACGAGGCAACTGAAAAAAAAAAGCTCTACGTGTAGGTGGCATTTTCTTGAATGCATTCACTATTTATTACTGTCCTTATTTATAAGTTTAAATATATTTATTGCAAAGAAAGCTGTTTGTTGACATTGACCTGTATTCCGTAGCATTGTAAGAGCAATGCCTTGGGTTTTTTTCTGTAAAACAAACGGTAACTAACCATAATTCATTAAATGCCTGTTACGTGATATGAACCTATATCTTAAGTGTACAAGTTTGCTTGTTGTCATCTGTGTAATCCCAGTGTTTGATTTGTGTTTTTGGCACAGTGGCTTTTGTGTCAATGATATTTGTCATTATGATTTTATTTACATTTACGATTCACAACGGACATAGCGATATACGACAGCTTCGAGAAGACCAAAAAAAAAAAAAAAAAATGAATACGATAACCTTTCGGCAATTCATACCTCAGATCTCCAATCGTGTATACATAAATCTAAATCAGATTCTCTTCATTTATATATCAGCAACATGTTTACCCCGTCAACATAAATGTGGAACAAAGATATTTTTGTCCCTTTTATCAACACGGCTTTTATAACTCATATTGTCGATTAAGTCGATTAAACTATCAAACAAGCAAGCTGAGCCAAAGCACGTGACCTTGTTCTCAGTAATTACGCACTTTTTGAGTGACTCATATTTAAATTTTGGCGCTCAGATATTTCACTCGAGAGCACACCTTTGACAAATTCACGTTCAGTTGCAAGTAAAGTGAACAGTGACAAAAATCTTCGATGACTTTGAGGAATAATGCATACTGTACACACCTATACAGGCAAAATATAAAGGACTCGTTTGGTGTTTAATATTGACAAAAGTAGCTAAAAAGTAGTCAAAAACAAAGAGAAGAATGTCTGCAAAAAGAACAAAGTGGGTTTATTTTAAGTATAGAATGGCAGTTTACTCAAATGTTACTTGATTTTGTGTTCTCACATTAACTGTCCTCTTCTTGTCCCCATTATACGATGCAGAGGGTGTCTATACTTTCATATCCCCTTATTTTCTCATCCCTTTTCTTGCTCTTTTTCTCATCTCCTTCACACACCCACACACCAACACACCCACACACACCCACACACGCACACACACACACACACACACGCACACACACACACACACGCACACACACACACACAAACACACTCACTCAATATCTCTCCTCTTTATCTCGCTACCTCCCTTTCGATGCGACCTTCCGTTATTAGTAAACATCATTGCAATTTTCCTTCAAATCTGTGTTGTGTCTGCGCGATGTATTTATTTTCGGCCTATTCCACTCCTCTAACAAAGCAGAGTATGTGTTGTTTGACATCTGAATATCCACTTTTGGGAAGGACGTCTACACCTGTGCCTTTTATACCGTATCCTAGTTGCACTTAGGATAAATGTGACAAAGGACAGCTCGAAAAAAACAAACAAACACTTATCTTATGTAATCGCCCACAATCCTCGAGCTGCCCACGTAAAGTCACAAATCTGTGAAAGATTAATTGATAAAGGACATCATTTCATCTCCTGCAACCCACTCATATACATAAGTAGAGGTCATCTCAGGTTAAGGACCCGGTATATAGTGTGGAGAGAGTTTTATTTTTTATTTCTATGTCAGTGTTTTTATTTTTCACTTCTAACAACAACAACAAACTAAAACAAAAACAGCAATACACAATTTCATCAAGTAATGTATTCCCTACATAAGATATAACACATAACTGCAATGCAACAGTTTAGTCACTTTTCACAAGACTGTCCCAAAACAGCACATCAGGTAGGGTATCTTATGGCTAATTAAAAAAAAAAAAAGTATACTCAGATTCTTGAACGAATTGATGTCTTTCTCTTTCCCTTTCCCTTACCCTTCCCTAATTCCCTCCCTCTAAAATAATCATTTTCACTTCACAATCACTTTCTCCTTCTTAATCCTCACCCCCCCCCATTCCCCGATAAAAAAAGAAAAAAGAAAAACAATAATGACAATGCAGGGCAGGTGAATGGGTGGTTCTAGAATGGGTGGTTTGCCCGATAGAATACATCTTCAGTCGCTTCTCATCCGGATACATTCGAATACAATCCTTATACCTAGTGCATGCACGACAGCGAATAAGTGCATCTAAGGATACACTAAACGTTCGACTCCAGTCGAGATTGAGATTCTTCGGCTGAATGTGTACTCTTTATACAGAGATCATTTGTATATATCATATACATATAACCATATATATATATGTGTATATATATATATATATATATGTGTGTGTTTATATATATATATATATATATATATATATATATATATATATATATATATATATATATATATATATATATATATATATATATATATATATTTTCATATATGCATATACATATTATAAGTGTACACAAGATGTTACGAGGATAACCAAATGTATCCGAATGTATCCGAATCGGGCCAGCCTTCGCACTACTGCATGGTATCCCCACGCTATACCGGGTCCTTAAAGGGATCGTACAGTTTTGGTTGAGACCGAACTTCAGGTTTCTAACATTCTTTGGTGAGATAACAAGAAACCTGTTATGAAATATGAAATAACATGTGATTCAAAAAAGGAATTCACCGTTTATTTGATGAAAATTGGTTTGGAAATGGCTGAGATATCCAAAACAAAGCGATCCTAATAATAGGTGGGACCCACCTTTTATTACGGTCTCTTTGTTTTATTTTGTTTTTGGCTGTCTCGGCCATTCCAAAACCTATTTTCATCAAATAATTTTCATCAAATGATTTCTTGGTATCTAGCAAAAAAGTTAAAAGCCCAATTGTCATCTCCACCAATACTGCCTATTCCCTTCAGAACTGCATATTGCATAAGATTGTTTGTCGTGTGGTGTTTTTTTTTTAAGTATTTTTTGTTTAGGGAGGGGTCTCATTTTCACCTCGTCTTTTACTGAGTAGCGTTTGGACAAGACTGATATCTTCTTTTAAATCTGTCATAAATTCTTTACAAAAAATTGAGTTATCGGAGCTGATTTTTGTACAGCTTGTTGGAACAAGTATATAGTAGGCCTATATACAAGCATGTTTGTCAAGAATATCTTCATGACTTGTTCCCGTCCTTTTATTTTGCTGAAAATATGAGTAGTTGGGAAATAAACGGTGCATCTCAGAGTCCGAATTTATTCAATGCAATCGCGATTGTGTGATACATGGGCTGTATGCAAGTATTTTGGTTCCAGCCAGCATAATTAGCAGAGTGAGACATCTAGTCCCACTGCCTATACTGTCTTCGTACTACTATACAGCACTGATACGTTTTGTGGCGTCGCTGGCGGCGGGACGGCAGGTTCGTGGGCTTATCGCAATCAGAGGAGTACGCACGAACACCGATCTCGAGCAGGTGACTGGGAAGAACATCCGGAATCTGGACTAAAGGTGAGACAGTAGGTATGTGCTCCGAGCGACACGAATTAGAAAAGGGAATTAACCCCAAATATACATGTGGATTGAGTGAATACAGCATTATTGATAGAACACGATCAGTGAAAGGAAAATCGGACGATTTGTTCAAAAGTTATGAATTTTTAACATTTGGTGACGAGACAGCTGAATCACAAGACTACAACAGATCATGACATCACATATGGACTACCATCTAAAGAAAATATAAAGAAGATTCCACAAAATATCATTTCATAGGAAAAGTACACATTCCCTGGACTTGTTACTGACATATTTTTATGTCAAGGGTAATATTACTCCCCTGCTTTCTGATAAAGAGGTAGGTCTAGTGCTCTTACATTATGCCAGAAAAGTGAAAAAAAAATCTTTATATTTTCTTTACATGGTAGTGCATATTATAATAGATGTCATGATCCGTAGTAGTCTTCTGAGCTACCATAAAATGAAATAAATAACTTAAGCAGAACAGAGACAATTATACTGTACTACCATCAGACAAACAACACGAACGTTGCGAAATTTCGAAGTCTGACATGTTTTCACGAAAAGGTAATATCAGCCACAGTCACATTTGTAAATGACATGAGATTATTTCATCGCCTTGGTAGCCTCCCTCTGGCTGTGCACACACTCTTCATTTAATTATCCTAATGAAATAAATGACAGAAAGAAGCCATCAGTATCCCATGCATCACATCTTTCTTACATGATATAACTTCGCAACATTCATGACCTTCCCAGTTTAAAAAGGGACAACATCATTTCATTCAATTTATTTGCGATTTGATTGTAATCCATCAAGTTCGCACAACCATCTCATTTGGGTTGTTTCTTTTCAACAATTACCCTTCTTTGATTTGCCATATTTCTTTATCAAAGTCAACGCGAACATGGAGTACATTCTCTTTTTCTTTTTCTTTTTTTTTAATTCTGTAAAGGATGACTAGATGAAGAGTGTACAGTAGGGGGGCATTTCATGAAGCATTTTGTCCAACAAAGTTGTCGGACAAATCTGCTCTCAGCCAATCAACTGCAAGGATTTATGTAGCTTGTAACTGTTTGTAGGAAAAATATCTGACCTAAACGCTTCATGAAATGCCCCCTAGATGTAGCGTTATCACGTGATAAAGGTGCGCCGAAAGTTTGCGTGGTAGCGGTAGTATGTACAGTATTTCTGCAATAATCTAAGATTCAGGGGGCTACATAACTTTATTTTACCACTTGCACGGTCAGACAAGCAGATTTTGAAATTTGCTGCAAAACACTTGCCCGAACATTAATTTTACTTGCCCGAAAATAAAGTCAAAATCTAAGGAAATGATATAGAAAAGCATAAGTCAAAGGCTTAATAAAACGCAATCATCTGAATAAACAGCACACATTGATTCACACGCTTAAACACAGTGGAGTAACAAACTCTGTCCGATCAAGACTGTTGCAGTTGCATTGCATTGGGGCTTCTTCACGTAAGTGTTGGAAAGTTACTGAAATAAAATACAGTATAAAGTGCATCACAAAACAGTCATTATCATGATTATCTTTAGGCTTCTGTATGGTTGACATTGTGGGTTTGTTGGGGGGAATAAGGGGGAAAAGGTGGCTTCAAAACTTTCTGCTTGCCAAATTCGGGCAAGCATTTGTTCTCATTGTTCAAAAACACTTGCCCAAATTTGATTTTTCACTTGCCCCGGGCAATCGGGCAAGTGCTTATGTAGTAACCTAAGTTGTTCCCTTGTGTGCTTGTGTGATTGCGCGGGTTCGTGTTAGTGTTCTAACCATGACTTCTTTAACACGTAAATGGAACAGTGGAGAGCCAATATAACCAGTCCGTCAAATTAAACAAAGTTAAGGCCCGGTCCCACTGGCCGACGGACACAAAGCGTATGCAGAAAGGACACAGCGGACGAGCAAAATTACGGGGATGGCTTCATCCGCTTTCATCCGCTCCAGAAATTGACAAAATTGGCGAAAATTGGCGGTAACAGAACGGAAATAGAACGGACGTGGGTAGTATGTAGCGGGGATGTTAAACGGATGTTCATCGGAAGCCTAGCGGATGAAAACGGATGGAAGGGGATGACAGCTCCGAAGGGGTTACCGGAGATAATTGCGAAACGGGCGCATAGCAGAAAAAGCGGATGCAGAGTGGATGCGGAGCGGATGCAGAGTGGATGCGGAGCGGATGCAGAGCGGATGCAGAGGGGATGCTTTCGAAATGCTTTATATACGAGATGCATACGCTTACATCCTTTCTATTAACGTGCTGTTAACGATGTAAAGACGTTCCACGTACCATATCTTTCCTCCCTCTTTCCGTTTTTAGCTGCAACGGATGTGAGTTGCGAGGATGCCCAGAGGATGCAGAGAGGATACAGTTCATACTCAAGTAGGCCTTACATATAAACATGTGTGTAGTGCAATTAGATTTCTGTACACACACAAAACACAAACACACACACACACACACACACACACGTATGCGCAGACACACACACAAGAACATCGTCAAAAATCTTCGTCGACTGCTTCAGGCGTGAAGACGTGAGACTGGTACAAGTATTGTGTTTTGTAAAGACTGGGAAAATATATAAAAAGTAATTTACTACTTATTTGCTAGCGCGTCCATGGGAAGAGATTAAAACGTGGGCGACTAGCAAAAACATGTTGCACATAAAACACCAGGTGAGTAGGCCTACTCAAGATTATTGAGGGGGCAAATCAAGGTTGATCATCAGACATCAGATAAAAGCGAGAAATGAACCGTAATGATAAAATTGCGAAATGATAATAAAAAATGCAAGAAATGTACGAATTCAATCATTAGGATACTGTTCTAGAACAGTGCTAGACTATTGTGTGAAAGAGTCACGACTCATGCACGTAAAAATCCCTCTTCATTCATTCATCGCAAAGAGCAAGGGGTTCAACGCTGTGAAAGTGGTCCCCGTCTCACATCCAACTGGACCAGCTGTATAGTGCAGCTGAATATGGGCTATCCAGCCATCTGCTCAGACGGAAAAATGAAACAAATGAACAAACAAACAAACTAAGACAGCCTCCTCCCCCTCCCGGTCCAATTCTCCGAGAATCTGGGAAGATGACGGTACGGATTAAGAAGATGGCAATACGTGCTGAGAAGACAACGGTACGAATTGAATATCAGTAGGCCTACGTGTTGAGAAGACAAGATCTAGGCCACCGATGGCGCGATCCCTGCAAAATTTTGCCTGAATATAGAGCCAGATGTCAACCACAAGATTATTTTGTCATACAATAGAAAATATTGATATTCTATTTTTAGATAATATCCAAATTTATGCATGAAATCATATTTCGCCTGTAACTCCATTACAAAGGCTGAAGGATTGCTAATTCTTGTGTCAGAATTCCTCAAGACACATCAAACAATTTTCCTGCAAAAAAATAGCACAAAGTTAGTTTCTTGTTTGTTGTTTTGTTAATTTCTTGTGTATTTTCTTGTTTTCGACCTTTTGTGTTGCATTTTTTTTTTGCCAAAATTTGTTGCAGACACTTTTCAAGCTTATCTATGTTAGAATTAATTAGTTTCAATGATTAAAAAAAAAAAGTTGAAATAGTCTCATTTACATTAAGCTAAAAAAAAAAGAAACCACACAATTTGCATTAGATTTGTACACAATATCACAAATTTGAGCTGTTTTCGGGCTGACATGCACGTACAAAACATTGCGTAACTTCAGAACGGTGTACCCCAACGTCGCAAATTTGGTCTCGAAATACGCGGGAAACTTCAAAGAAAAAAGTGCTCTAATAGCGCAGCAAAATCTTGGTGCGTTGCGGAATCAGCACGTGACCCCTGTAGAGTTATCATTGTTCAAATTTTGCCTTTCAAAATCAAAGCACTTTAGTCATTTTTCGTAAACACAGTACCAGCTTCTGCAAGGTACTTACCTGTTGTCTCTGTTGTTGTGTTGCCAAAAACTGCTTCCCTCCACACCCACCCCCTTCCCTTAGTACCTCATGGTTGTCCCTAGCTGGGTGACGCTTCTAACCATGGTTTGAAAATATATAGCCAGCGCTGTAGACTGATGGGATAAGATCAGGTTTCGCCAATCACCGTGTTGATTTTTTTTTAAATTATTTCTTTATTATTTTTATCTTTTTTTACATTCACATTGCCAAATAAGGTTATACAGAAGTTGTCTAAATTTTGAATGTTGTACATACACTGTCATTCGAGAACCATGGGGCTGTGGCATAGTGGATAAGACTCCCGACTCCCGTTCGGAGGACCCAAGTTCGAATCCCGCTCAGTGCTTAAGAACCTTGGACAAGATGTTTTAACCCGCCATGTCCCTCTCAACCCAGGTGTATAAATGGGTACCTGGCAACGCTAGGGTAATAATGATGACAGGGCCCTCTGGTGGAGCAGTGGCAACAATGAAGAGGCTACCCTGGGTAATAAGACCATGTTATTATTATTATTATTATGGGCCAATTTCACAACGGTCGGGCTCCTTCCGTATATGACATTGTATCCTTCTTTCCTTCCTTGTCAACGTAAAGGCCACGCCCACTCTTTACAACCTTAACCCTTCGTGTGATGTGAGTGACGATTGTCCCAGAAAACCCCATAGCGTTGAACACACTGTCCAAAGTTCCCGGCACATATAGGATTAGTGGTAATACAAGTAACACATTTTTTTTTCTCCCATCTAATGAACACTACACTAACACGTCTAAATCACCGCCCACGGTCACTCTTAAATCTGTCGTTCCCTATCAATACATACACATCATTGTTGACGTGTTGCATGCATGCCATTTGAACTCACTTTCAAGGATCGTCTGGCTTCAACTTTTTGGAACAACTCAGAATCAGCAATGTTCAACACAGGATGCGAATCCTACACCTTGATGACGACGTGTGTAATGCATGTATTAGCCGTTGGCTTCACCGCTGTCTGTGGCATGGACACAATTTCAAGGATTTTGGTCGATTTCAGGCAAGAAGTGTTTTCTGCTGCATGTGTTATGAACAGAAATAGATACACAAAAATAATGAACAAAAACACTCTAGTAATATTCAAAGAAGACTTGGTTAACCCTTCTTCACAATGTGAATGATTTTTTTTTTTTTTAATCAAAGCTGAATCCATGAAATATTAGGTAAAACCAAAAAATACTCTTAAGGGTATCTAAATCAGAAAAAAAAAGCCTGTAAGACTTGCACATTAACTTAATTGGTAGGTATACTGTTAATGTTTGGGGGAGATATACATGTATACTGGTAAATCTTTTACATGAAGATGTTTCATATTGAAATATTGTCATAGTAAGCCAATGGATAACAAGGAAAAGTAGAAATTACGCGGTGCGTAATATATGTCCCCGCCGGAAGTAGCATTTTGTAGCAAAATGTGCAATATAGGTAAAAAATCAAGGTCAAAGGTCAAAGAAGTCAAAGGTCAAAATTCTGTGTAAAAGTTTTGAAGCCCTCACCTAGTGCCATCACATAAAGCAAACAGAATCGAAATCGGGTTAGAAATGGCGAAGGAGTAGCATTTTGTAGCCAATGTACAATACAGGTCAAAAATCAAGGTGAAAGGTCAAAGAAGGCAAAGGTCAAAATTCTGTGTAAAGTTTTGAAGCCCTCACCTAGTGCCATCACATAAAGCAAACGGAATCGAAATCGGGTTAGAAATGGCGAAGGAGTAGCATTTTGTAGCTAATGTACAATACAGGTCAAAAATCAAGGTGAAAGGTCAAAGAAGGCAAAGGTCAAAATTCTGTGTAAAGTTTTGAAGCCCTCACCTAGTGCCATCACATAAAGCAAACGGAATCGAAATCGGGTTAGAAATGGCGAAGGAGTAGCATTTTGTAGCCAATGTACAATACAGGACAAAAATCAAGGTCAAAGGTCAAAGAAGGCAAAGGTCAAAATTCTGTGTAGAAGTTTCAAGCCCTAACCTAGTGCCATCACATAAAGCAAACGGAATCGAAATCGGGTTAGAAATGGCGAAGGAGTAGCATTTTGAAGCAAAATGTACAATATAGGTCAAAAATCAAGGTCAAAGGTCAAAGAAGGCAAAGGTCAAAATTCTGTGTAGAAGTTTTGAAGCCCTCACCTAGTGCCATCACATAAAGCAAACGGAATCGAAATCGGGTTAGAAATGGCGAAGGAGTAGCATTTTGTAGCAAAATGTACAATATAGGTCAAAAATCAAGGTCAAAGGTCAAAGAAGTCAAAGGTCAAAATTCTGTGTAGAAGTTTTGAAGCCCTCACCTAGTGCCATCACATAAAGCAAACGGAATCGAAATCGGGTTAGAAATGGCGAAGGAGTAGCATTTTGTAGCAAAATGTACAATATAGGTCAAAAATCAAGGTCAAAGGTCAAAGAAGTCAAAGGTCAAAATTCTGTGTAGAAGTTTTGAAGCCCTCACCTAGTGCCATCACATAAAGCAAACGGAATCGAAATCGGGTTAGAAATGGCGAAGGAGTAGCATTTTGTAGCAAAATGTACAATATAGGTCAAAGGTCAAGGTGAAAGGTCACAACTGAAATTCTGTGTAGCAGTTTCAAAGCTCCCATGTAGTGCTATCATATAAAGCAAACAGAATCAAAATTGGCTCAGAAATGACAGAGAAGTAGCAAATTTAACATTTTGATCACACACGGATGCACACACGGACGGACGCACGGACGGACGCACAGACACACACACGTACGGAGCCCGTTTCATAGTCCCCTGCTCAAACTCGTTCGGCGGGGACAAAAAACACAGTACCATATCAGACTTCTTTGAGTGTTGGAAGTTTTTTATTGTCATATGGCAGAAATGTACACATTTTCAACTGTCAAACACAAATACAATTGCTCTGGTCTAGGGGTGATAAGTTTAATCTAACCAGTTTCACACATGTGAGTTGGGCTCAGATGTCTGACAATGCAATTACACATACTGTACTGTACACAATTTACATTTTACTAATACTATGTGTACTTGTTCATAAACAGAATGTCAAAAAAAGACACAATTTGGGTATAAGTTGATTATTGTGTTAACACGTCTGTATATCTAGCTCATCCTATTCAAAGGTAGTTGAGAACATTGTCACATATCATTACATTATGCAAATTTATAGCACATTTGTACCACATACTGCATATATGCTATACACTATTTTGTGGTGGTTTCATTTCGCGAGGCGACCAATATTTGCAACAACAAAAATGAACAACATGCAGATATATTGCCTCCTGTAATACAAATGTAATGAACATCATCTTTAGTCACTTTGTTTCTTGAAAAAGAGCAAAACCCATCATTTCTAACTCATTTCTTATTCTTGTAGTTCTTGAATGTGATTCTAACCACTGTCGTGAAATGTCGCCGTCACAAAATTTGAAATAGGCTCATCACATTTGATTCAACTGTTACGGACAGACAAACAGACCTACCATGAATTTTTAAGTGTCAAATACATGAACAATCTAGCATCAAAGCTACATGTGAAGTTGAAGATAAGAAGAGTGAAGCTGACTTATGAGAATGGCAGACTAAAATTGCACTGGTTACATGTACAAATTACGATTAGTTTGGCTTTCAACAAAGCGAGACTTGATTTTCAAGAGGAAGAAATCATTTCAATCATCATTTTAAAGCAAGCTATGTGTACAAATCTTTGTCAGTGTAATCATTTTTTTTTTTTCTGTCAGTTATACAATTTGTATGTTCTTGATGACTCTCTTAAATTCAGGGGTGTCACAAATTCTCAAACCTCGCTCCTTTTTAAGCACCCTTTAAAACCACTGTACATCGTACACGTATCCCCAATTTTCTTACGTCCTCACAAGGGCCTGTTCAAAGATCTGGACACAGCCAAACAAAAGCACCACAACATGTCAAAATTATCTGTCAGACTGACTACCACTAAACAGCTTGTTTCCTCAGTTTTCTTGTGTCTAAACAGCGCATACTCCACAACAATACGGAAAAATCAAGCATGAAGAGAAGTGTTTTTGTCTCACTGAAATGGAACTTAATCACTAAATTGTTGAGCATGCTGTCAGACATCAACTGCAATGAGCAAGAAATTTGACTGCGTAATAAAGAAAACATCACTTGAGAGTAGCCTTTCAAAGAAAATTCACATGTCTTTCAACTCACCACTTTGGCAATCATAAAGAAAGAAAGAAAAAAAAAAACATTAACATTTTTATCACATTATTCAGTTTGGTTTCATACGAGTACACTGGATGCCTATGAAATCCTAGTATATTGATTTGTATGTTACAGCAAGACGATATATCCAAGGGAGAGTGTACAAGACAAGGTCTTTGGAACAAAACATTGATGGTTCTGTGTTTGAAAACAAAAACAAAACAAATGATGGTAATAAATAAACATGTATCCTTTGGGGCTGCACGTGTTACTGGAACTCACACAATAGAAATGCTGCTTCCCCACAAAATATCATCGAATATACGTATTTACAATACTTTGGTTTTCCTAAACTTGCCACATGCAACATTTTAGTGTAGGGGTGACTGGGCAGCTATGACTGCTTATGTATTCCACAGAGCATATTGTGCTCACTGTACCCTCTTTCCGACAAAAGCCTCCAACTCACATATGAAATTACTGCATCTTATGCCACTGGTGCAATTCATATTTCAGTACGAATCTGAAAAAGACTTCCAATGGATCTGAAATGGCACTCTTCATTCCAAAAGATTCCTTCTTCTGGTATCTAAATTGTCAAAATATCAAATTACCATCAAGTACGACCACACTAGTGTACGTAAAAAAACAAAGAAACAAACAACAACAACATACTAGAAGAGTCACTATGTGACTGGTATATAGTGACTGGTATGCATCTGCTTTAGCGTATTATTCTCACAGTAGGTGCACGGAGCATCTTACCAATGCGAGACAATGGTTTTACGTGATTGGCAAATAATCACTACATGGAAATACACCAATTTTTATAACAATACTTTAAGCCATTTTCAAAATAAGGACAAAAAATAGTGAAATATCAACATTTTGTCTTGACCTTTGACCAAATAACCCAAATCTGTCCCTACAGAATCATGCAGAAATGCATGTATGTACCAAGTTCAATTAGGTGCATACAATGAGTAATTTCTCATGTACATTATGCTGTATGGAGAAAATATTGTAATCTCACCAAGTAAGTAGTGAATTTTAGCATTTTAAAGGGACTGTACAGTACTGGTTGAGGTGGGGATTCATGTTTTGAACATTCCTAAGTAAGATAATAAAAAACGTCTTATGAAAGAGCATGTAATTTTAAGAAGGATTCAACGTTTATTTGATGAAAATTGGTTTTCAAATGGGCGAGATATCCTAAAAAGTGCTAATAATAAAAGGCGACATGCCACAACTTTATTAGGATCTCTTTGTTTCACATTGTTTTTGGATATCTCAGCCATTTCAAAACTGATTTTCATCAAATAAACTTTTGATACCCCTTAGAACTGCATGCTCTTTGACATCTCATAGAGTGGTTTCTGAATATTTTGCAAAACGTTAAAAGCTAAATCCTCACCTCGACCAGAACTGTACACACCCTTTAACCTGATCTTTGCCTTTGACCGTTTACCTCATTACCAAAAACTTTCAAAGAGAATCATTGCCAGGAAATACATGCACATGTGTAAACTTTCCCTAGAAAATCTTTACCTGGTAATACAAACATAGAGGCAGTTTATGAAAACACCTTCAGGTCTTATAAGGATATTGGGGGGGGGGGGGCGGGGTTATAGTGAAATTATAGAATTTGACCTTGATATATGACCTTTGACCTTAAGCATGTAAGCCCGAATGTTGATTGGCCCAGCTCTGTCCACTCGTACATATGCCAAGTTTCATTTTAGAGACATACATTGTACATGTACCTCAAGTGGTGCTCAAGTTACGCTGTCCACAAAATCGATTACGGACAGAAAGACAGACGGAGGGATAGATGGACGGACAACCCCAAAACATAGTGCTTCTGGCAACACTTCTTGGCGGAGCCACAGCAACATATTAAAAGGAACATATCACCTACAGAAGTAACATCAGGCACATCCATTAATGCACATGAAGTTAAGTTGAAATGGACTGATTTGAACAAAGCTATCTTTCGCAGAAGTGAGTTCAAGGTTAAAGGGATCGTATAGTTTTGGTTGAGACCTAATTTCAGGTTTCTAACATTTTTTGGTGAGATGAGGAGAAACCTCTTATGAAATATCAAAGAGCATGTAATTCTATGAGGAATTCAATGTTTATTTGATGAAAATTGGTTTTGAAATGGCTGAGATATCCAATAAAGAGCGATTCTAATAAAGTGTGGGACCCACACTTTATTACGATCACTTTGTTTTACTTTGTTTTTGGATTTTTCAGTCATTCCAAACCCAATTTTTATCAGATACACTTTGAATTCCTCTTAAAATGGTATGCTCTGTACTATATCATTAGTGTTTTCTTGGTATCTCGCAAAAAGTTAAATGCCCAATTCTCATCTCCACCAATACTGTACCATCCCTTTAACTTCAGTGTACCAGTTTTCACTCATTCGAATTTTCCTACTTGAATACAAAGTGTATCATAATCTTGTCTCCTTCTTTTCTATCTCCATATTCTAAGCCCTAGTGTCCTTTTCTTCTTCTCTGCTCTAATCGATTCTCCTTATGTTCCCTATCCACATATTACACCTTCTTTACCTTCACAATTGAATTCTTGCATTTATCATGGAAAGCCTAACTCAAATGCTTTGTGTATGCAGTGAATAGAAATCCCTTCCTCTTGGAACAAAGCCACATGAGATATTCTCTTGACTTAATGTGTCCCATCGACCTCATTTCATGTTGTCATACCTATTTGTTGGTAGTTCCTACCAACCCTATTTCTGTTTAGTTTGACTGTCTTGCAAATGTCAGCTTTGCATGCTTCTACATGATAGAAGAAGAAAAAAAAATGTAAATGAAAATTTTTCCCCCACAAAACTGCACAATG
Source organism: Diadema setosum (assembly GCA_033980235.1). NCBI lineage: Eukaryota > Metazoa > Echinodermata > Echinoidea > Diadematoida > Diadematidae > Diadema > Diadema setosum. The sequence continues at coordinate 38,957,873 of CM067061.1, forward strand.
GAGAGAGAACTGCTTGCGGTAACGACCTCACAAAAACCTGACACAGTTATGACTTTTTGGTAGTTTCTGAATGCACAGAAGAGAAAATATGAACTCATAGCTATGCACATTGTACAGATGATGGCACAATTGATATAGAACCTACATAATTCCTAGAAACTGTGCGCACCTTCAAACTTGAATGGACAGCTTGCTGCTGGTAGATGTTTTCCATCATTGCTATAACGACGCCCTCACCCTCACTGCACTGTGGAGATGTTGTTACACAGCCTCACCAGGTAGCAGTGACGTCTTTGTCTAATCTGGCCTCACTTACATAAAATGAAACTGAAATATGACAGGTGATTTTTATCTCTTTTTGTTTTCTGCACAGTGCAAAATGACATGGAACCAGAGGACAACAGACTCGAACTAATGCTGTCTTTGTTTCACTGCACAGGGTAATCAGCCACTAAATGAATGCCTTAGAAGAGTAATTGATTATTCATTTCTACAGAGCAATTTCAACCCCCCCCCCCCAAAAAAAAGAAAATAAATACCAGTATATAAGTAAATAGAAATTAAAACAAAATAAACATAACAAAAAACGCTCCCTATTTAAGTGCAGTTAATCAACTGCATCTAAATTTGTGGACTTGTCATCAACTTCTTCGTAGACCTCCTCCTCCTCCGCCTCCTCCCCCTCAGCGCCCTTCCCTTGGTCATCCGCCCCATTCTCCTCATCATCATCCTTGGCTCCACCTCCGGGCACCCAGAGGCCGGAGTCCACGCAGCGCTTCATGTGGTAGGCCGCGTCCTCTGGTGACATCTTGGCGATGGTCTCCTGCAGTTGTGTGATACTCTTGGAGTCAAAACACTCTTGAAGCTCCTGTACAGTGAGAATCAAAAGCATTGCAGACAGTGAGAGTGGGAGGACAGTCTTCATCCCAAATGCTTATCTGCTCCAGAACCTGTGGGCGGGAAGATACACTTGTACATACTTATCTTACTGGTGGTCTTGATACCAATGAGCCTAGTGTGACAACGAGATTATCTGATAAAGTTCAGGAAAAAAAAAATTGTGCTTTCAGGTAATATGCGATCAGCTGTGGAGACAAGAGAATATCATATACTATCATTACTACCATGGACATCATCACCGCTGTCACCATCAACATCATTATCATCATGACTACCATCACCATCATCATTACGATCATGGTCATCATCACTACGATCAACATCATCGTCACTATTGTACCGTCAATATCATAGCTACCACCATCACTACCATCACTAACATCTTCACCACTGTCACCATCATCATTACCACCATTATTACTATCACCACCATCTCTATCGTCATCATCATCATCACTACCATCAACATCACTACTGTCACCATCATCACCGTCACACTCGTCACCATCATCACTACCATCAACATCACAACTGTCACCATCACACTCATCGCCATCATCACTACCATCACCATCATCATTACCATCACATTCATCCCCATCATCACTACATCACCATCATCACTACAATCACCATCATCACTACCATCACCATCATCATTACCATCAACATCATCACTACTGTCACCATCATTACCATCACATTCATCTCCATCATTAACCATTAACATCAGCACTACCACCACCATCTTCTTCATCATCATCACTCCCATCAATAACTACATCCAGCATCATGAGCAGACAGTGCCGGCCTCTTGTGCAGCTTCTACCTGCAACCTGGGATCATGGTAAAGCAGACGGGTGGACAGACTTACTTTGGGTAATGACTCGTAAACATCCACTGGATCCAAACCTCCCGGTCCCAACCTTTCTTGTTTTTCCTTCTCCATCTCCTACAGAAGGAAGAAACAAACAAAAAACAGTCATTATGCACAATAGAACTCGAAAGATTTCCCTCCCCTTTTTAATTTTTTCTTCCACAACTCCCAGCATCTCTGTGCAGGAGTCAGTCAAATCAGAGCAAGGTCTTGTTTTCTTTCACATGTGACTTAATGCCATGTTTCCCTGATAGGGTCACAGCAGTTTGAGCATCAAAATTTGCATGTAGTGAACTCCATGAAGAAAACAAATTAGACAATGGTTCAAATATTTTAATTTCAACATATCAACTACTTGTTCTCTTATTTTCACATCCCATTAGCCATGACCCTGTTGTATTTTTAATTGATTTTATTTAATAGCCAAACCTCCAAATCTCTTTTGAGTGTTGACTGCATCTAAACTGAAACGTTTTACATCATGTCTACCACCTGTTCTGAATAAGAATTTAAGGAGGTTACATAAAACATGAAAATATACATTTCCTCTGCAGTATATTACCATGTTTTGAATTTACATATTGTGTTTAAATGACTTTTTTCCTTTTTTTTTCCAAATGAAACATGTTTCAGGTGTAGCAATCCTAACTGTCTCTTAGCTTCAGAGTCAATTTTCTCAATACTCTGCTCTTGTAGGGGCAGTCTTTATCATCATTTCGATGGGCAGGGATTTTGAGATTGTGCCGGGCAAATAATATTTGATTTGAGAGCTTAAGGTAGGAAAGACTGGAAAATAAGAAGGTGTAAAGGGATCAAGGCTTAGATGATGACTTGTAGTCCCATGTAGTGCCCACCATCTGTCTATGTTAATCTGTCACAGCTACTTCTTAAAGCTCTCAAGTTTTCATGAATACTTAAAACTCATTTGTCCTACTCCTTCCCTCCCCCACTGTATCTTTCTCTCTCTCTCAATCTCTTTTCTTTCTATAAGTATAATGTAATTTATCTTTCCATCTTTTCCTTGCCCTCTCTCTCTCTCTCTCTCCCAATACATCTCATTGTTCCTTAATGAAAGAATGGCATGACCATCAAAACAAGTTGATTCCAATCATCATTTCACTTTAGAGCAAAGGCGTCGGCTGTCCTTGCGGTAGAAATTTCGCCTCAGCCTGGAACGCTCATTGTAAATTCAACTTCCACCCACTACCCTCATCACAGCTGAGGCGCTAAATTACATCTAATCAAATTGTTTTTCCTTGATAGAATACGGGGATCTAGCCAGACAACCTAAGCCACTCACAAAGGCAATTTGGAGTTGCTGGTTTTTGTTTTTTATATTTCCCACACGAGGCTTACATCTGTATACATTTGACAAAGTCAGATAGAAAAAGCACATAAGGCCGTCTGAGCTCTTAATACACAGACACAATAATCCAGCAAGCTTCTACCCACCCTAGGATTGCCTTTTACCAAAAAAAGAAAAAAAAAAAAAGGTCACATTTCAAGATAAACTATGTGAAGTTTTTTTTTTATTTGTTTTGTTTTCTTTAGGACAGATTGATAACATGACAAATGTGTATTTCTCTATAGTACTAGACCTGGATGATCAGCCAGAAACGAATGTGCCAAAGACAACATACTATAGAAGCGCTACCACATGTGTGGCCATGGATTGCAATGTTGGGAAACTAAGCCTTTGCTTTAATTGAGAAGAGTACTTTACGGTACATATTGCACAAAATTACCAACTGGAACTCTTCAACAGCTGTACACTGTTGGTTGACAAGCATATTCTGCTTCTCTTACCAGCATGAATACCACGTGTTGTAGTGGCTAAGATGGCTAAGTGGATAAAATCATAAGACTCTTAGTTTTGTGGTCCCTGGTTAAAATCACAGCAAGACACCTTATCTGTATTGCCTAATCCTTAAAGGCATAATTCACCATTTGCAAATGAAACAAAAACTCAGCATTAGTGCTTCAAAACAGTTCTAAAATGTGAGTTTGGGATAGAAACAACCAATGTGAAAATTTGAACCAGTATAATCGATTGGAAGTATTGTTAAATATACTAAATGTGAACAATAGTTATAATAAAAATGTTTCCACACTGAACCATCTACAGTCATGGTTCAATGAGAAAAATAGTGATTAGCTCCTTTGTTAGGCTTTATTGCAAAAATTGTATATGGTAGGATGTTTTGTGATACAACTGACCTACACATATGCATAAAAAGTGGTATCTTGAAAAAATTTTTAATTACTGCTCCCAAAGGTAAACAGGACCTTTAAGAGGCAAATTCAGCCACAGGTCCTGTGGTAACTGCTCATAAGAATTTAGGTGCTTTCTTCTAAGTGCCACACATAAAGAAACCAAAACATTCAGCATGGCACAATAAAACCTTTCATCTTTTCTTGAAAAAAACTTAATGCCTCCACGAGTTGCCCTTGAATTCATTACATCTATTCATCATTTCTTTGTCAATACACTTGAGCATAGGTCACTTGCAGCACTATTTTATTGGCATTGAGTTCATGCCACCAAATACAAACCTGGCTGAAGTTAACACACGGAGCCATTCAGGTGTAAAGACAACGCTCCCCATACAAAGCTACCATGATATGACAGAGTTTTAATGATTCTCTATTCACCAACAGGCAGCTTCATGCCATCGGTGCTGGTTGGTGCAGAAAGCATGCCGAGGTGATGTTCAACTCAGCGGACAAAGTGCAGTCAGGTTCAGCCATCAGGCATGTCTCTGACACATGGACCACAAATTCCATGAAGTGATATGACTACTTCCATTGTAACTTCAACAACCAGTCATGGCATTTCTAATAGAGCCCATGACAATAATTCTAGTGAAAGGAAGGGCTACAGCCAATAATAGTCACATCACTGAAGACAGTCTACTATCTCCTCCCCCAATTTAAACGGCAACATCATCAACATCGTCAACATCAACAACAACAGCAACAACACACCCAACCACAAGAAGAAAAATTATGAATTACCTCTTCTGCTTCCTTGTAGGCTCTCTCAATGCGGGCCTTGGCCCTATCCCTGACCCTTGCCTTGAAGGAGTTCAGTTCATCATCAAAGGCCTCCTGGTACTGCCTCTCTGCAGCCACCATCCTGAGCAGAAGATGTAGTAGTAGTAGTAGTAGTAGTAGAAGTAGTAGTAACAATAACAATAATAATAATAATAATAATAATAATAATAATAATGATAATAATAATAATAATAATAATAATAATAATAATAATAATAACAATAATAATAATAATAATAATAATAATAATAATAATAACAATAATAATAATTACTATTATCATTATTATTATCATCATAAACATCATCATCATCATTATTATTATTATAATTACCTCCACCAAGGGAGGAGGTTATGTTTTCGTTACCGTTGGTTTGTTTGTTAGTTTGTCCGTGTGCAAAATAACCCAAAAAGTAGTTCACCGATTTGGATGAAACTTGCAGGAACGGTTTAGAATGATACAAGTAACATATGATTCAATTTTGGTAGTGATCCGAGAATTTTGGGAGAATTTATGAAGGATTTTTTATATTTTGGCAGGTAGGGTCAATGAACACAATGAACTTGGTAGTTCAGGCTGCGCGTATGCTGAGGTTTGCATGCGCGCACTAAAGTGCGTGGTCTAGTTTCTGCTAGGGCGAGGCGCTCCTGCAGCTGAGGGTTTATGACGTAACAAAGGCTTCTATATTGGGAAATTGGGCGACTTTCAGCACACAATGCTATAAGTACGTATGGGTGGAAATCACTTATATCTCTATGGAAGAACAAGATCAGTGGTGGAAATGAGCTGCATGCTTGGCAGAGGTCTGCGCTCTCAGAGTGCTTCTCTAGTTATTATTGTAATGTTTTATTTATCCAGGGTAGCCTCTTCAGTGTTGCCACTGCTCTACCAGAGGGCCCTGCCATTATTTTTACCCTAGCATTGCCAGGTACCCATGGGTCGAGAGGGACATCGTGGGTAAAATGTCTTGTCCAATGACCTAAGAGCTGGGCGGGAATCAAATGATTGGGAGTCGAGAGTCTCATCCACTATGCCACAGCGCCCCCACATTACAGCACATTACACATTACAGGAGAAACAAATTTAGATACTGTATCTGTTCTTCGAACCCATTTTAAGCTTAGGAAAATGTGACACTTTGCAGTTGAAACTGACAGTTGTAATCTGAGTGCATCACTATGCAAATGCCCATCTACTTATAGTATTTTGGATTCTGGAAAATGCTATCATTTTACACACTTCAAAAAAAAAAAACCCACACAAATGTGACAGCTGAACATGATGACAGCCACAAAGCAGTAGAGGCAAGAAAATGGTGGAACACCATTTGGGTTGTTCCTTACATAAAAATCAAATATGTTTAATTCCACAGCAATCTTCACATCCAGAGTTCTTCTGACACATGTGTACCTACTGTTTTTCATGCGACTGTGGAATAACACAACACAAAACAAACTTTGACAGAGGAATTCACATGCCTGGTACAGTTTCATATATTATGTACATGTATACATATATCAACATTAGAGAATGTAACCTGGCTTATTCAAAAGTAATATGGTCGTTTGAAAACATGTTTGCTTGTTTGCATGACTGATAGTTTACATGCTTGTTCACATGACAACCATTCTGGCATAGGACATACTTTTCTGTCTCCTTTAAGGCACATTTTAACAACTCCAGCATATATATTTACTTAGTTCCAAATATATTTGTTGATCCAATTGACACTTCCATCGACTCCTTATCTGACAGTCAGTGTTTGTGTAAACTCTCTGTCAGATTGTGTGTTTGTGCTTGCATAAACTCTCTATCAGATTGTATGTTTGTGTTTGCATAAACTCTCTAGCAGATAGTGTGTGCTTGTGTAAAAAAAAACAAAAACAAAAAACAAACAAACAATCTGTGGCATCTTCACCCTGTAAAATTTGGCAAATTTTGTCACATTTGCAGCATTTTGTCACATTTGCAGCAATATGATTTTGATAATACATACGAGAAAGAGTGGTGCAAAAATAAAGTCCTCACACATTACAATTAAACAGAAAAATGGGGAAATCCAGTACAAATGTATGTTAGTCTGATAAGGAAGAGCAAAATATTACAAGTTCAACGGTAAAATGTTGATTGAAGTCGGGAGAAAAATAAGTAAGTTATGACATTTTGAAGTTTCGCTAATTCTTCAGGAAACAGTTCTTGAATGGTCAATATGAATATCAGGGGATAATTTTCTAACTCAAATTTGATTAGCAATTTCAGCTGATGAAAAATATTTTTAATGGTATGCCGTATATTTCTATGGAAGAAAACTGCTACACACAAGTTAGCTTGTGTAGCAGTGGTGTAAAAATGCATAGCAAATTGCGATGCGATACCAGGAAAATTATTCCCTGAATATGCAAATGGCAAAGTGAGCATGTAATCCCCTCATAACTTGCCATATAGTTTGTACATAAAATGTTGACATTTCCAGTTTTCATTCACACACAGTTATGACCAAGGCTCAAATTCTGGTATATTTATTAAATGATCACTATTCTGAAGCTATTCAAACAGGAATGACATCATGTTTCAGACTTCAATGACAGAAAGAATGAATTTTTGTCATTTTCTGCACAGGATCAATGGAAAATTGTGAGGTCACGACATGGTTAGCTCACTCATTTGCATATTCATATCCACTGTACAAGAACTATTTTGCAGAAATTAGCAAAACTTTAAAAAGCCATTACTTCCTTATTTTTCATTTGATTTCAGTCAAATCTTTACTGTTGAACTTGTAAGATTCTACTCTCTTTTTTTTATCAGACTAACTTATATTTGGACTGGATTTCCCCTTTAATACTCATATAGAAATAAGTGTCAGGAATTTATCTTGTAAATGTGGAAACATAAGGCACTCACTTCTTGAAGAAAGGCCGGATGCACGACCTTGGGTCTCGGTCCATGCTCTTGGCTAGTTCCAAGAGATACTGCATGACAATTGTCTGATGGGCTACCCGTTCCATTAGTGCATGTTTCTAGTGAGACAAAAAGAAAAAGAAAAAAGGAGCACTAGAAATGTTGCTACATTACACCTTGATAGTACGAGACAACAGTTTCACATAATTTTGCAAGAGATTTCAATGACATGTTTGAAAGTTTGATGGCAAACAAAGTGTTGAGTGGTTTAATATTTGTTTCTTTAAACAATTTTGGTTAGTTCCAAGAGCTACCTGCTCCATTTGTGCATGTTTCTGGCGCAGACAAAAAAGAGAAAGAAAAAAAAAAGGGAGAACTAGAAATGCTGCTACAGTACACCTTGATGATATGAGACAACAGTATCACATACAGTTGTAATTTTGCAAGAGATTTCCATAACACATTTGAAAGTTTGGTTGAGTGGTTGAATATACGTTTCTTTGAACAATTTTCACTTGGATGGCAAAACTCTTTCAGAGAGCTATTATTTGGGAATTCCAGTGTTTCACGTTTGAACTTGCTAAGCACTAACAGGATACAATTTTGTTAATATGGGACCTCACAACCACATGACCATTTTATAGCAACTGCAGAAAATTAGGTTTCCTATCTTCAATTAACATCACGACCCAATTCATCCAAAACTGCACCAAAATTCAACTCTCATAATATATACACTTATATACAAACTGCAAAAGGAAAAATTGAGCCCTTTCAGAAATATGAAGTAAATAGTGAAATTTGAGCATTTTTCACTTGACCTTTAGACCCTTGACCTTTGACCTTATGGCCCAAAACTCTGTCCAAATAATTGCTCTCTGGATATACAATATGCACCAATATTCATGACATTACTTTGAATCACTTTCAAAATAAGGGGAAAAATAGTATTTTTTTTTTCTATATCTACTTGACCTTTGACTCCAGGGTCCAAGTACAAATGTACTCTCCAGCGTTATCACTGTGTAGTAATGCATTATATATACATTGTATGGATAACAAGTTTAATTAAGTGAGTACATTTAGTCATTTCCAAGGTTGGGAGAAAATAAAGTAATTTCTGTTTTGAATAGCATAATTTTAGCATTTCACCTAACCTTTGAGCATGTATACATGTACACGACTGAGTTTCACAAAGATGCCTTGAGCCATTTCTGCATCAAAAGGCATAAAAACAAGAGACCAAGGGGTCAAGAGCTCATCTGAGTATCACAGTTCACCTTCCACACATTCTTGCCAACCATCACCCAACAATGACATAGCAAACTTGGGGAGCTTCAGGGGACCTCCAGGAGGCATGGTGTCTATTTCACACTGGAATTACAGTAATACCTGTCAGATTTGTAGAAAATCTGGCAATGTATTCAAAAAAAGACCAAATGTAAAAACTGGCCCCAAACTTGGTCCCGGCCCCAAGGATACCACCTTGGATCTGCCATAAACAAACTTGAAACTCAAACGTGAAAACTTGACATTACTTTCACTTCTGGTTCTAGAGAAGACAATTTTTTAACCCGCTGAGGAAGGGCTGATTTTGCTACAACACGCATTTCCCATAGACACTCGTCCGAGTATACTTGGGACTCGTCTTCAATGGGTTAAGATTCCTAAATTAATAGGCTTTGGGGTACCCAAGCCCCCATGTCAGTAGAACAGAAAGAAGACATACTGGGCTCTGAGGCTTCACGCTTCTATCAAGAATTCCAATTTCTTTTTAAATCCACAGTTAGTAAATGACCAAAAAAAAAATGACATTCAACCAATTGGTATCTATTTTTGAATGCATATCTCTTTCTTTCCTTTTTACACATTTTAGTTCTATTTCTGTGCACATCTGCATACAGTACGTCAGATATACTCACATCCCACTTACTGGGATATATCAATGAATTCCATCAGCATGGATAATCTCTTCCACTGCAAAGTTGATGAATCTAATCTGAAGGTGTTTTACCATGTCTTTTAACCCTTAACAAGCCAAGTTCATATATAACTGGTACTATCTCCTCTGGAATACCACTTTTATACCAGGGAAGTGTGTTCATGTTTTCAAACAACCATCATACACTTATTGTCTATGCCCTGTTGAACTTGCTGAATAGAATATTATGCAAGAGACTAATTCAATCATTCACATCATTCATGTAATCCCCCTCCACCCCTCCCACAACAATAACAAAAAAAGGTTTCCCTATGAATAAGTTTTCTTGAGGCTACCACTCTTATAATTCAGGAAATTCTTCTGTCGAGATGTTTTCACTACAACTGATTGACAAATTGCCCTACATCGCATAAATAAGCACTGAATTGATCAGTGTTTTTGTAGTAGCCATGATAAAAGAAATCATGGGTGTACGTACTTGAGCAAGACCTCCTGAGACCTCCTGATCTCCACTAGACCAACGAGCTTCCGCCCAACAGCAAGTGTTGGTTCATGAAAATTACACATTCCATCAACTTGATACCGACATATGTTAAGGGTAGCAATTATTCCCCCTGCTTTCTGAAAGCGGTTAGTTAAGCGCTCTTTCATTATGCTAGAAAAGTGAATTTTTGTGAAATTCCTTTACATTTCCTTTATATTGATGTCCACACATGACATCATAACCTCTAGTAATCTCCTCATCCAGTGGCTCCAACACCAAAGTTTTAAAAATTCATAACTTTTGCATTGATTGTCCAATTTTTCTCAAACTTTCACTGATGTGTTCTACTAATGTTGCTGCTTTCACTCAATCCACATTTCTCTTTGGGTTTGGGTTTTCTTTAAGGCAGGGCTGCACACTAACCCATTTTTTCTGCCGGTCCATTAAATGACTTGCAAACTTATTTTCTTGTTTTTTATGGACGTACCCCCTTACCCATGTACATTTTACAGATTAATATTCTTTTTTTAAACTTGCATTATTTATTGCACAAGAAATAGAAAAAAAAAGATAGGAAAAAATAGAATGTTTGTATGTGAATTACAGTGTAAAATGATAATAAACAAAATCAGATTGTATCAAATGCGTTTGTGACTTTTTCTAAACATCGGCGCACGAACTTGCTGCGTAACCTGCTCTTGGTGGTCAGTTGGATTGCGACGATTTAATGAATTATTTTAGCTGTGATATTTTCTGATGCACGCACTACAAGGGGTTCTTTATTTTTCTCCCGATAATCTATTCGCATTGTGCATGCGTTCTTGAAAGGTACACAACATGCAGGGCCGAATTCGCCCATTTCCACCTCAAATATTAGCGGAATTGTGACGATTTCATAAATTACTTCGGCTGTAATATTTTCAGATTCAAGCGCCAAAAGAGGTTGAAAATGTGTCCTTTATTTTTCCCGATAAACTCTTCGAATTTCGTAAGTGCGTTCTTAAAAAAAGATGCACCATATGGCCGAATTCATGATACTTTTGGCGCCTATTTCTACCTCAAATATCAGCGGGATTGTGACGATTTCATAAATTACTTCGGCTGTAATCTTTTATGATGCAAGCGCCAAAAGAGGTTGAAAATGTGTCCTTTATTTTTCCCGATAAACTCTTCGAATTTCGTAAGTGCGTTCTTAAAAAGATGCACCACATGGCCGAATTCATGATACTTTTTGCGCCTATTTCTACCTCAAATATCAGCGGAATTGTGGCGATTTCATGAATTACTTCGGATGTAACTTTTTGTGATGCACGAGAATGGTTGAAAATGCGTTCTTTATTTTTCTCCCCACAATCTCTTTGCATTCCGTACATGCGTTCTTGAAAGGTATACGACACGGCCGAATTCACGATCCTTTTTGCACCTATTTCTACCTAAAATATCAGCGGGATTGTGATGATTTTATGAATAACTTCGGCTGTAATCTTTTATGATAACGCACCAAAATGGGTTGAAAATGTTATTATTTTTCCCGGATAAACTCTTCGCATTTCGTAAATGCCTGCTTAAAAGATATACGACACGGCCAAAAATCATGATTCTTTTTGCGCCTATTGTTTCCTCAAACTTCAACGGGATTGCGATGATTTCATGAATTATTATTCGGCTGTAATCTTTATGATGCACGGGCCAAAAGGGGTTGAAAATGTGTCCTGTATTTTTCTCCCAATAATCTCTTCACATTTCATACATGTGTATACGACACGGCTGAATTCACGATCCTTTTATCGCCTATTTCTACATTAAATATCAGCCGAATTGTGGCAGTTTCAAGAATTACTTCAGATGTAATCTTTTGTGATGCACGCACCAGCTAGAATGGTTGAAAATGCGTTCTTTATTTTTCTCCCCATAATCTCTTCGCATTCCGTACATGCGTTCTTGAAAGGTATACGACACGGCCGAATTCACAATCCTTTTTGCGTCTATTTCTACCTCAAATATCAGCGGGATTGCGATGATTTCATGTATGACTTCGGATGCAATCTTTTATGATACACGCGCCAAAAGAGGTTGAAAATGTGTCCTTTATTTTTCCCCGATAAACTCTTCGCATTTCGTAAATGCGTTCTTAAAAGATACATGACACGGCCAAAAATCATGATTCTTTTGCGCCTATCATTTCCTCAAACTTCAACGGGATTGCGATGATTTTATGAATTATTATTCGGCTCTAATCTTTATGATGCACGGGCCAAAAGGGTTTGAAAATGTGTCCTGTATTTTTCATCCAATAATCACTTCGCATTGCGTACATGCCTATACGTCACGGCCGAATTCACGATCCTTAATTTTAGCACCTATTTCTACATCAAATATCAGCAGGATTGCGATATGTCATTAATTATTTCGGCTGAAATCTTTAGTGATACATTCACCAGAAGGGTTGAAAATGCGTTCTTTATTTTTCTCCAGATAATTTCTTCGCATGTGTGCATGCGTTTTCAAAATTATACATTGCATGCAGGGCCGAATTCGATATTCTTTTTGCGCCTATTATTTTTTACTCAAATTCCAACGGGATTGTGAAATTTTCATGAATTACTTTTCGGCTGTAATCTATATGATGCAAGCGCCAAAAGGGGTGAAAATGTGTCCTTTATTTTTCTCCCGCTAATCTTTTCCCATTTCGTACATGCGTTCTTAAAAGGTACATATGACACGGCCGAATTCACGATCCTTTTTGCGCCTATTTCTACCTCAAATATCAGCGGGATTGTGGCGATTTCATGAATAACTTCAGATGTAATTTTTTATGATGCACGCACCAGAAGGGTAAAATGTGTTTTTTATTTTTCTCCCGATAATCTCGTCACATTTGTGCATGTGTTTTTGATAACCAACACGGCATGCAGGACTGAATTCAAGATCCTTTTTGCGCCTATTATTTCCTCAAATTTCAACGGGATTGTGCTGATTTCATGAATTGTTATTCGGCTGTAATCTTTTATGATACACTCACCAAATTGTGTCCTTTATTTTTTTTTTTTCTCCTCTGTCATCTCTTCGCATTTCGTACATAAGCTTTTGAAAGATACGATGCGGCCGGTCGAATTCATGATCCTTTTTGGGACGATTTCTACCTCAAATATGTTACAAGCGGGACTGCCATGATTTCATGTTTTTTTTTCCTCCCTAGTATTATCTCTTCACATTTTGTGCATGCGTTCTTAAAAAGTACACAGAAGAGCCGATTTTGTGATCCTTTTTGCGCCTATCTTCATTATGAGACCATTCTGAGCGAATGAAAATATTCATTTGTGAAATGACTGTGTAAATTGAAAGTGAACGCAATCAGATCCATTTACTGTATCGCTGAATATGAATGTGTTTTTACTTTTTCTAAAAATCGACACAAGTAAATTAGTTCTAACATAACTGCCACGCTGCTGCGAAGCCGGGATCGGATCATTCGGATCGATCTGGTGTTAAAAAATCATGAGTAAAATGACCCAGAAATGCGTGTGCTTCTATCAATGCTTCTTGTCTGGCATGACCGCCGATCGCAAGCAAACGAAAAGCAGTTACACTGTACATGCTCTGCATGTATTGCATTGCATGGCAGTGCGTGAGCAGTGCCAAATGCGCAAGCAAGGGCAAATAACTGGTCCACTGCTAGTGCTCAAAACTAATGTATGTTTACTGTAAAAGTGCACTGGTAGACATAAACGAAAACTTGAGTAAAACTTGTTGAACAGTGCGATATCTTGCATTCTGTTTCTCCCTGATCGGGGCTGCTCTTTTTCTTTCTACTGACCCCACCAATGCTTTTTTTTTTTACTGGTCATGTCGGACCGGTAACTTGTGGATTTCCTGAAAAGTTACCGGTCCAACAGTGACTTTTACCGGTCTTTGACTGTCGGACCGGCGCCAGTGTGCAGCCCTGTTTAAGGATTGATAAAATATATTGAATCCTAATTCTCTCTCAATATGCCTACAGCATATTGCTACACCAATATGATATAAACAAGAATCTAGATCTGAACATTTATAGTTCTTTTCATGTTTGGTTTCAATTTCTTCTCCTTCTTCTTACATTATTAAAGTACTGTCCTCTTTGTAGAGTACTATCGTTCAACAAATTAGTGAGGCTGCAACCATGAGAACACATTACATTGGGTGCAGTATAAAAGACCTGAAGCGCGAGCAAAAAAGCACCTCAACTGGACAGTTAACACAGGATGAGTGGTGCTAGGCATCTCTGGAAATAGTCAATAGAGGGAGCCAAAACCACTGTTGCAGATAGAACATTCCACAGGCAGAGAGTGATGGGGGAAAAATCTATGCTGGTAGGAAAGGATTCTGCAGTGTTGTTGTTTGAACTGTAGGTGATGTCTTCTGGTTTGGTAAGAAGAAAGGTACAAACTAGAAGTGTCGCTATGGCGACTGGCATGCCTCTGCAATTATGCATGGTTCTCCTAATAGGTCCATAGTATAGCTTGACAGTGTTTGACAACAGTTTCAAATAACTGGCAAAATATCCAAATAGCATGTCTGTCACAAATGTGCTGAGTTTTCACTTTTCTTGAACTAGGTTTACTTGGATGAATGGCTATATTGTTTAAGAGAGCAGGTGTTTGGGTAATTGAAGATTTTTACTCTATCTTTGACCCTTTTATAAGTTTATGCATTGAGTAGTTTCAAAAGTATGGAGAAAAACTGTAATTTCAGCATTAAAGTGGCATTGAGCCACTTCCAAGATATGGAGGAAGAAGGGAAATTTAGAATTTTCAATTGACCTTTGAACTTTGACCTCATGGCCAAAAACTTTTTCCAGCCAATATTTATTAGGCAATACATGTATACACTAAGTTTCAAGAAAACACCTTCAGGCATTGCATAGATATGAGGGAAATATAAAAATTCTGAGGAGTTGACCTTGACCTTAGACCCTTGACCTTTGAGTCCATGACCTCTAATTTCCAAGATAGTCACTATCAGGTAGTACATGTGTATGTACTAAGTTCTATGAAGATACCACAAACTATTTCCAAGATATGGAAAAAAATGAAATGTTAGCATTTTCACTTGACCTTAGACCTTTGACCTTTGACTTCACGGCCCAAAACTTTCTCAAGACAATCTTTGTCAGGCAAAACATGTATACACTAAGTTTCAAGGAAATACCTTCAGGGATAGAATAGATATGGGGGAAATCATGAAATTTTGAGCATTTGACCTTAACCTTTGACCATAAGCATGTGCCCCTAAAAGTTGATAGGCACAACTTCGCCCACTTACACATAGAGATGCCAAGTTTCATTAGGATACCTCACATGGACAACCCGAAAACATAATGCCTCCGGCAACACTTCATGGTGGAGGTATAAAAAGGCAGTGCCGTTAGAATGGTGATAAATCCATTTAGTACAGCATGGTGGCCTTGCTGTGGGCTCGTCGTTCATGGAGAGACTGCCATTGGAGATCTTTCAGCACTTGTTTGACACTGCTCTGTTGGTTGCATGAGGCCCCAGGGCCATTAAAAATGTATGTAGAGCCACCAAATTTACAACTAGAAATGTCACAATGCCGACTGGTATGCCTCCGCCATAATGCATGGTTCTCCTAAGGAAATAGTGAAATTTTGAGGAGTTGACCTTGACCTTCGACCCATGACCCCTAAATTCTCTCGATAATCCCTGCCAGTCAGTACATGTATATGTACCAAGTTCCATGAAGATAACTTGAATCATTTGCGATATGGAGAAAAAAGTGAATTTTAACATCTTCACCTGACCTTTTGACCTTTGACCTCATGACCTGAAACTCTCTCTGGAGAATATTTATTTGGTAGTACATGTATACACTAAGTTTCAAGAAAATACTTTCAGGCATTGCATAGATATGGAGGAAATAGTGAAATGTTGACCATTTGACCTTTGACCTCTTGCCGATGTTGTTAAAAAACTATTTACTTAAATTCTAACATTTTCACCTGACCTTTGACCTTTGACCTCATGACCTGAAACTCTATGGAGAATCTTTATTTGGTAGTACATGTACAGTATACACTAAGTTCCAAGAAAATACTTTCAGGCATTGCATAGATATGGAGGAAATAGTGAAATGTTGACCATTTGACCTTAACCTTCTGACCGTTGACCTCTTGCCGATTTCGTTCAAAAACTATTTACTTAATTGGCCCATCATATGTCATCCTTCTACCAAGTTTGGTGAAATTTGCTTCATCCAGTCTTGCGTTATTGCATATAAACAGATAAATTTAAGGATTTGACCTTGACTTTTGACCTTTGACCTCTGGCCGATTTCATTACAAAATCTACTCAAGTAATTGCCCCATCATACTTTACACCTGGACCAAGTTTGGTAAAATTCCACTCAATATTACTCAAGTTATTGCGTAAACATATGGGAACAGACGTACGGACGGACAAACGACTCGAAAACATAATGCCTACGGCACCCTTCAGGCGGAGGCATAAAAAGTCTATCTTTTGGTGGCCCAATCTGGCAAATACGCTTCAAAATAGATTATGTTTCCATTTATTTCAGGTTTACATTTCTTTTTTGGGCAACCAAAATTTCAAACTGAGAGATTTTAGCAGCGCAATGGACCATCAGTATACTTGGGCAGGCGTCTCTGGGAAATGCTTGTTGCAGCAAAATCGGCTCGTCCTCAACAGGTTAAAGGGAAAGTAAACCCAAAGAGCAATGTGGATTGAGTGAAAGCAGTAATATTAGTAGAACACATCAGTGAAAGTTTGAGGAAAATCGGGCAATCGATGCAAAAGTTATGAATTTTTAAAGTTTTGGTGTTGGAACTGCTGGGTAAGGAGACTACTAGAGGTTATGACGTATGAGTGGACTACAATATAAAGAAAATAAAAAGGGAATTCAATAAAATTTCATTTCTAATGAAAATTACACATTCCATCAGCTTGATACTGACATATGTTAGGGGTAGCACTTATTCCCCCTGCTTTCTGAAAGCGGTTAGTCAAGAACTCTTTCATTTTGCTAGAAAAGTGAATTTTTGTGGAATCCCTTTTATATTTTCTTTATATTGTGGTCCTCTCATACGTCATAACCTCTAGTAGTCTCCTCATCCAGCAGTTCCAACACCAAAACTTTAAAAATTCATAACTTTTGCATCGATTGTCCGATTTCCTCAAACTTTCACTGATGTGTTCTACTAATGTTACTGCTTTTACTCAATCCACATTTCTCTTTGGGTTTGTGTTCCCTTTAATGTCAAGCCCTGAAATAACTACACTGTATCATGTATCCACATAATTTCTATTTAACTATTCTCATGATCAGGTATGTCACATCCGATATAACTGGTGTGAAAACAAGCAGCTCATCATTCTTTTACGTAATCTATCGATGATATTTCCTGTGGCTATCAGAAATGTTGAGATGGACCATCTCTGACAGTTTCATGCAATTTCAAAGCCAATTGTGAAAGAAAACTAAATGATTTCATCTATAAAAATACGCTGATCGTGCACTGATCGGGTTTGTTTTCACTCCAGCCGCCGCTAAATACCCGTGACCATGACCACGAGAATACCCGGAGAATCACAAATACTAACATCTAAACTACTAAGACGTAAATCTGATTTTATTTTTCTAATGGTTTACCTCCTCCACTTCAAGATTGATGCACCAGATTGCGAGGTAGTTCGCCGTGTCTTCACACACCAGGTCGGGATGGTCGATGAGAAACCTCTCGGAATCGTGGTATATGTTGTGCATGCCATACTTCTTGATGAGATCCTCATTCTTCTTGACAAAGTTTGCCTGCAAGTGGGACCATCATAAATGGTTAAGAAAGAGGAAGAAGAAATGAATAATAAGAGGCATTTTGATTGAGAAATGCATATAGTGCGTTTTTGGATTATTTTATGTGGCCACAAAAGAAATGGCAACATGATTATGGGCAAGCTACCATGGGACAAACAACCTGTGGTCCTCTCAGGAGGACTAGGCAATGAGGATAGAGTGCATAGCATAGAGGCACAACTGCTGCCAGGGGACTTGAACCAGGGACTTCATGCTTGAGAGTCTGTGGTGTGATCCACTGAGCCTCATCGGTTGAAGTACAGAGAGGATTCAGGCCACTTTATTAGCCAAGTCCATGCACAAAGAGTTTGCCAAGCTTATACAATCACAGCTAACCCATTCGTTTTGTATCTGACTTGGTGCGCAAATAACTAACTTTCTAATCAGGCTTGCCAAAAGTATTTAGGATGGAGAAGTAATGGTTTTATCTGTAAGCGACAGGAATGTACCAATGCAAATAAGTTTATGCAATCATGGTAGATTGAGGGGCATGTGGTGACAATTTTCCTTCTCAGAGGCAAATAGGAAGACTGCTAGATGTAAAACCAGATCCACGGTTTCCATGACAATGTACTGACCGCAAGTAAAATATTAAAAGTGAAGATATGTTACCCTTGACTGTACAGTGAAAGCAATTCAAAGAGTTTACAATAAAAAGTGAAATCTTGAAAAAGCATACAGCTGTACCTCCCAGAAAACTGGTAAAATTCTACACATGGGATTGTGTGACCACGTGCCACCATTCAATCAGATTTGTTACAACTCTGAAGGAAAGGGCGCAAACAAGCCCTACTATCCTCTGAAGCAGAAATCATAAACAAGTATGTCAGCCTCATCAAATGGAGTAAGGTGTCAATGCCCTCACAACAGGCCATAGCACAGATGTGTTATTAGAAGATGGTCTGGAAAATCTGGCATTGACAGGAAAGATAGATGGACAGAGGGGCAGAGAAAGGAAATGGATGTTGTGGATGACCAATCTAAATGCTTGGGTAACAGAGCGAGGTAGAAGACATAGACATGGAGCTGATTGAGAAGGTTAGAAACAGAGCTTTGTGGCACACCATTATTGCCTACATCATCTCCAGATACGGCACCTACAGTGAGAGAGAACACAAATGGGGGAAAACGTTGCTCTCCTTGTAATGTAAAACTTTGCTTCATAATAAAACCCACTGACTCTATCTCCAACAGTTAATAAGCACCTGTGTTGATCTCAAAGAAGTGAACGACCACACCCACCATTTTCTCTTCCTTCTCCTCTTCTGTGAGGTCTTCCTCTCTCTTCTCGTACTTGTTGATGAGTGTCTTTTCAAAGCCTGGCTTGCTCAGCGTATCCACGTTCCATGGGGTTAGCTGCAGAAGTTAAGAAGCACACATTGAATGAACATTACCATGAAATACTACCTGGCCATTGTGGCATTTTGTGATTTTCAAGTACAGACTAAAAACAGACAAACAAACAAACAATAATCTGCCATCACAATAATATTCCAAGGAAGAGTCAAGATCTCCATCACCCATCATATCAGGGCACTATTTCATGAAAGTTTTCAGACCTGACAAGTTGTCAGTCTCTGACTAGTTCAGTAAAATCCTTGGTGAGCTCTTGGGGTCCATTTCATGAAAGCCCTATGAGAGATTTTTCACTCATGAGACACACTTATGAGAGACTTCATGGAATGGATTTGAAAGTCTTAGATACGTATACATGTATGTGGGACTTTGGCCATTCTTAGATTTCTGTAAAGATTATTTAGCAATGACTTCATGAAACGGACCCCTGGTCACTGACTGGTACTATGGTAATTGTCAGAGACTGACAACTTGTCAGGGCTGACCACTTTCATGACACTGTGCCCAGTTCTTCTACTACATATGAAGCATCTGACAAAGTATCTCCCCCCTCTTCCAGCACTACTGCCATCTTCTCCTAACCACTCCTGTCTGTTCCCTCCCTCCCTCTCCTGGTCTTCTTCTCTCACTCATTCTCTTCTTTTTCCACCCTTTTCCTCCCAAAGGTAATTACTGTCCAACCTGACTACAGCAGCCACTTGAGGGAGCAAAGAAAAGTGACCTTGCCGCCATAGATAGGATCACTAATTTGGCTTTTCTCTTGGGGGGGGGGGGGGGGAATTGTGTTTAGTGGTTGCATACAGCAGGTGGCCGCTATAGACGGGTTTCACTGTATATAGCACCACTATTAATATTCTGCTAACTTTCTTTTCCATGCATGAATTCATGTGACAATTAAATGTGCTACTGGATTCTCTAATGGTAGGAAGATGAGAAGCTACAAAAATATTACAAGGTTGGAAATAAATGCAAGGGTCCAAAAAGTAAAAAAAAACAAACAAACAAACAAAACAAAAAAAACTGAGTGACAAGATTTCATCATACTCAATGTCTCCCATAAACAGTATCTATGTTACAATAAACCATTTGGCAATTGGGTTATTACAATGGTGACATTTGTTCATAAACCTCTTAACGATGCCTACTATTTGCTCCCAACGTTTGTATACTGGAGTGTGTTTGTTTTTTTCAGGAGTATCATCCTGCAAAGTTCAACATTTCTTTTTTTAAAAACCTTATAGGTAACTGGGTCACCAAAATGCTGAACTAGAAAAGCACTCATAGAACGCAGACCTCCGCCAAACAGCTCATTTCCACCCATTATATACGCATGCTGAAAATTGTCCCATTTCCCGATATAGAAGCCTTTTGTATAAATCATCAGCTTCCAGATACGTGACGCCTCGCCCGAGCAGAGCACGCGCTTAAGATCGCATATATGCAAAGTGCAAATACACGCAGCTTGAACTCCCAAGTTCATTGATCCTAACTGCCAAGAGATCAAAAATCCTTTGAAAATCCACAAAAAATTCCCGGATCACTGCCAAAATTTAATCACCTGGGCCTTGTGTCATCATCAACTTTTCCTGCAAGTTTTATCCAAATTTGTTCCCAACTTTTTGAGTTATTTTGCAAACAGACAAACAAACCAATGCCAACGAAAGCATAACCTCCTGCCTTGGCGGAGGTAATAATGACTTCCAACTGACAAAAAGATAGGATCATATGCCATTTTGTGGCATTATGCCATGTGGAGAAAGAGTAATCTCTTTACGTCTACCACAAAAAAATACTCACCCGCTCTTTCTTTTCAATCTCTGCCTCTTTCTCTCTCCATTTCTTTTCCTGGTCTTCCAGTTCTTTGAGTTTCGCTTTAGCTTTCTTCACTCCCTCCTAAAAACCAAATACACGGTCAAGAATGAATACACATCAGCAAGGTTGAAATCTCGATCCACGTACCAATGTAGGCCCTCATACAAAGAAATCAAACTTCAAGACACTTCATAAAATTGCTGAGCTTCCTGTGAGTAAGTATAGCAGAGTTGTGCTTAATCCTCATCTCGCCTATGAAATTTTGCCTGTCCCACATAGTAGGCCTATGTATTACACAAGCAAACTCTTGTTTAAATATGTGCAAACAACACTTACAACAATGTACTTACTTTTTTTTTTTTTTTTTTTTTTAGGAGATGCAACTCTGTTTAATTGACACTTTGATCAGTGCAGTTCTTCTTTCCACTTACAATCTAGGCTCATTACACAAGCCATTTTATAATAATTCACCCACATATCTGAACTATTGACAAACAAATTCAAAACACAACATAAGACTTCTGGTATCAATGATGAAAAGGAACTATAGCCAGTGAGCTAAAAGTCTTCCCATGTCACCATCACTCTGGAACGATTTCACCTTCATCATTTATTTCTACTAAAATTTTGTTATAAAATTACTAAAAAATTTTTATTTGCTCTTGGAAACATCTCAGGCCCAATTCATCATTGTGAGTGTGTTTCTCAGTTTGCCTTACTGAAGCTTATTTCACTCATGACTGAGCAATATCTAACTAGCAGCATTTCCTGACTAAAAGTGAGTCACTGATTAGAAATTATGATACATCATGTGTACTTACCTCATCTCCCTTTGTCTTTAAATTTTCTAGAAGGGACCTTGTATCTTCTAATGCATTTTTCACTCTGAAAAAGGACACACAAAACAAAAAAGGGTAAATGAATTTAGTCTACAAAACTTTGGGACAAAAATACCATGGGTAAAGACATAAATACCTTGGGTAAAGACACTAATACTAACAATCACCATCATCATCATCATCATCATCATCATCATCATTATCATCACAAAAGCACTTGTTTGACCTATAGATGTCCTACCCCATTTAAGCCCATTACTACTGTACATGTATATTGCTATAGCCATTATAGGCTCCTTCTCAAAGTTCATTCATGTCAATCTATCTTGTGTCACCCGAAAGGCTTAAAGCATACACTAAATGAGTCAGTCGTATGACCATGTTTTGCATCTTCAGAGCAACTCCATCCACTCAATGCACTGCATGATTTGGCGCCCTGCATATCGCGGCATTGGCCAGCACTGCAGTGAGCCACAAATTCGTCCACAGATGAGATGGCTCACTTGTTGGTTTCTGAGTCCACAGCTTTCCTCTCCTCTTCCTGCTCCTTCATCCGATCCACCCTGGCCTGGTGGCGCCATCGAAAGAGCGACGGTGTGTCGATGTTGGGATGAGTGTCATCCTCGTCGTCCGACACCTGACCATACCAACAGACGCAAACATTGAAACGGTATCAATGCCAGGTATCATCTTAGCAAAATGGGGTACGTTCGACTTCCACTGCACAGCAATCCTAAACCAGCAAATTTGTACCAATTCTAACAGTGAAAACAAGAACAGAAATCAAATCTAATAGTAATACCATAACATACATATCTTGAACTGACTAATGTCTTTGCTTTTGATGACCTCTTCCACTAGCCTGCATTAAAAAGTGGCAGAAACAGTACGGTAACTTATTGGTTCAAGGTTACGAGATAAGAGCAATACACTACCTTACACGTGAAATACAAGTAGAGAACGTGCAGCCTAGGTGTCTAATCCAGTGATAGACTAGTAGAATCTATTTTGAATTTAATACTAATAGTAGGGCCTACTCATCGACCACTTTTTGATGAATACCTTGTATCTTCGAAAATATCCCTCATTTTCACCTTAATTTCATTCCACTCGAGGCAGAAAATACTGCAGATTCATATCCCGGGCTCAGATTGTTGACTCGTACCGTACGTGCGGAGTCCTCGGCGACAAACACAAGTGACATTTTTCATAGACAGAAAGATCCATCTGTCCGGCGGAGTCTTTTGGTTTTATTTTTATTGACGTTATCACTCTCCTCCACGGATCCGTGAAGCCAGACGCAGTCTCCGCGGAACATATCCCCCAAGACCAGATTCCGACCAGTCTTTCGGTCAACAGTTTTCACTGCACACCGGCGCAAGCTCATCATTTTAATTGACAGCCCGTATTCCCATTGAAAAGCATGTAAATCCAGTGAATGGGCAAATACATGTGTTAACAATAATTTTTGTTAGGCCTATTACTGAGGATTTTCTTCATTTCTTTTTCCTCCTGTTTCCTCAGGTAATTTACCTGTATCCCCCTAATTTTTCTTGATTTGTATTCACGTTCAAATGTTCAAGCGTATTGCGCCCCGTCTCACACGTATTTTCTATTTTATACGCAAGAAAGCCATTGCGCGAGGGTGGTCGATCTAAAATAGTTGGTCGATGAGTAGGTCTAGTGGACTTACTAGTATACAAATGATGCACAGGATAGAGTGTGTTAGTGAAGGTGCGGCGCGCTCGAGAGTATTGACAATGGTGCGACATGCACGAGGCGCAGCCGAGTGCATGTTCGCAACCGTTGTCAATACTCGAGAGAGCGCCACACCTTCACTAACGCCACGAAATAATCCTGTGCATCATTTGTTTTATAGAATGGGTCGAAAACTAACAGCATTATTCACGTACCTTTGTGGGACAATACCAGTCAGCTACATGTAGCACTCGCTCAAAAGTTAAGATGTCCGAAGATGTTCGTCCCAAACATTTACGCACGTCGCACTCGGAAATCCCGCACATATAAGTACTGTACGTATGGTACGTATAACGTACGCCACGTACTGTTATGCACAAGAAAGGCCGCCGGCTGTTGTGGCAGCCCGCGGCCCGAACTAGAAGTTGTTTACAGGATTGACAGCGCGTATAGTAGCGCGTGACGCACTTGTAACAACTGATTGAGTGCGCACTGCTAGTGTAAACATTGTGACGTACGTCAGGCCAGGGAGGTGGAAGAGAGACTCTTCTTAGTGCATACCTGAAGAAATTAATGCACGCACACGTGACTCATTTCAGCGCTTCCAATTGGCTACATTCTTGAACCCATTTTATAAATAGCATCAACGACATTATGCGCTGCAATTTATTTTTATGTCTCTCTCTACAGAGCCCAGTGACAGTGTCTGGTCGGGCTAGTCTCTCTCGAGATCTTCCTAAATCGCACGATTCACGTGAGCTTTAAATCATGTTGTAGCCAATGTAGGTACACACACAGCTATTGTAAATCCAGATCCACGTCTCATGACATTAGCTAACGTGTTACAAATTATGTGCAATAATTTATCACAGTATGAACGTTAGAGCCTAGAGGTCTAGGTCTAGGTCCTACATTCTAGATAGAGCTTACAGACGTACATTATACTGTAGTGTAGAAGTTTTAGGCCTATTTACGCATGTTAATAAATGCCATTAGATCATCGTTGACGTTGGCGTTTCTCTGAAGTTACCCCTTTGCTTTAGAATTGCCACTAACATGTTAGAACTTCTACTGTAGTAGAACCACGGATAATTCATTTAGGCCCTATAGACAATTATGACCAATCAAAGTCTTTAGTGTCAGCGACACGTCATGAAACGAACCTCTATGTGATCCCATTTGCTGTAATCCACCATTTTCAAGCCGATTTCAGCACACCACAGTCGAAATTCTTGGACAAGGCGGCTTGGAGTAGCAAAGATCGTACGATCTTTGGCAGTATACAGTAGGCCTAGTCGCTCTGCAGCTGAATACTACAATAACGGGCTGCTGTATCGTCGTGTGTACGTGTGTCAGCTCCCTATCTCTCTTGAGCTCTCGTAGCGAAGGATCGCGCATGCAGCAAGGCGAATATTCGGGAAGTCCCTGGCTGGGGTGGGCTGTGCATGCAACAAAAATCTCCATTCACTTCATACACAAACGTAGCCACCTCAAGATGGCGCCCTTCAAATACAGTCTTTATCGTATCTACGGCACTGCAGTTCCAGTACGCATCGTGCATGCAGACCTACTTGCAGAATGTTGATCTACTCACTGTTACCATTTCAAAAAGGACTTGTTCACCTTCATAAACATAAGGATTGAGAGAATGCAGCAATATTAGTAGAACACATCAGTGAAAGTTTGAGGAAAATTGGACAATCGATGCAAAAGTTATGAATTTTTAAAATTTTTGTGTTGGAACCGCTGGATGAGGAGACTACTAAGGCTCGTGATGTATGAGTACAACAGTATTGAAAGAAAATGTAAAGAAAATTCAACATATTTTCACTTTTTTCTCATAATAAAAGAGCACTTGACTTGCCTCTTTTTTAAGGCAATGGGAATAATATTACCCATAACATATGTCAGTAACGAGTCAAGGGAATGTGTACTTTTTTCAAAAGATGAAATTTTGTGAAATTCTCTTCATATTTTCCTTATACATGTATTGTTGTAAGCATGTGACATCATACACTGCAGTAGTCTTCTCATCCAGCGGTGACTGCACAAAAACTTCAAAAATTCATAACTTTTGAACGGATTGTCCGATTTTCCTCAAACTTTCAATGATGTGTTCTACTAATATTGCTACATTCTCTCAATCCTTATGTTAATGAAGGTGAACTTGTCCTTTAATACATTGTATGAGTACAGTAAGACCCCCCCCCCCCAAAAAAAAGAGAGTTAAGAATCAATTAGAAGAAATTGAAAGTTAGTGATGATGATGATGATGATGATTACACTAACGATGGTGACAATGATGATGGTGATGCTAAAGATGATGGCGAGGGAAGGATGATAACTATGGCGATGGTGACGATTCATTCATTACGTTTGGCACAGTGCTGTGTGCGTGGCTGATACCGTAGATATTGTTTCTTAACCATCTGCACGCCACATTAATCATCTACAAGTAGACTGTGAAATTTATGCATATTTCTGCCCTACTTTGGCAAAAGGAAGCAAGTGACATTTTCATGGATATTGATTTTTTTTTATCGATTTGGCATATTTGAGGCATGCTCTACAATGTATTTAACTGAAAAATGCAAAAGTTACAATTTTGGCCCATTTCTGAGATATTCGGGTGGTAAAAGAAAGCAAGTTATACAACCTCATGATATGATTGTCTCTTGCTTCCCTTTGCCAAATCATTTATATTTACACACAATCTAAAATACTTTGGCAAAAGGAAGCAAGTAACATTCTCACTATGATTGTCACTAAAAGCTTCCTTTTGCCAGATTTTTCATGTTTG
Organism: Diadema setosum; assembly: GCA_033980235.1. Lineage (NCBI taxonomy): Eukaryota > Metazoa > Echinodermata > Echinoidea > Diadematoida > Diadematidae > Diadema > Diadema setosum. The sequence continues at coordinate 38,984,403 of CM067061.1, forward strand.
CTAAAAGTCTGAAATACTTTGGCAAAAGGAAGCAAGCTACAACCTCATATGATATGATTGTCACTTGCTTCCTTTTTGCCAAATTATTTATATTTGCACACAATCTAAAATACTTCGGCAAAAGGAAGCCAGTGACATTATTATGACATGATTATCACTTGCTTCCTTTTGCCAGTTTTTTATGTTTGCTACAAATCTATAATACTTTGGCAAAAGAAAGCAAGTAACATACTCATAATAATGATTGTCACATGCTTCCTTTTGCCAGATTTTTCGTGTTTGCTACAAATCTATAATACTTTGGCAAAAGGAAGTAAGTTACATAATAATGAGTTTCTATGAGAATATCAAAATTCTTCGAATTGTCATAATTGCATCACCATATGACTTGCACGAATACCGACATTATTTCTCTTCACAAATTTCCATGTTGAAGGGCCTACCCAAAAACATATTTTCTTCATTGAACAATTTTTGTAGCATTTGTACTCGATGTCACTTGCTTCCTTTTGACAAAGTAGGTCAGATTTAACTCCTTGGCGCAGGATGAGTTAAACTGCGAGTAAAGTTCATTTCTCATTCGGTTTTGAGCTTTGGCTTTTAGAAATTGAGTCCGCCTTATTCTCTTCGCGAGGAGAATTAACCCATATTGGGAACTCCCTTATTTAGGCCTAGTTGTCAATTCTCGCACATGAATCCTCCATTTTATACCATATAAATCAGAAGGGCAGAGAATTTTGTCTCTTCCACGAGGGTACAGCATAGCTAGCATACAACAAGGCTCTCCGAGTCAGCAGAACCAAAACCGCTTGATACCAAAGCAATCATTACCGATTGACCCCCTTTGATGGTGACGATGAAAAGATGAAAATACTGCCGCTGTTGCTGCTGCTAATGATGATGATGATGATGATGTTGATGTGACGGCAATGATGGTGCTGATAATGATGCTGAAGATAGTGTTGACGAAGCTGATGACGATGCTGGTGGTAATGGTTGTATCACGTATGACACCCTAAAGCATTGCTTTTTAGCATTCCTCCCCATTTCCAGCATTTCCGTATACTTTTAATATTTTGCGAATTTATTCGGGTTTTTTTTAATGCATTGTGATGTCATTATGCATTCAACTTCTGTATAATATCTACATTTCTGCTGGAAACGGAAAAATATAATATGACTGAAAAATGGATGATTGGTAATGTTGATTATGATACTGCTGCTAATGATTTTGGTGATGCTGATGACGATGCTGTTGCAGTGGTGATAATGCTCATCAAGACGATGATGTTGAAAATATTATAAAGATGATGAAGATGACGACAACGACGGCGACGATGATGATGATGATGATCCATGCTGATGCTGACGATGACAATGATGTTGATGCTGCTGCTGATGACGATGCTGGTGATGGCAATGATGTTGGTGCTCCTGATGTAGATACTGGTGATGACGATGCTGATGACGATGGTGTTGATGATGATGCCGAAAATGTCAAAGATGTTGATGATGCTGATGACGATAATGTTGATGATGATGCTGACAATGATGTTAATGCTACTGATCTTCTTCTTCCTCTTCTTTTATATGAGGTTCTGATCTGTAGTTGCACGGCTGCTACACGGCGTCACGAGTCTGTTGTAACCATCCGCACGGTGTCACGGCTTGGGTTAGTCAAGTCGATCTATGGGAGGGTCCAGGAAGTCCAAGCCTGGAAGTCCATAAACGCTGACGGATGTGGTCCGCAGTCTGCTCTGGAGCACCACACATGAAAGCGGCAGAAGAAGGACATTAAATATTTATTCTCAGACTATAGCCCTATTTTTGTCTGTCATTAGCCCTGTCTTTTAGAGTGTGTATAGACACTATACTGCTGAGCAGTGATGCAATAACCAGACACAATCCGCCTTCTGTGAGAGCCTTCCGTAATCGACGGACGGTCTTTGTCCCTTCTATTTGATATGCTTAAGTTTGTAAATATTTGTTGATAAACTGTCTTATAATGTAATTAACAACAAATATGACTTAATTTGCGATAAACACACGCACAGTATGTATAATCTTCAGCGAATTGAACTTTATTAGAAGAATTGAATAAGAGGAAGAAAAAGAAGAAAAAGAAGAAGAAGAAGAAGAAGAAGAAGAAGAAGAAGAAGAAGAAGGGGAAGAAGAAGAAGAGGCAAAAGAATGCGTGCCGCCGAGAAAAAAAAAAAAAACGCTTATGACACAAAGTATAAATGTGTCTACAATTTTGCAAGCATGGTACCAGTGGGCTTGGGAATAGAATATATGCATGAAACATAATATGAGTTGTTGTATTTTTAATCCAGCCTTAAATATCTCTCATGTTGATAATGTCGCCACACCGATCCATTCTTATTATATTTAATTATCTCTCAAAGTGTGTGCCCCTCGCATTAAACAAGTGTATATAGTTCGTCCGAGAAACGCAGTCGAAACGCAAGCGGTCACTGCAAGCGGTCAGAGCCCTTTACACTGCAAACGGTAAGCAAAGAGCGCCATCTTGTGAAAGTTGATTGAATGACCAAGCGAGACTGAGTTGTTGTTTTCCACAATCAACGTTTCGAAAAAAAAAAAAAAAATGAGACCATTAGACCCATATACATAATATCATCAAATGCATGAAATGTGGCACTGCTTTTAGTGTCTGATATCAGAGAACAACAACCACTTTTATTCCAATCCAGAATAATTTAAGGGATGTATGTTGTGAGGGAATTTTCCCTCAATAAATCCGGCAATAATTTTCGTATCCATTATGCCACTTGGGTGCGGAAGTGCGGAACAACCATTATCTATGTGAATTATGATACATGAATTGTAGTATTTAGGTTGTTGTCAAATAATAAAATAGCTTGATTACGACAGCCTCGAAAACAAAATCGTACAAAACACACATTATGTATAATGAGCGAGGAAAAAGGCCATTCTGGCAAGAGAGTAAAGGTGAGTATAATAATAATGGTGAGTGCTGGTGCAAGCAAAATGTGCTCATTATGGGTGCGGTACGAGGTCTCTTTTTCAATAACTAAACTTAAATGTGTTTATTTAATGGTTTGTTGTGAAGAGACTCACGGAGAGTGACCAAAAGGATGAGAACATTAATTTTTGTGGTTACATAATCAGAAATCGTCTAACCCCTATGATAATGACATGATATGATAATCATAATCATGATATGTTGATTTAAGTTGGCTTTGAAAGTAAAAAGTGATATACGCCTACATGATTTATTTTTTTCAGGCAGGGAATTCCACATGTTATCATCATCTTGTAGTGTCCTGGTATTTCGTTCGTTTTGTTTTTGTTTTGTTTATTGTTATACAAATCAAAGAAATAATAATCCTGACATTTTTTTTTTCAGCCATTAGTTGATACCTGGCAATCCTGACTTCATCGCAGTATCAGTAGTATAGCGGCTTTGCATAGCAATAATAATACATACATACATACATACAATTTCTATAGCGCCATTCTCCACTCTGATGCTCAAAGCGCTTTACATCAAAGCAAAAAGACTGAAAATACAAGTACATACACCATAATAAAAGAAGATGAAAAAGAAGACATGAAAGTCTGTCTTCAAAATGCACTACTAAACAAATAGGATTTTAAATTACTCCTAAAAGATGTCAGGGAGCTTGAGTCTTTTAGCTCACGAGGAAGTGAATTCCAAAGTGTTGGTCCAGCGTGATGAGAGAAAGCTCGTTCCCCCCCCCCCCCAGGTTACCTAGAAAACGGAATAAATTATGTAAAAGACTAGAAGTTTAGGATCGAAGAGTTCGTGTAGGTTGGTATTGACGAAACAAACAAACATTGTAATCAGCTGTTCCCTGGTTAGACCAGAAGAAGTATAGTATAGGCAACCAATGAAGACTCTCTAGGATTGTTAGGGGTGATTATGACTGCATTTACTTGACAAAGAAACGAGTAACATGCAGCGGAATTTTGTATCTTTTGTAACTGGGCAATTTGTGAGTTTGGTAGATTGAAAAACAGACCATTACCGAAATCACGGCGTGAAGAAATAAGTGAATGAACAAGAGGCAAGGATTGCTATACATACATTAAAGGATTTGAATTTGATTCACGATGATCATTTCGCTTTACAGGGAAATTCCCGTTGCTATAGTGAACAACTGGTTCTGAAGGAAATACAAAGCTGGATCTCAGTGGAAACGTGTGGGTGATGGTGTTTCGTAACTTCTAGACCGGAGTGATCCTGATTTTCTTTGAACGGAAATGGGGAACGCTACCGTAATATCGATTGCTAAAAGAAATACAACGTACACCACTATAATAAACATAACGCAAAACACACTACTGTACCTGCTAAAGCACACACACAATTTCTTATCAGGAAATAAATTGATGAGGAACTATTGCTCTCATTCAATTCTTGTTTCCCAACGTTAGGTTCCGTATAGAATCATTTATACCAATCTATTGTGGATAAAAAAATTTTCCGTTCTCCTAAATGAATACTTTCATGCATCATTCGTTCTAATTACGAAATCGACGGAAAACTCTGCACGATTGTTTGCTTGGTTTCAACACACCATTCAGGAGCTCCTTGTCTACTCATGCGAGAATTCTATTTTCCCATATTGATTTTGACAGCTTATTCGGGTCATTACGGGAGTACCCTATGTGATCGCATAAAGAGAATAATAATCATGACGCAATCTGACCCTTGAAGTGTTCAACATTGCTGTTCATGTTTCGATACCGGTATGATAATGTCGCAGTGAACCAATGTTATTTTGAAAAATAAAGATGACAAATTCCGGGACGTGAAGAGGGGAAGGGAGGAGGATTTAAAGGGATAATATAATTTTGGTTGAGATGGGGATTCATCTTTTAACCGTTTGCTTTTTTGCGAGATAATCAGAAACCACTGAGAGCATAGGTAAGAGGATTTAAAACGGCTGAGTGAGATATCAAAAAAAAAGTAAAACAAAGCGATCTTAACAAAAGATATCTCAGCCATTTCATCAAATAAATCTCGAATTCCTCTTAGAATTGCATGCTTTTGCATAATTCATCAGAGGTTTCTCATTATCTCCCCCCCCCAAAAAAAAAGAAACTTGGAAAACTGAAGCCCTATCTCAACTATAATCTGCTAATCCCTTTAAAGTATTATGAACATGCACAGATATAGAAAAAAAAAAAAGATATCGATGACATTAACTATGTCCATGTATATAGGCCTATAAAATGCACTGATGATTTATGCATGCTTGGAAGTGTAGGATCATCCTGAACAAACAAGTAAACCGAATTCTGAGTAAAAACGAATGCCCAAGATGCAGTTCGGAACAGCTATATTTGGGGAATATAATTATTCAATTCATCTCTCTTATCTATGCTCTATATACTCAAACTGAAAAACTTCATACACATTTTAGAGTAATGACGATAATATTATTGTTATCATATCTTTTATTAAAAAAAAATCATCCGGTGAGTGGTTGAAAGAGCTTCACATGATTACAATGTTTTCAACTGTTTCAGAATGTTGGCCTGTTTGACACTATAGGGCCTACATGGTATGTAATGTATTTGGAAAAATTACGTCTATATTCATTACATATTCCAAATTGTTAACTTTTTGTGAAATGTGGGTCACAAAGCAATATTGTGACATACGGTCCGTACGGTCACAAAACAATCTTGACATTGCGCCGCGCTGCTTCGTATACGATCGCTTTGTGGAATGTCACAAAGCAATCGTGACATCGCGCTATACTTCGTATAACGGTCATTTTGATGAAAAATACTGTGACAGAGCAGTAGGCCTGTAGTGTGACATCGCGCCCTGCTACGTGTGGGGTCTTTGGATGATCCCTCCACATCACACCCACAACACGACTCATCGTCTCACTTCCCCCTTCTCTTGTTTGATTGTCTTTTAAAAAAATCCAAAATATGAAACAAATACTTTGCCTATAATTTCGAGTTTCTGGTTGAAACTATATGGACCTTCGTGCCTCCAAAAGTTCTATTCTCTTCACGGCTGCGCTCCTGCCATGCCATGTACTATTTTGGAGGCACCTCTGTCCATAGTTTCAACCAAAAAATCTCAAGGCAAAATATATTTATAGCCATCACAGTTACTTAGTCATCTGTTCTGTGAGCAAGAGTTATAAAGATTACATAAAGTGGGGTACTGTAAAGCAAGACATTTGAAATTAATGTCATGACTAAAGTGTCAGCAATCATCTAATGCATTCGCTGAATGGCTGTCCATAATACTATGCAACGATCATTTTATTCTGGATTGAGTACCCGTAATTGGTTCGAAGATTCGCTGATATAAGATCGTGCCATTATCGTATAGGCCTGTATTGTCATGATCTAAATAGCGTTTATACCAATAATGTCAAACTCACTTACGTCCACGATTGGGCCTATATAAACAGAGCAATTGAGAAAACAACATTGTCAAAATGAGAACAGTATCATACAATGTCAAATTGTACAAGTAGCTCCTACTGTGCATATCATGCATTACCTGTTGCTGTTGGATAGAAATAAAGTATATACCTAATTGAATTATTGTGTTGGAGGGAAGCACGTAAAAAAGAAGAAGATGACGGATTGTAAATTGTCGGCAAGCACAATTTAAAATCGATTAGTTGTTCATATTCAGTGGTCACCATTAAAGATTTTCAAAAGAATAAAAGGCAAAATTAAAATTGGCCCTCGGCTGGACAAAATCATAGTAAATGACGCCCGAGTAGGGTTGTATATTTAATTGTTCGGTATATTTATTGTCTCCTTGCATGACAGCTGGCGATCTGCATCTGCTTCGAGTCTGAGGAGATGACTTTTAATTTAGGTGGCAGTCGGTTCCATGTTTTGTCATTCTGCAGATGTAAGAAGTGGAATTGGTATGATAACTTTGTACAATAATACTCTTCTATTTTCGCGAGTCGTGTTTCCGGAAGGATGGATACGCTTCGCTACAATTAAATACTCGGTCTATTGTGTTCCTGTGGGAAGCTGAGGGCACGCGTACCCCTTTGTTCTTTGTTATGTTGGAAGCAGTTAGCCAACTTAGGAGCTGGATGCCGCTAATTCGCCGTGAAAATTTTCCGTAGCCAGCATCCGCAAACAAGACAATGATTCGGGGAGTTTATTGTTCCGTTTCTGGTCGAACGAGAAAGACCGTCTTCCGTCAACACTTGCGTAGGAAATACCTCCCCAGTCAAAGGTCATCGCTGTTTGTTATGACTCAATCGCTACACATTCGCCCTATGCGCACCGACCGTCGTGCGAGCTGCAATCGTCAGTCTGAGCTGTGTATAAGTACGACATCCAACACGGGTAAACCGTACGTACGTGTATGCGCATTTCGTCAGTACATGTAGCTAGCTGCAAGAAGACGATGTATTGTAGAAAGTGAACTGAGTGCAACAACGACTTTTCTACTGCTGTCAAGGAATTACAGTGGCGAACCAATTCATTACAACACGCGAAATCTGGGCGATACACTACAAAATATGACCTTTATATACCACGTAAATACAGTTGCGGAAAAGCAAAGAATCTCCGTTTAAGGAATAGTCTTCAAAAGTATCACACCATGGGCTCCAGTGGCCAACAGGGTGGCCGATTCGTCGATTATTTCGTTGTTTGTGGACTCGATCCCGCAAGTCCTCTGGAATTGGATCAGCTGGCAGGTACGTACGATGGCTGAGGCCACTGTTACCGGTATTTCAGCCAGCACACACGGGCACGCGCACGGCGAGCAATGAATGAAGAAGAGTCCCCGTACCGTAGGATGCCAGTGCAGTGCAATGTGTACAAGTAGGAGGCGTATGATGTGCTATGTTATTGAATTCTTGTAAAGTCTCGGAGAGGGATGTAATGTAAAATTACGTGTAAACACTATTTCTACGTTTTGACATCATTTCTATAAAGAGTGAGCCTTGTTGTACTTATGTAGTATTTACTATTATTGATTATGAAGTTGGTAGTTTAGTCAGTGGCACATGATGTAGGAGCAGTTTCATGACATTTGTTCCTGCGACAATTGCTCCAAATGAAATTTATGCTACTGGCACGGGTGGTAGTTTGAAGTCATAAAAGAGCTGCTAGCTGCTTGTACAATTATTGTAGGCCTACACATAGCCGAAAAGGAAAGCCGATTTTACCTGTTCGTAGTCGAGCCAGGCCACGGCCGCGACCAAGGACCACCTACAAATTACCATAAAGTGCCATGGTGATGATAAATAAATCCTGGAAGTATAGTTGAGTGACCCGCACCTTGTCATAGTTAACCAATGTATGTTTATGCATATTTGAATCACATTTTGTCACTGAAATTCTATGAAATCCCACTTGCATACAGCCAGGAAAAATGCTGAAGATTCCAATAGAACCACAAGTTCACTGATCGATACCGGAAATTTGCAGCTATCCTCGTCAAACGCGAACAATGCAGAATACATGTAGTTGTGCGCTGAGGAAGGGGCCCGCAACCTCGTTACCCACGCTCCCATATAGACAAAGCAGATACTGTAAAAGACGAGTGCAGGTGACCTTGATGCTCCCATATAGACAAAGCACGTAAAAGATGTGTGTTGGTGACCGTGATGATACTTACAAGAGTTACTTGGTACATCATCACATACTTATCCTGTAACATTAGTATTCCCAACATAAATTTAAGATTTTTGCGAAAAACTGTTCAGTTTTCACCACAGTTTGCTTGGTTGTGGTAACCCTGCCATGTTTCAAGCATACTGAACTCAGTCCCAGGCATTAATTTTTGTTCAGTGCGCTTGTAACAATTTTAAGCAGGGTGACGGTATTAAGGCCCCTGACGAGGTGCGGGCACCTCACTATACATAGTGTACAATTGTAGCATTTTAATTGAGACCAGCCCGAACAGCCCGAACGGGAAGCGTTCCACAGTAAACTGTGTGAAGGAGCACCCCAGCAGGGTTAGTAGCATTGTAGAACTTTGTATAATTGTAGGAATGTTTGCAGTGTACGGTCTAGAAAGTGTTGTTCTAGGCCTAAGCATGGAGCTACAAACGTTGTAGCTCCATGGCCTAAGTAAGACCAGGGAGGTGGAATATCTTCCACCTCCCTGGTAAGACCTCCTCTAAGTGCGTACATTGTACACGTGTAAACCACCTAGACCTACTGGAAAAAAAAAAAAAAAATGTGGAGAAAAAGGTTCCAGATAGCAATACAAAGACAGTAAGATTGGTCCAAATGTTGTTGTTTTGGTTTTAATGGCATGTATCACTCAAAATTGAGTATTTACACCAAATTACATGTATTCCTAGATGCCTAGTCCTTGATAAGACTTGCCCTGCATATTTTCATGAAATCTATTGAAATTTAAACACGATGTGCAAGATAAATATTCCTTGATATTACAATATCCCATGTATTAGTTATTACCTGGGTACACTGTACATGTACACTGTACATGTAGAGTCTACACCGTCACGTACAATGTACAACTTTTGTAGGCCTACATCTTGTACATTGTCTACATTTGTATTTTGCAAAATTCATAACCCTTTGTTTTATATACAATATAAAATGTATTCATTTGAAATTACAATGTACAGGTACAAATATTTGTGTATATGTGTGTGTGTATGTGTGTGCGTGATCACAAAATGATCGCAAAGTCATGTACCTACAACCCCTTGTGTTCATCAAGAATTGAAGCTGTGAAATGAAGGATCATGCTATTCTTGTAAAAATTGTTAAATTCTCAAGTGTGTCCTTTTTGGCCACTTGTACTCAATAGAGCTAGGACCCGTTTACTGGAGTACATTGTAGGAGCCGAGTTATCACACTTTATAATTTAAGTGAATGAATCATCTTCCTGTGTCCTGGTAGATGTATGACAACATGATACAATGTACATGTACCTACAGTAGGTAATGAGTTGTAGTATCTTGACCAGAGACACAAAAAGTAGATCCTCAGTGATAGAGATGTGTGTAGGTGATATTTCATGCACAAAATGAGAATACAATGTACATGACGTTTAAGATAACAGCCTAATGGGCCTATCGTCGTACAGTTGTACCTCAAGGCATACAACTGTACCTGTAGTTTTTACCCGTCATTCTTTTTGATACACATTAAGTGTTCAAAGTAAAGATTAAAAAAAAAGACATCAGTGCTTAAATACCAGTAGTCGCCACACCAGGGCATTCTTTACTCTTTCTTTTCTTTCTTCCCAACCTGCCCATAAAGCCTACATGTACACAATCAATGTAGACATTCTTACTTGTTAGTGTTTCAAATCATTCTGTATTCATAATGTGTATATGCCTGCAATTTTGTGTTGATATTAAACTACTATTGAAGGGCACATCACAAAAATGCTGATATATTGCTGGAGGTTTCTGCATGTTCAAATGGGAAAAAGCAGAATAGGGGTATCTTGGGAAAGATTACTACCTCAGAGTTATCTGTCGAATCCATTCTTAAGCTTTTTGAGTAATTACATGAATAGAGTGTACCAGTTCTCAGAAAAAAACAAAATAAAACTTTACAATGTGGCTTCATTTGCACTGGTTGTTATGGTTTCCTGTGCTGCATTCTAATATCAAGATTAATTTTTCCCTGAGGAAAGCTGTTTTGGTGGTGAATTGACAATTTGGATTTCTTTCCAAATGTGCTTACACACACAGTGTGAAGTTTTAACTTCATTCCTTGTGATCCTTTTGTTGACTTTCTTTGCATTTCACATACCTATGAAATTTACATTGTATAAAATTACAATACATTGTATGCAGGGGAAGATGCCTGATATATTGTACAAGGTACTACTGTAGATACAAATGTACGTGTACAATGTACAGTAATTGCAGATTTGTACTAATGATCTGCTGTAATTTCCTGGTGTTTACTGCTAATTTGTAGAGAAAGCCCTCATGCTGTAAAAACATTGTCCTTCAAGTTAGGGTGAAATGAAAAAAAAAATAGGAGAGAGAGAGAGAGAGAGAAAGAAGAAATCAATACCTGTCAAAGGCAAGACACTACAATGTACTTGTAATTCTTTGGCTTTACGAGGGTCCTTGGCCTAGTACATGTACTTCACAGATGTGTGCTGCTAGCAAAGATAAACCAGGTGCAATAGAGCCAGACAGATCCTCTTGGTGTTATCAAATTTTCACAAGGTACATCTTCTGTGTCCCTGAAATGAACCTGGCTGTAATATGATGCTGAGTAGTGAGATGCATCAAAAGTACATTACACTGTAAGTGTACCGGTAAGCACCTTCTACGGTACAACCATGAAGCTGTGAGTGAAAAAAAAAAAAGGTGTTTTATTTGTGAACTCTGATGGCATTGGGACATGTGGGAGTGGTGATATCCTGAATGGAATTGGTCCCTGTCCAGTGCATGTGTGTGTTGCCAATTTTCATCTACAGTTTGCCTGTGCAATGTACAATTGTATGTTTTGAATGAGTGTATCAGAGTACATGTACATGTACATGTACGATGTACACTGTATGTAGACATGTATCAAATTGCATTGGAATTGGATGTTAAATACAGCTGTAGTGCATATATTTCTTTGCTTGCAGGTAGAACTAATCTACACGTATCATATTGTTGGTAAAAGTTGTATCGTATCGTATCTTTTTTTTTTGTTGTTTTGTTTTGTTAGGTCACATCTCTGTAATAGATGAATATATGTATCCAGTCATTGTGTTGCCCTTTGTATGTGTGCAAACACTTGTATACAGTTAAACTCGCCTAAGTCGACATCGCATATGTCGAATAATCGCGCAAGTCGATGATTTTAAAAAGTCCCGATTTTTCCCCATTGACTTACGTGTATTAATTCACTCACAAGTCGAATTTTGTAAGTCGAATACTCGCCTAAGTCGATGAAATTCCAAGAACACTTTCACGAAAAAAACCATAAAATTCACTGTGCCTAAGTCGAATAAGATTTTATTGTGCAATAAATCACTATCAAAATCACGAGACGTCAGTTTTTGTTTACATAAGACCTACATGTGTAGCCCGACCAGACAGGTGACAAAAAAAAAATGATCTATTTCAGTATCAAAATCCAAAGCGATCGCATGCGATTGTTGAACTCTCTTCGTGTTTGGAGGTCCGCTGGTACACATGTACTAACAGCCCCGTCACGCTACGTACGTACAGCGACTGGGCTGTGTATAGTTGTGCGTACAGCGACTGGGCTGTGTATAGTCTGTGTATGTTTGCAGTCTGCGCTGTGCAGTGGAGGATGAAGCTGCCGAGTTTTCAAAGCGGAAAGTCGGGGGAAAGTTACGGGCACGGGTAAATCAGAATTACAACTCTACACGCATTTCAAGCCACGGTATGGTAAACTGAAATCAATCACTGCTCAAATATCGTTCATATATTCACTTCCCCAAAGTTTAACAAGGGTGTAAAGTAATCGGACCTGTGCCAATACTAATGCACTGTCCATGCAAAGTTAGCCGCGGCCCAGCCGGGCGACCCGTGCTGCGGCACACCTGTCCAGCTCTCGGCTCCAGAGTAGACAACATACATGTACATTTATACATAATGTACGTGTGGTGTAACTGTTGTTAAGTCGATTTTTTTTTCGACTTACGCACAAGTCGAAAATCGCCTAAGTCGATATGTTTTGCTCAGTCCCGAGAAGATCGACTTATGCGAGTTTAACTGTACTTGTAATCACACTCTTTCTGATGAGGAAGCGAAAGTCAAATTTTCTGTTGTGGCCAAGGTTATGATTCCTGGAAGTTCCCTTTTCCCTTTACTCCTGCTAAACCAAAGCTGAGTTTACACTGTACGTTAGGATTCCTGTCATATGCACACGAAGACAAGTAACACATTTGTAATGTTTACTTTGATGTTTCATTGTACATGTAGTTTTTGCTTTCAAGAGAAACATGGAAATTAATGAAGGTCAGCAGTACACCTGTGGCTTCAAGGCGATGTTTTATGCCCAGATGCAGCGATCTAGCCCTCAAATTTGTTATGACAGTCAAGATTATGAATGCTGATGAAATTTTCACAGCCTTATCGGCAGAGTTGGATGAGGTCATCATAGCAGAGCTTTTATGAGTGCCACGTTTCTCAGCTTCAGAGAAAATCCATGATGATGTCTCAAAGCGTAGATTTTTATCCCTATCTATTTTTAACCCCAATACCGCCATGCCTGTCTAACTTCCTCTTTGGGGTCTCGAGTTTTGAATCCTCTTCCTGTTGACATTTTAATCTGCGAGACCTGTTTGCTAAACTTGAACAAGCCGTTGCTCCCGCAGGGTACTCTCCAGTGTGATGTTCATGGATGAGTCAAACGTCATTACGGTGGGTGAGATTGGATTAAAATGATTGAAAAAAAAAATTCTTCAGCTCCCTTTCCAGAGGCTGTTTCCTTTTTTAGGGGCCACAGAAGCATCATAGTGTACATAATGCTGCAAATGAACAACAAACAGGTACATGCTACTTACATGTCACCTGGAAAACTTAAAAAAGAAAAGAAAAAAAATGAGGAAGAAGCAAAAAGGAGCATTTCAGTTATTTGAAAGAGTTTACACTTACAATTTGTACTGTACATGTACATGAACATTGATGGTAACTTTATAGTGCCTCGTGCAGCCACATATGCGTATTTACTGTAGACTTACATTTGCTTACGTTTGTTGTCATTTCTTGAAGGCACCAACTTTTTGAAGAAATTACCGGCCTTATTTCTCTTGGGAGCATACAAGTTTCAGAGGCATCATGAATCTCTTGTTTTAAATGGCAGCTACACAATATGAATTTAAAAAATATATATTTTACTCATTACTTTTCCAGTTGAACATTGTACAGTGTATATTCACAATGTTGCTCAGTATGTTGCAGCTAATAAGATAATGCACAGTTTACAGGCATACATTGTACAAGTCAATGTAATTTTACCTACCTGCAGAGCTTTTGTTAGGCCCTTACTGTGCATGGGAGGCGGCTGAAAGGATGCAAGGCAGATGTTCCGCCCGCTGAATTGAGCCCGGACAATCAGCTAATGATTACTTAACTATAGCATGGGGACAATAGTATGTTTCCGCTGTACTGTATATTACAGACGCAAGGCTTTTTTCCATTAGATCCTATCAAGTTAGAGCTTGGGTTAGAATCTCGCACACTGTACAGTTACTGTATCAACATTGTGTACATCCAGCTGTAAAGAGGGTGGACTAAAATTGCATGAACTAAAATTAAATGTTATGGTGTTGTTATGTATCAAACAGTTGTATGTCAAGATTAAGCAGGATTTCTATACAAGTACACTATAGTATGGTGTGTGCATGATCTTGCTGGTGATGCCCTGTCTTGTCTAGGCTACCAGCCTGTATGTATGTTTACAATATAATGTATTGGCAATGTGCAGTAATCGTACTACATAGGTAGAGTTGTTTCCTCTTGCGAGCTACACATATTCTCTCATGGCCATTGACAATCTCAGTGTACAGTCTTGTACATAATGTCAATGACATTGTTAGATAGTGGCTGTGAAGGGGTTAAGGCATTACAGTGTGTTGTGTTTACGGCAGTGTGCTGTGGGGGAATGTTGCTGGTACCGGCACTAATACCAGTATTTTTTGTGACCCACCAACATGGTAATTTAACATTGCTGAGTACCATAGGCATTCAAGTTAAGTCTACTAACCATCATTACAGTTGTATGTGCAATATCTGTGAAAACTGAACTGTCAATACCAGGTACCAGTACTTTTGTGAGCTCAAGTGCTATTTTGGTACCTGTGTGCTTGTCTGTCCATTCTCTGCCTCCACTTTGTTTCCATAATACCACTGTGTCAACAGATTGAAGGGTTTGCATGAGTGGATGTATTCTTTTTAATACCACAGATTAACATACAATGGGAATTACTGTGGCACAGTTGAGAAGAAGCAGATTGTTCGGGTGCACCAATGGGTTATGATTTTGTGCCCCTGTCGCCCCCTAACCTCTCCAAAATATTGGAAATATTACCCCTGAGGAAAGAAATGCTGGGAGATGATGGGGTGTTTGTTTTTATCATTCAGAAACCGTTTGGCAAAGAGACAATGACAGTGAGATACGACAGTGAACTGTGCGGAGATTTGAAATTTGTAGAAGTGTAGGGCTAAAATGGAAATGATATTCAAATGGATAAAATACATCTTGAAATGAATCACTTAAAATATGAAAATGCATGGATGCTCAGATAAAGCAGTTTCCTATTCCACTACAAGAATATATGAATATGAAACATTGCTGATTGCAAAAAAAGAAAAGAGAATAAAGAACAGAAAAGTCAGCCCCAATTATACAGTTGTTTTGATAGCTTTATTTAAAGTCTGCTAATTCCTGCAATGTTTGAAAATCTGTACTCAGTGCATCTGGCCATGTACAACTGTACAAGTACATTGAATAGAAAAGTTCATTGATGGAAAGGAGGAACCAGCTTTAATGTGTTAACTATGTGTAATTAGCAAGTACAACTGAAGTATAGAGCCTGGGTATTGTGCGCAGGAACCAGAAATTGGCAGGTACATCTTGGAAAAACAAGCTGAAGTCATTTCTGCAGGCTCTAATAAATTGTGGCAAAACAGGTTTTTAATGACCTGTTTGTTTTGGACAGGAAGAAAAGACTGTCTGAGTGGCATTTCCAATAATTCTGTCTTTCTCAAACAGGGTACACCATGTAAGAGTGGCACTCTCAGCCTCAGGAATGTGTTTGTTTATATGTTTACCTGTGTCCTTCTGAAGAAGGGAGGCCACAACAACAGTCCTTGCATCTCTCTTCTGTTGTCTTCAAAGACCTTCCTGTGAATCAGCCGAGAGAGAGGCTACATTGTAGTGAGCAATTGTGCAAACAGAGGAGGTACAGGACTGTAATGTTTCTTGGAATTTCTATCTGGACAGAAATTGCAGAAAGGTCTGAAAAATTCTGCTGTGCTCTTTGTGTGCAGGTACCAGTATTCAAATATTTTGTCTTGCCAGGGGGAAAGATCTATTGTATGTCTTGAATACAGACATTGATAGGCAAGTTGTACAGTGTACATGTACCGTAGGTCAAGTGAAAATTTGAAGAAAGTAAATATATGATTCCAGAATATAATCAATCAAGGGCATTACAGGTATTTTATATTCTTGGCAGGAAGTCCTTCAGGCTACTTGAACTTAGCATTTTAAGATCACTTTCCTGTACATACAAAGTGCCTGTATGACTTAAAAGATATCTGCTTGCTTTAATTGCATATTTCAATGACCATGCATATAATATGCTAAACAAGAAGAAGAAGAAGAAGAAAAGAAAAAAAAAATACCCAACTGTATACTCTTATGCTCTAGTGCAGAATGCAAAATCTACATGTAGTGCAGGCCCTACTGTATACTGGTACCTTCATTACATGGAAGAGAGTACCAAAAATCTGCATTTCTCTGTGTGTATATTTGTTTTGTGAAGAGTGTAATTGTTAGAGGGACAAAACAGACAGCCTTTGTTCAATATACAATGTATCATTTTCCATAAAAGAATAGATAAATAATGTAGCAGTTTCTTATTCACCTTTTATGCATCATCCTGCACCAACAATTGTTCTCTGCGTTTTATTTGTGATACTTTTGAAAGATGTACAACGTACTGTACAGATAGAATAGGAAAGATCAAAATTCTCATCTATAGGCCTACTTTGTGTACATGTACTGTACCTTGTATGGCCAAAACAGCAAGCAAACACTGCTTGATTACATGTACACTATACATGATCAGTTGTTTGGAATTAATTGTACATTTTCCACTCTCTCTCTTAAAAAAAAAAAAAATCAACAACAACAACAACAACAACTACAACAACAACAAACCTTTCTCGTTCTGTCTTTGATCTTGTCAAAATGCTTACAATTGTACAATGCTATTACAGTGTACAAGGGACCACCATCGAACAGAGGGGAGCCATTGTCCTTGCTCACACACACAAAAAGGTTTATCGCTACATTATCACAGTGCAGTGAATGAATGATGCAGTTACACAAGGGTAGGCATATGATTTGTAATAGACAATTTTTGGTCACTAGGTAGGTGCACGTGGACAAAATACAGGGATTTTGATCATAATCCAAATACTGAGACTTTTTGCGCCTGTCCAAACGGACAGAAATAGCTTGCTAATTGCTAATCATGAAATTTTGTGACCAAACTGCCCATGCCTGATATCTAGTGAAATGATGAACCTTGGTCTTGTGTTTGCGTGCACAAGTTTTGACTGATGGGATAGAAAGATTATTTGCATTTCACTGTTCAGATACCAGCTGTGCTGTAAATTATCATGCTGTTTGTGTATTAATCACAATAATTCTGAAATAATCCCAAGATTTCTTGTGATCTTGAGCATAATGATGGTCACACTTTTCAGTGAGATTCTTATATCCACATTGTCAAAAATCTTAAGATAGGGATTGCAGTGCAAATCGTGACATTTGGGTCCCATTAATTTGCACTGTGCTAATTTGCATCAGTGTGAATGACACTATAGTCATAGAAGACAGATTTTGTCCTTGTAATGCCTGTGTGTAAACTGCCACACTTGAGACCTGTCACCACTGTAAGGAGCGTGGACTATGAATGGAACATTGTGTGCCTTTGTGTGGCCGGTGTGAATGGTGGAAATGATCCTGAATAGTCGCAGCCCTTGTGGTTTGCTGATTGATGGTGACATAAATGGGTTTGACGATGATAGATGGAGCAACACAGATCAAGGTTCAAGCTCATTTTTATGAATTGAAGATGAGCAGTTTCCTTATGACACTGGCACTGAGGTGTGTAAGGGATTTATTATGTACATGTACTCTGGAAAGTCCTTACACAGCTAATTGAAAAACCAAACAGGTGCTGATAGTACAGTCACAACTTTATGTATATAGGAAACTTTGTGTATATATAGGGAAGAAGGTATATGTTATGGGTTACCTAACCTTTTTTTTTTTCTTGTCTATATAATATTATAGTGGTTTGTGTGTACATATCTTTACATTTAAAGTGAGTATACAAGGTATACATGTAGAAAACACATGTTCTGTGCATTCAAGTACAATTTCAAGACAATTTCAAGACAATTGAAGTCAATTTCAATTCATCCAAACCAATCAAAAATACAAAATAATGACACAATGCAATTAGATATTTATTTCTTGAATTGATATACCGGTAGTGAAATCCTTGCAGGCACACAGATCTGGTGTTCACATGTGCACAAGCAGTGCATAATCTTATAAATGAAACGGTACTTTATTGAAAGAAGAAGAAATAGATTATAGTAATGCATTTTCTGTGAGAAGAGATTTGGGACCCAAAGAAGCAGAGCTTTTGGATGCGGCCCTAAACTTGTAGAGTACCTGGGTATACTGTAAAACCAGTATATTGGAGGCATGAAATTTTCAAGAATCTGAGACAGTGGCCTTTTGTCATAATTCAAGGGGCAAGATCATATCATCGATGATTAGCTACTACTGTCAAGGATTAGCTTCGGTGTGAAAGTTAAGTTCTACTGTCTTGGTTCCTGCAGCATACTGCAGAATATAAACTTTTGACACAACTGACCTTTCAAAGTGAAATTAGGATGACTTCTTGTATACTGTAAAAGTGGAGAATTTCGCGGTATTGAAATTTTTTACATATTTCGTGCAAGCAGAAACTAGTGCGAAAATAAAAACACACAATTTTTTCTTGCCATACAGTTGTATGTTCCAGTAATTGTCTTGCTTCCATGGAATTAAAATCACACAAAACTCATCTGACCTGGCCGAGCACAAAATATTACTCGCGTGAAAATATATCCACTTTTGCAGTACATAAAGTCCTTGACATTGCTGTATGCCCACTCGGGCTTTTAACTGTATTGTATTGATAACTTTTTGTCTTGTCTGTGAGAAACCCCTCAAACTAAGGTCTCAAAGGATGTAAAGTGTTAATCCAGGATTTTGCACCTTTAATATTCCTGGTAAGAAGGGTAAGCCTGTATGGGAAGAGAACCTCCAATCAAGCTGGACAAGCAGATGTGAACAACAGATTTCCTGTAGGAGTTAGTCTTGAACATGGACACTACTGAGAATCGTCAGTTTTGTATGCTATTCCCTCTGTTCAAGGCCAATGCTCAACCTCAGTTTGGGGGGGGGGGGGGGCTCCTGGTGCTCCTCCCTCTTTATTTTTTGTTAAAGCGAAAGAAATAAAAATAAATTAGATCTGTCGTCTTTGGGACATGATACATATATGGTATAAGTTTGAAATTGATAGGCAGAGGACTTTCTGAGTTAACCTCTTCACAAATTTTGGGCAGAAATAAAGAAAGAAATAAACAAAGAAGAAGAAAGAATCCATACAGATACAGAAGGTGATCCGAGAAGATACTCGATTCACCTAAAAAGTATATGTGTGTGTGTGTGGGGGGGGGGATGCATGCACCTCCCTTTAGTTTTGTAAAGGCACTTCCCCTTTACGTATTTCCTGGATCCACCCCCTGATAATCATTAAGAAAAATCAATCAGTGGGCAAAAATAAACATTTTAAAAAAATCATCTGGGATCACAGGAATAAAAAGAACAAAAGATGCGAATGACATCATTCATATTTGTTCTTACTGTTTCATCAAACAGTTAAAACGATATAGTAGTGTGTTCAAAAGGTTAATAAACTATCTAAAAAAGGGAAAAAATTGAGATTTGAAAAATGAATGAATGACCACCACGTAGGACATAGTGTATGAAGTAATGTATACTTCATCTTATATCATCACATCTTCATGTTACCATTTGCATCTACAGTAGGTACACAGAACACATCATTTTCTTGGCCAGCAGATGCAAGACAAAGCTAAGCTCCTTCAGAAAACGAGCGCTTGTGCACACACAGGAAGTAATTACATTATGCATTATACATGGACGCATTGCTCTAAAAGGCCAGACAATGGAACCTTTACTGCGTAGGCACCAGCATTGTCTGTGGTAGGAGGGGTGAACACATTCCCCATGTAGGATATTGCAAGAAATTATGGATGAAGGATATCACTGCGGCATGAAGTTACAAAGTGTGCCCTCTGCGAATGAAATCAATGACTCGAATCAATGAATCATCTTCTAAAAAGTCTTGCCGTCCATGTTAATTTCTCAGTTTTAGAGTAACTGTAATAGCATTCTTAATTTGCCTGATAGAAATGTGGAGCCAGAGAAAGATGAAATAATTACTAGTTATTATTCTGAGATTTCTGTGAAACATGAATCTTCAAACTGTGCCTACCCCCTTTTTTCGGGGTGGGGGGGGGGGGGTGGGGGGACATACGGTTGATGTCAAACTTGTGAAGTGATTTTGCTGACTTTATGTGCCTATTCTGGAGTGTATGTTCCCCAGATTTCTTGTGCTATTCAGTTTTCATACAACAAATTGTCAAATTCCACAACCTTATCCCAATTCATTCTTTTTTTTTTTTTGTCTGATATCACTGATTTATGTTTCTTCAAAAAAAGAATAAGAAAAGAGTTGAATATAAAAGATATCATCATGCACAAAACATACAATGTACTGTAAAAGTTGATATTTTCTCGTGAGTAATGTTTGCGCTCTGCCAGGTGAGATAAATTACGCGGAATCAAGACATTAAATTACTGAGACATATGGCAAGCAAAAATATTCATGTGCTTTAATTTTCACGCTAGTTTCTGGGTGAGCAGAATGCAAAAAAAAAAAATCCACTTTTACAGTTTTGAAGACATTTACACATATCATTCTTGCACAGTTTTTGATTAAGGTTTCTGTTTTTGTTTTCAAAACAAGGATAAAGGAAGATACCAGTAATGAAAGACAACTCTCAGTGCACTCTAATCTTACTGATTAACATAATACTGATCAGTTTACCTTTCATGGCAGTGCTTCGCTTCCACACAAAGCAGATTTCGGAGTCGTTCGACTCTGCTTTGACCGTCCGTGTGGCACACAGTACTGTATCAACTGTGTCAGAAATGAACACTTGAGTGTGTCGAGGTGATGACATCATAGGAATGACCTCCCTCCATCTCTACTTCCACTGGTGACTGTGGAACAACTCAAGATGACTCAGATTGTAATGGTCAATACTAAACATTGTCCATTTTATGATTTTTTTTTTCTTTTTCAAATGTGCAAATTCCCATTTTAAAAGATCTGTTTCCAAGCAGACCGTGCATACAGTGTACAATGTATGTCATACATGTACATTGTAGGCGTTCATGTGAAACTCAGTGATGTCTGAACAGTGTATAGCTTCCTACAAGAAGGGCACTGTTTGCACTCATTGAACATTTCACAATTCTTGCTATCGCATGTAACTGTAAAAACTCAGATGGCGGCAGTGGTGTCATTTAATTTTCCTAACAATAGGCATTTTCACATCAGCCCGATAAAAATCCAAGCTTGAAATATTTTTCGCGATTGCGAATTAGAGCGCTATTTTATTTCTTATTCACATCAGCCCAAAGAGAATTAGTCCGCATTTTTTTCGAGCTAATTCGACAGCTGAGTATGTGCAAACAGCATTAGTAATGTGTGTGCCCTCTCAAAAATTCCTCATGATTTGTGTGCAGTTTGCCTCGATCGATCGGGTCACACACGCTAGGCATGATGGGATTCATTGCGCTAATTTCTTGAGTCCTTTTCACATTATCAAATAGTGCGCTACTATCCCGCTATTTCAGAAATTTCCCGAGTTGGAGTCGAGAAATTTTCTCGATCAGAGCGATAAAATTAGCGGGCTAATTTGTGTTCACATTATCAAATAGCGCGCTATTTCGAAACATCGGGCTGATGTGAAAGCGCCTAGTGAGTCGACATCAATGTACCAAGGGTGCACAGCGCAAGCTCAATTTGATCGTACACGAAGAACACAGAGTACTGTTGTATCTCTCTCTTGAAACTATGATAGTTATTTTCTTGTCTAGCAACTGTTACGTGTTTAGAACAGAAATATCACCTGTAAGCTCTGAAAATGCATTTCTGTTTTGAAGTGAAAAAGTTCTAGTCATGATAAAAAGAAGAAATCATATATAATTACAGCACGATATGCTCTGCCCGTGCCTTCTGCACAATGACTCCACATTTATACCAGAAGTGCATGAGTGAACCGTGAAAATGTGACCCTGATTGACCTACGCATGCTGCGCGCAGGTGTGTAAGATCACCTCATATATTTGCACGTGTGACCACCGTACAGACCCGACTGGCAGCGTCTTATTGTTTTCATTTATATGCGATTCATTGAATTGTATCTGCAGAGGCCTTTTTGCAGGTACAGCGTGTAATGGATTGAATTTGATTTTGTTGATATTGTTTATAGGGATTCAGCCCTTGCAAAGGCTCGTGCTGTAAACTGTGGCTGTCACAGCCAGATAGTTAACACTGCAGGGCAATTTAACCCAGGCAGGCAATTAAACTGTCAAATCCACTTTCGTTTACGCTTTGTACACGCTAAATGTACAAGGCATGATAAGTTACAAGGTCAGGTTGTCTGGTCTGGTGGCAAGAATAAACTCAATATATGCACAATGTTTTAAAAGGTTTTAAAAGCCCATTCTCAGTCAGAAAATTTGCAACATTATACTCATGATGTTTTTACCTTCTGTTCATACTGCAAGGTAGTGCAATGCAAAACTGTGTTGTCAGAAATAGCCTTTTGCCCCTTTGAAGCTCATGTGTAGTTGGCTCTGGAGTTTGTGCATGCACTTATGGCTGTGACATACAGTAAAAGTGGATATTTTCGCGCGACTAATTTTTCGCGCTCGGCCCGGTAAGAAGAGTTTCGCATGTTCTTAATTCCGCGGAAACAGGACATCAACTACTGGAAAGTATGGCAAGCAAAAATATTCACTTCTGGTTGCGCGAAATGTGCGAAAATTTCAACACCGCCAAAATTTCCACTTTCACAGTAATAATCACTTGGGTGTCTAGCTGTACATTTTTATGTGTGGTCACAGGGAGGAATAAAAATGGGAGTGGAATTAATGTTATAAATATCAACATTTTCTGAAGTTTAATTCACACAGACAAAATAGTGGGATATCAATTATGATCCCAACACTGAGATTTTTTGCACCCATTCAGATGCATAGAAATATCCCGCTAATTTCTGATTGCCAAACTGAGCGTGCCCAAAATCTACCAGAATGGTAACTGTATACACCATTTAGAGAGTCTAATTTTTTGAGAATTGGGACTTCCCAGCAGTTTTAGCACCAGACTAGTGAAATTTGCGAAAAAAAAAAAAAGCAGGAAATTTGACAACAAGATAAACGAAAAAGAAGGAAATCAAACTACCATTGATTTCAGTAACCTCTTGAGCTTTGAGGACAATGGTCACTAGTGAGTAGATATAGAACTGGACCTTCCACTACATAGTGGTGCTGGCAATGTTCAGTGCAATTGCATTTGCCTTGCCCAAAGTTATGCCTCAATAAATGATGGAATTTTTTGAAAAGATGCATCATAACAAAAGGTGTACTGTTCATGTACATTAGTGTGTGAAGTGGAGATGATATTACCAAGAAAGATGCTGGATGTAGTGCATATATGTTTAATAACTTGAAAAATTTAAATTACACAAAGGTTCTCTATCTTCCCATATTTGGTGAAAAATCTATCATTTACTCTGTGTTGGCAAGTATTGCAAATATCACAATACAGGTCACAGTGACAAACTCTGGAGGGTGTATATTATGTCAAGTTTTACAGTGACCATTTGGGAGCTAAACCTGGGGTACATGTACAGCCGTATTGAACCAGTTTGGCTATTTACACATGTACATTGTATGCTGTGCATTTACCAGACACCAGCTCATCACATCCTAATTTCTGCCGTGTTTGTAATATTCAAAGCAACCAAGTTCAACGTACACCGTGTGCCAAAGTAGACCAAGAAAAAGAAAGAGAAGAAAGAAAGTGCAACCACTTGGTACAAACGTCATCGTTTCATCCCGCTTATCCGCAGGATAATCAGAATGGAAAGGAATTTGATTAAGGAAGGCTTGCATTTGCAATTACAGTGAAATCCAATCAGCGAAAAATTAAGGTCATGATTATTGTCTTCTGTTTGCTGTTATCTTCTAGTCGGGTCATATCGAGAGAACAACATCTCTCGGCAGCTATGACTTCATAGCTTGCCGATTTTCTTGAAGGGCTCAAAGACGAAAATGATCAACTTCGATGTTTTCTGATGCATGTGGAAAAGCACTTTTGATTTGTACCCAGAGATAGTACATTTCTATGGACACACACCTACTTAATGTCTATGGCCTCTCCAATTTTTGAGTATTTTTTTTAAAGTTTTTTTTTTTTTTTTTTTTTTGTGAGTTTATTTAACTGTGCGGGTACACGATGTACACATCTGAAGAATTGTGATGCAATAGATTCAGACTTACAGAATACATTGGAATTAGATGGCCCAAAGATATTAACGTAGTAGGATTTTTTAATGTCAGTAAAACATATTTTTGGAATTGCCTTTCTGGGCAAATTATTATTACTTTTTTTTCCTTAATTTGCAATGAAAGTTATTTCAGTGGTGCTTGTGTAACCAGTAGCACTTGAATTGACTATCACCTGCTCTAGTAATATAGGAATACCATGCAGCACCGTGTACACAAAGATAGAATACAACATGTGTTTGTGAACTCTCATTTAAAGGGAAGGTAAACCCCAAGAGCAATGTGGATTGAGTGAAAGCAGCAACATTAGTAGAACACATCAGTGAAAGTTTGAGGAAAATCGGACAATCGATGCAAAAGTTATGAATTTTTAAAGTTTTGGTGTTGGAACCGCTGGATGAGGAGACTACTAGAGGATATGACGTATGAGTGGACAACAATACAAAGAAAATATAAAGGAAATTCAACAAAAATTCACTTTTCTAGAATTATGAAAGAGCAATGGACTAATCGCTTTCAGAAAGCAGGGGGAATAATTGCTACCCTTGACATATGTCAATATCAAGTTGATGGAATTTGTAATTTTCATGAAAAATGGATTTTTGTAGTATTTTCTTTATATTTTCTTGGTATTGTTGTCCACTCATACGTCATAACCTCTAGTAGTCTCCTCATCCAGCGGTTCCAACACCAAAACTTTAAAAATTCATAACTTTTGCATCGAAAGTCCGATTTTCTTCAAACTTTCACTGATGTGTTCTATTAATGTTGCTGCTTTCACTCAATCCACATTGCTCTTGGGGTTTATCTTCCCTTTAAGAACCTCGTGTATGCATTAGTTGAATGGAAGACTGTGTCTAGTTGTAGCGCTGTAAGAAAGATTGCTGATGTTCTCTAGATCACCTGTATCTGCATTGCATGATATACAGCTGTAGACCTTCCATGCCCATATATTGTATGCATGCACGCATGCATGCACATGTATCATACAAATTATGTCACAAGCTTCGAGCTGTGATCCTGATGTGCGTATACATGCGGCATCCGTGTAGAGTAACGACCAGAGCAGGCCGGTGATAGGGGAGAAATGGGCAGCTCGCATGCAAGCATGGAGCGGTGGCTCTGTTCAATCGCTCGTTAACTGCTGCGGGATGAGTCATGTGACAGTGCATGATTTGTGAACCGGGGAGCAGGCGGTTCAACGTCCGTCAGACGCGGTCAGGGAAAGGGTGAGGGAAAAGTTCAAGCAGGGCGTGTCATCGTGGAAGAGTGGATAGCAGAACATTTTATAGAACAACTTACGATTGTAACACCACGTACAGTACGCCTGTGGGTAACAATGTGCCTGTAAATTGTCAGCCATGGTTTGATCTCAATAGAGAGAAATTTTTGTTTCTAGCGCAAAAATTTGACTTTTTTTCTCACGTGTTAGGAGTTTCATTGGTGTCATTCTAGCAGATGAGTTGTGGAATTGGATATATGTACCAATGACTTCCCACGGATGACTCATTTTGGAGTGTCTTTTTTTTTCTCCTCTGGCTCCAAACTAAATCACAAATTCGCAGTATTTCACTTCTTCTTTTTTTGGAGGCAGAATGGTATAGCCTTATGTATTTCTATCGTGGTGTATGTTCAGTGGGAGATATGCCGCAAGAATTAATCTTGTGAGGGAGAAAGATAATTCTATCAGGCAGAAATAGTGCATTATGACTCAGTGAACAGTGAATGCTAAATACGAAAATTGATCAGTATGCAGCTAGCTACCGTAGCGGTTTGCATAGTACTTACACGTCAGGAGGGTTGACAAAGGAGTGTACCATTTGAAAAAGAAAATTATGATTTTATGCTGAAAAATGATACTTATTTTGTGGCATTTCAATGCTTGTTATACAAAGTAACTCGGTGTGTGGTCTTTAAAGAATTTCAATTAGTCAATGGCCATGAATCAAGGAAGTCATTTATGTTCTGTATCCTGTCATGACAATTTCTCAGCTTCTTTTTCAAGTGATAGAATTAACTGCAAATACCGAAGATCGCGTGAACAGAAAGCAGCAAAGCAAAATCATCAGTGTTTAATTAATTCAGCATTATGTATAACACAAATTGTAATCTGAACTATCAATGCTATTGATGCACAGTTGGCTATTGGGAAAATTAGGTGAACATCATACGTATGGCATATATGCATTGTATCTATGAGAACATCTAGAGTAGGTATAGCATGATATACATGTGTAGAAACGTAGAGGAAAACAAAAGCTACAGTGTCGTAGCATTGTGATACTGTAACGTGCCATGGAATGCTCTACGTTGTACGTCGCTGATGAGAAGTATGCATTAGAATGTAGATCAAATTTATCTAAACTTGTGGGAGGCGTTGCACATCCAGCAAGATGATAGATTTCGCAGAAACAGTTTTCTTTGTACGACTGAGCTGGTGCATGTTGTAATATTCTCCCCTTGCTGCAGAGGGGAAGGGAGGGGAAAGGAATGATTCAAATGCATTTTCCATCTGATTGGCTTTGCATGCAAGAGTGCATGTAGGCTGAACAATAAGGTCACTGTATTGGAGCACTGACTCTCTTACACCTGTCCCCGAATGCGAAGGTCCACAAACAAGCGCTCCAAAAATTTTGCCACCTTTTTCCCCCAATAGCATCACGCATCTCAACACACAGCAAGGGGGATGGTACGGTAGGATTCTCAGGATTTTCACCATGATGGACTTGTCAGGAACATTTGTACCACCCAGAATTTGTAGTCGAAGAAAACAATGTGATGTATTTAGTTGTATCATGTACTATTTTGTTGCCATTGCAGTCGTATCACGTGCCAAGTGATTGAAACATGATTGAATATGGCTTCCATTGTGACATTCTCACTATACGCATACACGTAGTGTCAACTATTTGAGTGATTGCCTTCGACACAATAACACAATAATAATCTAATAACCTACTAATAACACTATGAAATGAGCGTTGGTACTTGAATGTGCTTTTTCGTACTTTTGTACAATCAAAGTCAAGTTGGACACAAGTTTCTTTCATCGGACATTGATGACAGAAGATCGACCTTTGCTAACATTTAATACAGTACGTTTCTCCTATGATGTTCCACTTGTATGTTTCGCGACATCAAATTTATAGATCTGCTTGGTTTAATACTCGGTTACCGTTGCCATCACACTCCGTAGAAATTGAAAGGCCTTCGTCAGGGCCAGCTGAACCTACACGATTGGGAGGGAGGGTCCTTTGCCCAAGACTACTCTTCCATCCCTGGTTAGTAATGGTGGTAGTGGTCATGTGACTGCCAGTGTTTGCCTGTGGCACCCCCCTTGATCATTTCAGTCTTGTTTGAACAGTCTTACTCATTGGTTGCCCACAACAGAGTGCATGGAAGCTGTGAAAAAAAGGGCAGAGAAACTGAATACAGTAGCTGTCATGTTATCATTACTTGCAATCTTCAGGGTTTATTAGCTGTGGACTGTTATCAGATGATTATCTCTTCTAGCCAGGACTGAAAGCTGTGCTGGAACTTATGATTTATTGACGACAGTGCGGTGAATAGTTCAAATAATTTGTGGCTGCATATCTTAAAGAAAAGGTTTAGAATCTTCCATTTCTTGTTTTTTCCCCCTTTGTCAGTGAATAGGCCTACTGTTAGTATTCTTCGCATCCCATGTGCAGTGAAAGCAGGGCAGTAACAGTCCAAAGCAACATTTGGACAAAAGAAAGAAAAAATGAAAATTACATCTTGATCATTCATAAATCACTTACGCCTACATTGTAGCCTGGAATTTAGTAAACATCTTACAATAGTCATCGTGATTACACTGTACGTGGCTGTGAATAGGTACACGTTTGATACTCATCATTAATTTTCTGAAGTAATCGTGTGTCTTCTGTCACAGTCCAGACATCATTTTCTCATCCTTCTGTAGAAAATATTCATCCTCCAGTCCGACTTAAGTAAAAGTCGTTCACATTGGAGCAATTCATAAAAACCAAGACAAAAATGATGCTTCAATTTCTTTGTATACACAGCAGATGAAGATTTCAGGAGTTGACATGTTACAGTGGTCATGTGATAAAATAGGTGGGTGACAGTTCTAGCAGATGCAGTGTCGGGTAGCTTCAATAACATGAATATTGTTACAACCTGCTGAACACGAGGGTCCTTATTTGTTTGCCTGAGCTGATGTGCTTGATTCACCCTTTCACGATTGCTTGTGCAAAAAAATTTTTGGACATTGATGTAGATTTCATTGTGCATTTCAGAATAAACAAGATAGTCCAGTTCTTTTTAATATCGCTATCACATTTCAGAAGGTGCTTGTGCTGAAATAGATATTGAGTAGACATCTAAGTTTGTGCTTTTATATCTAAGTCGCAGAAATGTGACGGGATGCCATGTTGTGGAATAAACGCCTGCACATTGCTAGCTCTGTCTATACGTTGCAGAGCATCAGATTAGACCAGTTAAATTCTTCAATAGGAAACCTTTTTTTTTTTTGCACTTTATTTTTACATTTGTCATTTTTTGTTGTTGTGATAGAAGGCATTGATTGCTGTTCCATTTTAATTCTGATATTAGATTTTTGGAATGTACTTTATTTATTTATTTATTTCTCTGGGGGGGGGGGGGGGAGGAGAACAGCAAATTATCTGTTTTACTTTGTAGAGGGCTTTGTTCCCAGTGAACAGATTCAAATTCAAATTATTCCAATTTGATTTGCATCATTTGTAAGTAATTTATTCCAATCCCAAGGTCACATGAGAGACATGGATATTTTTTTTTTTCCTCTCCGGGGAAGAGAAATTACATTTGCATTTATTCAATGCATTGTCCGCAGGGAATATTCAAATTTATGCTCCTGCTCAACATTCACAGAGAGCCTGTCGTACAAAGTGTGCGATGCAGGCACCGGGCAGCAGCGTGCGATCATTACCGTTCATCAGCAGAAGGGGGGAATGGTATGGTGCCGTTACAGCAGACACACACTTAGGAATGTACGCTATGATAGGGTGACTCGCACGCTTCTGGGGGTTCTTTGCTTGTAATGAATCGATTGGTATGTTTTGTGGGGGGTGGGGGATTGTGGGAGGGAGTTGGATGTTTGATACGTTGTTCATGGCATGCTGATGATATGTTTGCGTTGTCAAATAATTTCTCAAAACATATGGGGGGGGGGGGTGCAGGGGGCCTGGGTAGGATGGGATCAATGGGGGAGTGGATAGTATGTTACAGCAGTGCATGTGTGAATTCATCAGTGTGGATTGGAGGATACAAACTGCTCGGCTGGGCATGGGCATGCTGAGAATGGAGTTGTAATCATGCCTTCTACACGTGTATGAGTTGACGAGGATGAATTTTGATTCAAGGCCCCCACTTTAAAACGTGGTAGTGATTGTGAAACAATTTACAGCCCTTGAACTATATTGTGCATTGTCAAACGAATTACAATGTTGTACAGATTTGATGCAATTTCAACAGTATGTTTGATTCAGAAGTCTACCTGTGAACACTGTATGTTCAGGCTGCAGCAGGTAGTGATCATACAGCAATTCAACAATTTTGATTGAAACACAAATAACGTACAGTCAAATTATGAAAAGATCACTTTCCCCTTCAGGGTCATTCATTGTAGATTACCTATTCCAAGTAGAAAAAAACTTGTGAATTTGAGGGGTAAAATGAAACAAATGAAGTACAAAGCAGGGAAACTGCAGTTTTGACCAAATCATGCGATACGGTTTCACATTTGCTCTTAAAGTTTAATCTAAAGCCATCTCGGTCATGCTTTGTCCTCCAAGTATGAAATATCTTCCTATGCATAATATACATAGGTACCTCTATTTTCCCCCTTGTTTCATTTTCATGAAATGATAATAAATTATATGTGTTTTTTTTTCTCTCTGTGATTCTGCCCAATACGCATTGAAGATGCAATTCTTTGTATTTAACTAGAGTTGGGTCATTATTATTAAAAAACACTCAATATCAAATGATGAAGCAATATTTCAAATTCTCACCCAGGTTGCCTTATCAAATGTCTTTGTTTATCCCAGGTTCTCTCCTATGTATGAAATTAAGAAAACCTGAGGGTTTTGTGTTTTTGTTTTTGTTTGTTTGTTTTTTTTAGCTCAAGGGTTATTCCTTGCTTTTGGAAACGTTTTTCCTGTAATTTAAATTCTGTACGTGCCTTGTGACATACTAAAATTGCTCCTTGTAGGTGTGGCACACGTAAAGTGAAAGTCTGTTAAAAAAAAAAAAAGAAAGGAAAAGAAAAGCAGCAAGAATTTTGTATCACAACTTCAGTATAGGCATGGTACTGGCACAGGCTACACAGGGGCAATGGGTACATGGATGGAGGGGGGGGGGGGGGGGGCAGAGATGGATGCCATTATAGAAATCTTAACTCAGGAGAGCTGGCACTCAAAGTAAGCTTGATTAAGCATCTGTGCGATGCATGGACAAGATTGTTTGTGAGCCAGCGCACTGTAAATTGGAAATGCAGCCCCGATCATGAGCTCTTGTCGGTTAAACAGATTTTGACCAAAAAAAAAAAAAAATAGAAGAAAAAAATGTGATGAAATATTGCGGTCTGGAATTGTGTGTGTGTGTGTGTATGTATGTATGTATGTGTGTGTGTGTGTGTGTGTGTGTGTGTGTGTGTAGTGTGGCGACAGGAATCTGGGATGTTTACTGCTGCAAGGAGCTGAATTCTCCTGTGATTGCCATCAGTATTTTGTTGGAAAATGTAAAAAAAATATGTGTAAGGGGAATCATCTCGAGTGAGTCATGGTAATCCTTTTTCTTCAAGAATGTTCTGCAACATTAGTGGGAAGCAGCATTCTTTTTTTCTGACATGTTTTTTTCCTGGAGTATGAAAACATAAAGTATAATGCTCAAAAAACGTGTTTGACGTGAACATGTATTCAAGAGTGCTCTGATTAGTTTTTGTGCACCAGATTCCTTTGCTTATGAACGTACATTGTCCTGATATGCATTGTTCTGTGTATTAGGCCTTCATTCATCTAGTGACCTTACAGGATGGTTTCTAATTAGTGCACTATCATGTGGATCCACAGCTCATCCTTAAGCAAACTCAAAATTCAGACCTGGCAAATATTAGGGGCTCCACACAATTAAATTTACCCTCCCCACCCGCCCTAAAATACAAACAAACAAACAAACAAAAAACGTGTGTGTGTGATATTTGTAGTATTCGTCATGATATAAAATGTTTGCAAAATATTGCATTGTACATTGATAGAATGAATATGAAAAGTGATATCGTACTGAAGTCTTGTATTTGAAGCATGATGGGAAGTTTTTAATTGACAGAAAATTATATTCAAATATCAAATCCATATTTTCCTCCAATCTGTGTTGAGCTGGCAGCAGAGAATTTGTTGAGATATCACTAGTTTGCAACACCTTGGTTTGTGTGGTGTATTAAAGAAAAACAAAATGATCTAGAATTAATATCTTTTGAAGTCTGGAGTCTAATTATGGTATGTTTGATTTTCGAATATTGCAAATCAAACCATTTTTTGGGGTGGGGGGTGGGGGACATGTACATGCACAATTTTAAATGAATAATATCTTCTAGTATTTGTTTCTGTTAAGGGATTAATGCAAAACAGACAAACAAAATGAAAACCAACAACAACAGCATCAAGTAAACAGGTTTATGACCCCTTCACTTCCCTTGAGAAGCATTCCGAGAGTAATTACATTGTAGTCTTAACGCCAAGGCCTCATTAAAATTCTGTGCTTGTGTGCAATATGTACCCACTGTATTGTCGGAGCAAACACGGTGTACAAAGGAGACTGACTTACACATAAAAGAATAAAGCAAATATATGCCCCTACAGTAGCTGTTAGGTGAGAGCAGGTGTGGGTGTTACAGTGGTAAAGCATGTGATTTGAAATAAAGCTTGTATTTCATGTATGATTGTTGATCTCTGTTTGAAAGTATGGGGGAAAAATCAAGTGAATGACTATTTTTTTTTTGTTTTTGTTTTTTTTTTTGGGGGGGGGGGGGGCGGGGGACCCTGTGTTTTTATAATGATCAATGCCTTCAGAGAAAGAATTTATTTCCTCAGTAGTGTTGTGTGTGTACATACACTGTATACAAGTGATAACAAACTTGGAGAAACTTTATAAAAACCTCTACCAACTTTCACTGGCTCATTTTATATTTCTTTGTTTTTCTTTGTTGTTGTCTGCTTTGATGGGGAAGAGGAGGAGAATTGTGGATGTAGAGGCTATTACATGAAATTATAGACATTTTAGATTGGGCATTGAGTAATAAAGCAAATTGTTGGAGGGTTGTTTTTTTTTTTCTTTCTCTCCCCACCCCCATATCCGTGGTTACAGCATTGCCACTTAAGCAAAAGCCTGCATTAAAAATCAATATAAAATCTACATTAACAGCACACCCAGGGTACTCAGCCAAATAGTGCTAGTGTATGCTAGTCTGTGCACCAAGCTGTTTGATAATTTCCTGCCGGTGACATGATCACAATAGGGTAAATGTAAAGGCAAGTAGAAGTTGATCTGTAGTGTGGCCACCTGTTTTCATCAAAGTCAGAAACAGTGAAAGCCCAGGTGTCATTTTTTTTTTTTTTATGATGGAGAAGAGATACTGGGAGAAATTGGTTAAAATCTGTTGTGCATGATTTTTTTTTTAAAAATGTTTAGTGATTATCATGAAATATTTTGTAAACATGAAAAGCAGTCAACGTTGCCTGCGTGATTCAATGTACAGTTGTACCACTCAAGAAACCTTGTTCTATGGGACTGACCATGATACAACAAAAAATGTATTAATGTGCCTGAGTTTTATTTTGTCGATGGGAAATTACATTCCAGCTTTAAGTATAATTTGACTGCGATAAAAGAATCAAAACTGGATATTTAATTCATCTGACCTCAGTTCTATTACATGTCAAGTATCATCTTGGTAACATTTAAAAAAAGAAGAAAAATTAAACACAAGAACTTTTGTAGCATTATTGTCATAATTTCCATATTAAAATAATTATCATCTCCAACACACAGTTTCTTCATTGGAAGAGCAGGTTGTGCTATAGTGTAAGTTTATTTACAAAACAAAGAAACATGGGAATGTGTAGGACATTGATACTCTCGAAAAATACTGTATACATGTACATTCACAAAGTGCACTGTAACAAGAGATGTTGATTTTTTTTTTTTTTTTTTTTTTTTTTTTTTACTGTATTGTCCTTTGGTTGTGCTGCCAAATAATATACATATGTGCATTTGCCTTTTGGTACACTGTAGGACCCAAGAAATTTGTGTGTAATGTCACAACTACTCATTGCAATAAAAGCTGAAACTAAGCTGAAGTACAGAGATGATAGTTACCAGTGTGTGTACCAAAATTTGAAATTGACTTAAGAGAGGCTGAAATGACAGACTAGCTTATGAACAGTGTTATAATCAAGCTGAAATGCCAGTGACCGGTCAAGGTCGTACAAGTGGATATGAAGACTTCAGTTGGAGCCGAAAAGTCCCGGTGCCTTGATCAAGAAAAATTCCGACGTGTTTGGATTAATTATAAATGAAAGGGAAAAAATTGCAATGTTATATCCCTTTCTGACGACTGATGTTCCTCCGCTTTATTTGCGGAACAGAGTCGAGCGTTGGCAGCTCTTGATCGCTTTTGCAGGTGCTGCGCTGTATCTAGCGGGGGAGTGATTGGACGAAAAACAAAATGTGATGTGTGGATCCGCTGCTTTGTGTCGCATTCGCTCTGCGCACACGATACCGACCAATGTTACGCATCACTGTTTTGTGTTGGGTTGGTTGGGAGTGGGGACAGCAAGGCTGTGTTGTGTCATCGAGGAATTTGTGAGCATCAGCTATGCTACACTGAGAGCAAGTTGTTGTACTTTCATGCACTTTCTTGCGTGTCACAGTTCAAAGTTTTGTGCGGACATTCAAGACAGAAGTTCCAATTTTCAAGCCTTCCCAGTGTGAAGGTCCTTTTCATGTCCTTGTCTTCCATTTTTCAAAACCAGTGTGATTTTCCAATATGCCATTTATTACCATTTTATGTGGAGTTGGCTCAGCTTCACTATAGGTGACTGACTACCCAAACAGTCAATATGTACACTGTAAACTATAAAACAAAGAAGGGGAAAATGGGAAAGACCATATGTTATCCATACAACGTAAATACCGATACCATAGAGAATATATTTTATAAAGTGGATCTTTTGAGCAAATGATCCCAAGCACTCATTATATTTTGGTCTTAAAGTGGTTTTGTGGTCAAAACAACAGAGTCACACTGACTATGTACATGTAGATGATCCTGGGCCTTTCGTATCATGATAAACTTGCAGTAAGTAGTTTTCACTGCGTACATGCGTATGGCATCTTGTTGTGGAAGCAGATTTAGGCTTATACATAATAGAGATGGAGAGTCTATGTCAAAATGAAAACAGCGTTTTCAGTGAAAACATTAAAATAAAAGCAATATATTGGCCAAGGCTGTCGGGGAGGGGGTTGAGGGAATTGAATAAATGTTTGGAAAGGAACAAAAGAAAAACAAAATAGTATGTGTGGCATATTCACAGAACATGGCATTCTGTAGGGGCCTCAAGGTAGCCATTTGCATAACAATAGTGAAGACAGGTGTGTGCAAGTCCTCATTTGTTTTGCACCCAAAATGTCAAAAGAGCCACTCTTGAAATATCCACATGAGAAATATCATGTTGTAGATGGATTCCTTTCAAACAAAACAATAGGCTTTACAGCTCAACATAGATATGATGATATAATTAGTATGTCTATAGGCATGATATGCTATCGGTGTATTCACGTAGGTGCAACAGTGTCCGTGATGTGTCATGATTTCGTAGCAAACGTTCTTGACGCGGGTGACTAATTGAGCCATTCTCCTTGTGCTTGTGTACGTGACACATGTCTGTTCGTATCAGTCGAGAAAGAGTAGACACTGGACGGGATATGTACAGTAAACCTGTAAAAAGTCATAAATATTCTATCTTACATTAAGAGAATAGCAAACTACATTGTACATGAACAGTTGTAGTTTGGGAATGGCTTGCTATTACATCTCTACTGTGTCCATTTTAAGTGTAGGGATTCAGTCTGTTTTAAAGTGGCCAAAATTTTGTTTGCCTTGGTGATTGTGTAACAAATATTAGTTTCCATATTAGATCTGTGTGTAGAGATTTAAACTTCTATTAGTGAGCCCAAAGCTGTGCTCTGTGAGAATTGTAGTACTACACTGTACATGTACCACTACATTTATACAGTATTAATTTATGTAGATTTAAAACCCCAAACAGCATATTTATATAGAGGTGTAGATTTGAATAGGATAAAAAACATCACCACCAGAAAAACAGATCATCAACAAAATGCTTGCCACCAAAAAGGTTAGGTATGAGAAAATTAATACTCAATATCTGTCATTGAAAAATTATTATTTCCTTTTTGTACAGACACAAAATTACATTAATAGAAGCAAAGAATCAACAGTTATTTTGTTGCACCATTTTTCCATATCCATAAAACAAAAGTCATGGTTGAGAATGAATTGTATACTTTCTGGTAACATAGGCACACCTATTTTCTTCTCAGAAATGGAGAAAGAGAAAGTGATTCACAGAGCTTGAAATCTGTTTGAGAAAACTGTGTTTCTTATTATCCCACGAGGCAGTAGATTTCATTTTCTGGGTATTGGGTGGGCATGAATAACATGGGGTCAGGGGTTAGGAGTAGGGGTTATTGGGGCAATAAAGGCAGAGTCTTGCCATACCTGACAGTGATGATGTACAAGACAGCCGTTAAACCACTCAATTTGTAAGTGAAGGAATAAGAAAATATTCAATGAAAAGTAATGAAACAATTTTTTTTTCCTCTCATGGCTTTATGCTAGATGGTGATTTCATTGTCCCAATAACGTTGCATGCAAGTAGTGCTATTACATATCAAATCTTAGGGATATCATACCTTTTTGTTTGTGTTTTTTTCAGCTATGTGTGTTGCAGTTTTTCTTGTCTTTTAACTATTTTGATAAGGAACTGACATATTTTCCATTGCATATTGTAGCTTGTTTTTTTTTTTTTCTATAACAATATAACATTTTTGTCAAATTGTACTGCTATATAGTATTGGTGTATATTCGCTATGGAGTTTAGCACTGTACCCGTGCCTTGATGTTTGCATTTTACCACTTGATTGATTTCTAAGATGAAATACCTCTTTAACTCCATACAACATGAATGATGTTTTCTGAGAATGTAATGAAATGAAGAGGAAATGCCTATTTTATGTAGAGATAATTAACATACACACACACACACACACACACACACACACACACACACACACACACACACACACACACACACATACAAAGGAATTAGGTATGCACAGGAGCAGTGAAGAAGGTTACTGTGTACTGCACATGTAGTGTTGTTCACACCCCCAGTACGGTTTTGCTCTTTTCTGTTCCCATCTCTATTTTGTGCCCCTCGAAAGCTTACTAATTGCCCACTGTTGAAGTTCACATCTCTTGCCAGTATGCAGATTAAGGGGGGACCCACTTTTGAGCAACTGTTTGTGTGGGTGGAAATGTGAAACACGGCTCTCGAAAAGTCTCCGAGACGTTCTGTCCAGACGATGTCGACTCTGTTTACGATTCGGCGTCAGTGGTGGTCAATATCACGGCGCTTAGTACAAATGGCGTGCTACCTCCAAAGGGCGATCGCCAATGCAAGAGTGTAGTCTCGGTGTCTCAGACCCCAAGGGCAAGTTTTTTGAACTGGTGGTAGCTCGTCACTAAACCTTCATATGCTTCCTCCTGTATTTCTTATGAATGATAGTGCCGTATACAATGTAAGAAAGACTTGTCTTGGATCAGTCTACCACATGTATGACAATGTATTGCAGAATTTATAACTCTACAGTAGCCTGTTAAATGGTTCTTCTTCCAAAAATAAGGCAGATACGATACTTTTCTCTATGATTTCCTTTACGACTGCCATAATACATTATCTTCTTATTACCACTTTTAGTTTATGATGGGTGTTATGCAAAATACTAACCAATATTTGTAGCCCCAGTGATCTCCTCTCCACCCCCTTTAGGACCTCACCCCCCCCCCCATCCTTATTACCCCTTTAATACTCCAGGTAGCTACAGTAGCTCTAGACATGTACCTATGTAGGCCTATTCTGTCACGTAACACATTTGCCCCCTTGTACAATGTAAATCATTGTGTGTATAAAGGATCTGTTGTGCTCACAGGTGGCTAGCTTAATTACCACTGAAACGCTGTGAAATGTTTGGAGCATGTACTGGTAGTTAAAGAGGGGTGTGAATAGAAGGCGGTCCAGTTCTGTAGGGTAGTCTTCATTTATGAAGAGGGACAGGGAGGATTTTGCTTTGAATCTCTCTCCATTATAATAACTGGCACTGTAACAAGATCTTCCATCAAGGCAGATAATGTACATGAACTGGTAGGCTGGTCTTGCTTGCAATAGTCTGTGTTTATGTTTGTGTTTGTGAGGTAAGAGGCAGTAACCTGTTTTCGAGGGGGGGGGGGGGGGATTTCCAACATGTGCAATGTAGGCCTACAAGTGTGGGTTGTGTGGCAATACTGCAGTGATGAGGAGACTACCACTTGGACTAGTTTGGCTGTTTGGCTCACAGCTTATGCCGGGTCAGTGCAAAGTAGGGCTTGAACTGACGTAAACCTTGCTCGCAAAGCCCTGTTGCATTTGTGAAAAGTACAAGTGTTCATATGTAGGCACACACAATAGCATTTGACAGTTGGGCAGGCGGCCTGAACAGTATTTGGAGTCGTCTACTGGCAGATATTCATTTAAATGTGCAAGCAATTTCTGTGCCCATTTGCCGGGTTCATGCAGGTTCAACTGCTGTAGGCGGTGCATCATAGATTTCGGGTTGTTGTTGTTGTTTTTTTTTCCTATTTTGTATTTCAGTTTCCCTGCGATAGTTTGGTTTGGGTATTCAATGTGCAAATGGGGAAAACCACTGTAAGCATATAAAGTGACTGATGAATACTGTATCTACTCTCAGTTAACTTGATAAGTTTGATGATCATCAGTTTTTGGTTGTTTGGGAAGGAAGTGAAGATAACTACAATGAACACATTTCTATGTGTACATTACGTTGTACTTGTACTTGTTTGCAGTGTATAAAAAGTCCCCCCCCCCCCTACACGCACACCTGTAAAACGGATGAGCTCTTTTTCCTGCCGTAGCTTTGATTTGTTGTACAGTACATGATAGTAATATATTGGCCTCTCTCCTTTCCTCTCTCAGTAATACAGTCACTGATGGGTAATGTATGCATACACACACACATGCACAAATGCACAGCACACACTATACATTGGCACTGCTCTATCTTGCGCGTGCAAAAGTCACACTTTGGAATGAAATTCATTAATTTACATTGTGGGACCAATTAATTGTGATGGAGTGCCCCCAGCACCAGAAAGGGCACTCTGAGGGGAGACTGATGGCACATCACACTGGTCATCCCTATTTTCAGCTGTCATTCACACCACAGACAATAAACTAGTGGCGTCACCTCTTAAAAACATGTTTCCTCTTTCTACATCTTTCTCTTTTCCATCTTTCCCTTTGCCATCTTTCTTGCTGTATGACAGCATATATTATAATTTTGAAATGTAAGTTTTTGAGAGCTCATACAAGCAGCTAATTTTGCCAGTATTTCATCTGATAATTAAAGTTTGTGATACTATGCCTATGTACAATGTACGTGTATGTTTTTATACTTAATTACAATGTCTTTTTTCCTGTTCTCATCAATTTACAATTATGTATATGGATGAGTTATTAGAACTTCTCAATCAAATGCACTTGTTTTTGTTACTATTTTTTGTCATTTCTAGTAAATTTTGAATTGTAAAAAAAAAAAATCACATACATGCTTGTACTGTATACACCATATATTTAGCAAGTCTAAATTTTTGCGAATCGAGACGTCCCGACGATTTCACAAGTGGTGAAATTCGTGATTATGGAGTACTGTACTGAACGGAGAAATGTATAATGCATGTGCGTCATGTTCTTATCGGGATCAGAGTCACTATTTTTGCGTGTCTATAAACTAATTTCGCGAATAGCACCTGACTCGTGAAATTCACGAAAATAAAAACCTCACGAAATATTTGGCATAAACAGTAGTGTATTTGAACGCTTATGACAAAGCTAGCTGTCACGAAAACATTTCTTCATCCCAATATCAGGAGGAGAGGTTTACAAATATATATATATGTACCAAAATTTTGCATGGACCTTGACATTTACGTTGTCTTCAACATCGCTATACAAGTAATATTGTTCAGATGCAGTGGCTGAAATTACCAACAGCCCACTAGCCCAATGGCTCAATGAAAATGGCTGATAATGATGGTGGAGTAAGTGGACTAATCAAATTCTTTGCTGAACATTGTAAGTTCACGTTTTGTTTTTGGCTCGAATGAAAAAAAAAACCAACAACTGTTGAGTGCAACCATTGATTTGTTTTGTTTTGATAAAACTTCAATGGCTGTGCAGTTTGATCACAAGCAATATTCTTGCTACATGTATGTGTGTTATTTGTTTTTTGGTACACCCCCCCCCCCCCAAAAAAAAAAAAGAAAAAGAAAAAAAAAAGATGAGGTGCAATGAAAGCTTGTGTTCAGGACTGAGTCACTAGATTCCCAAGGGATACCCTTTTAATGACTTCCATAAACCATAACTGATCATGCAAAGTATCTTGATTTCCATACCCTTTCCACAGTGTTTTTACACTGACACTGATTTGTTGTTATAACATCATTGCTCTGAGATGGTTGTTCCCAATAGATCAGTTTATGTCTGGTCCCATCTTCAACTGAAATTTTGTGGGAATGTTGGGGGGGGGGGGGGGGAGGGGAGTGACAATGATTGAACTAGTGCATGGTACAATAAATCTTATGAACATTGTAGTAGGGGAAAGGTGAATAAAGAGGATGCATTGTGAACATTTGTCAGTAGGGTGTCTATTATTAAAAATGGGCATTAATTTGAAATGTTTACTGCCAAAAGCTCTTTGTTCTCTATTCAGTATTTGATATCTATTGTATTCATTGATCAGCAGGAGGTCGATAACTATTATAAAGTGAGCAAAACAAGTTAAGAGCTTTGTGAGTGTGTGTGTGTGTGTGTGTGTTTCTGTGTATGTGTGTGTGTGTGTGTGTGTATGGCTGTGTTTATCATCTTTTCCATGTTTGAAACAAGTTTCAGTATATCAAAACGCATTTGCAAAGGCCTCTTGGATCACGTTTCTTGAGTTGTGTTTATCATCTCTGTCTTGAGTCAAAATCGAGGCCTTAATTATACTGCACAGCTCCAGTATTTGCAGAGATCATGTAGTTGGCAGTGATTGGCGTGATTGTGTTTTAAAGCAACTTTTTGTTTATCGATATCATATCTTCACAGAAATGTGTTTCTGGCTCAAACATGTTAGCAGTCACACCTTTTTCTGCATTTCAGAAATGTGTTTCTATAACCCCATAATC
Organism: Diadema setosum; assembly: GCA_033980235.1. Classification (NCBI taxonomy): domain Eukaryota; kingdom Metazoa; phylum Echinodermata; class Echinoidea; order Diadematoida; family Diadematidae; genus Diadema; species Diadema setosum. The sequence goes on from CM067061.1 coordinate 39,025,459, forward strand.
AAAGAGCTCTGCCTTTTATCAACTGCCCAAATCTTCTAAAAGTTGTTTAGAAACCTTAATTTCATGCTGGAAGTGAGTTCATATGCACCTAGTGTCTTAGGAGATTACAACATCGTATACATGTACAAATGTCCTTTTGCTTATCACCTCAGTGGTACTTGTGCTTCCTCCAGGAAGCTTTTTTTTTTGACATCATAGATCATTACAATTTATGTACAATAATACAATTTATCATAGCTACTTGTTGTATCTTCTAGTACATGTACGTGTATAAGTTAGCATGTACAAGTATGTGTTTACACTGTTGATGTGTTCATGTAGTGCTGGGCATCATGGCAAAACTTTCGCTGTTAATTATGATTATTGTGTATATTGTTCGATTTTAAAATCAGGTCAAAAGAGTGAAGGGGATGAAAGTGTAGGATACATTTAATTGTATACTGTACAAAATGTATAATAACAAAGTGTCGGGTTGTCATAATGACAAAATACGAAAGTGTACATGTTGATATAATGACGTTCGCATTTTTGTATCTCTCTGTGTGAACATGGGGGAAAACGTATTCAGTTTCAAATATATTGCAGTGCATTGATTTATTGGCCCACCTTCGATCCCTTGCCCAGTTCATTATTCATCGTGTTGCGTGGATAGAGTGGGAATCCTACCCTTCCAGTCATAATTGCGTGTGGACCCGTCACCTGTTCATTCTAGTGCTGTGTCGTCAACATTCGCCGAGATGTGTGTGATTTGCTGGATCCGGGCATTTACTGACATAATCGATGTGCCCCAGCAAAGTTGTGTGGATTTCCCCAGAGTCCCAGAACAGACTCTGAGATTACAGATTTCATTTTCGAATCAATTCATACAGATGTCTAAGAATTTCAGTATGCATGGTCATTTGATTTGTTTACACTTAGTCGGGATAAAAATAAAGTGCAAACATTAAAAGTAACCGTGATGAATTATCAAACAACAGTAATATAGCATCATTCACACAGACAAAATAGGCGGATGGCAATCGTGATCAAAATACTGGGAATTTTTGCGCCTGTTAAGATGGACAGAAATATCCTGCTATTTGCTGATTGCAATAATTTGTTGACCAAAGTGTGCATGCCTGAAATCTACCGAAATGGTACCCTTGCCCATGTGTTCATATATGCTATTGCGATGTGTGTTTTGAATGATGGGATGAAAAAATCTTGAGATTATTCACTCCAGTGTTGACACACTTGCCACGTTGCAAAATCATCTCAATAATTCTGAAGTAATTGCAAGATTTCTTTGGATTTAGATTATGATGCCAATCACACTCTTTAAAAAGATGTCCATGCTGGCAAAAAATGTTTAGATACATTATGGTAGAGATGCAAATCTCAAGATATGAATCCTGCTTATACCGCTCAGTATGAATCCCACTTATTGTATATCTACTTATAATGTAAGCATGGAAAACAGGATATCATGCAACATCAACATATTGCATAAAAACGCTGTTTACTACCGTACCTCATTGATGGTGATCAACATGATGCAACTTCTCACTTCAGAACCATGTCGTACAGTTGTAGTTCAGGTTTTTAAAGCCAAAGTGTTTCACTGCAACTTTCAGTTTCACTTTGATAGCAATAGCACATGACCCAAATTTCAAACGCAATACGAGTACACAAGAGAGTGGTCTGATTGGTAGGCCAGTATACAAGTTAGTGCTGCTGTAGGTCATGTACAGTAAAAATCCCGACACTGTCGAAGGCTTGTCGAATGTGTACCATAGCAGTGGGGTTTACTCTAGTGATTCCTCGAGGGTTAATGAATACTTGGTACAGGCATTTATTATACAAACTTGTACTATGTACATGAGTAGATTTTATTGTAGGTTTGATCTGTCCAAGTGCAAGGTTGTACAGTTGTACATCGTATCACTTCTGCATTTCAGCTCCGGTGAGGACACGGGTTGAGGTAGATACCGGTGTTTCACACGCTTCAAGGATGCAGCATTCTCACACTTTTCCTTGGTCCTTGGCAACAGTCATGTTGCACCAGACTAGACTGACTTCCAGACTTTTGGTTTTCACACCTTACACGGCTCTGAAGTACCCTGTCCGAGTTGACACAAATATCAGCCTTAAAATGAGAATACTACAATGTACCTCCACCTCCCTGCTCCCATATACTAGAAGCATGTTAGCTCACTTTGCAGGTATGCTTTTGTTTCTGTGGCGGATGGATGAATAGCCTTATCTCAAGGCTGTAATAAGATGTTTTATACTCATAGGCATACTGATGAAGGAAGTCTGGAAGTCAAAGTGAACAAGGCAGAACTCACCCTCAGTCCTCTACAACATGAAGAATTCCCTCTCAAAGGCAGTACTCCCTTCCTCCTTCCCCCCCCCCCCCCCACCGATTATGTCACGTCTTATTGGCGACATGGGCATGTTGCGTTGTATGCAATTTTTCCAGGCCATAATCAATGGCTGAATCATTACCGTCAGGGATCGCTCTGCAATCCTGCCTCCTACGCCCCGCCGCATGTGCCGCCGTCTGCCACACGGCGCTTCATTAAAGTCGCTCCGTACATTGATGCATGTGTAGGGCCTGCTCCCTGACTCAGTACATGCATCACAGGGGGCTTGTAGCTGCCAATCTGTGGCAAGAGCGAGGAGGCATGCATACAGTCTGTAGATAGGCTGATGTACCATCTGGCACCCACTGATCGCAGACTTGCATCCCAGTGTTGCTATGATATTTAACTGTTCAAGTTCTTTTTTTAGCCGTAACTACATGTATGCAATTTTTTCGTAGAATTCTGTGTTGCTGTGTGTGCCAATGTGTGTTTGGCTGTGTCGGGGCTGGTTTTGATAAAGATGTACCAAAAAAAAAAAAAAAAAAAGAGAAGATAATAAAATGATTGCTCTAAAGGGTGTCAGAGGGATGTATTTTGGTTGTTTATCTGCCTGTCGGTACCATGATTTTAAAAAAACACAAAACAAAACATCTATTTGTGTACACACTATTAGGAGTATTGTGATGTGATGACACCTTGTCTCCAGTAATTGCTTTGGGAAATGTCGCAACCAGTATTACTCTACTGTGAAAAAAACAAACAAACAAAAAAGCATGGGAAGTTGAAAGTTATACAATAATTATGTTCTGTTTAATTTTTTGACAAAACTTCTACTGTCCTGTTGGTGTGTGTGTTAGTGTGTGGTTCTTTTTTGCAGTTGTTGTTAGAAGTCCATTTGAACATGGTTTATGGTTGCTCTTTACATGGATGAAGGATGGAGTGAAATGGTCAATAGGTTCTTATCTACATTGATTTCGTTTTGCATGGCACAGGTGTACGTGCCCATATCCATGAAGAGGCCGGAACTTTACAAAGAAAGAACAAATAGGGACAATTTTGCTGGCTGTATTGTTGTCATGGTGATGGAGGCAAATGGGGGTTTCTTAACTCAGTGGTCTGAGCAAGTATAATTGCATCCAGTATGCATGTACATGTATGTGTACGTGTATGCTGCTTAGGGGAGATTCTCAGATGGAATATCAGTGAGGGCATAAATTCAACCATTATGTGGTATGGTCTATTTTAAGCAACTCTGTAAGCGATAAACCTGAGCAGAATACTGAAGAAACCATATACTGGTTCGCGAGAGCTAAGATTCCCGAAATCAAAATGCGCACGAAGTCAAAATGCACACAAAAGTTGTTGCCTGCACTTTGCAGTATGAAGCTATGAATCTGAATTCTTGCGCCAGATTTCATGTAATGCTTATTAATGATTTTTCAGGATCTTGACAAGGCATGCAAAGTGGGTTACTACTACCGGTTGCACTATTGGAGATGATGATTCAGAATCAGAGTTTTCAATAGTCCATACTATACATTGTATTTGCAAGTCTGCATATATTCATGATTCTGAACAATATGATGTTAGTAATAGCAATATGATGATGTCGCTCATGTGGATATGGTTTCATTTTGAATACAATGTACAGTGTATCTTTAGATGGTGGCCATATCAGTATTTACCATTTCTCCTCTAGAGGGAGCCCTATGATTATTAACAATATTGACATGGCCAAAAGGAACAAGTGCTATGAATAAAACATGACATTCCTACAGTAGATGCATATATATATCGGACTGTAATTCTATTTGATTCTATCTAACCCACTGAGGACGGGCTGATTTTGCTACAACACACATTTCCCATAGACACTTGCCCAAGTATACTTGGGACTCGTCCTCAGCGGGTTAAGAGTCCAGAGCTGAATGTACTGTACTTCAGTGCTAATGATGAAGCGATGAAATGATGCAGTGTTTTGATTGACAGTCTAATCTTGTGTCTGTGTCTTCTTCCCTTCTTCCAGGAGAGAGCTGTCACGTCCACCCACTCCACCGGAGCTATAAGAGTAAGGTCCTCTCCCACTACCCTTCCAACGTCGAGTGGAACCCCTTCGACGCTGATGGCGTCAACATGGTATGTTACAGAACCCGTCATCCCTACTCATCCTCAGCAAAATTGGAAAGAGGAGCAGATTGATACAGATTGGCATATACTATCTATCAGGTCATATGCCTAGTTCTTTTTGAACTCTAAAAACTATTATCACTGAGAGGTTATTTCCTAAGAAAAGACCTAAGGGTGAGGGTAAGGGTAGGGTAATAAGGTAGTACAGGGATGTGGTGAATGACAAACAGTTGTACAGTCCGAGAAATTCCACCACTGCTTGATACTCGACGGATTTGGCTGAAATATTCGGTAACACTTTCTCAGACATCACTTATTCAAGTCCAAACACCTTCCCATATGAGGTGAAAATCCCTTTTAAATAGCCATGTCAAACAATCCATTTGCATGTGAATTACTGACAGCGAGTTTTCCTCTCTAACAGTAATGAAGCGAGTTTACATTATGTCCTTGAAAAAAAACTTATGAAAGATGTAATCATGGCAAAATGTCCCCGAGTGGAAGTGCTGCTGGTGCTGTGAGCATACAGTGTAGGCCAATATTTTGATAAGCAATACATCCAGCGCTGGCTGGGTAGCATGTTTAATGAGCCAGTGGTATGAGAGGATAGGACAAGATAGTGTATGCTGTGCGAAATGCAGGAAGAGGAATTCTAGCCACATCCTGGTGTTGAGATACAAGAACTTGGCAGCACCAATGGAGGTTTCAGACCATGACCAGAATTTGTTTTCTGTTATGTTGCAAAAGTACAGTGTAGTTGTTTTTTTAATAGATTATTACAGAGAGTTCAGATACTGAGATTAGTCGCCTCATGAACCACTACTTGCAAACTCCAATCCATACCACAGCTACCGAGGTATGCCACAAACTCCGTAGCTTGTTCATCAATCATGTCATACGTGATAAACTTTGCGTGAAAGAGTATGCACGCAGATGTATGCACAGCACCATGGTGGCAGAAATTACTCGGTCTGACATTTGAGCTAAGCTTTTTGAAGTCTGGCTTTTGAAGTTGTTCTATTAAAACCGAAAGCTGATGCTCAACAAAGCAAGTAAAACTTGGTTGCAAATTGCAAGTGGGCCAAGATGATTTCAGAAAAATGTTTGAGAGAAAGATGCTTTGAGCTACATGTAGATCTCAGATTCATTAAAGTAACTTGATTAGCTAGAAACACGTTTCAAATGAATACCTATCAAGTGTGAAATCCCTGGAAGTGTGTCTGAATATCCTGGCTCATGTTTTGACAGTTGAAAAACACAACGTCATGCCAATGGGAGGCATGAACAGGGCATGTTCTGCAGTGCATTATGTGGAACCAAAACATCAAACCCAGCAAACTTTCCTCTGACGTTCCCTGTGACATAGGACGGAGATACAATGTACAATCCCCATATGGTGGTACATGTAATTCTATCTGCCCATGGAATATCATATTGCCAACAAGGAAGAAAGGGAAAAATGTTGCTATTTCTCGTCTATGAGCAAATGTATATTTGTCATTTAATAACATCTGCAAAGTGTTACTCTGTCCCAACTTTATAGATATCTCTAAACAGAATGAGTATTTTTTGCTAGAATCTTGGCATCAAAGAAGCACATACAAATTCATTCTAAATATGTCAATAACTCAAAATGTGTACACTTTTCCACTTACCTCACATTGCATATAATGTAAGTAAGGCAAATTGATGTTTTGCCAGTATTAAATTTGGTTGATTGTGTTATAATTGTCCAATTTCTCAAACTTTACAGTCTATCGGCTTTTGTGCATACAAACATTACAGCTTATCCTTGAGGCCAATTTCTTGGTCAGAACATGGGAATAACAACAATACATGCTATCTTCTCATCAATATTCCTGTTTCCATGGAAACCAACCCTCCCTTTTTTATTATGACAAAGTTTAGGAATTGTACAGACCATTAAACTGAAAATAATCACATTGTCATCATTGTAGCGTGACAAACATGATTATACCAAATAATTGCAAAATATTTGTGTGTACATGTTATGGATGCATGTTTGTTTGTGTGGAAAGGAAGGCAAGGGGGGGGGGGGGGGGGGAGTAATATATTTTATTGAGTTCAGTAACCTCCAGTATACCATTGTAGTCTGTTCTACATAGACCCAAATTCGAGCACATCTATACTGTAAAAATGGCATATTATGATTGTGACTTCATAATTTTTTGTTTTTGTATTAATCATCATGTTCCGTGTTCTTTTTTCTGCGAAAATTTGAAACCCTTTACCTTTCCTGCTTACTGTCAAATGTGATGTTTGATAGGCCTATTTCTTTAATTTATTAAAATCAAATTGGACATGGAGTAAATTGTGCCTTAATATTGGACAGATATCTGGTTGAAATACTAACTGTTGAGTTTTTTTTTTCTTTTTTTAGTTGCCTCAGCTGATGACTACTGTGCATGTTTTATGACTGACTTCACCGGTTTTCTCTTGAACACTCACAATTAGCTTTTGCCTACATGGGACTACATACTAGGGTGTTCTACTTTTGGAAAGGGCATCTCGTTAATAATATTCTCCAAACCCTCTTCTTGTGTAGAGCAAGCCGCTTTGTGTTGTGGTGACCGAAAGTCAGGATGCTGAGAGAGGTGGAGTGACCACTCCTCATGACCTGATGACCAGGCATGGCTGGCCAGTGGTCAACATGTGTATTTATCCCAGTGGACAGATTAGAATAAAATATGGATGAGAATTGTATCAGGGAATTGTGTCACTTTCAAGTAGGTATTTTGAGGTGTGTGTTTGTGTGTTTTAATGGGAAAAAGAGCAGGGAACCCGAAGAAGTAAAACCAAAACAGCTGAGGAATGTCTAGCATTAAAAAAACATACAAAAATAAAGCAGTTTATGGGAAAATTGTAGTTGGTAACATGGAAAATAATAAATATGTGATCTGCTGTACATATATTAAAAAATGAAATAAGAAGAACACAGGGCCCCTAGGAAAAATAGTGTACAACCACTGATTGGGTTATCCTTTTGAAATAAGACAAATAGGTAAGGGAATTAAATGAATAAATAAAATGACAGAATTTTTCAGGAAGATAAACTGGCAAACCTTAAACAGAACACTGTAGGCCCTATTCAGTTGATATTCGGTTTGAATGTTTTGGCATCTATGAGAGTCTTGTCTTGAGAAGGCAAAGTCACTTTAAATGTCCTTTGTGTTATAACAGCATGACACAAGTCCGCTTGTTTTTAACCTCATTGACTCAAAATACTTAAATGACAGTGATGAAGAATTGATGATATCCTGCTGAAAATGTCATGGTAATATAATGTGTTTAGTCATTCTGATCTTTCTTATAAACAACAGAGGTAGTAAAGGGTCTTCTGTATTCAGATCATGCATTCTACAGAAATTTCAGAGACATGTGATATCACAGACTAACTGGCACCATTTTTGTTGTTGCACTTTTTTAAAGACCAAACTGGCCGTTGGTATGGCGAGGGAAGATTGAAACATTTAATGAAGTTGAAGGATCTTTTTATGGAATACTTTTATAACTGTTGTATAGTCATTGTAACAATGTTTTGTAAAATGGATTTCTTGTGAAGTAAAATTAGAGCCATAACATGAACAAAGGTGGAAATTTTTTTCTGGATGAGTAATGAATTCAGCGTTCATACAATGGCTGCCTTTGTTTGTCTGCGAGTTTTTCTACTTCAAAAAGCTGGTAGACCCTGCCATCTTCAGCTCCCAATCTGGTCTTGTTTTTCTCCCTTTTATAGCTGGATTGGATCCCTCGACAGCAATATCACGCTCCTTTTCCAACAAAACAACTCTTGTTCTCTTCTCTCACGAGGAATAACAGACATACTGTAACGCACACACACACACACACACACATATGTAATGATAACAACAACAACAGAAAAACCTGGGAAACAGGTCCTTTTGAGAAATCATGGACTTCGTCAATCTGGATAGATAGGTGCACAGATTGATGAAATTTCCGCATTGTAAGAAAACTCAAAGTCGTGTGTTCCTTGCATTCAGTCAACATGTTAGGAAGTGGGCGAGGTGAGCCTCGTTGTCAAAGTTCTTGTGTGGTTTGATCTGAAATGCATCACTGTAATTTTGTTTTCAACTGGCCATGTTCAGCCGGAGGAGATGCGGTAAAGGCCTATGTATACCTTGATTTTCCCTCGTATATTGTACGTTTTCCTCTCCGCGTTTGTGATGAAGAGGTGCATCCACTATCTCCTTATTTTCATTTCTTTCCTTATTTAGAAAGCTTTTTAAATCATAAACTCTAGGAATGACTCCTGTAAAATCAGCCTTTTTTTATTTTGATCATAAAACATGTAAAAAAAAATAAGATGTCAACAAAAGCATTATTGCTCTAGGAAGGATGAGGCATGTTAAAACTCCAGACATATATTTTCATTCTCTCTCGTGTACATGTTATGATCCCAGGTGGTCATGATGGATACTTACTCAAGAGCTGTTTTTTTTTTTTTTTTCTTGAACGTACATGTACACCAAGTAATCTGCATGGTTGTTTGGTAAAAGGTGTACCGGTAATTTAGCTATTTTGCCATCATTATAACTGCGATTCTGTTGTTTGTTTCTTTTGAATAGGCCAACACATTTCATGTCCATGTGTGGTATTTACATGCAATCTTGAAAAGAAAGTGAGGTCTGTCTTTGATATACATGCATAAAGAGCACTTTAAGGTTTCGAAATCTTCTGTGGACTCTGTAAAGGGGGCTTTCATTCCCCAAGGCCTTGTGGGTGCAGCAAGGATATGGTAAGACTGACTATTTCCTGTGCTGGTGTAGTTGTGGTGTTGCACATGTCGGGCTTCCTGAGATATGCCAGGAATTGCGATTAGCCCAGTGGACGTCAAACTGCCCCGCGATTGTTCCATCGCCAGCGACCCTCTCCCAGCACCCCCAAAATAAACAGGCCGGAGTGAGCGCTGAGCCGTAGATGGGAAGCGCAAATCCGCACAGCCCCGATTCATTCATCAAGAGTGTCAAATATCAAAACAGAGGCAGTGTTCCTTCCCCCGATGCCCCGTACTACCTACAGTACCATCCATTCACATTTGTAGAGTGTATCGTCACGGTAACAAACATGGGGCGGGGAGGGGGGTTCTTGTTGCTGGCACGGCTGTCATTATCAGCAGTAGTGCCTAAATCAGGTTAAACCAAGGAAAAGCATGTTTTTGTTAACTTTCTATTTCTTTCCTGGAGGTTTTCTCTAATGAACTCATGTAGGCCTAATATCTGGCATTAAGTAGAAGTGTGAATGTAGTAGCATTAAATACTTTTAGCTCTGTTGCCCAAACTTGTATTGCAATACAAAATATAAAAACAAAAAGACCAGAAGAATAAGGTCAAGACCTTCCAGGTTAGATAATAATAATAATGATAATAATAATAATGATAATAATAATAATGATAATAATAATAATGGTAATAATAATAATAATAATAATAATGATAATAATAATAATAATGATAATAATAATAATAATAATGATAATAATAATAATAATAATAATAATAATAATAATAATAATAATGATAATAATAATAATAATAATAATAATGATAATAATAATAATAATAATAATAACAATAATCATCATCATCATCATCAGATTATTAATAATAATATCAATAATAACAGTAATGATAATCATAAAAAATGATAATGATGATGATTATTGTTATTATCATTGTCATCATCATCATCATCATCATTATTATCAGTACTTAATTTCATGGTTATTATTATGCCATCTGTGTTTGTAATCATCCTCATTAATTTGCACTTTTGTCATCAACCTACAGTACAGGAATGTCATTCATGTTATGTAATTAATCTACCCTCTTTTCCATGTTCTTGGGAATGAGCTTCACAAATTTTGTAACCACATCTTATAACCAACAGTGTCCTGGCAAAAAGTGTCTCATTGCAAATTTTTAAAACCCGGTGAGATCATTTCAGGATCCAAATGATGCTACGCAGGATAAGGCATTTGGTGATCTTATTCATTGTGGAATAGCCACAAATTAATTGATTTTGTTGTCTATAAGAAATATCAGGCAAACACTGTAAAAAAAAAAAAAAACTGAAAATGATTTGTGAGATTGAAATATTGCACAAGAGCGAGCTACAATCCTTTGTTTTTTATTGGATGGAAATGCCATGTGTTATAGGAACGCTATATTTGATGTGTGCACCAATGCGCTGAAGCAGCAGTATTGATTAGGATTGTTTTCAGCTCCTAAAAAGCTGACAGTGATGCATCAAGCACCATCCACCAAGTGGGAGTCGATTGATTTGGTGCTCAATCAGGAGAAACCCAGATATTTCACAGCGGTTTGGTCATCAGAAGGCACGGGCCCATCAATCATGCCAACGTTAGAAGATTGCCGTCAGCATTGGGAGAGGCGGTGTGTACAAGTCCTACCCGAGGGGCTCTCTCTTGGCAACTCTAGATTATTGCCTACACCTGTGATGGAAACCTTTCATAAAGCTGAGATGCCCCCCCCCCCACCCCCACCCCCTACCATGCAGTTTCCAGTTGTGCACAGGTAGCTCCGAGCTGATTAGAAAAAAAAAAAATAAACAAAATCATGAATATGTTGCCAGGAGTGTTGTTTTGACATGGCAACATCATGGGGCAGTGCAGCATTCCTTATACACTTGTACTTCCTCGCCCCTTTGTGTCGATATCTCCCCCCCCCCCCCACCCATTGCAGCTTCGTTCAGTGGAATATGAAACATTGACGAGGCCATAGTGAGCCTCATTATGGCAACTTCCGCACCTGTCCGCAGCGCACCTTGCATTCACGTTGGCCAAAGAGGAATGGGCAAATACTCTTCCGCTTGAGGGTTATTGACACGGCGCTGAAGGTCACGGCAGGGAATGCACAAAGCCTCTATGATATGCAATTTTCTGGCCTAATGATCATTGAAAAAAGAAAAGACCAAGACTGCTCATTTCAATTTGCTTGTTAATGAGATGCCAGTGAGATTCATAATTAGATGCCTTCCCCTCCCACCTTTTACTGTAGCACAGGGAACTTGAATATTTCTCAAAAGTTAAAAGCTGCGTATTGAAGACTGTACACTGTAGACTGTTCACACTGTATGTTTAATAGGCACAGTGTAGACTCATGTGCAACCAAACACATTTAGTGTGACATTGACAGGCCAATTTTCAGTGATACCAGGGAGGTGGGAAACCCTGGTGATACAACATACCAACCTGTATAATAATTGTGACATTTACCACTGCTCTAGCTTATATTACTGTCCTTATATCATTCCAACATGAAATTTAGCTCTCTATTCTTTCCCCTGTACATTAGTTCTTAAAAAACTGTAGCTTAAAGGGACTGTACAGTACTGGTTGAGGTGGGGATTCATGTTTTGAACATTCCTAAGTGAGATACTGAGAAACCTCTTATGAAATGTGAAAAAGCATGTAATTTTAAGAAGGATTCAATGTTTATTTGATGAAAATTGGTTTTCAAATAGCTGAGATATCGAAAAAAAAAAGTGATAATGATAAAAGACGACAGGCCACGCCTTTTACTAGGATCTCTGTTTTCTCCTTGTTTTTGGATATCTCAGCCATTTCAAAACCAAATTTCATCAAATAAACTTTTGATACCCCTTAGAATTGCATGCTCTTTGACATCTCATAGAGTGGTTTCTGAATATCTCGCAAAATGTTAAAAGCTAAATCCTTACCTCAACCAGAACTGCACACACCCTTTAAACACACTGAAGGCATTTTCAATTGTTTTGAAATATTTAACACTTGCATGCATCTTTCCAAAGTTTTCCTAGTTGTTGACTCTTCATATGATTTTCAAGTTGTTTACCTCACATTATAAAAACATAAATAGTAGATTACATGGCGAGTGTACATGCACTTGCAATGTATGTATTTCTGTTACTATTTTTATCCACAGAATTTGCAGAGTGTGCTTTTGTAAGTAATTTTAGAATACAGTCATCTTGGAAATAGATGTAAAAGGGTTAACAGCATTTGTGTTGCTACATTGTAAACACAAATAAACCTGAATTGAATGTTTGTGACTGTTTGAATTCAGGCATAGAAAGTTTTTCTACCTGTCATGTAAAGTGAGGGTAGGTACATTGTAAAAGCCATTCGCCATCCGGCACATCCCAGTTTAAGTTTTAGTAAATTTATTCATTTCAGTCATGACAATAGAATGTAAGAAACATGAAAAGAGAATCAATATATTTCTGTAATTCTTTTTTGTAAACACATTATACATTTTCCCATCAACAATTTTCTGGGCACCTTATGAAACCTAATATTCTATATTTCTTTCTTCCCCAACAGCTATGTATGCCCAAGGGTCTTACCTTCAGGACCCAGAAGGGCAACCGACAAGCAAGGTTCCACTCCTTCGTCATGACGCGGGAAGACGGCTCTCGCACATACGGCGCCGCGCTGATGTTCTTTGAGCAGGTGACCAGCCAGCACATCTGCGCCGAGCTGCAGACGCTGCAGCACAAGTACGGAGAGGACAGGCGGCTGCGCAAGGCCAGCGCCGTGGAGGGCAGCACTGGCAGCATCTACGACGAGATGCACCCGAGCAACAGCGGGTACAGGACTATTGGGTCTCCGCGCTTCCAGCGCAGGCAGTCGAGCCCGGCGATACAGGGGCTGGCGTCCCCACGCACCAGAAGGAGGAGTCCGGTGCACCAGGCGTGCCACCAAACAAAGGCCTACACCCTCCCGAGGACTCACACAGACTCCAAAGCCCCCCATTTTGACATGTTGAAGGACACCCTCTATGTCTCTAAGTGCATATGCCTCATCATGCAGGTGCCCTTTGTGAGGGCCACCCAGAAGTTCCTGGAGCAGATCTACGAGGTGGTGCGCTCCTCGAACTCCCCCTCTCTCCCCATGGAGAGCTTCATCTTCAATATCCTCTACGAAGTGCCGCTGCCCCCGATGGGCAGGAGTATGGTTTTTACGGGTGTGTCGCGCAATATCGCTTGCCAGAGGCCATCGCGGACGGAGCTGCCACTCTGTGAGTACCCGCTGCGCGAGGTGTTCACCCTGCTTGGAACGGAGAACGTGGTGGACCTCCTGACCTGTGTCCTTCTGGAGAAGCAAGTCATCCTTGTCTCCAAAGGTGGGCGCCATCAGGGCAAAGAGCCAGGGCAGTTTTTTGCTTCTTATCAGTCGTGGATTTGTCAAAGAATACAAAGATTGCCCCGGAAGTTATGAGAAACTGGACAAGACAGATGCACTTGTAGTATACTCAAATCTGTACACAATCAATCAAGCAATTTTTACAAATAATAGTTATATATGATTTGATGACATCATAAAGGATGCAACTTAATGACACTCTCAGAGTGCGATATCTACCATAAATCAAGATGAGTTTGAGTGGCCAGTTTGTTCAGGGAGTCACTGGAAATGTAGTAGTCTTCCAGAAAAGTTAATTTTCTCTTGCACCTTTGCACAATTGCATTAAATCCTATCCCCTTCCCTCAGCAATAGCAACAACAACAGCAGCAGCATCAGCAACACCAATACCAACACCAACACCAACACCAACACCAACACCAACACCAACACCAACACCAACACCAACACCACCACCACCACTACCACTACCACCACCACCAACAACAACAACAACAACAAGTTTTCTTCTTTGTTCTTTCAACAGATTACCAGCGCCTGATGCTTGTGGCTGAGAGCATGTCTACCCTTATCTTCCCCTTCACATGGCCTTATACGTATGCCCCAATCCTTCCTGCCTCCATGCTCTACTTTCTCGACGCACCTCTGCCGTTCATCATGGGGCTCCATCTCAGCGAGGCCAATCTCTACCCCGAGTCAGAAATGGAACTGCCCACACAGGTGCGTTATCTCTCAGTTGGGGATATTAGATTAAAGACATGACAATGCTTATCTCCAATCATGCCAGACATCACATCCTAGATACTAGTGTTATTGGGCAAATGTTGAAGGCGTCATTGATGTTCTAGGCCGCTTCTGATAGAAGGCTCAGACAACACTCGGAAGGACACCTGTTTTGAAAGTGTAATGCTATCAGAGATCAAAGAGATTGTCACTTTTGATAGATGATTCTATTTTGCAGAAACTACAACTTGTCGTATTTGGCCTGGATGACCCTGTGCATTGGTACACCTTACTTCTTCTGTATGCAGTACATTTTTGAGTCTGACCTAGCAAAAGTGAAGTATTTGATTCTTCTTTTATTGGGGGTGGGGCATCCTTGATTTTCTCAAAACTTCCCTAGTGGTGCATACATCATGCAGAGTGGAGACACTAAAAGCTTCTCGTCAGGAAGATCCATTAGTTTGGATGACATACTCCAACAGAGATGGTACAGTTTTTCATACAGAAGACCAGTATATAGGATGGTACGATGGTTTATCTGATTGGTTTCTCCTTGAGATAGAGGAGAATGTAATCATACAGTAGCATTTCAAAAAAATGATGATTCCCCCGCACCTCTTTTCGTTTCTTGCAAAGAGCTGCAAATATCTGAAGAAACTGATTTAGATTGAAGCTTATGCGTTCAAAGTATAGTTGGAGATAGAAATAGAAAATCAAAAAGGAATTGCTTCGCCTGATATTTGGTTGATGCTCATGTAATACATTGGATACATTGTTGGCATTACACAAAAGAGAAAAAAAAACCTTTTTCCCTTGGAATATTCATGAGTCACTTAGTTTATGATTATTTTTGAAGCTTATATGACTTGTGATAAGAAATCAAAACATTGCGAAGGTCCCACTTATGACAGCCGATACATTAGTAACCCAGCTACAATCATGGATAGTGGACTTTAATCTCGATTTTATCAATGATAAAGAACAAACAAATGCTTTGTATTGACATTTTGAGTATTCTCTGCAAGAGTGGGTCAAGAAGGGTACCCATTCAATTGATGGAAGTTACCCTTTGAATGATTTCCAAGTGAAAAATGGAAGATTTATACTTGATAATTAATGTTGTGCCAAGATAGTAAATACTGTGTAGTCTCAGTTAATGGGGAGCAAAGAAATAGATGCTTGTGAGATTTCTTCAAAATGCT
This sequence comes from Diadema setosum, assembly GCA_033980235.1. Classification (NCBI taxonomy): domain Eukaryota; kingdom Metazoa; phylum Echinodermata; class Echinoidea; order Diadematoida; family Diadematidae; genus Diadema; species Diadema setosum. The sequence continues at coordinate 39,041,043 of CM067061.1, forward strand.
CAAGATATGGTCCATTTTACCTGAATGAGGCCAGTTCTTGTTGAGAGTAATTCTGACCGTCAAAATTTCCTTTTCTGTTTGCAAGCAGCTAGAAATGAAAATGAAGTACGTGTTATCCTTATCAAATTCCCTATTACTAATATAATCTGTACAGGCAAGGTACAGAATGACTAAATGCTCTGATGAAACAGAAACACTAAAGTTTGCCAAGATATTTCAGAAGTGGCAGGACACACATTTCAGAAATTTTCTAAACATTACCGGGTATGAGCATGAAATTTAGCAGTGGATATTATTTGAAAGTTCTACTTGTAAAATTTGCCATCCACAGCAAGACATGTTCCACACTAAACTCTTCTAACAATGCATTTGTGAAAGTTTTGATGTGATGGACCCCACACTTTAGATTGATATTCAATCTTTTAACCTGTTGAGGATGGTTTTATTTTGTACAACACGCGTTTCCCTTAAACACGTGTATACTCGGGACTTATCCTCAACAGGTTAACATGTGACAAGAACTGGAGATTCCGCATAGAACGTGATTAACTTCCATAAAAGGAGTTTCCTCTTTCACACTCCCATTGCATGTGGTTTGAATATTTTGGCAATACTTTTGTTAAAAGGCATACCTCAACTGCTTTGTGATAAATTTTGGATTTTGTGGACCATCAAAGTTCTGTTTGTGTCTTAAAAAGTGGCAGTCTTAGACTGTTTAGGATATTAAGACAATGTGTGAAGTACCCCTTGCGTGAAGACATACAACAACTGCTCTGTGATGAATTTTGGATATTATCGAGTCCCAGAGCTCCATTGGCACCATAAAAAGTTGCAAACCTAGACCCTCTCTAAGAAGTATTGCCTACAATCACGTCGATATGACGGGGCAACGTGCAACGCCACTCTGGGGCGCGTTGCCATGGTGACCGTGATTCAGATGCCTTCCGTCTGTTCCCAAAGAAAAGTGGAATAGAAGGTGATAGCGTTCATCAACCCTGAGGCAGCCATTGTTCTATCGTTGGGGCAGGAAAGTCAGTGTAGGGAGTCTGAAAGGTTAGGAGGATAGAGTTGTGTAGTTGCCTCGTGATAGTGGTACCTGGATCTTTGCTACACTGTGGCTACTTGCCAGGGCAGGGCGAAGTCGGAGGCCATTACAGAAATGTCAGTGGCATGGATAAGAAATTAAACCTTGCATCAATGTCACAGCTACTATCAATGCAAATGTGTTGTAATGTAGGCATGAGGATTATTCAGCAATCTTGCCAGTAATCAAGGTTGCCATAGCCCACACATCGGATAACACTCATCTTAAGCAACTACGTCGGCTATTATCCTTTTTTTGGGGGGAGGGGGGTGGTTAGGGTGAGGGTGGGGGTTGATGGGGTAGGAGAGGGAAAGGGGAGAGAGGTCTACTATGTCAGAGATTTAGTCATAGGAATAAATATAGTTTTGAAAGAAATCAGTAAGATGAAATTAGCCATTCATTAAATTACTCCTTAACACTTTTTTATGCCTCCGCCACGAAGTGTCACCGGAGGCATTATGTTTTCGGGTTGTCTGTCCTTCCATCCTTCCGTCTGTCCTTCCATCTGTCCTTTCGTCCATCCTTCCGTCCGTCCGTAATCGTTTTTGTGGACAGTGTAACTGAAAAACCGTTTGAGGTATCCTAATGAAACTTGGCATGTGTATGTATGAGTGGGCGAAGAGCATTTCCCCCATATCTATGCAATACCTGAATATATTTTCTTGAAACTTAGTGTATGCATGTACTACCAAATGAAGATTCTCTAGACAGAGTTTTGGGTCATAAAGTCAAAGTTCAAAGGTCAAAGGTTAAGTGAAAATGTTAAAATTTCATTTTTTCTCCATATCTTGAAAGTGGTTCAAGGTATCTTCATGGAACTTACATGTAGTACATATGCATGTACTGACTGGGTGTAATTTTCTCGGGGAATTTGGGGGTCATGGGTCAAAAGTCGGGGGTCAAAGGTCAAGATTAACTCCTCAAAATTTCATTTCCCCTCATATTTCTGCTATGCCTACAGGATTTTTCTTGAAACTTAGTGTATACATGTATTACACAATAGAGGTTCTCTGGGAAGTCTTTTGCCAAAAAAGTCAGAGGTCAAAATGTCAAAGGTCATGTGAAAGTGGTAAATTTCATTTCTTCTATATCTAGATAGTGGCTTCAAGGTATCATCATGAAACTTAGTACATGTTAATGCATGTTCTGCCTGACAGTGATTCTCTTGGAAATATTAGGGTCATAGGGTCAAAGGCCAGGTTAAAATGCTAACAATTTACTATTTAATACTGAAATTATACTTTTTCTCCATCTCTTGAAAATTACTCAATGCATATAAAACTTATAAAGAGTCAAAGGTCAAGTAAAAATCCTCAAATCCTCAAATACATGCTCTCTTTGAAAATATAGCCATTCATCCATTAAACTTAGTTCAAGGAAAGTGAACATTTAACACATTTGTTATAATCATGTCATTTTAATATGTTGCTAATTATGTTAAACTGTCATCACACATTGTCAAGACGTACTGTAGACCTCTTAGGAGAATCATGCATTATGGCGGAGGCATACCAGTCGCCATAGCGACATTTCTAGTTTTTTTGTTTTTGTTTTTGTTTTTTTAGGGAGGGGAATATGGAGAGGGAAGAAACGTACAATATACATATCCAAGAACTATGTACATGTATTACGTAAATAACTTTGAATTGACGCCTTGGCCTCATTAGTCTAATGCCGTTTGAATTAATCAGATTCCTCATTCATTTTGTGGATCTGAAAATCTTTATGTTATTTATTATGTTTGTATTTACAGTAGATATTAGCTTACTTTTCATCTTGAAATATGCACCGTCACATGCCCATCTTAAATGTTGGGGGGGGGGGCATGGGGGAGTTTATGAAGAAGATTGTTATTTTTTGCAAAAAAAAAAAAAACCAAAACAACTGAAATTGACATTTTGTTTACATGAACAATGTAGGAACAGCATTAAATGCTAGCATGTAAATGGTCAAAACTTTTATTGAATGTACTTGATTTCACTCAGATGTTTAGAACCCTTATGTATCAGGTTCCTCTTCAGTGTAACTCTTCTTTATTTGACATAGAGGTTTTTATAGGGGAGATAATTAATGAATCTAAATGTTAGTTTATTGCAGTGGTAGTATAGTATCACTGCTTAAACTCATCAGCCAATGCAAAGTCCTTTTTGAGGTAGGTATGTTATATGTAGATCAAGTCCAAAGTGATCATTTATTCCTGTCTCTCAGCACTTTCTGGGCCTTAAACATGAAGACCCAGAAATGGTGCAGGTCCACTTTCAAGACAGTGGTTATTTCACTCACGTGGGTAGAGTCTATGAGACATTTGTATATTGGGGTTCCAGTGCAACAGAAATTTGCTTGGGGACTGTCAAAATGTTTGCTTTTGTAAAATTTGTCTGTCAAAAAGTGCACCGGAAGAGGTCCTTACCTGGTTTTCTTATCCAAGGTCTTGGCCATGGATGCACTGTCTACCACCAATGACACGATGTGATTATCTTGTTTCTTTTTTTTTCTTGCATTTGTTTTGAAAGCTTGTCTTTGACCTACTTTGATATTTATTTGTCTGGATTACTCACACCATCAATAACCCTTGATCGGGGCCACATGAAAGGTGCAAACTGACTTTGAAATGATATCCGGCACAGATGCCTCGATTTGACTTCAAAATCTGCCCTAATTTTATAGTCAGTAGTCACTGGCAGACATGAGGGTGCATTTCATATCTATATTTGAAGTGACTTTCCTTTCACATTTGCTTTATTAATGCACCAAAAAAGACCTATCAGAAATAGGGCAAAATTGCAGATTTTTTAACAGTGGGCCTCGTGGTCCAAAGAGCAAAGATGTGGCATCATTGTTGTCATGGCAACCACTGTCTCCATGACAACGGTGACCACCAGCATCATATCCCTGTCCATCTGCCATTTCTTGGCAGCAAGCCACTTTTGATTAGGTGTCTCTCCCTCACCCTCCATCTCTCTCTCCGTGAGGTCTTCACTCGCTCCTCTCTCCTCTCCATGGTGATGATGACAATGATGAGGGTGGCATCCTCCGCGATGAATGACAATATTTCGAACTTCCAGTTCACATGGATGTCGGATTCCGTGCGCAATATTAGTACCTAACTACCCACCACATCACGGTCCTATCAGTCATGATCGAGGTCTATGTTATGGATCCCATCTGATTTATCCCTATTTGTAATATCTCTTTTTACTGAAACAGATTTCATGTGCATTATTAAATTTTGATTCAGATTTGATTTTCCATTCATTGTTATATCTTTTTGATGGTCATAAACCCACCATTGCTGATGACTGGTTCAAGGGGATGACATGAAATTGCAACAAATTCTTGTATACGTAGTCTCTTGATAGTATTGTGCCAAGAATTGTATTGTTTGTGTGTTACAAAGCATGTGACTTTTGGTCATCTGTGTGATATGAATCCATTTCAAATTTGTTTCAAATTCTTTAACTGCATGTACTACACAACTGTAGGTAGTGATTGCTGACATTGTCCAACAACAAAAGAAGGTATGGTACATTCCCTTTTATCTGTTATATGCTTGGGTGTAAGTGGGATGAAATGGGATGAAATGGGATTAGTAGCATTATCATTTTTTTTTCCATTTGTTTACTTTTGCATGCATCGGCAAACTTAGAATGACTTTCTGTATTTTGCCAGAAATAACAACAAATCATTTTTAACAATGTCATGGTTTTCATATTCTGCACACATGATACATGTAGACTGAGTTATGAGTTTTAAAGGCAAACCTGCAAGGAGAAGGAAAATGCACCAGAGGATGAATCATGACATCTTTTATTTTGCAATATGCTCAGCATTTCTAACAAGAAGTGAAGAAGAACAATGATCCAGCCACCACGCTCATGGCTCTGCATCGCTGATAAAATTATATCATATATGAATTTGTTTCCAAAAGCTAGTCACTTTACAGGCTTTTTTTTTCAGTGAGAGTATTAAGAGATACCGTCAACTGTACACTTTATACGTACATGGAGATACACACAGATCCATCGAAATAGTCAATCTAAATGTGCATTGCTTTTGACAAGAAATGCCAATGTGAGACATTTTTCCTTCATTCTGAGTCACATTTTCCTGGATGGCCTACTTTTTGAGGTCAGACACTCATACCATCATCAACCGTCTTGTATTTCTTTTGTTTTTATTGCTGGAAAAGACAATGTATATCTGATACATTTATATGACAATTTGCCTTGGTACTAGTTTACAATGTGGAGGTACACTGTAATTCGCATGTATTACTTCTGAAGGGCATTCCAACGTAGAATAGCATGATAAAATGTTAAACAAAGAGGCCTAATTTTTCTTTATTTCCATAGGACATTCATGCTATTTTTGGCTCAATCAGTCAAAAAGGTTGACAGTTGGTGCAGGATTCTCCTGGACTAAACATCAATGCATGTGTACCACTCTGTTAATCCATGAAGTCAGAGATACATGATACTAACAAAGCATACCATGGAATTATTCGTTTTTATTTTCAATGTTTTATATTTTTGCCTTTAAAGGATACAAGATATATATGTATGCCAGCTGGATAATATCATGCAACACGCTTTTTTTGTCATGGCAATAATAGACATTGAACTGTATATGCCAGAAGAACAGCTATGGGTGAGCAGTAACTCCATACTGAGTTTATTTTGCAAATACATGTAAATATTCAAGGAAGATTCTATTAACTTTCCTTTATGTTTTTATATCATTTGGCTGAACGAGTAATGAGCAAACAACAGTGATGTACACAAAAGCAAGGAAGTCGGTTTCATTGCCACTAACCGATTTTAGTTAATTTGCTGTCAGCTAAAGGATCTGACATATGTTTCTCTTTTTCTTTTCTTTTCTTTTCTTTTTTGCCCCGTTCCACATTAATTGCCTCAATCCGTGTTAAACCAGCATTTTAATATTGTTCCATTCTTCACACACTGTATTTGTGCGTTTCATCATAGCAGCATAAAGAGAATAATGTTGATATTACAGTTTTATGATTTCTGTCCATCATATATAAATGGTAAATAAAGAAGTGCACGACTACATCTTGATCATATACATTGTATTGTACACTGTGAGCTGACATTGAAAAAAAGAAATTAGATGTACCCTGGTGGATTTCTGCTTTATTTTCAGTTATTATCACCAGGTACATAGATTATTTTGTCTTTGTATAGGCTCCCTCAAGTCTGCATTCATACATATTCATGATTGTTTGTTTCCAAAAGAGGTCTAAAGAGAGGTACTGTATAGGTTACAGGTTGTATCTTAGTCATGTACTATACTAAACCAAGAAAAATAAAACTTAATTCTGTTTATCTGACTTTATCAGTATACAAATTGAGACTGTTAGGTTTGCTGCTGAATGTGATATGCCTTTCATCCTTGATAATGATAATTGAATTGTTAAATGAGCACATTCAAAGGACTCATACATGGCATTGACTATAAAACATTTTACATATACTGTACATTCATGTACCAGGTATTAAAGGGAAGGTAAACCCAATGAGCAATGTGGATTGAGTGAAAGCAGCAACAGTAGTAGAACACATCAGTGAAAGTTTGAGGAAAATCGGACAATCGATGCAAAAGTTATGAATTTTTAAAGTTTTGGTGTTGGAACCGCTGGATGAGGAGACTACTACAGGATATGACGTATTAGTGGACAACAATACAAAGAAAATATAAAGGAAATTCAACAAAAATTCACTTTTCTAGAATTATGAAAGAGCAATGGACCAACCTCTTTCAGAAAGCAGGGGGAATAATTGCTACCCTTAACATATGTCAATATCAAGTTGATGGAATTTGTAATTTTTATGAAAAATGGATTTTTGTAGAATTTTCTTTATGTTTTCTTGGTATTGTTGTCCACTCATGTACGTCATAACCTCTAGTAGTCTCTTCATCCAGCGGTTCCACAACCAAAACTTTAAAAATTCATAACTTTTGCATCGATTGTCCGATTTTCCTCAATCTTTCACTGATGTGTTCTACTAATGTTGCTGCTTTCACTCAATCCACATTGCTCTTGGGGTTTATCTTCCCTTTAAGTATGAGGTACAAATTAGTAGATGTAAAAATACATTCAAGGGCACAGTTGTCATTATGCCAATGTTATATTTATCATTGTATTTCTACATGTAATTTGGGGAGTGTCACATGATATTGTATGATACTAAGTGGATATACAATATGTATTCATGATCTTTCTTCCTTTTATCCGGGCTATCCTGATCAAATTATCTGATGTGTCCCTTTAAAGGGGATGTATTTCATATCTCCTGTCCATCCACGTGCAAAACGTGACATTTCTGGGTTCATCATATTTGAAAATCAATAAACTCTGAAATATCTGCGGTTACATGCCTGTCATGATAATGGGGTGATTTTGCAATTATGAATCCACCCCCCCCCCCCCCCTTTGAATTCATTGGTCATTTCAGAACATGTCTGTCATGCGTACCTCCGCTGAATTACCTTTGGGCGAAATTAAGTATGCTGGCAGTCAATAACTGGGTTTTGTGCAATCAGCAAGATCACATCAGTGCGCATACTGTACTGGAGTGATGTACTTCAGTGCTGCGGCTCATTGGCTGTGTACACAAGCCAGAGTGTTTTATTTGTATTTCATAGATGTGCCATTTTGAATTCTGCGATGAAATTATTAAACCCAGCAAAGTGCATCTACGGAAGATATAGCCATTATGAATCGGTCCTAATGTTCATTATTGATATTGGATTGGGGCTTGCATGAGTGAGATGTTCAAAGCAAATGAGAGCATATGCCATCATAAGCCATGTCAATATGAAAAAAACAAAAATAAAAGAAAAATAAGACTGCGCCATCTGTTGCTACTGTGTATTTGCACACGTAGGCCTTCTTGTTCAAGAGCCATTAAATTGACAGTTTTATGCCCAAGCTATCTCAGTGTGACGTCCATTTTATAATGGAGACTATACCAAAAATAAGTGAATGAGTATGTGCAGTTGTGCTGTATTTTCATGTGAGAATCTTACTAGGGTATGCATGAATGTTATCTACTTCTTGTGCCACAGCAATGTGCTCACATACATGTAGGTAGTTACCAGAAGAGAATAATACTATTGTCATCAATGAAGTCTAAACAATGACAGTGTCTGTTATTGGCCTGGAGGTTGGTTCCCTCTCCCCCCCCCCCCCCCAATTCAGTACCGATTATCGTGACTCTGAGGGACACCCTCCGTGCCCTCGACAGTCGTGCTAATTACAGCGACTGACTAATATGTCCTATGCTTCCTGCATTACCTGGACCCCCCGCTCAATAGACAGCAAGAGAAAAATGCACATGATGTACAAGTGTATCCGTATGTCCTGTAGAGGAACACATCCGTGATGCACAAATATTCCCTTACAGCTCTTGACATGGTGTGATTTTAAATAGTGTACAAGAACTTTTAACCTTCCCCTCGTCGAGTAGGGGAAATGTATACGGTATCTGTCACTCCGATCCTAGATGCGTACAATGTACTTCCTAGTAGTGACTACCAAGCGGGTTGCTGTGCACAGTAAAAGGACATGACCTGAAAACTCTACTCAAGGGTCAGAGAGGGTGTAATAACAAAATGCAATACAATTCAATTCAATTCAATTCAATATTCCCAATCAATAAAATGTAACATCATGCTTATGTAAATGATAATTGAGCAACATAGCAAAGTACATTCACATTGTGCATATGTTGTATACCTGTACTATGGTCTATTATGTTCAGTGATTTTATCACAGTAGGTATGCTCAGTACCAATAACAAGACTGATTTAGATTATATGATATTTGTCAACTGTTTGCTGCAAATATCGTAAAGATGGTCGTAGATGTGGAATTCCTCTCTCTTTCATTCATAAACAGACAATACACACTGTTTGCGATATATGAATTGGGCCTTTGATATTTCAATCTGTTGTTTGCAATACAAGGGTTGCTCTGTAGCTCTGATGTGAGTTGCAGCATGATATTTTTTTTTCCAGCCTTAACCGATTCTTTATATTGCTTTACAATCATTGTACCACACAGAGCCAATGAGGCATAGTGTTTTACATATTAATTGGTATACTGCTTACGTACAGTGCTGGGAATGAAAAGATGGAGTAATAACCTTTTGTTTCTCCAGAACAGTTCAGCCATGATACTGGCAATGTCCAAGTAGTTTCAGTTTCAATCCCTTTAATACTTTTGAAACATTTTCATGCCAAGTAGGTGGTGTATGCTACAAGAAGGCTGCTATCTTGAACGGTGTATGTTTTTACCAATTATAGTATGTTTCTTTCTTCATTAAAAAAAAAAAAAAAAAAGTTTTTGAAATTTAAAAAAAATGTGATTATCCAACAGTTGGAATCAACATGCTTAGAATGCATGTATATTACATGTAGGTACCATACTCTCTTTTTGAATCACAAGTAAAATATGTTTTAGGAGACCCTTTTTTTCCCCTTCTCCTAGGTGATCAGGAGATGCCTTGTAATGTGCATCAGTGAGGTTTTGCAGCCTGCGGAGGTTGGTGGCCCTGCTGCAAGCGTATAATATGAAGACGCATTGTATGTAAATTACTGCTTAGTTAAAACAATGATCACGGGACCTATCATCTTACCTGCATCAGCTGCAGTTCCCGTTTACGAGTAAATAGAGAGCTCATGTGCCCTGCTAACAGCCTTTTGCAAGTGTCGGATATATACACCCATGTACTCCTGTTAATTTGCACAGATGATATTGTTAATGCCGTTTTGAAAGAGTTTTCTGCGCTATCGACGGCTGTGTAAAACCCGATGATCTACTTTCTGACCATCCGCCAGTACCCCCCCCCCCCCAAATTCAGGGCGGTTTTGACTTGTGTAACTTGTGTACAACTCGGACACGAATATGGAAAGAGCAGATCATGCTTCTTTAGTTGGATAGTTATGAAATAATACAACTTTAATGTGTGTCAGAAAGTAATGGTGGAGCAGTTTTGCAGATATACTTTTTGTATACCAAGGTTTATGGGTCATGTGATGTCAAGAAAATGGAATTATTATCATCACTATTATCAATATAAAAGGACCGTTCAGCTTAACCTTTCGTGCACAGAAATAGTGTAATTGGCAAAGATCTAGGAAATAGAGTAATTAACCAAGATCTTTAGCGGCATTTTAAATGGCCTAGTGTAAAGAGTGCATCTATGAACTAAAAATCGTTGATGCATTTCGCTTCCACTTCGCATTCCCTCGTCTCTTTTTAATAGACCGTGGGTGTAATTGGCCCCGTTCATTCCATTTTTGTTTTACTGGCATCATCAAGTAAATGTCCTTGAGCTAGAATTTGTGTTTGATTGAACTCACAGCTCGGCTCTGCATAATATCCACCATTAGTTGCCCGACCCACTGCACTTTTAGTAGGTTAATGAACCCACGAGGGACTCCTGTGCACCCAAACTCTTCTCCCCTTCTCTCTATCGTGCTCTTCTTTTTAATGCAATATCATCGTTTGAGGAGAACGTGGCCACTAACGATGGATGGAACCGCGCGGAGATTGGCTCTCATAACAAGGATGTGTCGAAAGAAGTGATTCTGGAAATGGTATTATGGATGCTGGGCAAATATGGGGAGAAGCCGATTGTGGAGTGATATTTAGATGGATAATGCCGTGGCTGGGGGAATAATGATTATCATCTAATGGATGTAGTAGAATCCCTTTGCGTGACATACAAAACATCTCTCTTGTGCTTTGCGTGGGATTCCTAAAAGCACTGTGGCTTGCAGTGGGATAGAAATATGCTTTATTTTATTTATTTTTTTAAATCTTTGTTGCACATTTGATAAGGAACCTATATTCATCTCTTGTCTGATCACAGACATGGGCATACTGTTCTTTTTGCTTCATGTGTGTTACTCGTATATGCATGTCCAATTTCAGTTATTACTTTAATATACACACTGGTGAAATCAAAAGGAACAAAAAGTTTGAATTGAATTGAATATTCTTTCAGTACAGTAGTCGGCTATATGTTGTTACTGGAGTTAGCATAATCTATGGAAAAAAAAAACAAAAACAAGAAACCATACCAATGTCTAATTGTAATATATGTGTAATACAAATGTATGTACACTGGAATGCAATCTTTTATTCTGAAAAAAAAAAGAAAGTTAAATCCTCCCTTTTAAGACCAGGAGATACACAGAAAACATCAACATTTATACCCTCTCTGTATAGCGTAATATTAAGATTGAACTGGGTGTAAGTTAAATGCTATTTTGTCTGTGCAATTATTGTATTATACTGAGGAAGCATACAGCAGAACATATGGAATTATGAATTATATCACATATTTTGAAGTTTTACTCTGCTAGCTTGAGATATACAATATATGTAACAGGGCCACATGATTGCACTCATCGCGAGTAACAGAACTTGGCACTAAAGCTGAAGGATTTCTCCGTACTGGAGTGCTAGTGCATGCTGTTTCTACTTCAGGGAAGATGCAGAGAATTGTTAAGCAATATTGAAAAGAAGGAAATGAATAGCACTTCAATTTTTTTTCTTCTAAATTTGTGACTTATGCCGCTGGTAATATTGGAAAACAGGTGACAAGTGTGATGTCCATTATGCTGACCCAGTTTCCCATTTAGGGAACAAAATTGACAATGTCCCTAGTGACCCCCCCCCCCCCCCCCCCCCCTCTTCTTCCCCCCAAGCATAAATATGATGGGAGGTGGATACGATTCTTGTGTTCTGATAGAGAGGCTGTTTGATGGGTATCTAGCATGTGTGTGTGATGACCCGTCATGTAGATTTGAGACATTAAAGGACAAGTTCACCTTCATAGACATGTGGGATGAGTGAATGCAGCAATATAAGTAGAACACATCAGTGAGAGTTTTAGGAAAATTGGACAATCCGTTCAAAAGTTATGAATTTTTGAATTTCTGCTCACTCAAGACTGGATGAGAAGACTACTAAAGCTTGTGATGTCACATGTGTACAATGATATAAAGAAAGAGTAAAGAGAATTCAACATATTTTCACTTTTCTCGCATAACAAAAGAACACTTGACTTGTCTCTTTCAGAAGGCAGGGGGAATAATACTGCCCTTAACAAATGTCAGTAACAAGTCAAAGAAATGTGCACTTTATTCAAAAAGTTAAGTTTTGTGAAATTTTCTTTTATTTTCTTTATATCATTGTACGCATATGACATCATACACTGTGGTAGTCTTCTCATCCAGCAGTGACTGCGCAGATACTTTAAAAATTCATAACTTTTGAACGGATTGTCCGATTTTCCCCAAACTTTCACTAATATGTTTTACTAATATTGTTGCATTCACACAATCCACATGTATATGAAGATGGACTTGTCCTTTAAATAGCAAGGCAGCGGATTAAAAAAAAAAAGGAAAAAGGTTAAGGTATATAATGCAAGCACATACCAGCACAAAAGACATTTGCAATTAATTCCTTATGTTTTTTTTTTTCTACCTTTCATCTGCTGTATTTTTTCATGTCTTCATCTTCTTATAACCATGCATCTCTGGTCCTTACTTCCTTGAAATCTTTCTTTCTTCCTCAATTTGAGTATGAAAGCACATTTAATGTGCAGAGAATGCTCATCATACAATGCAGGGATTTTGCTGGAATGAGAGATAATCTGTAGTTGCGATGGTTACTAGTACCTCATATGATAGAATGAACCATAATACCACCGGTAGATGTAATGTGTATCCACTTACTGCAACTGAATGTGGATTTGAATAGAAAGTGAGACGCGAGCCTGTGCGAAAATTAAACATTGAGCCCTCAGCCAGTTTCTAACGTGACGGGATAATATGCAGTTGCATGTATTTCATGCAGCTGCAACTTTCTCCTCGATTCTTGTTTTTGTCGGCACTTGTGAATCATCAAAACAAGGAAATTACTTCATTGAAGATCTCCCATGCTAAATGTCCCTGGGCGGAGGGAGGAAAGGAATGGGGAGGGGGGTGGGGGGGGGGGGGTGAGGGGTAGGATGGAAGTTGGGGAAAAGAGGGAGAACTCTTTGAGAGAGGAATAGAACTTTGGGGGTTGTCACCATTGGGGGTAGTCACCATTTAGGCGTAGTTACTATTTTAGAAAGCTTTTCCATGTTGAATGATCCAGTTGTTTCATTTGGTTTGTAAGGAAAGTTATTCAGAGTTATGCCACAGTTGAGACCAAACTGCCTCTGTATTTTGCAAATGACCAAGCAGATGTTTTTATGTCTAATTTTAATGACACTTCAAACATTCTAGTTTAATTTTCATTCTGCTTATCGAAGTCAATTATTGTAAAGTTTTGATTCTTGACTCTTAAACTGAAATCACCAACTGCTTTTGGTTTCTTCCCTAATGTGGCTCAATAGCAATGAAAGTAAAACTATAGTGCATTTACTGTCTAGCCTGCCTTTAGAGAGTTATTGCTAATGCATTATAAGTAAGAGACCCATTCTCATGGAAGTAGGATTTCTGCCTATCCTGCATTTTGTAATATTATGTAGCAAGCTTTGCAAACACTATCATTTTCCACAGAATTATTGTGTGAAGATTTGCTTGGTTTTTCTCTCCCCAGATTTCCCCCCCCAAAAAAAAAAAGTTAATGAAGATGGATATTTATGTTTCTGTGACAGTCTAGTTTGCTTGGTTTTAAGCTGACAATTCGTTGCACTATTCATGCCCTTATAGTAATCTTCAATGATAAATAACTGGCAATGCACATGAAAAGCAGAAACACTAGTAAGTAATAAGTCAGGAAAAATGTTGATTCTGTGTGATTTCAGTGTTTCAAATTGACACATAAAGGGAATCAGCAGAAAATTCTCGTTTAAGAGAGAAAGAGAGAGAGAGAGACCAAATAATCCAGGTCAATAATATTGGAGGTGTGCTCATGTGAAATTATGGCCAAATATTTCCCCAGCTTGGGAGAATGGTTTTCGAGGGGTGTCAGCTTGGATGCTTTGCTCCAACACGGAAGTGATTTGGTAGGCAAACTGAACTGCTGCACTGAAATGTCAATTCCCATGAGTCACTTGATCTATCATCTGGAATTCGCCGATGTCGAGGGGGAAACTTGGCGGTGACTGAGCCGAGCGGCTAAAAACGGAGAAAAGGGAAGAGAAAGTTGATGAGCATTAGCCCCCCTCAAAGTATGGGCTAAATGGCTGCCCATTTATGACTATGTGAGGATTTGCAAAGAGCCGTGCAGAAGTGATTAGCCGGATAGGTCAGGCTGTGGGCAGGGTTTAACGAGTGTTTGCAGCCATTCCCGTTCTCCAGTCTATCGTGTGCCTGTGCCTAGTTACATGAAGAGAAAAGAAAAATTAGTCTCCATCATGCCCCTTCTCCATGAAAGAAATCGACAAGAAGAAACGGGATGTCCCTAGAGGTTGGGGGAGGGGTTAGAGAAATGGCTCCCAAACTAGCTTTAGAGATAGACAAGTTTTAGGAGAATGTGGAGTTCGCTAAACAAGAATACAGCAAGGCAGAAGCAGGCGAGAAAAATCCATCTGTGTAATTTGACAGAGAGCAAAACCATCAAATGCTTCCTTGCAGGCAAAAAAGAATACAGAGGCACAAAAGGAAGATGAGCAGAAAGAGAAACGTGATATCAGTGCTGGAAATAAGACTGGAAATGAAGGGAGAGTGAGAGGGGAAAAAAATGGAATAAAGTTGAGACTGTGTGTCCAGATTCTTACCAGAGAACAAAAGCAACAAGAGAAGGAACGTGCTCGCCCCCTGTTCCATTATTCATGGCGGGGAAGATTTCCTGAATCTAGACGCCTCGGGCGTGAAATGACAAACTTGTTACCATTCTAGCAGTGATATATTATTTTTTCTCCCCAGTAGTAACTTTTCCACGGAGGTCTCCCGCCTCATCATCGCGCTCTCTCCTGTTTTCTGTTGTTTTGGCCGCCTCATCTTTTTTCTTCTTTTTCTTGCGGCGGGGGACAATGTTCAATATGCACATTTTGGTTTTACCCTCCCGCAAGGATCTTGCGCACTCCATCAACGTAGCTTGTGCATGCCACCTAATGCTCATGCCACTGATTACACATGCATTGTGCGTATTTCTATACACCATATATCGCGATTACTCACACGAAAAGAACTTTTTGAAAATATTCTTTGTTTTGCAGCAAAGTATGATCATTTTCAAATATTTTGTGTCATTCACAATGAAATCATGCTGGATAAAGAACTATCATTAAACAAATAGTTGAATTGTGCTCCTGCTTTTATCCAATTTTTTTTTTTTTCAGCTTCAGCATGTGGCGTACAAGTGTACATAGGAAAGTTGAATGAATTTTTATCGACAGTAATATGCATATCATACAGCGTTCATCCTGAACTCGACATCATCACTGTATAGAATTTTTTTTTTTTTTAAAGAATTAAATATTTAAAGATTTTGTGATGTTATGTGCTGTGTGTTGCACGAAAATATGACTTACAAGCTACTGGTTTTTCCAGAAACAGGTCACAAGGTAATGTCTGGTATTAACTCAAGTGCCGTGAGAAGGATATAAAGATATGGGCCTCATAGCAATTTTATGTCAGATTTGTTAATATGTCTTTTAGTACCCTTTATCAGTTTCAGATTTATTCCACATATGCTCATATCATTTCTGACAGGAACCTCTGGTTTCTTTGTTACAAGAAAATCAATTGCTTGCACATTATTAGATTCTTGAATGTCCGAAGCGTGACAATATTGTAAAACAAAATGCCTGTAAGGGTGTTCATGAAGCAGAAACAAACAAACAAGCATAAAAACAATCACATGCAAACAAATAAAAAAGGAGCATGCATAAAGTGAGTAAAGGAATCCTTGCAATTTGATTGGTAGATACATTGTAGGTGAAGTCATGCATGTTTCTTTTAATAGTTCATTCCAAGTAATCAAATGATTTTGTGCTTGAAGTAAACATTTTATGTTTCTGGTAGAAAGAGCTTCATGCTTTCAGTGATTTTATTTTTTTTTCTCAAGGCAGTCAGTGCTTCTTTTTATGCCTTTTCTATAAAACAAATGATGCACAGGTTTATCAAAGTGCATTGATGCAGAGTTGTGTGCATATATAGTAACTTTTTAATTGTCTAAAATACTCCTTTTGTGCCTGCATCCCGAAGTCATTTTAAAAAGTTGCGATTTACACTCAATCCAAACTAATGCACTTAAACTTGTGTATAACTTTTGTATTGTATCTGTTTATGCAGTAATCAATCAGTCAGAAAGTCTATTTTGTGCGTGATGTAGAACAATAGGTAAACATGTAGATGGGCAGGATGGTGTACTATTACAAGCAGGTCTGGTCGGTGCATGTACAAATAACTTCGCCTTCACTCTCTCTGTGGTTGAAGGGATTCTACATACACACCATATGTGGTTCTGTGGTTGAGTGCCCGTAGCATTTGGGATTGAATGGAGGAATAATAAAAAGCAATAAAACTGTTCATCATAATTTCATTTTTTTGTCCCCGCCGAACGAGTTCGAGCAGGGGACTATGAAACGGGCTCCGTACGTGTGTGTGTCCGTGTGTCCGTCCGTCCGTCCGTGTGTCCGTCCGTCCGTCCGTCCGTCCGTCCGTGTGTCCGTGTGTGCGTCCGTGTGTGATCAAAATCTTCAATTTGCTACTTCTCTGTCATTTATGAGCCAATTTTGATTCTGTTTGCTTTATATGATAGCACTACATGGGAGCTTTGAAACTTCTACACAGAATTTCAGTCGTGACCTTTGACCTTGACCTTTGACCTATATTGTACATTTTGCTACAAAATGCTACTCCTTCGCCATTTCTAACCCGATCTCGATTCCGTTTGCTTTATATGATGGCACTAGGTGAGGGCTTCAAAACTTCTACACAGAATTTTGACCTTTGACTTCTTTGACCTTTGACCTTGATTTTTGACCTATATTGTACATTTTGCTACAAAATGCTACTCCTTCGCCATTTCTAACCCGATTTCGATTCCGTTTGCTTTATGTGATGGCACTAGGTGAGGGCTTCAAAACTTCTACACAGAATTTTGACCTTTGCCTTCTTTGACCTTTGACCTTGATTTTTGACCTATATTGTACATTTTGCTACAAAATGCTACTCCTTCGCCATTTCTAACCCGATTTCGATTCCGTTTGCTTTATGTGATGGCACTAGGTGAGGGCTTCAAAACTTCTACACAGAATTTTGACCTTTGCCTTCTCTGACCTTTGACCTTGATTTTTGACCTGTATTGTACATTTTGCTACAAAATGCTACTCCTTCGCCATTTCTAACCAGATTTCGATTCCGTTTGCTTTATGTGATGGCACTAGGTGAGGGCTTCAAAACTTCTACACAGAATTTTGACCTTTGCCTTCTTTGACCTTTGACCTTGATTTTTGACCTGTATTGTACATTGGCTACAAAATGCTACTCCTTCGCCATTTCTAACCCGATTTCGATTCCGTTTGCTTTATGTGATGGCACTAGGTGAGGGCTTCAAAACTTTACACAGAATTTTGACCTTTGGCTTCTTTGACCTTTGACCTTGATTTTTGACCTGTATTGTACATTGGCTATAAAATGCTACTCCTTTGCCATTTCTAACCCGATTTCGATTCCGTTTGCTTTATGTGATGGCACTAGGTGAGGGCTTCAAAACTTTTACAAAGAATTTTGACCTTTGACTTCTTTGACCTTTGACCTTGATTTTTTACCTATATTGCACATTTTGCTACAAAATGCTACTTCCGGCGGGGACATATATTACGCACCGCGTAATTTCTACTTTTCCTTGTTTTTCTTGATAATCACTCCTGACTTCAAAGGACAGTATTTTTGGAGTTTATGACATATATATGTATGATATTCACTCTGCAATGCTTGTATGAATGTACGAGGGATTCTAGTTAGAAGTGACTTTTTTTTTTTGGTCTACTTATTGAGGTGCTGTACATTTTGTTTTATCTGTTTTCTTCAATATTGAATTTCCTCTGTTTCTTGTAGGCATCGATGTGCTATGTTGACATTGATGGCCCCTACATTGAGCTGCCTGAAGAGCTGCCAAAGTTCCCCAACAAACAGACTCTCATCCGCGATGTCAACAACCTCATCCAAAAGCACAAGCAGCAGCCGGACAACTCGCCGTCCCGCACCGCGCCCCCTACCACGTCGACAAAGACGACGACATCCACGCTCACTCGGAACAAGGTCAACGACTTCGACTGGTCGCAGGTGCAGGCAGAGGTCACGCTCATCACAGCACTGAATCAGAACCTGGAGGGCAGTGTGGACGGTGACCAGGATAGCTCATACTTCAGCTCGCCAAGCCGCGGAGAGAGCCCCACGGCGGGACTGCCCAACAAGGCCGAGTTCATGCGCAACAACGAGATCGTCTCGCGGGTGGCCGAGATCGCCCAGCGCACGGGAGTCATCTCGTCCATCGCGGACTATGAGAACGAGAATGAGATGGAGCCGTCGAATCTGAGCGAGGAGGAGCAGGAGCACAGGGCCTACGTGGCCATGCTGTCCCTCAACTGTGCAATACGAGAGGTGTTCCTGCGACAGATGGTGGTCCTGCTCCGCAACTATGAGACGTTCATCATCCAGCCCCGGGTGAACAGCCTGGACGTCTGGTCCAACAACCGGGATCAGATGCAGAACTTTGATAAGGTCAATAAGAGTCCACTCTTGATTCTAGCAGTAAATGCCTGTGATCACCTTTAGTGATATTGCTTCCCAGTGCTTTAAGTGAATCTGAGATATAAAAGAATTAAAAGTTTCTAACAGTCAATCACATGATAACTACAGATATCCTCTTTAACATAGCCTGGCAAAAAAACGAAGTATGTCGGAGATTAGTGAATTAAGAATAACAAACACAGATATGGATGTGTTATACAGTTGTAGGTGTGAAGATTATAGTATCATACACGTACATATACACAGAGCAAACAACAATTTGCATCTTTCTTCTTTTTGACCTTTATACATTGTACTTTATTTCCCTTGCAGAATGCCTTTCTTGCCGACACCCCCGAGCTCCATCTTCCGTTCCTCTCGCCATTCCTGGAGACGCAGCTCTTTGCCTCCTTCATCGACAACAAGATCATCTCCAACTGGGAGGAGAAGGACCAGGCGCTGAGCATCTTTGACGAGAGGGTGGAACAGTTTCCGTCCAGCTCGCCGCAGACTCCGACCACAGAGGGCGCTTCGTTTGTCAGTGAAGCAGGTGAGCTGCTGGTATTTACTGTAAAACGAGGAATGTTTGCTTGCGTTTTTATTTCGCGAATTTCGCGAGCGCCAAGATTCGCAAAATTTAAATGCACGCGAAAGTTCTTGTCTACACTATATGCATTGAATGGCAGTGGCAATTCGCGAAAATTTCATGCCATGAAAAAAGCTGTCGGCTCCAAATTGCGAAATTTTCATGTTGCGAATGTATTGTGTTTTATAGTATTCTGTTCAATGGAAATGCTGCTCATTGCTTCACCTGTGGCTTTTCAAGACTTTGCAATCCTTGAAATCATATCATCATCCTCCAAATGCTCGTTGCAATTATAGAACTATTGTACTTGTACTGACATTTCTTGTTACTCTGCCATTAGTTTCTATCATTGCTGACTGGTGACCCCTGGTATCTTTCTTCATTTGCGTTCGACAGAGGAGCTGATCCGGAGGAGGGCGACCAATGTGGACTACACCCCTTGCCCGCCCCGCGCCCTGCCTGTCGACTCCAGCCACGTGCCGGACTTCTTCCCCATGCTCCAGGATGATGTGCTCCTCAAACCGCCCTTCCCCAATGGGTATGAAGGATACATTGCCCTCTTGCTTGATACATCACATCCTTTGCCAATCATTGACAGGGCAGTGTGCTTACTAGTGCCAGGATTATTATCTGAACGTTTGTACTATTGTCTCCCT
Organism: Diadema setosum; assembly: GCA_033980235.1. Classification (NCBI taxonomy): domain Eukaryota; kingdom Metazoa; phylum Echinodermata; class Echinoidea; order Diadematoida; family Diadematidae; genus Diadema; species Diadema setosum. The sequence goes on from CM067061.1 coordinate 39,061,081, forward strand.
CCTCTCTTGAAGAGTGCATAAGGACGCTGTTTGCCTCTGAAGTTATGTCCTCTAACCCCTTAAAGCATCAGATTATGGTGACATCACTAAACCAAGTTTTGTGCATCTATGTAATGTTTGAGACTCTCTTCACCACAAAATACCATTTACATCGTATACCAGCAGGTTGCCAGTGGTGCATACTTTCAGGTGATCTCAAGTAACCATTAGATGTGCTATGTATGCACTCCTTAAATCCCCCAAGCTTACTGCTTAAGCTAGTAGTTTCCTGTGAGCAGTGGATCAATGAATTAGTCTGCATGCAATAAATGGATGGCACCTGCTTGTTCCAATATCCCATTCCTGCGTCAATCATTCTGTATCTCTGACTAAAATCTCAAAAGAGCTGCAGACACACACTTAGTCATGTTTCCCCCTGACGTCATACACTGCTATATCAGGAAAGACTGGGGGCTGGATTTGACAAAAACCGGTCCCTGTAGCTTATGTTTTGAGTCACATCCAGATGCACAAAAACTGGCAACTGGCCACAGAATGAGATTTAACCCTATTCTAACTGGGGGGGGGGGGGGTCAAATTGACCCCCCCCTCGACATTTCGCGCCATGATTCCGCAACGCGCAAAGATTTTGCCGCGTCGTTTCATGACTTTTTTCATTCGAGTCTCCCGCATATTTTGAGACCAAATTTGCGACGTCCGGGTACACCGTTCTGAAGTTATGCAATGTTTTGCATATGCATGTCAACCCGAAAAACGCTCAAATTCATGATTTCGTGTGCAAAACCAATGCAAACTGTGTTTTTTTGTTTAATTGATATAAATTAGATTATTTCAACTTTTAACCATTGAAATAAATCAATTCTAATGTGGATAAGCTTGAAAAAGTGCCTACAACAAATTTTGGCAAAAAAACAATAGAAAACAAAAGATCGAAAAAACAATAAAATACATAAGAAATTAACAAAACAATAAAAAACAAAAGAAAATGATTTTGATTGCGCTATTTTTTTACTAGAAAATTGTTTGATGCGTCTTGAGGAACTCTGACACAAAAATTTAATAATCCTTCAGTCTTTTTGATGGAGTTATAGGTGAAAATATGATTTCATGCGTTAATTTGCATAATTAATTTATTAAAAAATATGAAATCAAAATTTTTCTATTGTATGACCATGTAATCTTGTAGTTGACATCCGGCTCTATGTTCAGGCAAAATTTTGCGGCGATTGCGCGATCGGCGGCCGAGATCTGAAGGGGGGGTCAAATTGACCCCCCCCCAGTAAAAACTTGGTCTCAAATAGCCCAGTTAGAATAGGGTTAAGACTGCTGCAAAGATGTTGTGCAGATGATGCCAACAGAAATATAATATTAAAGAGAAATGCAAGCACAGCAGCAAACACTTCGCAATTGCCATGCAAGTTTTTTGAATCAAGAAAAGATTGCTAAAGAAAATGTGGCGGAAGACAGGAATGAAGGAGAGGTATGCGTGTTGCAATGGGACTCTGAAGTCATCGTGAGAGAGCTGTATTCAATGCGGTTCTGTTGCCATGCCCACTTACATTTTATCATCATTTTCTCATTGACAGGAGGAGCAGACACAAGAACAACGCGTGGTGGAGAAAGAACGAGAGACAGCAGCAGCACTCGGAGCACCTCAATCTCCAGCCTCACGAGAGAGAGGTGAGGGGTGGGACAAATGGAAGGATACTCTTTAACCAGAAAGTTTTTCGTTCGTAAAACTTTGTGAATTTTGCGAAGAGCCAAGATTCGTGAAAGTAAAATGCACACAAAAGTGTTTTGTCTACACAGTGCATTGAATGCCAGTGGCAATTTGTAAAAGTTTCACGCCATGAAAAAAAGGCAGTCAGCTCCAATTTTATGAATGTTTCTGGTTTTTCAGTTAGCGGTAGACTCAAGGAAAAGGACCCCGCCGGCTCTGGGGAAAATATAAGTCTTATCTGCACAGAGCTTCACAGATGGAGAATAGGATTCCAAGTAGAAGTAGACTCCTTTGCAGTGTACAACATCGACTTGTCGTACTGTTCACTAAATGCAATTTATGTCTTTAATATCAAAAAAAGAAGAAGACAATGATAGAAGAAATTTGAGTTGTAACAAATATGCTACAAAGCTCTTTTTAACCTATGATCACTTCAATATATTGTTACTTTGTTTTGAAAGGAGATTTCGAAAAAAAATAAGAAATAAAGATCGTTTCCTGGATGGGGAAGCAAATAACATTGTACGTCTTAAACAGAAGTATGGGATCTTGAAATGTCAGTGATCAGGTATTTTAACAACCCTTGCAAACATTTTTTTTTGGTCACATTACAGAAATACCTGTTGCATGCCAAGAAGCCAGTCAGGCAAGCTGTTCTGACACACTACGACCAGAAGAAGGCCAATCAGCAGTTTGTGGAGGAGCTACTCAAAGAGTGTAAAATAAAGGTACTGGCACTTAAGACCTTATTCCATACAGTTATTCATTTTGGTTGAGGAGTAGAATTTCTAAAGTTTGCAATAAATGTACACAGTGACCACAGACTTGTTGGATGAACTTGAATGGCTGGTTGAAAGTTTTGTTGATGAATGAAGGTTTTAAGAAGGCTTAGCTATGTCTTAACATTTCTCTGCTTTTGTGGCGATCTATTTTTCTTTCCCAAGCAACTTTTTTTTGTCAACACATTCATTACACCAGTATACCCATCATAGGTACAACATGCTACTGATTTATGAAACATTAACTTGTTATTGATGATATATTCTAGCATGTTTTTTCAGTTTGGTGTTCAGAGAATCTTTTGTAGGATAAAGATAGAGATCTTGCTTTGTCTCAGATATAAATAGCTTTCATAAAAGAGACATCAGGAGGTAGATGTAGATTAGAGATATATTTAGCTGTTGGTTAACCTTGTGGTTTGTTGGTTTATGTGTTTCAGTTGGATTTACTGTAAATTACCTGGTAACTACATCAATTGTTTGCCTGTATCTAATAGTGTTGATGAAATGTACCTTCCTCTACAGTCCTATCCATAATACTGACAGGGTGTTCAGACGCAAAAAAAAAATTATACTAAAAGGGTATAGCTATACCAAACTGGTATTGCTATCCAATGAATTTATACGTCTCAACGCTGACTAACGAAATGATGCATAATGAAAAGATGATCAGAGCATTGTTTCCAACTAGACCTTGATTACGAATCAGCATTCCATCATGATCATGTGCGTCTGAACGAATGGCGACGATAAAACAGTATAACTTGGCAGGGCTTGATGTGAGCGCACGTGAAAGTTGACCATATACCTGTCACTCGTGGCGGCGTCATGACCATAACAATATGTGCAGTGGGAAACTGCGTATCTATACGATGGTTTCCAGAACCATCGAGATTAGTATCTGAACGGTCTGTTGGCTATACAGTGATTCTTTGTATGTCATTTCTTTATTGAGTTTTGGCATAAACTGGTTTTGTGTCTGAAAAGGGGGTGAGACTGCAATACCCTGTATCTGAGTGGGGAATAAAAAAGGAAATTACACTTTGTGCTGTGTTCACACAGACCAAGAAGATGCTGGTCTTCAAGATGGGGCAGGAGGCAATAGAACTGGGCCACGGCGACATCAACCGCTCCGGCGTGGAGGAGAACACGCTGATCGCGAGTCTCTGCGACCTGCTGGAGAGGATTTTCAGCCACGGCTGCAGGTCGAAAAAACAGGTAATGGGTCGTCACATTTATGCCTTGAAAGTGCACCTGTGTGTAACAATATGCACTATGTATGACATTACTGCAGCCCTGAATTGCATAGTCCCTTCTATTGCCACAGTGAATTTATTTGGTGGTCAGGACCTATTGTTTGTCATTTTAGAGGCATCAGTTTGAATGACATTTCTGTAAATAAACAGTCATGCAGAATGACAGGATGTGATGCTTGAAAATGGAAAATTAAGATAGCCAGTTTATCTAGTTCTCATTTTGATGTATTCATTCAGAGCAGTACAAAGTGTTTGAGATATAAGTATGATTTACAAGAAACAACATAATATGCACATGTGTAGGCATACCTGTCATGTATGTAGATGTTGATAGTATGAGATAGGTGTTGTTGAGGGATATTTTTCATCTTTGGTGAAATAAAGGGACTTGAATTGACTGTATTGCTTTTGTGTGTTCACAGAGTAAGAGCGCCCTCTGGTGGCATCTGCTCAGCTACCGTCGCTTCCGGCAGAAGAAGAAGGCATCATCCGAACAGAATCTAGCTATGCATGGTGAGTAGTTGATGTACATGTGTACCTCCACGAAAATGAAAGGTTGAAGTCTTACATACATTGTGTATGTCTAGCAACACACAAGTTTATTTATTGGCCATCCTTTTGCCCATATGCACACAAATACAAAAATGAAGGAGTGCGTGTGAATGAATGATGCTACCCAGCAACAGTATGGTATGGGGTTTTGTGTCAATCATGTGACCTGTAGTATGTTTTGGTATATTTCAGCCCAAAATTCTGCCAGATTAAGAACTTTTCACTTGCCATCACATTCAAAGACAGAAATGTCTTTTTGTTTGTTTTGTTTTATGTTTGTTTGTTGTTGTTTTTTTTTTTATAACTCTTATATGAATATGAATATTTCAATGTATGATGTGTGTTCACTAAAGTGAAAGTCACTTAAAATCTCATTGAGTTAGTGATATCTTGGTTCAGGACATCCCTTCTCAAACTAACCCCAGCAGTAGGAGCTGTCACCCTAACATCTCCTGTTCATGTTAAACAATTTCCTCATTCACCATTCAGCTACAGAGAGTTCTCCAAGACACCGGCGTGCCAGCGTGGCACCTGGCCAGCCCTTACCCGCCCTTCCCACGGACTTCAGCTTCGACCTGAGGTAAGAAAATTTAAGGCCGAAATTAAACACGAAAATGTTTCGATTCCTGGTGAAATGCTTCTTGTGTGAGCTTCTAAAGTGTTGCAGAACATAGATCTATTGGACTGTGAAATATTATGTTGATAAGGAGGTCAAATGTTTTGGCTTTATCATAGCTCTAGGGTCCTCTCTCCCTCACTGTGTGTGTGTGTGTGTGTGTGTGTGTGTGTGTGTGTGTGTGTGTGTGTGTGGGTGTGTGTTTCTGTGTGTTTCTGTCTGTCTGTCTGTCTGTCTGTCTGTCTCTTTATCTTGTATCATCCTCCTCTGTGGTCTCTTCTTAGATGTACGGTGTATACCTAGGGAAGTGGATATGTATATTTTACACCATATTGGTAAGCAAGCATGCCTGTAGTTGGACTTGAGTATGTGTGGTCCAGAAAGTCTCTGCTGATGTGAATTGCTCCCTTGGGATAGAACAGCAAATGCATTGTAAGAGGGCAGGTGTTCTGAGCTAGACCCAACTGTGGCAGTGATGAGTGAGGAGACTCCACCCCCTCCCCAATTGTTTGCAATTGATTTCCTCTTAATTTTAGTCGGATAGAGGAAATGAAGAGTGTGTTCTATTTGTGTGGATCTGATTTCATAAAGAGCTTTAATAGCAGTAGTTGCAGTTACAGTGATTTTGTTTCATGACCATCCTACCAGCTGTGCAATGGCCAATCAGCCTCCAGTATTTCACTTGTTGCTATGGTAAATTTCAAATGTCTTGGCCTACTACAGAATTGCAAACCACTTAAAAGGTACAGATCCCTGTGTTGGAATGTTGCAGCAGGAAAATTTGTGCTGAGATGAGAGTGCTAACGAGAACATACGATCTCACCTTTCTGGCCGGGAGGAAAATATTTTTGAAATATGACACAATGTTTGTCTGCCGCCCTGGTCCTGTTGTCGTAAGAATCTGGGCAAGCTGCCAACGTACAGATCATCGTCAGAGAAATCAAGAGCTTGCCAGCATTTATTAAAGGGAAACTCAAACTCTAAGTTAAGTCGACTTATATTAAAAGAATTGAAAACAAAGGAATGGAATAGTGCAAGTTTAATGGAAACTGAACCTTGAAAAGTGAAGTTATGCAGTTTTAAGACCTTGTGTTTTAATGTCTTCAGCTCTTTGCTAGAAAATGTATATTTGATTGAATATATCTTCAATGATGCTTCTGTACAAAATTAAAAATATTTTTTTCCCTGTAGAATGAGATTATTAAGAGCACAGATGAAAGAATAAGTGCTCTTCTTCAATTCCTGTACGTGGCTTCTTCATTAGGCTTTTTTCCCTTCATGTTTATGAAACCAGGAATGTGGACAGAATGACCAACATCCGGACAGAAGTTGGCAAGTCGCGGGCCTTCGTCAGGCTGGCGTTGGAGCGGAAAGTGCTTCACAAACACATCAAGGAGCTGGTCTCGAACGATGAACTCCTCAAGTAAGACACCACACGGGAGGGGCAGAAATCAATGTTCAATGAGTCAAGTGTGCAGCATGAAAAGCATCACGTAGAGTTGACTGTTAATCATTAAAGAAGCTTTCCTACCAGTCATTGTTTTTCTCAATACTGTAGAGGTGTACTTTACTTTTATACTTCAATGCGGTGCACCTGGTGTTGCAGAAATCTTTAGTTTAGTCATTAGTTTATTTGTCTTTGATGCTGTTGAAACCACAGCAATTACAGATTAAATAAATCTCTTTTCCTTTTGCAAAATCAATCCACATCTGTTCAGACTGTAATAGTCAAGGATATATGATGGGGCGTTTTTTTTTTTGGTTTTTGTAACCTATGCATTACATGGTGCCTCTGTGTGACGAAACAGTGGGAGGCGACTAAACAGGTGCAAAGCCTTATGGTTGAATCATCACCGTGCTATCACTACAGGGAGCCTTTGTCCTTAGTTCTGTCGGAGTTACATGCATGTATTTTTAGGAACTGATAACGCCTTGAAGCATAGTGCAGCATACGTAGCATGTACCACTGATGCTCATGATCTTTAAACACATATGAGTCGGGTCAGGCTCATCAGTGTAATCATACATCATTGATCCCAAGGGGGAAAGAACAATACAGAAAAGAAATGTGAACAGGTTGAGCAGCTATTTTCATCCAGCTGCATTGCATTAACAATCCCTTAGTTCAAAGGACTTTTAGGGCTGTGTACAGCGATTAAGCTCGTTACAGCCGACATTGACATCTCACCTGATATGATAACTGTGTGCAAACCGAGTACAATTGCACACATCTTGTTTGGTTTTGCAAAGGAAGAGAAGCATGCAAAATGGTGTCACAACTTTGACACTATCACAGACATATGAAAAATATGCTTGTATCCAATTTCTGTACTCAAGAAGCTCTGCATATCTTGAGCTTCAGCAAGTTGTAGCTCTCATGCTTCTGAGAAATCTGTATCTTTTGCCAAAATTCATTTTGCCCAAATTATTCGCAGGTTGGATGAGGCAGATACTTTTCTAAATCTGTTCTAGATGTGTAGATCATCATGGAAATTGAAGAGAGAAATCTTGTCAAAAAAATAAAGCATTTTGAGTTCCCAGTTAAACATTGCTCTATTTCCTTTGTTTTTACAGGAAGCGGTACCGCAGCGAGGCATTCCTGCGCTGTGAAGAAGAAAAAATGCAATTCCTGTACTACCTCCTCTCTCTCAATGCAGTTGACTTCCACTGTTTCACCAACTCCTTCCCTTCCACAGGTAAGACACCCTCTCTTGTCAAACAGATGAGAGGATATTGTCTCATTAGTTTCCATGAGATGTGACTCCCATGGTCATGTATTGTGATGACTCGGCAGGGATAACACACTTAATTATCAATACTGCAGTTGGATATGTTTCAACAATGTTATAATGCAATCAGCTGTGCAAAGAATTCTTTCATTTCTTAATATGCACCTATACTTTGTGACAGTTGAAATGAAGAAATATCTTCATTGTAATTCACTAAAATAAAACACGTCAACGAAACGAAAACAAAAAATTGATACAAATAATCATAAACTTTATTTGGGAAAGGCTATTGTCTATGATGTTAAGAGTACAATGTAAACAAACTTTTACTAGAACACTCTTTAAACATTAGCTAAGTAAAGGCATAGATCAATATTAGTTGTTATTGATACATCATATAAATCATCTTTGAGGTTACTTTTACCATTGGATGATAAGAAAGGAATGACATCAGAGAAATATATCCATATCTATTCTAATATACCTTCTCTTTCTTTCCTACTTCCCATCATCCCCAAGTTGTGACGTATCGTGTCCTCATCAACCAGAGCCGTAAGTTCCAGGCTCCGACGACGGCCAACCCCTGGATGTGTGTTACTGGAGAGATGCTTCAGACACCTGTCATACACATACCAAAGAATGCTCAAGACTTCACCTTTCAGGTCATTCTGCAACTTCACGATTAGTTGTCCTGCATTTTATATAAAACTACTATTGTACAAACCCCCACCACTACTGCTACTACTCCTACTGTAATGACAAGTGCTGCTGCTACTGTGATTACAAAGGATGTAAAATATACTGAGTGGTTGCTCATGTTTAGGCTCATTATATCATGGTTTGTACCACAAATATTTTTGTGAATAAACTCTCTTAATTAGTGATTTTGCTGGAGTAGTGCTTCATAGAAATAAGAAAAATGGTGAAACTACATGAAGGGCAAGTTGTGAGTATGTGCAGAACTTTAATTGATTAGCTGATCTGAGTAAATCTGTGAAGTTATACTGTTTTTGTCGTATTAGAGCAGCATAAATGAAGGTCTGTCTCCATCAAATTTAGGATGAATTTTCGCAGTGCTTTGTGGTTTGATATTTGTCAGTATACCACATTCGGTTTGATAAATCTCTCTCTTTGTTCATTTTTTGTTACAGCATGCCAACCTTGGTGTGTTGACAACACTGAGAATCGGCCATGACAACGCGGGACTCTTACCCCGATGGCTGGTGGATTACATCTACATCAGGAACGACATCACGGGGCATGCATACAAGTGAGATATTCCTAGACATACCGAAAAGTGATTTATTCAAATATTCTGTGTTCAATATACTGGTCTTGCCCTAATTCCTGGTGGAACTCATGCAGTTCTGTATATTAGTGGGATGTGAATGTACACTCCAAGCTGCTGAAAAACTTGTTGAATGTGGACCACTTTCACTAAGTTTTTTAATGCATCTTTTTCACCCTATGTCAGGGTACCTAGAGAGTATTGTCACCAAATAGCCCAAAATGTTGACAACTAGTGAAAAAACAACAACAAACAAACAAAAAAGCACGCTGTGAATGCAAACAGATGAGATGTTACAGAATTTGACGGGTGTGTTTGATAGTGGTCAAGATCCATTTGATTGACTCCTGTGTTTCTTTGATTTCTCAGGTTCCCCTGCGGTCGCTGGATCGGCCGCAACGTGGACGACGGCAGCCTGGAGCGGCTACTGGTGGCTGAGTTCATCCCACCAGTCATCGACTATGAGGGGGACCACTTCTGGGGGTCAAACACCACGCCGCGCCGCACACACACCCGACGCTCCAGCACCAGCGCTGCCAGCAGCTCCCCCTCGCCTCCCCCCAGGGTGCCTCAGAAGCTGGACCAGAACGCCATCCAGGAGCTTCTGACTGACGCTGTTAACAACATCGTCAAGCATTTCTACAAACCTGAGAAGGAGGTGAGGCAAACACTATAAAATAACTTAACCCATTGCTGATGGGCTGATTTTGCTACAACACGCATTTCCCATAGATACCTGCCCGAGTACATACTCGGGACTCGTCTTCAATGGGTTAATCGGCATGTCAGTATTTTTTTTCCCCCCTCCTTTTGTGGGACTCTTGGATGAAACATTTTATTTCCAACATAACATATTTTTTGTTTTTCCTGGAATGAAACTTTGTGACTGGTTTTGAATAAGGATCCAGGCATATGGTACATGTACATATTCAAATGCATAACACCAACCTGGTTCTAAAATAGGTATGGACTCATTGCAAACACATGACAAATTACTATTTAACTTGTACATGCCTCAAGACAATCAATCAATATTCAGAATATGATATTTTGATGTAAATATAGATAATTTCTCTGAAGGCAAATGCCTGATATTTCACTTTAAACCTGACTCTGTCACTCAAGTTATGTTATTATTATTTTGTTTGTTTGTTTGTTATCCCCTCTGGGCAAGTGTGTACTTGTTTATAACTGTAGGGATCAGAGTATCCCTGGACAGAGTACAATATGTTTGAGAGATTACAAATATGTTTTTATTTTCACATTAGTTTAGCAGAGCATGAAAGTATTTACTTTGGTAAATACTCTCTGTATACAGTATTTTGAAATAAGATTATAATTCAGATCCATATGTTTGGATTTTCATTGTCTTGTTTTTTTAAGTTTTCCTTACTTCTTATTTCTCCTGCCACCTGCATACAATATGTAGTCCAACCTTAAAAAGGTGTGTAGAAGAATGTATTCCCTCCAACTTGATGCTGCAGACATGATTGATTGTAGTGATACATGGTAATGTGAATGATGACATAACACTCTTTTCTCTCATTGTCCTCAGCGAGGCCAACTGACCGTCCTATTGTGTGGAGAGAAGGGACTGGTCAAGTGCATGGAGCTGGTCCTGCAGTACGGCTTCCGCTCGGCCCGCCTCTTCCGCAACAACTTCTTCGTCTGGGACTTCCTGGGTAGGATGCTGCTCCTCAAATTTCATTTTGTCTCAGTTCAGAATCTACGTATACGTATGACAACTGATGGGCTGATTTTTCTTTAACACGCATTTTCCCATAGACACCTGCCCGAGTTTACTCTGGACTAGTCTTTAATGGGTTAAGGGGTAACAAATCACTTGGTCATAAGGCCAAAAAAAAAAAAGTGTTTGTTTGCCCTTAATTGTCAAAACCCAAGAGGGTCGGTAGGTCGTTTTTTTTTTTTTTTTTTTTTTTTTTTTTTTTTAATACAGGGTACCCTTTTTTCCATGTCAATGCACTCAAAACTCCAAGAGATTCATTCAACTTTACGTCTTGCCAGGGCCCGGTACGCGAGGCAGAAACGCTCACTGACAAACACTTCTAACGTTCATCTTTGTTAAATTTTGCAAACAGCTCTAAAAAAGTACCTTCCAGTGAGATGCTGGCAACTGAACTCCAAACAGTTTTGATGCCATGACAGCTGGTAACGGATGCTGCAAAAGTAGCCATCTTGTGAAGGGCTGCACACTAACCCATTTTTTCTGCCGGTCCGACCTGTCTCTGTCGGACCGGTAAATGCCCCGTTTTACCATTTTTTACAGGTCCGAACAGAAAATTTACCGGTCAACAACGACAACATAAAAAAACATTAAATGACTTGCAAACTTATTTTCTTAATTTTTATGGATGTACCCCCCCCATGTACATTTTACAGATTAATATTTTTTTTTAAACTTGCATTATTTATTGCACAAGAAATTTAAAGACAGGAAAAAAATTAGAATGTTTGTTTGTGAATTAGTGTAAAATGATAATGAACAAAATCAGATTGTATCAAATGCGTTTGTGACTTTTTCTAAACATCAGCGCACGAACTTGCTGCGTAACCTGCTCTTGGTGGTCAGTTGGATTGCGATGATTTAATGAATTATTTTAGCTGTGATATTTTCTGATGCACGCGATACAAGGGGTTCTTTATTTTTCTCCCGATAATCTCTTCGCATTTGTGCATGCGTTCTTGAAAGGTACACGACATGCAGGGCCGAATTCGCAATCCTTTTTGCGCCCATTTCCACCTCAAATATTAGCGGGATTGTGACGATTTCATAAATTACTTCGGCTGTAATATTTTACGATGCACGCGCCAAAAGGGGTTGAAAATGCGTTCTTTATTTTTTCCCGATAAACTCTTCGAATTTCGTAAGTGCGTTCTTAAAAGATGTACCACACAGCCGAATTCATGATACTTTTTTGCGCCTATTTCTACCTCAAATGTCAGCGGGATTGTGACGATTTCATAAATTACTTCGGATGTAATCTTTTGTGATGCACGCACCACCTAGAATGGTTGAAAATGCGTTCTTTATTTTTCTCCCCATAATCTCTTGGCATTCCGTATAATGCGTTCTTAAAAGATATACGACACGGCCAAAAATCATGATTCTTTTTGCGCCTATTGTTTCCTCAAACTTCAACGGGATTGCGATGATTTTACGAATTATTATTCGGCTGTAATCTTTATGATGCACGGGCCAAAAGGGGTTGAAAATGTGTCCTGTATTTTTCTCTCTATAATCCCTTCGCATTTCGTACATGCGTATACGACACGGCCGGATTTACGATCCTTTTAGCGCCTATTTCTACATCAAATATCAACGGGAATGCGATATTTCGTTAATTATTTCTGCTGTAATCTTTTGTGATACATGCACCAGAAGGGTTGAAAATGCGTTCTTTATTTTTCTCCAGATAATCTCTTCGCATTTGTGCATGCGTTTTCAAAACTATACACTGCATGCAGGGCCGATTTCGAGATTCTTTTTGCGCCTATTATTGTTTACTCAAATTTCAACTGGATTGCGAAATTTTCATGAATTACTACTCGGCTGTAATCTATATGATGCAAGCGCCAAAAGGGGATGAAAATGTGTCCTTTATTTTTCTCCCGCTAATCTCTTCCCATTTCGTACATGCGTTCTTAAAAGGTATACGACACGGCCGAATTCACGTTCCTTTTTGCGCCTATTTTTAATGAATATCAGCGGGTTTGTGGCGATTTCATTAATTACTTCGGATGTAATCTTTTGTAATGCACGCACCAGAAGGGTAAAAATGTGTTTTTTTTATTTTTCTCCCGATAATCTCGTCGCATTATTTTGTGCGTGCGTTTTGATAACCAACACGGCATGCAGGACTGAATTCAAGATCCTTTTTGCGCCTATTATTTCCTCAAATTTCAACGGGATTGCGTTGATTTCATGAATTTTTATTCGGCTGTAATCTTTTATGATGCACGTACCAAATGTGTCCTTTATTTTTTTTTTCTCCTCTATAATCTCTTCGCATTTCGTACATGAGCTTTTGAAAGGTGTACGACGCGGCCGGCCGAATTTATGATCCTTTTTGGGACGATTTCTACTTAAAATATGTAAGCGGGACTACGATGATTTCATGATTTTTTTTTTCTCCCTAGTATTATCTCTTCACATTTTGTGCATGCGTTCTTAAAAAGTACACGGAAGGGCCGATTTCGTGATCCTTTTTGCGCCCATCTTCATTGTGAGATCATTCTGAACGAATGAAAATATTCATTTGTGAAATGACTGTGTAAAACGAAACTGAACGCAATCAGATCCATTTACTGTATCGCTGAATATCGAATATGTTTTTACTTTTCTAAAAATCGACACAAGTAAATTAGTTCTAACATGTCAACTGCCACGCTGCTGCGAAGCCGGGATCGGATCGTGAGTAAAATCACCCAGAAATGCGTGCGCTTCTAATTCTATCAATGCTTCTTGTTTAGCATGACCGCCGATCGCAAGCAAACGAAAAGCAGTTACACTGTACATGCTTTGCATGTATTGCATGGCATGGCAGTGCGTGAGCAGCGCCAATGCGCAAGCTAGCGCGAATGTCGCCAGTGTGCAGCCCTGTACTAAGTGCATAATAATACATGCATTGATTGGATTTCGTGCGCGTGCACGCATGTGAGCCAAAAAGGTAGCTACATTGTAGCATGCAATGCATGCTATTTAACGTAGCCTGTGGACCGACGCGGCCCGACCACGATTACGACGGGTCGGTGAGATGAAAAAAAAAACAAACATTTTTAGACTTTTTTTTATTCTTTCTCTAGCTTAAAATGGATAATTTTGGGTTTAAAACCATTCACAAATTTGTAGAAGATGAAATTTGTGGAAAAAAATAAACTTGAAAGAGCAAAAAAAAAAAAAAAAAAAAAAAAACGCGACCCGAAATTTCCTTGATTTTCGGTCGGTCGCGAAGGGCAAACAAACCATTTTTTTTTTTTGGCCTAAGACTGCTGCTTCTGCCAAGCAGTCATCTTTTTTGCTGTTGTTGTCGCAACAGTAGTGCTAATACTGTACATTGCATACAGAATTACATAAAAATTATATGAATATTATATAGTCAACCTTGCCTAAGTCGAATCTATTTGGACTAAAGAAATAGCTTGGCTTAGAGAAAATTCCACTTATGAGGGGTTAAAATCAATAGAATATAAAGCGAAAAGGACTTGAAAAGACCTTTGACTTAGGCGATTATTCGACTTATGTGAGGTCGACTTAAGCAAGGTTGACTGTATGAGGAAATAGTAAAAATCATGCGATTAAGTTAGATATACAAATTGACACTTACCAGAACGATTTTGATGCATTATTTATCATGTTATCAACTGAAATAAGATGTAGAAAACATGTATCGATGTCATTCATCCTCATTGTGTACAAAAATGAACTCACAATTTTCACTATTGTGGTGCATTTTTGAATAAGCATCTATGGTATATTCCCGTGATATGAATTCGTGTAAATGTGTTTTATATCTTTCTAAATCCACTTGTTGTACATGGCAAAGTTGTTCCAAGCACTTGAAGCATCCCCCTTTGTATTGTCTCTCCACCCAAATACAGAGAAAGTGGCACGGTATCTAGACAGCCTAGACCAGGACGAGGAGGGGAGATTCAGCTCGAGACAAGAGAAACGGGCACGGCGCACCTTCTGTCGCACCCTGCACCAGATCAACACCTACGCTCAGACAGTAGGGAAGGATGGCAAGTTCCAGCTCCTCGTCTGCCTTGGTGTCAGGTGAGAACATTGACCACCTCTCATTCTCTGATAAAGATGTCCATGCTGATGAATGAAGACACTACTACCACTTTTAATTCTGCTACTCCCACTTCTCTTACTAGCGATATGGCATTGATGTAGCAGAGTCTGTGGTGTGTTTGCCTCACAATCAAATTGCTCGGGTTCGATTCCCACTGAGTCTAGCTGAGCAATGTTGCGTGTAATCATGCCATCCCCTTTTGCAAGAGGCAAAAAACACTCTGTCCTTGAGATAGGACAATAGAGGTCTTGTGTGCTGGAAATCATGACAAATGCAAGTAGAATACCTCACTTCATTCATTCATCGCAAAGAGTAGGGTTCTAACCTGGTGAAGTGATCCACCCACATACCCCAGGCAGGAAAACTAGTGAATGATGCCAGCCCCTCGTGGTTTGACCAAGGTGACCCAGACACATTGTGCCATACAAAGAAGAAGAAAACTAATGATAATAATGACATGATTATGATGATGATGATAATATTTATAATGATTTCATTTGACACAAGTCCTCGTCAAGCGCAGACTGTCAAAGTGTCCTTTCACGGAGTTGTTGCTAGTTCACAATCACTGATACGTTTTCAAATGCATTTTTGCAGATGAGAAAATGTTACCAAGAAATGACACCTTCTCCCCCCCCCCCTTTTCTCTTTCTCTCTTGCTCCCATCCTCCTCACCCACCTCCCCCTACTCTTCCCTCTCCCCTTTCCACTCCCCTCCTCTTTCCCCCCCTACAGGGACCACCTTCTCCACCAGTGGCTGCCGGTCCTTGCGGAGACTCCGGTGACGAGCAACATGTACGACGAGTGCTCCTTCTTCCACAGCCAGCCCAACTTAGACTTCCTCTGCAGCCTGCTCATGCAGCTAGATGAATTCAGCATCTTGCTGGAGGCATCCGTCACCAAGGGCATCGAGTTATGATAGTGACCACCGACAGAAGGGCCTCACACCTCGTGAAGCCATTGAAGGACACACGATGCAGACTCAGACACACACACTAAATGTGAACCGACACGTACAGCGTACACTCACAGTCACAGTAATGTGGGGACTCGTCAGTTTTTTTCAGGATGGGAATTCAAGGGCATTATGATGTCAAATGTAAGGAAGGACCTCTAACGTGAATGCTCATCCTTCAAAATACATGCAGACAGACTCACTGACAAACTGACACATATACCCCCACAATGCATATACATGTATGCATTCACAAAGATAAGGACCTTACAGTATTCCAGGGGGGAATTCTGTTATCGAAAATAGCCAAATTTTTCCAATCAGTCCAGCCCATACTCCTTGTTACCATCATGATTATGTAATAATGCATTTGTTGCAAATATAATTCTAGCTTTTATGCTACCACCATAAGGAGATCAAAGCTATTTTTGCGCCATCATGAGCCACAATTAAGGAAAATGTGATCAAAGTGTGGATGCAAGAAATGGTGTAATTTCCAGTATTTTGGAGACCCCCAATTGTTTTACAGGTTAGAAGAAATCAAATGTGTCTGTGATTTGGGGGGTTTGTTGTTGTTGTTGTGACAGAAACATGGCTAGGATATTCAGAGAATGGAGCCCTGCTTTCTGTGCAAGAAGGAATAGCAATGAACAAAGAAAGGAGAAAAAAGTTGCTCCCATAAGACTGATAAATGATGGTCTGTGAATTTGTCTAAAACTGACAACTATTCAATGATTCAGAAGCGAGAGCTGTAAGACACGGAGTCTGAAGTCGTACGGAGTTATGATCGTTGCTGGCGTTGTACATGAACTTTTCTTGCAAGCTTTCACTCTCTGTGTTATAGCAGAAGCAGTGAAATCTTCTGTAGTATGGGTATCAGGGATTGTGTGTTAACCCTGAATCTCATAGCATTATATACAATGTGTACACACACACACACACACAAATATATATATATACCTATATATTTCCATACGATTGCCTTTGTAATTCTATTTTGGCATCTTTCACATTACTGTGAAGCGCTGCCAATTCAATATAGGGTGTTTTTGTACAGACATTAAAGAAAAAAAAAAGTGAAAAAAAGAAAATAACATGCAGCGTAATACCACTCAGGAAGACAAGCAAATTTCTAGTCAACTTTTTCCACATTTACGGCTCGATTTTTATACACAACTCTTTCAGTTTAGATTTTTCTGACAGAGAGAGAAAATGAGCAGATTATTCATATTCTTTACATGAATGTCAAAACAGAGATGACTAGTTTTAGACAGATGTGCATTTTTTCATACCTTGTACATATAAATACACACACTTGTAGATAATGTGTTGTACTCTGTGCGGAAACTTTGACTTGTGTCGGAAAGGAGCACATGAAATACTCTTCCTTCATGCGCTTAGGAAGGCCGGTGACCAAATTGTCAAAATGGCTACAGAGCTAGGCGTTCATGGCTGTTTGTGATTGCTTTGTTGATATCAAAAGAGAATAAGAGAGAGTGAGAGAGAGAGAGAGAAGGAGTGAATGGGATAAAGTGGAAGAGTGCGAGAGAAAGAATAAATAATGGAGAAGAATCAATGCTACTTCATGTTTTGTGGCCAACTAACAATATCTTGTACCAGTAACTGGTCAACAAATCACACACGCAGTATTTTAGACTTCACAGATTGTTCATTGCCCTGTCTGACTGTCGTTGTATGTCATATATCTCCATGCCGAATTGCAGTGAATTAGCAGCGAATGACTGGATAGCTGTGTTGATAACATGTGGTATTTAATACAAGTGTATTACTGTGTACACTTTTGGGCTGTGTGGCTTTTACTTCACGCATGTCTTAGAGCCGCCAATTTTATGAGCCTAAGCGATGATCAGCAACAAAATTCATGTCTGTGATTTCAAATTTTGTAAGAGAAAATTTGAGTTTGTTTGTTTGTTTTTTGTTTTGTAAAAAAAAAAGAACTTGAAATTGCAAGATGTATTGATTTATTGCTGTATGTCTGCAAAGTTCTGTTGAATAGGCTATACAATGTAATCTATCCATTGCAAAATCCTGCTGAAATGGATGAAAACTTCAAAAAAACAGAAAGAAAAATATTGTGTGCATACCAAACCTGTAGAAGTAGTAACGATTATTGCAATTGAGTGTGTTACTATCAAAATTCTGTTCTTGTAATGTTGCATTGACTTTTGCTGATTTTATCAAATTTCATCCATGTCTTTATTTAATGTGTTGTGTTGGAAGGGAACCCATTTGTTGGGTATTTCCTTGGTTTCCACACCATTCAAGTTATTGCCCGTCAAATGAAAAAGAACTTCTTGCCAGCTATTTATGATTTTACATAAAAACATTTTATTTTTTGTGATGTACAGATGTAGGGGAGAGAAGAACTGAAGACTACGATATCATTTTCCCTTCACAGAGCTGTGTTGTTTCGTAGACAAGACCTCAAATTTGCCGAATAGAATTGCCTCATTGTCACTGCATGATTGTGCTAGTTCGATCCGCTGCGAATAATGTCCAAAATGTTTACATGACAGAAATATATGCCCCTCAAGGAAGCAGTAGCAGATTGTTGTATCAGTATTAATAGGCAAATGTGGTAGCCAGGAATCACTGATATTTTCTGCCTGATAGTGCATTTGCTGTAAACAAACCATGAGAAATTGCCACTGACTTTTGCTGATAACATATCACAGTTAATGTAGGGAGCAGGGACTTCCTACTCATTACTTCTCAGCAGATATCTTAAAATAAGATGGATAGTGTTAAAGATCATGATATACTAGTCAAAGATGCAGCCAGCATATCCATAGAATACCAAAGTGTGATGGCATAGCTATTCATCGCCATGGAAACTGGTTCTGAACAACCTCACCTGGCGCACCTGATTCCAACCCAAGCCATATCAAAAGACGGTGATATCATCACTTTGGTCCTTAACTTTGTCCAGCAAATAAATTGTGGTGATTTTTTTTTTTTTTTTTTTTTTAAGGGGGGGGGGGGTCTGGAGGGATATTTCTTTTAAAAAAACATAGATACATGTATGTATTTAGTGGCTAGTCTTTTTTCAGGCCTCCTTGGCAGCTCTTGCCTTTGCCATTTTAATGGTATCAGTAAATTAAAGAGGTCTACCGAGAGCTCCTCCTCCAAGATATTGTCATGATGATCGGTTATTTTCAAGCACCTTTCTAGATTAAAAAGCAGCTTATGTCTCTGCACAACATTACCGTCCATGTGAGTTCATCGAAAGTTGCTTATTATTTAGTTCCATCATGTACCACAAATTGCAGTGAAAGATTTGTCGTAGCAAAAAACGATGGGTTTTCAGATATGGCCACACTATTAAGTATACTTCATCCTCCCAAGATGTTTTGTTGCTTATTTTGTCTAGTGTGATGCAGATTTTTATTCTCTCTCATTAATATAATGCAGTGTATTCTATGTTACTCCCAAAGCATTTATTTTCCTATCTTTTAGTTTATGCTTGTGTTTGTGAAAGCCTGCTTTGACAGAAGTGTGTGGCACGAGTCAGTCGCAGACGTACGTTATTGAAGAGCTATTGACATATTTCATCCATTAAATAGACTACACATTTAAGTGCTGCCCATACGTGGCCAAGGCATTTCTTCGACTTGTGTTAAATTGGTTTGATGTTCTTGTGTTCTATGGTAGAAATGTGGCATTTCTCTTTTTGTTGTATAAACATGTTCATCTATCTTATGGTCGGTCTGTATGAAATTCAGAATCGGAAGCTTAATTTTTTCACTATTACTACAACCCAAAAGTCTTGACTTTTGCTCATATTGACTTGAAGTGTTTTCCCTCTGTTAATGGGAATGGGCTCTTTCACCACTGTCATGGGTTCAAAAGCACCAAGATTTGATCATTTCATTTGAATAATGGCTCTGCTTGTACAATACTTCATGAAGATTGGTTGGTTTGACATAGCAGTGGCTGTCTAGAAAAATCAAAAGGAAGCTGCTTAAAAAATTCATCCCATGGATATTGCCCCAGAACCGTCTCACGATTCGCATTCGTGGGTTCTCTTTATGTAGTCCACAAGAACGAGTATTGATAAAACCCTAAGATGTTCCGAAATTGAGTTGAACATGTCACCTCATTTTTCTGGGCCAGAGCTGTTGCATCCGTGAAGAGTGGATTTGCCGTTCAGGCGATATACGTGATTTTCTGAAGGCAGTCATATTTTTTTTTTTTCGTCTCAAGAGATGATTTCGGGCCAACAGACCACCAGAGGGTGAACTGCAAAGCAATACTTGTTGGTCCCCAAACCAACCACTGCCAAAGGGTGGAGGAAAGAAGAAGGAATTCGAGTATAGTAGTGGGCAGAATCTTGTTCAGAAGATTTGAGAAGGCATCTGTGTTTTCCTTGTATCACAGTAGCTTGGGAAGACTTTGAAATCATGGTCAGTGTTTGTATTGTTGGAATTTTCAATGAAATGTACAAGAATGGGTAAATGGAAAAAAAAAAAATCAAAAAGAGAAGAAAGAATGATGGAAAAGTGATCTGTTGTAAAGTTGACTCCAAACAGGTGTTCCTCTCTTCGAAAGTATGCTGACGATTTATCACAAGTTTACAAAATCAGGTGTTTTGTAAGAACTTTTTACAAAAAACAGAAAAAGCGAGTAGTCACTCGGCCAATTTTTGATGGGTTTTATTCACCTACCGACATCATGTATTATAAACTGTTTGATACCACACTGAGACAGAGGCAAAGAAAAAGAGATTTATATTAAAAGTGCCAAAACAAAAGAAAGAAGACCCAGTCTGTGTGATTTATTTGTGCTCACTATGTGTGTCCTGGCTAAGAATCCATGTAGAAATATATTGTACATGTACATGTACTGTAGCTCACATTCCATATTTGTCATTTAAAGCCAAAACATACAGGTGTAGCTCTTGTATGCTTGCAGAACTGTCAATTTTTGCTCTAATCTGTACACTTATGTTTAAAAGAAAAAGGTGTGAAAGAATGCCATGAGGTTACTGTTGGGTGATGACAGAAATGTGAAATATTAACTAAAAAGGTTCACCAGATGTACACGTGTACTACATATATGTTTCAGAGCTTACCTGATAGTGGTTGCTACGAAAAGTTTTACATTCGATAACATTGATTACAATATACATACACTTGTATATTTATCGGGCCGTAGCGGTATCCATTGCTCGGGAGAGTGAATTGCATACTGTTTGTTCTGCATGCAATTCAATACTACTGTTTTGCCATGATTTGATCATCATGAACCAGCAGCATTCTATACACCTTATTAACTCAGCCCGGGAGGGCGCTTGTAGAATAAAAGTGGGTAAACCAACTTTTATTTCACACTATTTGATCTCAAAATACTACAAAACAACTCGATATCCTGACAAATCGTGTCAGCCTGACAAGTTTCTTGTTACATCTTTCCGATATACACCTATATAGCAAGCAAATTTCAGATGGTGGAAGAGGAATGTTAAGGTCCCACCAAGTACTATGTTTTAGCTTTAAGTAATTACCAGAGACAGGCAGTGGGTAAAGGTACATGTACATTGTACATACCCTGTGGATCTATTTTCCTATCTTTTTAAGATTTATAATAATAATAATAATGATAATAATAAAAAATAATGATAACTGCATTTATATTGTGCTTCATACTGGTGTTTCTAAGTGCACTGATGCTATTCGTACAAAAAGACTAGAAAAAAATAACATTAGGGCAACTAAGACAATTGGGACAATTCAAAACAAAATCTAAAGTAAGTTTACATTATACAAATGTGTACCTTATAAAATGTCAAATCAGATCTTAAGATTTAAAATCTAAGAGTAAGTTTACTTAAAAATCTTTTAATAAAGCATTGAATCCTAGAACAAAGTACTCCAACTTTACAGAAACCATTTTTATGTACATATCTTTTTTTTTTTTTTTTTGGGGGGGGGGGGGGTTGCAGTCTTCTTGTATTCCTGAATTGGGCACACACACACACACACACACACAAATGTTAATTCTCATCATGGCATGCTGACCATTATACACAACTGTAACTATAAAAAGTTTTCATCATAATTATGACATTGATGATGGAAGGTAAAACATTTCTACAATTATGTTCACCTGAACTGTCTGAGAGAAAGCCTTTAAGTTGTACTACTCAAGAATATGATGGCTCACATTGTATGTGCTGAATATGTGCTGAATATGAGTGTATTTATGTGTGTGTGTGCGTGTGTGTTTTCTGTTGGACAAACAAAAACTATGACAGAAGATTGTATATGGATAATGAATGTTCACGAGTGCAATGGACAAAATATTTCATAAGATGAAATAATCCATTCAACTTGGCTGCGCCTAATTGAATGGATCAATAATTTCATTTTTCATAGATGAAATATTCTGTCTTTTGCACGAATGAATCACTATTTGCTTTATATAACACCTAAAAATAGATCCTTGTCATTAGCTGTTCTATGAATTTAGAAACAAGGGAGAAGGGATTTACATTTTGGTGTGCATCACTGGTTGCATGCACACAGTAAACGCAAGCATTTTGAGTATGTAGTGTGCCAGGCTCTCAGCGTGCGTGCAAATGGAGCCACAATTGCATGACTGATGTCATAATACTTACAGTAAGATGGGACAAATGATCAATGTCGAACAACCAATCAAATGACAAGGATCTATTTATGAATTATATAAAATTTGCTATCACTCATACACTGTACAATTGTACTACTCCAAACATCTTCGATTCTTCCTTTCCATATATTTTATTTGAAAGAACAGACAACATATACATATATAAATAACATCACATGTACATGTCAATGTATAGATTACATAAGGCATCTTTGGATTTACTATATGTTTCATTTTTATTCTCCTTTACCATGAAATACATATATACACATACGTATATATAATCTGCAGAAAAATTGTATGGAAAATACTTTATACCTGTACATCTCTATCACATTTTTTTTTCCAAAAAAAGGTCTTCCTTATAATTACACATGTGATCCTGGATGGCTTTAACATTTTAATTACTGTTCGTTTGTTTCTTAAGAATCATATTTTCCATCACAGAAAATAATTATGTTTTCAATGTGTTTGCAAACAAATGAGAGCTACCTGGTATGTAGGAGGTGATGGGTGTATTTGCCCTATTATTTTCTGGCACCTCTTTTAACAACTTGTTTCTTAGAGAGCTACAGGCAGGTCATTATAAAGTTCCACATTCTGGACAACCACAAGGTACTGTACCTTGGATAGATCACTAACCATGTTCATAATGGGGTAACAGGAATCAGTATAAAGCGCAAATCACTGAGTAATAGTGACAATCACTGAATATATGAGAGGGGGAAAAAACAACAACAAAATCCTCCCAAGATGAGAAGGGGATGGTAGGAAAAGGAGATTTCTACATGCTGTTGCACACACACTGCAAATTAATTCCTCTCTTTCTCGAGCAAGTCAGTGTGATAAGCAAAGCACATCATCTGTGAAATGTTTGGTAATAGGGTCATCTGTAAGTTAACAGTTGTCAAACTGCAGAGGTGAGTCTGGGAGGCGCATTGGTATGTAATAAATGTATCTCTGTCTTATTTGTGCTTGGCATGCTCTTCTAACTACTAGGCAGTCAGTTTAATGAATAGTTACATGCTATGTTTCTGGTATGGGGGTGCATCATTGATAGGTACATTTATTCACAATATCACTCTTTAAAAGCATGTTTAAAAAAATTCTATGCTGGAATGCTGTTTGAAAAAGACTTGTATTCGGGGAAAAAATGACACAACTACCCTCGGTAAAAGTGCAGTCCTTTGTGGGATAAGTGCTTTCAAGTAATTTTATACATAGAAATTACATCTTTGCAGTATTTTCTTTTTATGTAGCATAACTGTGGCAATTTTAACACAGATGGCAGCAATCTTTGTATTCTAGAGAGATAAAAAGATGGTGTACTGATATGGTACTAACGTAAGAGAGTACATGTTGACATATATGTCAACTTCTGTGATGTGTGTAATCTATTTGTGTGTGGGTGTGGGTGTGGGTGTGTTTGTTTGTGTGTTGGGAACAGGGGTGTCTTGCACAGAAGTATGCCCCATTGAATGAATATTGTTTTATACAAACCACAACATCCAAATGTAGAATAGTGGTCATTCTGCTACATAATTTGAGATGGTTGGAAGACATGAAACATATCACAAAAGGTGAAAAAGTCAATTCTGCAAACATGCTAAAATCATTGGAAACAGAGCAATAATTCTTTGCTGAATTTAGAATATGGTATTCTGCAAACACCATATGCAAACAAAATTGAACAAAGCATTTCATCAAATTCAAACTGTAGTGCAATACCTGCATCAAGCCAAATCAGGCCGCATAATAGGGTGCACATTGCAGTACAGTGTATGTTGTACAAAAATCTCAATGTACATATATATTATACATACACATGTAGTTGCTCAAAAGACTTATTGGTCTCTTCACTTCACATGAACTATTGGGGGGAAAAGACAATGCAAAAGTGAAATGTGATGAGGGAGACATGTACTACCCCACATTGAGAGATTTGCAGAAGAGAGTATGCGTAGAAAAACCCCCACCCCCTAACCTTCAAGGACATTCACTGCATCCTAAACCACTCTGCAAAGACAAGTACTGGTGCTTCTCT
Organism: Diadema setosum; assembly: GCA_033980235.1. Lineage (NCBI taxonomy): Eukaryota > Metazoa > Echinodermata > Echinoidea > Diadematoida > Diadematidae > Diadema > Diadema setosum. The sequence goes on from CM067061.1 coordinate 39,085,484, forward strand.
TCCTTTTTCTTGAAACCTCTCCACCAGAGATACACAGTGTATGTATACACAGCCTGCACATGGGTCTGCACTTACTGTATGTTCAATCTATCAAAATTCAAGCTCGTAGTACATGCTCCAGCCCCATTTTTGCCATCAGCCTGAAATGTCTCTATTCCGTGTTCTGGGTAATAACTGAAATATGAAATTGTTCAGAACAAGTTTCCCTGGCGATGAATGGCTATGACATCACACTATGGTACTCTTATAATCTGCATTTCTCAACCTTTTTCAACTGAAGGCCCGCCTTGGCTCCTACAAATTATTTCAAGGCCCATTATAGTTAGGTAGATCAAATACTAACCTTTTTTATCATATTTTGATTGACATTGCAGCCCACCTGTGAGAGCTGTGTGGACCACCTGGTTGACAAGCAGGGATCTATAGCACCCTGTGATCTTCATACAGAGTACCAACATTGACAAAACTCTGAAAAGTATTGAATGACACAGATTGGTTTGTATTTGATAAGGCATAGACTACACTTTATGAAATTGCATAATATCACCTCACAGGCTATACATCATTGATAATTGATATAGCCAACCCACACAATGACAAAATGCATATTGAACAATGCAATTAAAAAAAAAAAGACTATCACATCACATCCAGATCAGAAGTAGTACTAGATAACTGTCATAGAATAGGAAATATATTATATACTTTTTTTTTCTTCTTTATCATCCTGCCATGCACAGCATGGAAATCAATGCAAAAAGGAGTAAGTAAATTTGACCTTAGTGAAAACAAAGTTCATTCATCCTACTTGTAACAATATTGCTTGCTCACTTCTTTCTAATACTCACAATCACAGGTAAACATGTACATCACTATATACAGTTAACATTGCAAAAAAAGAAGTGTACAATTACTATGCTCATACAGTCACAGGTAGACCCCGCGGACAAAAATACATGAGAACATGTCATTTGCGCCCCCCCCCCCCCATTTGCTTGTATTGTTTCCATCTTTTCTTCTCACAACAGAAACGAACATATTCATGAACAGCTAGAGGACCTGAGGTATGAATTGAAAAAGCTCATGAAAAGAATTCACTACTGACACAACATAAGGAAAATGATGAACTCCTACCACCTGCAAAAAACTGTTGGCACTGACTGGACAGGTTATCTGCATGTAGAAAAGTGTGTGCTGGATCTGAATTCTGAACCTCATTGGAATCATTCCATGTTCTCACTTGTAACTCACTTTATTTCACTGTAATTTTGCAACTCACAGAGTGAACAAATTCAATACACTCAGAAACACAGAGAGATACGCAAATTCAATACACACATTTTGTTTTAAATGAGAATGCTTGCTGTGCTGTGAAAATTAGCGAGGTTGATGTACTTTTTGGTGGGGGTAGAAAATTTACATAAATGTCATCAGTCCATATCTACCAATGCAGGATACACAGAATGTACATACACATACAAAGTGCAAGGCTAGATAAACTTGTAGAAAAATATACATAGAATCTGGAACACTAGCGGAATAATCTTAATGAAATTTGCATGACTATAAAGTCTACAATTTCTGCACCTTTTCTTGAACCAAGATACATATAAAGACAGACACCAAATTGTCAATTTGAGTTTTGCATACTTTCTATGCATACACGCAAATGCAAGAGTTGATATTTACACCTATATTGTACCTCTTAATTGTACCACTTTGCATTTTCCAATTATACACTGTACATAGATATATTCCCTTCATAGGATATCAATAATGATATATTCATATTGCTATAAAATAAAGCGGTGAACTGGAACACTGTATGTACAAGACAGCACCCAGGACAGACATTTGAAAGTTTCACAGACACAGTCAATAAGGCTGTCAGGATGAGGCAAATTAGAGCTGAAGGACATCTTTTACCTTCCATTTGTGGTCTGTGTGATACAGTACATCCTTTGACTCCTGTGGATTATCTATCACTGTACATTTTTGCCAAGAGCTCTGTTACAGTGAATGATGCACCACGACCATTTACACATATGTATCAAAGAAGAATTCTCCACAACCACCCCTCAAAACACAAGGCACAAAGTTTCAAGGACAGCACAAAAGGCAAATTCAATTGAATGTGGCTCAAGTTCTGATGGCAAATGTTCTTTAAGATCTGAGTCCTCCATTCACCCCTGAGATAATGTATTTGTACAAAGCCTTTTGTCAATATCAGCTGAAGAACAATCTGTCACACCGAAATGGCTTCTGAAATTTCATAGAGAAGTTGGTTACAACAAGTGGTTACGCACACATCCTCAACTTGATAAGTTGCCTATAAAGCTCCACAACACACATACATCATGTAACTCTATAACATAGCACCTTTCATCACAAAATGCATCTTCACTCTTCTCTCTGCCATACTGACACCAATTTTGTTTTTCTATTTATCTGCCTCAATCAGTGGAAATTCCATGCGTGCCTGCTGCCATTGGATATTTATGTCCCCTCTGTTTTTGTTTTTGACGTACAATTATATTCCTGACTGGCTTACACAACTCTTTGTTTTCACACAAGCAGGTACATGTACAGAGTTTGTTGACGTCTCAAGGAATTTGTGACAATTTCTTCTCTCTAGAGAGAGAGAAAGAGAGAAAGACAGGGAGAAAAAAAAAATTGCTTGCTTCCTAGGGCAGCTCTTGTAGTTCCACAATTTCTGAGTTCTGGCATAGAGGGAGTAGTGAAGCCACAGACAAAATGGAATCAAGACTGTCCACCTGCAGTGTTCTGGTTGTCATGTTCCTTGCTATCACTGCATCCCTTTGTATCTGCACTACCTTCACGGCAGCAGCCCCTTGGGTGACGACTAATGCTTTCTCCATGAATGGACGCATCAACCATATCACCTACTTGTGCAAGTGAGGGTTCAACATTAATGGCAAAGCATCATTTGTCTTTCATTTCACACTACCGTTATCCCATGAATGTTGAGGGCAGGGCAGGAATGCACGTTGGTACCCGAGTGGCCAAGTCTCCATGGAGTTCTGTCCCCATCATCATTCATTGCATGGATCTTACTGCACACATCAAATGCAGGGCAGTCACTCTTGCCTCCAGCTTCTAGAATTCTCATTCTCATGGACATAGTCAAGAATCTGGGTCTGAACCAGCAGACCAGGAAAAGAATTCTTCAAATCAGATATTTTGATTCCTTCCCTCTCCACCTCGTGCAGATGACAGGATAGCTGAGATATCTTCAGACATGAGTTCAGTGCAACATGAGCAGTATTGCAATGTGCAAGTGCAGCGGGGCAGTAGAAAATGCAGGAGGACTGCTTATTGATACTATCAATCTGTCTAAGAGTCTCAAAGAACCTCCGCAGTGCATCTTTTTTCTTTTTCAATCACAACATGGAAGATGTTTGTCAAATGATCAGCATTGGTGTCAAATGGAGCTTTATGTCAAAATGTCATGTAGGAAAGAGGATCACGTAAACACACACACAAGCACCAAAGCAATGTCTCTGTCTTTCCTGCAGAAAAAACATGACATGTGTTGAGCCCAGCAGTGCGGGGGCAGAGTTGTCAATGTGGGCTATGTCGGAGGTGGCAGGGGGTTGGAGAGACCCGTGTAGGGGGCCAGAATGGTCTTGAAGGACTCCCAGAGGTCGGAGTGGATAATCAGTCCTCCCTGGCAGCGCTCAACGGGCAGCAGCGTCCACACGATGCTAATCAGGGCCAGGAGGAAGAGGGCTCCAGTGAGGAACAGACGTCCCAAGCGGCTGGCCTGGGACCAGGGGATGTTCCTGGAGTATTGTTGCAGCCACCTGATGACGGGTTGCTTGTCACTGTCAACGGCAAAAGAAACAAATAAAGATATTATCTATTGCAAGACATGTTTTCTGTATGTAATGTCACTGATATTACACTTTCTGAAATTAATATGACACGATTTGACTCTGCTAGAGACACACATGTTTGTGTGTCTCTTGTGAAGAGAGCAAAACGTGGCACCAAACGTATTCATTGGTTGTGAGAAAAGACACATGAAAGGAGGCTTGGCAGCTCTCTGGGTACGATACTGACAGAACAAAGTCACTTAGGAAGCACTCTAGAGTATGTCATTCCTAAATCAGGAAGACATTTGCATTCTCTTGTTGGGACCAAAAAGAAAAAGGAAAAGAAATATGTTTTAAGGAGACTCAAGCAGAATCTGGGAAACTGGATGGTTCTCTGGATATGGTTTGGCAATAATATGAGACAGATGGATGATGCCTCTACACAAGGGCTTTATAAACCCAGCCTGAATCCAGTGCTGACCTCTTTTTCAGAGTGTCCTCTTCCTCCTCATCATCCGCCGCCTCCATGATCTCTTCCAGGTTTTCACACAGCACCCTCTGTTGTTCCCGCAGGTCACTCAGCTCTTGAGAAATCTGCGACCGTACCCCTTGCTCAAACCTGATGGATAAATGATCAGAAGAACATGTATCAAATAACACACAATTATAAAATGGAACAAAGTGCAGAAAGAGAAAAATCTAACAAAACAAAAGCTACACAGCATTGGCAGAATCTCATTTCATTAGAACATTCATGGGCTCACTTTTCAAACATGGGTGAATATAACAAGAGGTTTTTAAGTGCACACGACAGTTAAAGATTGGCCCTGAATCCATACAAAATGTTTGCTTTAATAAGATTTACCTGACAAATCCAGATTTAAAAAAAAAATCCAAAGAATATCAACAGAATCCATGTGACAGGCATGGCTTATCCCTGAGCATATTTTTGCCCACCCAAAAAACTTTGGCAATGTCGTAAGATTTGATAAATACACTTTGTAGGTGGGCCATAAATGTTACAGAGTTGAAGCACTTTGCCCTTACCCTTCTTGGAAGATTTCCATTTCTTGCTTGCTCCTCTCCTGGGGCACCACTGGCTCCCCTTCAGGGCTGCTTGCTGGCTCAGGAGTCACGGGGGAGGGGCAGGGAGATGCCGAGCCTGTGGGGCTGGGGACAGGAGACTTGCTGAAGGAGGTTTGAGATTCGCTGGACAGCGACCTCGTCGGAGACATCGGATGTTCGGGAACTCGCAGGGCCGGACTGGACAGAGAGATGCTGGAAGTGAAGATTAAAACAGAACAAAACAAAACAAATCGTGAGACAACATCTCATAAATCCTGGAAGATGAGAAGAGAAAGAGATTGAAGTACACACATTGTAGGTGACTATGTGCATTAATTCTACCCCCCCCCAAACAAACAAACAAACAAACAAACAAACAAACAAACAAACAAACAAACAATAGCAAACAAGCATTCAGAGCATAGGTCAATTGCCAGGCTCCCACATCATTCTGGTTTTCTTTTTATACAAATGTCCTTTTTGTCATGAAAATCAAATTCATTACATGAGGTAACATAAATTGTCAGAATTGGCAGTAATTCAAGAAGAATTCTTTCCATTTCCTCACACATGTACAGTTTGTCAAAAATCCAATGTTACCTCAACATGCATTTTGGGAGTGATTTACAAAACTGTGAGTGAGAGTAAAACTTGGCAAAACTATCCTTTCCATGCTTGTTTTTTGTAAGTCTTGCTTTCAAGGACTGGGTCTTAAAAGAGAAATGCTCATTTATCAAATATTTCCCCCATTCCCCCATACAAATTCCTGGTATCAAGAGTAGCTGGTGTGGCTTGGTGGATAAGACCACTGACTATCCATCATGATGTTCCTGGTTTGAAACCCTTGCTGCAGTGGTTGCCCTCCCCCCACGCACACAACCAGCAAGGCACTTTACCATCATTGTATCTTTCTTCTAAGGGGACACAAGGTCATCTGTCTCATAGTTGCCTGCTTATAAGCATATATTCAGTGGTTCCTTAGCACTCAATCAGCTCAACTCAACCGGCTCAACTACAATAGAAACTCAACTCAACTCAACTCAACTCAACTCAACTCAACTCAACTCAAAGAGTCTCCCACAATCCTCACCTCAGCTTCTTCTTGGGCTTGTCTGGCATCCCTAGCCTGGGGCTGGTACCTCCCCTGCTGGTCTCCTCCCCCTCCTTCTCCTTGTGGGTGTCCAGAATGCTCCGCCCACCCAGCAGACCTGGCCCCATGGAGCTCCTGTCCATAATGGCAGCATTGGCCAATGAGGCGAAGCGGCCACGCCCATCCTGTGCAACACACAAGAAACAGAAAAGAAACAATGCATTACATAAACCCACAGATTCCATGTCAATAACTGAGTAAGGGCAAAATGACTCAACTAATAGCAATACTTGACATTACTGCATTAATGTGCATAAAAAAGAAACCACAGCCACAAAGGTTTTGCCTTCCATCATGAACGTCATTTATATTCTTTCTCATAGGCTGGTTTACTCGGTATGAAAATGGACGCCCATGAATATTTTTTTTTTTTCTTAGAGAAGTGAACAGCAAATTTTCAATTCATCTGTACAATCAAGTGCATTGCTGGACAAAAAGTTTATTTTGCATGCATTAATTGTTGCTATGCTGGACAAACATCTGGGACGTTTTTTGTGGTCCGATGAATATGTGTACAATTTGAATACTACCTTTTGTAGTATGTTGGTAGATTGGCCTATCTTATGACAATGTGAGGGCAAAAAAGAAAAAAAAAAGAAAAACATAAGGAGACAAAGAAAATATAAGAGACAGAAAGAGATTATCAAGTGCTGTTACTGCTACAATTTCTAAGACCCTTTGACTTATTGCATTCTGCCCAATGAGCTGGATTTTATAATCATTCAAAACAGTAGGCCTACCCAGCTGTAATTATGAAAGCTCACTTGTACATGTAGGAAAGTTTAAGGTTTGGAGGGACTCTGGCTTAATTACCTAGAGTGTATGGACTTGTTAAACATCATATCAAGTGTTACTAGAAAACAAAAACAAAAGGAAACACAGCTAGATAACCACTCACACACACACAAACACATAGAGAGAAAATGTCCTCATACACATAAATAACAAACAAACAAACAAATGAAAAAACCAACCTTAGAGAGCACTTTACAGTTTCTTTCAAGAACAGAGGGTGCTCTATATAATCGAATGTATATAAGCTAGCTGTAAGGTACACAGAGCAGAGACTTTATTGAGGCTGATATCGCAGTCCAGTCAGAAATGTTGGGTCTTACTGATTCTGTTGTGTCTCTCATAATGATATAGATTACCTTATTTATTTTCATTGTATTTGAACAGAATTTGATGTGATTATGGTCCACTGAAAAATAGGATACCCTGGGAGTGCTGCATAACACTGCATTACCATAACAACACTGTTCACATGAAGACACGACACAAAACAAGCGCAACACAAAGACAACACAAACAAAATAACACATATAAACACACCCATAAAGTCACTGGTTCACATACCGTAAACATCTCAAATGAAAAATAAAATGCATTTTTGCCATGCAGACAAAAAGATAGGCCTATGGTAATTTCTTGCTGGGGAAAAGTAAAATCTGAATACAGCAAACATGCCATTTTTACATATTCTGCAGCAAAGGTGGAATGATCTCACAAACAAGCAAGAGTAAACAGACTACACAACAGAAACGAATGAGTGCACAACACAAACAATGAAAAAGGACAAGGACCTCAACAAATCCACACAATGGCACTAGGTACACAGTATTACCCTAATAACTGTGTTTACCACAAAACAAACAGTAGACGTGACATTACGTTTACAATAATGCACAATGATTCATCATGTACATACATTGTATAATGAACATGACTTTATGAGATAAAAATTATAGCAGATTGTGCAATACAGTTGTCAAGCAAGGGGAAAAAAAATAAAACCACACAATAATGCAGCACTCAAGCAACCAGCAAAGTACATCTGTAGAGAGAGCAGAGTAACAAGGGCTTCAGTTTAAGCTCATTGCAATGCAAAACTACTATACTGTAGTTGGGTGTACTAAAAATTACACAGGAACAAGGGCTTCAGTTTAAGTTCATTACAATGCAAAACTACTATACTGTAGTTGGGTGTACTAAAAATAACACAGGAACATGTATCTAAACACTGTGTCTACCATCTTGTATATTCAAAAAGAAGAACAAAATCAAGTTTAGGAGACCTTGTAGAGCAGGAAGCAAGTCACTTTACTGCAATACCGTTAATCTTCACTATCGTTAACTCAATTAAAGTATACAGTGTATGAACACTGAGACAGGTATACAACTACAAAAATTCACATTCATGAACGAAACTCTTAAATTTCTTTGCAGGTCACCTCATGTTATTCATATCACGACCCTTAAAAAGGGTAAAAATATTATATGGCTCCAGCATGATTGAATATCCTTGTCATTTCATAACATTTCTGTGATCAAGATATATTGCAAGCACATCACAAATGCATAGGAGGGAAACTGAATGTCAAGGGTAAATATATGCATGTACATATGTATGTGTAGTAATAGAGTATGTGTCTGTATAATGTGTACACATTGCTTTATACAGAACCCTGTTATTTCTTATGAAGTGATTATTTGCAATGGAATGAATGCAAATCAGGAATATTCATAATGTATATTTTGTACATAATATTGGAAGGGAGGGATCAGCCAAGGCCTCCTGCATGGCGTGTGAAATGGGATTACACTTGCATAATAGGATGACAAAAAGCAATGGCTTGGACTATTACAGTGGGAACTGGGTTTCCTCCTTTGTTTGTATCATATTATGAGATAATTAACACAAAAAGTCAAACGAGTGCCAGAACGGCGAGATGCTGATCACATTGCCATGTGTGTAGTTCTGTTTGTGATGACAGGAATAGTAAGATGAAAAAAGTGTATTATTTCTCTGCATAGACAAAGACTTGCCCCTGATAAGGCCATGTCAAAATTGGTTATCTTTTAAAATTGGACAAAGTACCATGTAAGGAGAAGATACATGTACTAGTGTCAATTCAGCAGGCAATGTTCAATTGCCAGTATGATTAGTACTTCATCAAAAAGGAAGGAATCTATAAATATGACTGATCTCCCACACTTCTTTTTCTAAGCACAAAATCACTTTGAAGGAGAGCATATCAAACCCGCTATTTTAGTTGTCACAAAGTTCATCATGTTGAAATATGAGTGCTGATGCTTTAAAAGACACGATGTGTCATATTTGTACTCAAGAGGCAACAATATTTTCTGACATTTTACTAACAGTCATGGACTACTGTTCTTCAAAAGTATGTCATTACTATAGGTACCCCCCTGTGAGACTTGGTGATGCATGCTTCATCCTCAAAACTTACTCTTTTTCCTTGATCAACAAAATCACCGAGACTTGTACTTGAGTACATTACCAACCCCGTAAATTACAAGTGTTGTATAAGGATATTGAGACAGAAAAATATCTGTGGGTGTAAAATGTATGCAAAATGCATACTGTAAGTAATGCAGAAACATTACTTGCTTTAAAAATGTGATACGGTATAACACCTGCCATCATGATAAATTCAGCTGGATGGTTCGAGTATGGCAAACTATCACTTAAATGCAACGACTCGATCACTTTTTAATGCAGCAGAACGTGATAATACACTTGTTACTACACTTTGGAGGAACCATAAGGTCGCCCACATTTTCAGACGTTAAGAATTCAGGGGTAACCAGGTTCAAGTGATAAGTTCCTATGTACAGTGAATTCTCGAACATAAACCCATAACAACTAACATATTTCCACATGAAAGAGAAAAGACCAGTCTAATATTTTGGAAGCCAAACATGCATTAATTAGCACATTTAACAATAGATAAACCACCACTGTGCAAACTTTGGCAATGTGCTGTACACAAAAATACAGGAGAAAATTAGGTAATCAGAAATATACTGCACTGTCATATCGCTTGATAGCTTGAAATGATAGCTCATGCAGTTACAGTCATACACGATGTACTACGTCTGAGCAGGGAAGTCCATGTAGTGCACAGCAAAAGCTGGTGAACGGGTGAAATCATAATAAAAAAAGTATATGTGTACGGGAGGAAGGAATACTTGACTGTATTCCTTGGAATGTACAAAATGTGCAAAAGTACAGGTATTACTCTTCAATCTTACCTTTCTCATGAACTGAAGTGACTTTGTACCAATTGCAACGGGCACACTCAGTGCCCGATTGTGATTTGTGGCATGTGTCTATATCATTGCCAGCAAAGGGACAAATAAAATATAACAAATAAAACAAATGATTCTCCAACGTAATTGAATGTAATATAACATAGAATAAAGGTGTACATCAGTGAGCATATGTACATGTACCTATCCTTCCTTCCTTCATTCTCCTAATGTTTGATTTCCACCCATGCCTTTCATCTGTGTTTATGGTCTACTTTGTTTGTGTAATGCTTCTTTTTTTTTCTCCATATCGAGCACCGTTGAATTCACCTTGCGCTCTTACAAAATGTACACTGTACATACTGATTTTACTGTTCATGATTAATCCTAGGAAATTTTCATTTTTCTTCCTCTCGAGTGATGAAAAAAAAATCCTGAAAACATGGAAGACAAAAAAATAAATACATAAAAAACTGAAAGCCACAGACTACTTACCATCTATAAATACTGTAGTTCAATAACATATCTTTACATGTACAAGTGTACAATGTATATCACTGGCTTTTTGGGTAGTGTAAAGAATAGAGGTGTAAAAGGACTCATTTATCACTGTTCAAGAATAAAAATGTCAACTCTGGTGATGTTTCCTCGTTTCAAAACACTGATGACCTATAAATGAATTCCTGTTTTCCCCAAACTAGTGTCACTCTCATCAAAGAGTATGATATCACATGCTGTGGAATAGCCTGTGTATCATACAGCACAGAGTAGAGAGAATGCAAGGTATCAAGCTAGCCCACCAGGATATTCATGTATGGTTACACACTGAAATCTCCATGGCACAAGGAGTGACTATACAGTCTGAAATAGATAATCAAGGAAGCGTATCGATCCAGTTGGCAATGTAACAGGAAATGTGGAACACAGAAACCCGACCAAATTTTTGACGGACAACATCGCCACACCACTTGACAAGGAAGGCCTGTGATAAACACTTATTTGGGGGGTTTTTGCAGCTAAGCTGCTTCCACAACATCTATGGTACAAGAAATCAGTAAAACATGATTTTTTTGGGGGGGTTCTTTTCTTTAGATTTAAAAAGGACTAGGCTAAATATGAGTCCCGATCTGATAACACCTTTGCCCTTGTCCACTGCATGTACAATGTATTCAATTACCCATAACTTCAGCTGAAAACCAGTACCTTGTCTCACACCACCAATGACAGAAATCCAGCACACTCTGGTGACAATAAAACTTTGCATCTTTATGTGCAAGACTGAAGATGGGCTTTTGATTTTGGACAGAAGCCTTTGTTCTATGAAACAATGTGCCTGTTTTATTTTTGTGTATTTTGTTCCTTTGTGCTGAGTGAATCAGGAATTCTGCTTTAACCAGTAGTATATGCATTTACAGTTTATGCACTGACAGACAAAGCAGCCTTACAATTTGATCTTGACTTATGACCTATGACCTGTGATCAATCAACAAAGTTTTTGGTAACCATTATGTGCCTTTGTCCTTGAATCAATGGAAGCCTCCTGCATGTTATCCCACTACAGACTGAGACCCAGTAAACAAAGTGACAGACAAATGACAGACAGAATACTTGCAAATATGATGACCCTTGCAACCTTTGGGTGGGTCATTTGGTTTGGTTTTCAATTATAGGGATACTCCCCAGTATTATATTAGGTACATAGAAGGCTAATCATTGATGAGAGTTTACCCCCTTAAACTATGGTGACAACCCCTTAAACTACGGTGACAAGCGTCCACACAATGCATCTCTAAGATTTATTGCTTCCAAGCAAGAGTCTAACTTAAGGATTAAACGACAGAACTGAAAGAAATACACACACGCAACACTGGCAATAAACCAGATTATTTGCGATGATACAGCAGTGTACTGCATATGCATGGCATTCTGTATTTACGATCTCGAGGTTGACCTGGAAGCTACAGGGGAATGGGGTTCAGAGAGAAGTCATGCAAACTTATGAGTTTGCTGATTATCGTGTCCATGTGACTCAAAACTTACAAGTAAGGAACCCCCACAGCACATGGATAGAGCATAATCCACAAGAAATCTTGTGGTTTTAATCTTTGACTAAATCATAAAGGTGGCTTACTGTACTTTTTAGAGTGCATCTACACGGGGCTAAACTACATAATAATCCCTGAAGTTTAAAACTTTGAATTCTTAGCAAAAATGTATGAACCTAACTTTATACAGCTTTCATATAATACAGTCAACCTCGCCTAAGTCAAATCCAAAGCGACAGAAGAAAAGCATGAATTTTGACCAACAGGCACACAATAGAATAAACATATTTACATCCATCGAAGTTCAAATTTTTTCTCCTGTTCAGCCAATTTTTTGGGCTCGGGCAAGGATGATTTGGGCAAGGTTGACTGTAAACTATGAACATGTATGTTGCTGTAATTTCATGGTTGTTGTAAAACACAAACACAAAGAAAAAAAGGATGAAAAATTTAACCTACCCCCTCAAAAAAAGAAAAAAAGGAGGATCTTACTCAGGGTTTCTATCCGACAAGTGACTGTTTGACAAGAGACAAGAGATGGCCCAAACTCACCGTTTGACCTGATGCATTGCTCCCAAAGCCAAGCACAGCTGCCACGCTGGCTCTTCTTCGACCAGCCTGGGGGAGGGAATGAAACATACAAACAAGTGATTAGTGCAATCATATTTTTTAACACAAAATGCAAGGCAACTCACACATATCTGCTGATCATGTATTGAAGTGCTGCAGTAAATTATTAGCACATGCAACTCTAATTCCACCCAGTGTAAAAACATGTTCCCTTGAAAAAAGTATTGGCAGACATAATTAACCATAATCATACAAGTGTACATCAACCAACTATGTGAATATAACAAATGCATTTGTTTTGGTTCTAACAAGCAAATCATCTCGTATTTGAACAGAAAGTCTTAACAACTGTGAAATGTAAAGTAACTTTTCTAACCCTCAAACACAATCAGCTGGTTTTGGATAATCTCAGGATAGAATTTTAGGCAACATAATGGGCGTGTTCCATCGACTCTGACACATACAGGTAATTAAATGACACATGTGAACAGGGTCATAGGAGTTGAACAAACTGTGCACTGTTGAGTATTACAATACAGCAGCACACTTTTAGTTAAAAGAGATGGATGCAAGTTGGTTGGCTTACCGTAGAAACATACAGTGTATGTTTCGCATCATATTTCTTGATAATCACTTTATTTCAATGTGCGTATTGGGTGTTTGCATGGATACATTGCACCAGAGGTTTCTGCTGATAGTGTATAAATTTATGAAATAATATTGTTTGCGGATGAAAGAGCGAGTGGAATAATATTTGCATTCCCGTTTTCTCTTTCCTATTTAGTGATAAAATGTATCTTGATTTGTATGATGCACACTGTAACTGCTGTGAGTAATATTTGATAAATATGATATTTATGCATGTAATCCGATATGGCATGTAATGCGCTTCTCAACCAGTGCACCGCCATGTTGGTGAAAAATAAAATGAAAAAAAAAAATATCTGATCTAACTGGGCCTCAAAAAAAACAACATAGGAGCGAACATGGGCCTCAGGCTGAAAAAGGTTGAGATGCACAGATTTAAGGGATGGTATATACACATACAATTTGTAAGTCTTACATGACTTCTATACAGAATACCACAGTATTATCATAGTCTGATGACTACCTGTCCTGTCGATCACACAATGCATGGGCATTCAGAATTCACTGGTTTCTGAGATGAGAAATCATGAATGTTATCTGCTGTTTACATTGCAGCCGAGTGGAATCGACCCATGACGGATTTTCTGTACATTTAGTTTCATGCCAAAACTTTGTGAACTTAGAAACACTTAATTTGCAGTGTATACCTGTAATATCCATCATTGCTAATGTGGATACATGTAGGTGGGGTTTTGTCATTTTTTTTTTTTTGTTTTGTTACACAAACCCTGCATCTCCATTTATTACAAACATGTACTGAACTGCAGAGAATTGAAGTTAAATTTGACAAGCTAAGCATATGACAGATGCTACAGCTCATATATTTCAAAGATTAATCAAAATCTGCAAATTTGCCAGTGAAATTATCAATATTTTTATAAAAAGTGTTATGCATAAGAACCTTCAATAACTATAGCAGCATTGTCATAACTTTTTTCGCTACTTCTTCCCTATCTAGGCATCTCAAAGCACTACAAGTTTGTTTTGCTGTGAACATCTAACAAAACATATATCATGAATCAACTATAACAGTTCTAGTCGATTCAAGCTTCAACATAATTGGTAATTGACTGACACAATGTAGTTAATAACTGACTCTTCTCATGTTTTGACCTGAGAATCTACTTTGACTAGAAAAGGCAAAATTATGATTTATGCATCTGCAACTTTTGCACAGCTGACTGACTTAGCGTGAGAATAAATGATCAAATGAGTGAAATGACAGACATCTTTTCGATGAATAAATATGGTACATACTTTTCTCTTAGTTGGATATGTATAGCATTTTTTTTTTGTTGTTGTTGAAGAGCTAGTTGGATTCCATGTCTTATGATATTTTGCTGTCAAAGAAACACAAACAGTGATCTTTGAAAATCTGTAAACTGACTTCACACCACATGAGATGTGAAATTCGCATGGACTGCACACAGTATTGAGTATATTGAAAGAATGATACATAAATTTCACTTGTTCAACTGTACCATTTTCAAAACCAATTTCCTGCAATAATTGTGTAGTTTTGCCTGCAAGAAATGAGTGAGGCAATTATGTGACAAATGCCATGAATGAAATGTAAAATCTGAAAGGAATCGCACAACCACTGCTAAATATTATACATGATGTGCAGAAATCTGTTGGAATATATATCGGCTGAAATCTGCTGGAAGATGCAAGAGATTTGAATAGTTTGTAGACATTAGGCAAAGGACATTAGCATATCATGATGGACAAAATCCTTGTCCAAATCAGCTGAATATGATGCTACATTATGCATGCAAGATTTCTGCAGAAAATATGCCCAAGAAATATTTCATCATGAAGAAATATGCCACGATCTGGCAAGGTAATAGAAAAGACAACAGAAAATAATCAAGTTTTTATTTGTTTCTTGCATTCATTTGTGTGAGATTGCATAGCTAAAAGGGCTGTGAAAGCATGCAGGCATAAATGTATGTTTGCTTTCTATACCATTTCAAGAAGTAAGTCACTCGACAATCTTTACCGATTCATTTTGTCTGCAGTACAGGTATAACCATGATCAAGGCATTTGGAGTACCCTTCTTTGGTATTTGTCTTACTTTTAACAACAATATACATGTACAGTGTAGCTTACAAAATTTACTTTCTTAACTCACATGTACTGGCACATGCATACAGACTAAAAAAACAAAAACAAAAAACAAAACACCAGACTTTAGATTTCAGTCTTACATTTTTTTAGCATGTTTTTCTTATCACTCCCTCAAATCTTTGTCTCCACACTGCTGAGTGAACTCATGTGTGAACAACAAACAGTCCATGAACTTGAAAGCAAGTAGATTCCATAAAAATGTAGGTACCGGTACATTGTATGTAGCCTATTTTGTATCATGTTGTTATGTTCTGTTTTCAGCAAATATCAAGTACCGGTAAACAAGTATTTGAGGGTGTGCAATACAAACTTCTGTTTTCTCTAACAAAATGTTCTAGAGGGTCCCCCCCCCCCCCCCCCCTTAGTGACATGCTTGAGTAGTCTGTATGTGGGTACTCCACCCTACTGTGGGCGTAGCTCTCAACAAATCTGTATTGAATGCATCTACAAAGGTACACAATGCAAAAGTACAGACACCTATTTGTTGATCAAATGGGCTTTCCCAAACATTTTCGGGAACTATTAAAAATGTTGCAAATCCTTCAAATCCCTATCCACCTCCCTCCCCAAAAGACAGAGAGAGAGAGAGAGAGAGAGAAAGGTCAAAATGCAGTGTGATGGTCTACAGGTATTTTGTGATGAACTTTTAAATGCTTTTGGCCACACAGGAGTAAAAAGTGATCAAGTGGGCCCAACCTACGATTACATATTCATACATGTATGTATATTACAGCGCTTGTACATATATTTTGCAGAAAACAATGCTAACAATTCATCTCTCACACTTTTTGACAGCAATATTGGAACAAACACTGCAGAACAACAAAGGGCTCTGAGTGCTTCTTCATTGCTTCAATGTATTTTTCTCTTCTCAGTCACATTCACAACTTGACACACATATCACAGCATCATCCTGCTATAAAACATTTTGCTCATTCATCTAGTGTAACATGACAGTTAGAATCTACTTGTTTAATCTCAAAGACTTGAAATAAGACTAGCTGGGTTTTTGTTTATTTGCTTTTTTTTTTCCCTGCCAGCTTTTACTGCCAACCTACAACATTGTACGCAGTACCCATCTCTGCAGGGTGAATGTCAAAGATAAAAAGAAATGGAATATTTGATATGATATCACAGCACACTTTTACATTCTTGTGCATGATTATGAAATGCAATCAAAAATAAGCAGACACACAAAATACAATGTATGTTCACATCATACAAATTTGTATAAAATGCAAAATGTGTCATTGCTGTTTTTGTTGATAGAATAAAATATCAATAAACTGACTAACAGTGAACCCCGGGGGTATGGGGTCAACCTCTGTCAGGCTACATTACCTCGTCCAGGTCGGTGGGGTCGGAGGTCACGGTACTCTTTCGCATGATTTTTTGACGAACAAATCCGTGCAGGGAGTGCTGGCGGGCGGGGCAGAGATGATGAGACAAATGATACACATATAATGGGAGGTGGTCATGGGTTAAAGGACATGTCAACATGTCAAAAGCAGACCGATGTTCTCAATGCCTGTGTGGCTCAAATCTACCCTTGGCCATGGGACGAGTGCCTGCAAGCCTTGCAGTTCACTAGTACTTTATCCAAAATAAAAAGTGTCAAGTCTTTCCGAACCTCTTGTGTCCTCCTCTACTTAAGAATTGTTGTAGGTGCATGCAGTTTTTGTCCATTTTGTTTACTTTTGTTTACTTTTGTTTATAGATCTGCATGTCTTTGATTATTGAAAGAAGAGCTCTGCAATATAAAGTGAGAATTCATATGATTTCATGGAATTTGCTCAACTTGAAATTGAGGTAGTAATTCAAAGAATCCAACAAATTCATAACACAAAAATTCTCTATATTTTAAACCTCTGGATGAGGATTTGCCCTAGAGCTTCATGGTGAATGCTTGATTTAGCCATTGTGACTTTTAACTGTCATCCAACATCACAGATATCAAGTTCCTCCTTTCATTTAGTGAAGAAGTGCTCAAATTAAATATTTAATATGTGATTTCTGGGTTAAAGAGTCTTCCAAAATGTCTGAAGTGAAAATGGAGGCCAAAACTTCTGGTTGTGCAACCCAGGGCCTTATAACAAGTGCAGAGCCAAGCCTACATGTACTTAATACGCACGAATACACATACACACAGGCAAAGAGCACTGGTCCGTTTGTTAGAATCATTCCTGGAAAAGGGGGAACATGGCATGACATGCAGAAGCTTCATGCAGGGAGCATGAGCATGCATAAGAGGAAATCTATAGACAAACAAATAAAAACCAAAAAATAAATTAATAAATAAAAGAAAGAAAATGGTAGGAGAGTTGACGAAAAGCTAATGATGTTTTGTCAACAGCAATCTATCTCGGCACCACATTACAACAAAATGATTTCTATACACAGTTTAAATCTACACATATCACATAAAATATTAGTTCTAGAATCATGTTGACAGGCTGTAACCAAATTTGTATTAATGATTAACACTAAGTTTTTAAATGACTGATGAGTTTATGATCAAAGATAAAACATTTTACTGGCAGACATCTAAAATTTCTTTCCAAAAGGAGTTGGCAAGCAATTGTAAGACGCATCAAGACCTGATGTATTATTTCTATTATTGTTTAAGAATCATTTGAACCACATATATGTATATCCATCAAGCACAGGTCCATTAAGATATGCTAGAAGAATATCTTCACATTTTGTAAGTTACCTGAGTAAAACTTTTATGAGGCAAGATGAGGCATCATGCTAGGATGACATTGGACAGTTTAGTGTAAGGGGAAATTCCTTCCACATCATACAAAAACTGGAGAAGAGACCTTCACACTTTGTGTGGAAAAATATTTATGTTCTTGGGGAAATTTAAGAAACATTGTTTTCAGTAACTGCACTAACTTTACTTTTCCTCCTTTTTCAAGGCATAATGAACGCATAAATAGAGCAGAATTATTGCAGTTGATTGACGACTTGTTCTTCACTGACAGTAATATACACTAATTATTCAGTGTGTGCGATAAGCCAAGATAAGAATCACTGGCCATACATTCTCGGTTTCACATTTGAAATCAGTATTTATGCATGTACATCAAATGAAGGACAATTTGTCAATCAGTTTCAATTAAAAAAACTTGATGCAGGAATCATTAATTTGAGTTGAATCATTATTGTTCATCACACTGTTAATCTGGAATCTATTACAAAACATTAATTTCAGTGCAAAAGTGCAAAATCAGTTACACAGCATATTGTCACATTGTTATCTAAATTAAAATGATATACAGCTGTAGTAATGACTTAATGCATGAGATGTTAATACACTGGAGAGCAAAATGGGCACAACCACATATGAGAGTACATGTGAATGATATACAAACGTGTTAATCGTACAAACGGTACACTGAAAAGGATTGGTTTACTTTGTGTATATTCCCCTACAGCATCAACTCAGTGATTAATATATGGACTGGGACCAATAAACACTGAGGAATAAACAGTACAGCTGTCCTCTTCAACTTGAAGTGTGCATTGAAAGCTTTGACAGAATCATTGTAGCCTGAATGATGGTTCTTTGTAACTAAATAATTCTCTATCGTATCAATGTCTTCTTTCTGTTTCTGTTCTACTTAAAAAAAAAAATAAAAAAAAAGTTGTAGAGCCAACAATAACTAATCCTCTAAGGATGAGCTTGTAGCAGGAAATGCTTGGGGACAATTCACTTAAAATTGAAGTTTGTTGATTTTTTTCAATGCACTGAAATATACACATGAGATAAGCGAAAATTTGCACAAACACACACAAACATGTCAAGAATGTTGTGACCACTGTGGTCTCCCATGCTGACCAAAGGTCAGTTTCAAATAGATTGTCTGGGTCAAGTATCTGCAATATCATCTGCCCTCCTGATTCTTCCTAGTGGTTCCGCACATGAACTGCCACTTTCACTGCACTGATGAAAGGTTGAACTTGGAGACATAGATCGTCATCACTAAATTCTCAATTGACTGTGGGATGATTGACTTTTGAATGGGTTCAATGCCAATGTGTGGAATAGACCCAGTATGGCTGGTGCCATCTCCAATTCAATAAATTCAGGATTACAGCCCACTGTGATTGCTAAGGAGAAATGTGGAGGAAACACATGTCTGTCCTGACTGAATGACCTGAGAACTGAGATGATTGTATGTAAAGTTACTACCGGTTTTAGGGTACCCTTACTATCCACAACCAAGAGCCTGCTTTATGTTTAGGCTGTGAAATATGTTTCTCAAGTCCCTTCTGAAATTCCTCTTTCTTTTTTCTTTTCTTTTTTGCCAAACAGATGTAATATTCTTTTTCTTGACTCTCTTCACAATATCTTGAATCAACCCCTACCAGAAAAAAGAAAGTCACATCAGAAAACAAAATGCCAAAAAAAGAAAAAAAAAAAGGAAGAGAAAAACTATGTATAATGATACGTATTCCCTACATATTCCAGGAGCATGCCACCTACACATATACAACCAAGCTGCTCCCTGGAAGTAAGAGATGCCAACTTGTGCATGGCATAGTGGAGCAAGCAGCCCAGGTGTTGAATCAACCCTCAACAATATATGTCTATGACCAAATTTTCCACACACAATTCTGACTGCCCTTGTCCTGGAATGAAATTTTTTCCTTTTTTTCAGGTTTTAGCTTTTGGCAGAGTCGATACACTTAACTTCTTATACCTTACAAAGCATCCGGTATAGATTTTCAATACGATTAAAAAGAAAAGAAAAAAATAGATTCATGCCAACAATCGATCAAACTGAACAAGTGATGAAGTAAATGATGCAACACTCATGGAACATTATTATACACCTGTGTAATGCACCACCCATTACCATATTCACTGGTCCACACATACCAGTGTCACATACAGTGCTGCCAATATTTATGTGACGTGCATGACAGAACACGCTGCATGCAACCTGCAAAATTTGTCTACAGTTTCATAGTCTTAGACATATAATTGTCAATGAATATTATACATCTGCAAGCTTCTTTATCTGTCAAAAAAGTTTCTGCAGTTTAATGTCTTAATTAATGGATTGCACATACATCCAACACCACTTTTGCATAGTACTACTGAGCCTAAAATCCTGCACAAACTACATGACATGTTCCACGTTTTTTTCCTAGATTATGTTCATCCCTTGAAATACAGCTTGTCATAGTATCAAATATATGGGAAATAAAAGGTTTTCTTTGGGAAAAAAAAAAAGATTTTCTGATATATTTCCAGGTCTAAACCAGCAATAGGAAACCACCACCAAAATGCACTATCAATAAACCTGAAAGAATGAAAACAATAAACAAAGAAATGGTCAAATGCCAGTGATGTCATTGATAGACTGTTTTTCGCAGATGCATAATGCAAGGAGAATGAAATGGAATACATACTTGGTCTCCATTCGGTCTCTTCAAAGAGATATCGATTACAAACAGGAATTGAAAAGAGAAATTAAAGAGATACACATAGGAAGTGAACCACTCTACTCAAAGACTTCACTAATCAACAGTAGCTCTGTAACAGACTTTCAAATTCTCTCATCTATGTTAAGCAGTATCATATACAGTGCTTTAAAAAATAATATACGGAAATTGACACTAGAAGGAAACTCTACAAAAATAAATGAGACATTTTTCTGCAGTGTCACAGAAACATTACAACTAATCAGTGTGATAGAGCCATATCACTATGAAACAACTACCATTAGAATCATACAGAAAAACCACACTACATGAAGAATAATCGTTTTTGTTTCACTTCTATTACGGTAGCAATTCCGGTACGTCAAGTTGAGGTTAATTCAGAAGCACCAAAGGTTATGAACAGCAAAATGAGCTACAGTAGAAGCATATTAGGTCTGTTAAGGTTAGTGAAATACTGTACCACATATTGTTCAATATAACTATGTATGTATTTGATACACAGTCAGTTTCTACAAACCTCCCTTCCTCTCATTTGTACAGAGCTCATCTCTGCAGTGCTGTGCTATGACAAAAAACAATTGATACACAAACGCAAATCAACACACACACACACACACACACACACACACACAGACAAAGAGAACAAGAATGGAAAGAAAAGCTTTGCAGTCATCAATCCTTTCGCTTACCTTCATTGATGGACTAGTCAGGGTTGATGACCGTCTGAGCCTACTGCCTTCCGTGTCTGTATGATAAGATATAACAAGCACAACATTACTTTGCACATTTAGAAGAAGGTATGTACAGTTGTAGCAAAGGGCAGTGTGGTGAACTCAATGTACACGTGATAAGTATGGTCATATGATAAGTGCATTACATTATTCACCCTGCTCATTGAAATCAAGTGGAAATGGGGCAGAAAAGTATTCCTTCCAACATCTCCTCAATACTCATTTGTGCACACATCCCATTTACAGTCAAACCAACAAATACTTCAGAACTACACTGACACAATACAGTCATGACACTGCAGTAGGTCCCATAAACAAAACATGTTGTCTAAATGTCAGCAATTCAGGAGGAAATTACTGCACTTGGGAGAACACTTCTAACAGTTCTAAAATCAAATGTGATAATGCTTCTAACAATTACAGACCTCATTTCCATGGCAGTGAAATAGGTATGCCCATGTCTACTACATGTAGGTTACTAAACTGACCCCAGCACCATATTATGGCAAAAATCTTCACACATCCAAGTGCTTAGAAAGCTGACACTTACCATCATGTAACCCTAAACTATTTGTTGAATTCCCTCTCATGAGAATCTTGTTGTCCTTGAGTAATTTCCTGCAAAAGAAATAAACAAATATATGTAGATGAAAAGTGCATGAAAGTACCGACTTCACACACACGAAAAGAATTGAGTAATTTCTATGAGCAAGTTTGATGCTAAAGTTTTCTATAAAACATCGTCTTTGGGTTGGTTTTTTTTTTTCTGATTGTTTATGCAATAGAGTACATGTATATCCACACCTACCTGTACACTGTATATATTGCAAGATTTGGTGGAAAAGTTATAACTTCACAAAACAAGACTAGTTTGGCAAATAGCATTAACTAGTGACATAACAAAACAAAGAACCTCTACTCTGTTAAGAGTCCATGGGATAAAGAATTGTGAGTGTGAATATTTCTGTCACGGAGAATGGATGTGGTATGTTTCATCATACTGCAAACAAGAGCCATAATGCCTAATCCTCCACTTCTTGTCTTTTGCACATGGACATACAAGATTCAAATGTCAATGGCCTCATAGACAAAATAGTCATGAAACTGTTTTTGTTAATATACGGTACATGTAGGTGAATACTAGAAGACACTGACAAAACTAGAAATGCAAACATATTGAATGAGTACAACCCATATAGGCCACATCTTTGTATTATGAAATTAAAGGGGATGGCTATTAACTCATCAGTGGGAATCAGTGGGAATGCTGGGGGATGATTGTTCCAATCCTTGTGGGATTCATTTAAGAGTACATTATATATCTACTGTTGTGTGAAAATTGTTTGCTTCAGAATGGTCTCATATTCAAGTAATGTACAGTTTAATGTTTCCAGGTGAGCATGCCTGTACAGTGACGGGGCATTAAACTGCACATTACTTGAATATGAGACCGTTCTGAAGCAAACAATTTTCACACAACAATAGATATATAATGTACTCTTAACCCGTTGAGGACGAGTCCCGAGTATACTCGGGCAGGTGTCTATGGGAAATGCCTGTTGTAGCAAAATCAGTCCGTCCTCAATGGGTTAAATAAATCCCTCAAGAACTGGAGCAATCATCCCCCAGCATTCCCACTAATTCCCACTGATCAGTTACTAGCCATCCCCTTTAATGTCAAGCCCATTGTCATTTTTCATACACCTATCAATGGCAGTCTGTTGTAACACACAAGGAGGGTCTAGTACAGAAGCACTAGATTCTCTGAGGGTTACATCAGCTGGATCAAGCCCTCTTCTAACACTCACTTGGCCTCCGCCAGCTCTGCTCTCTCCCTGTCTAGCAGCCTCTTGATGTTCTCTACATGGCTCACCATGATTTCTGCTGCTCTGCTCAATCTCTCTTCCTGAAAGGGGGGTGGGGGGGGGGAGATGATAAGGGTGAGACAGCAGGAACACACATTGAAATATAACACAACATTCACAAAGTATATATTAAATAATTGAAAAAAAAATAATGTAGGGATTACTTATAATTAAAAACCCACGCTGGTTCCTTGCTTTTCATTTTGTCTACTGGTTTACCAATCAGGCAATGTGATTTTACAATTAGAGTCAGAGCAAAATGTGTAATCATGCATAACACAAAGTTCCGTGTATATAGCACACTTTCTCATCACAGATAGTATAAAAAGTCGGGGATACAACATGTATGCCTTATAAACAGTTGCAAGAAAATCTTGGCAGTGGTTGCCACGCATAACGTATGTGTCCTACATCCTTGTCAATTCAATGCTACTACACTTTCTTGCATGTCTGACCTGCTGGACTGCTCCATAACCTTCTGCTTTGCTGGCAAGCTTGACAAAGGCGTACTGCATGACATCAATGTGCTGCTTCAGCTTGTTGATGTCCGTCCGCGCAATCTCATCTTCTGCGCACCTTCTCTCCAGTGACTGCCAAAGAAATAGCATGCGTGATGACAAAGATGGAAAACATAGCATCGGTAATGCATTGGATTAGAAATCTGTGGATGCAGTTACGTATAAATATGACTGATGCACGTGCACTGCAAATCATACACAATGTACAAGTCCATAGTTTAAGTATTGCATTTGCCCAAAGAGACTAGTTCACTGTGAAGAATAAATGCAAATACTATAAAAGTTGAAATTTTTGCAGTGTGGAATTTCAAGCATATAGTGCAACATGAGGCCAGTGTGAAGATATAAGCATGCAGATATTCTTGCTTGTTATATGTAAGAATATTTTATACTATCTTTAATTCCAAAGAATTAAAAACATAAAAGAAAAAAATTTACCCAGATGAGCATGAACTATTTCTCATGCAAAAATTTCCACTTTTAAAGTGACAGACAAATCCTTCCATTGTTCTTTATTTCATTCAAATTTTATCAGCCTGTTTCCATTCGGCAAAAGGAAATAACTAAATCAAATTTGTCTTAACATGATAGGATGATGGTACTTGCCATAAAGGGGTAATTACAGCTTTAAAAAAAAAAGAAGAACTTTCATCACTTTCAGTTAATTCATGTGTCATGCATTGATAGTATGGGGCAACATTTCTCTACAAAATTTCTGAAACCTTTGACAAATAGCATTATTCAATGAATGAATGTCAGAAAGATGTACACTCATCTGATAGCAGGTCATGCCTACTCAATATCAGTCTTCAGTCATCAGCAAAATGAACATTTTTCAATGGATACCCAGTGCGGGTTTGAACCCTAGGACCACACCTTCCCTGGGGGGACCCCAACCTTCTCACCTGCACGACAGTGGTGTGTTCCCGCATCTCCTCCTGCAGGTTCTGCTCCACCACATTCCTCTGGTGCTGCTGAAGCTTGAAGCGGTGCTCCAGCGTCATCCGGTCAGTCTTGAAGGCAAACGTCAGCGAGTTGTACTTCTCCTCCACTTCCTGCTCCGTTAGTGATGTGTTGGGACTGCAAAGAGAGGAGGGATCACGGTTAGGAATCAAAGACCACCTTGAAGAGCTTTGGCGAGGAGTTGCTAAGTTGAGGGAAGCCATAACTGCTTGGTTTGGTCAATTACATTGTGAATTGCACATACAGTGTACATTTTAACATAGGGTATCATGAAATGATCATGTAAACCAGAAACATTTGAGGCATGAAATTTTTATGAATTGGAGTCTACGTCTCTTTCACAGGATGAAACTTTCACGAATTGCCACTAGCATTCAATGCATTGTGTAGACAAAAACTTTGTGTATTCGACTTCAGTGAATCTCAGCTCCTTGTGAAATTCGTGAAAATTTCTAGTTTTACAGTTAATCTGGGCCCCATTTCATAAAAGTTACGATAGCAACTCTTGCTGCAATGGCATATGCCATGGTAATGACAAGAATCCTGCTGCCTGAATTGGCTATTGTAACAGGAAGTTGCCACTCGAGCAAGAGTTGCTATTCTAACATCTTTTATTTCAAGTTTCAGAGGAAACATCCTTTAAACCAATCACTTGGCAGAGAGCAACTTCACCCAAGGTCACCTAGGGTCATCTAAACTAGAGCTGGTAATAGGGAATGAGTCAAAATTTTTCTTTCCTCATCTGCACGCAATACCTTATCAGTGCTTCCTGAAATCCTTTTCGATGACGCTAACCTTCACACATACTGTATTATACCTCCCTTTCATGTAATTTCAGTAAAACAAGGAAATACCTACTGTATGAGGATACAATGACAGTTCTACACATTACACAAGCCTGCTGGTGGTTTCACAACATTTGATGTGGTTCTGCAGTGACATGACTGATTTATTAAGGCAGAATCCACTTTGAACTTTGAGCACACGTTTGTTTATAACACATTACCTACAGGCAAAGTAGATTAAAGACAGAGACAGTGAAAAAAAAACAAAACAACAACCCCAAAACAATGACATATTCTTCCCTTCCACTCCTTGTACTCCTAATGCTGATAATGGGCACAGAAGGTCAGAATTAGTTTTAGCAAACCAATCTGTACTTAAGAGAGAATTTGCAATATTTACTCCACTGATAACAAAATTTCCTGAATTTGGCAAATATGGAAATGAAAAATAAACATGAACGGGGGATATGACTGAACAGCAAGATTTCTGCACCTATGCTTGCTACCACAGTACAAGGTGACTTACTTTTTACATTTTTTTTTTTCTTTTTTTAGTGTCAAGCAGTCAGCACTGGTATATACTGTACCATGCGATTAAAGCACATTTCAGAATGCAGTGAAGACATTCCACATTTGCTGGGGTCTCTTCAAAGTGACAAATCTGAAAACTTTCCATTGTAACTTGTCCAAATTCAGAGAAAACAACTGTGAAAAGGACATAAGCATATAACAGAGCTTCATAGCGTAGACATAGGAGAACTTCTGAAAGAATTCGCAAATTCATAAAAGAAATCTGTAAAAAGGTTGTATAAACATAATAGAGGTTGTAACCGAAACCCACACATCACAGTGAGGAAACAGATCTTTTGACATGAGAAATATGATACAGTTAGCTGATAATATCTTCCAATTTGTGGGATTCTGGGAAGTGGCCATGGGAAGTGGGGCGGGGTAGGGGGTAGAAGTCAGCTTGATACTTACTCTCCGTCTCCTTTCCTCAGACCCAGAGCCTTCAACAGCGAGTCAGACAATATTGAGCTCTTCCTCTGCTTGTTCTCCCCCTCCCCTCCTTCCCACTTGACGGTCCCCTCCGGCTGGATGGAGCATTCCGCTGCCGAGTCCACGGAGCATACGTCCTTGCAACCCTCGCTCATCGCCTCTAGCGTTCCATTCGAGAGCAGGGGGGATGTTGGGCTCGTGTCTTCGCAGGTTTCAAATTCTGTGTCTTCCGCCAGCTCTGGCATTGGCTGCTTGAAGGTGGGACGCTTAGTTTTCTTTTCCTTCATTGAATGAAGACAAACAGAGATTAAGAAGGAATGTGCATCTTTCGAAAAACCTAGAAAACAACAAGACCTGAAAATTCAAGTCTTCTTTCATCATACAAAATGAACTGCATCACTGTGAATTGACTCAAAGCTGAACTAGCAAGAGAAGAAAACAAAGCCATGGACATTTCCAACAGGTGGTTTGCATAACTTTCAGATTTTGGGCTATTGCATGGATGTAATATGTATCCTTCAACACCATATAAAACAGGCCCTTCCATAACTTCTTGTTAAAGTATAACATACATTTTAAACATTCATCTCTTAAAAATGGCACATGTTGGGTGAAAATTTTAAATCAATGAGTGTACACTTTTGAACAACACTGAATAAAAATCCCATCTAACTGCAGCTCAAATATCAAATGAAGGTCACAAATGGTGTTAGGTATTACCAAATAAAGTGTCAACTTTGCTTGTCAACTTACCAATACTTGTCACTTCTGTCACGAAATTGTGTTTTGTTTCTACAAAACCTAGTGATGCCAGTTAGGTCAGTTAGTTTGTTGCACTGGAAGAATATGATGGAGCACTGCACTGGCAGCATCTCCTCGTACACAGAAACTGTCATTGTTCAACTGAGCTCATCACACGCTGTACTCGCACTATTCAAAACATTTCCTTGGAGGATTTACCATAATTGCATTGATTTCGCATTAATATCATACCTCTCACTGCAAAGGTCATTATATAGTCTCCTATGGCTGCATTCTCTAGATTGCCTTTGCTGAGAATTCATGTGGATGGCTGTTGTGGTTAGACTAAGTGAGAGAGAGAGAGAGAGAGAGAGAGAGAGAGATAGAGGGAGAGATGAAGGAAAAGTGAAAAAAGAAAGCAACAATGATTTTTTGTTGACTAATCAACTAAACGTGTGGAGGTGGATACCCCCTAAGGAAAGGGGGGAGGGACTGTTCCGGCATTCCTAGTAGCCTTATCTTGGTGATAAGATTAGATATGGAAGGTCACTCACCTGAGATCTGTCTAGTTGCCATGACGATATATGATCTGTACAATCGCAAGTGACTTTAGCCTGCACATGTTTGAACATTTACTCGGGGGTGGCTTTCCAGTGGGGATAATGGAGGGAGAATTGTACCCTTCTATGAGAATGTCTTACCTGTCGTATCTTTGAGCTAGAAAGGCTCGATTTGGGAGGTCGGTCGCCTGCGATTGGTCCAATGGCCTTGATGATGTCAGCCTTGACGTCGATGTCGTCAGAGTCCTTCCTGCTAATTCCCTTCACCTCCTCAGGATCAGAGTCACCCTGTGACAAGAACAGGATGATGTAGATCTTAGGCTCTGGTTCAGCACAAAGCAGAATCAGAGCAGACGGATTATCTAGAGGACATCCGTCTTGAGATAGACTCTTTATCAATATTCCAATCTATTTTACTCACTGCAGAAGCATCAAACTTCCTTAAAGATAGCATTTTTTAAATGACTGCTCTTTGTTTTCTTTGTTTTGTAATAAAAGATTGAAAGCAGTGAAAGAATGGGTGTTATGAATTCAAAGGCTACACATTTTGTGTGTCTGTAATTTCATTAATTCAAACTGAATGTTATGAAAATCCAGTGATGACAGAACAAATAAAAAGTGTAGGAACAGGACCTATGTTCTTCAATAAACATTAAATTATTCTGCAGTGTTGGAATCTGTGAATTTTGCACTCCATTCAACTTTTGCAGGAATGGTTACAAGCAAATATATTTACGACACTGAATTATGTGCACAGAATACCCTTGTCTGCAACACTACGGAAGTGAAGTTCACTAAGATAGACCCAGCACAGCGGAAAAAGAAAAAAAGGATCGGTTGTGCAAAAGTTTCAACTTGCACACTATAATGAATGACAGTACTAAAATTGGATGGAATTGCCTTCTTTTGGTATTACAACAAATACACTGTGTGTACTACAAGTTGTATATGTGGGAATACTATGAAGACTACTTTGTATACAAACAGATCTTACACTTTGGACATTTATGTATCAATAGGCATGGGTAATGTAATCTCCTTACCTCAGCTCCTACTCTTTCTTCTTCTGTAATGGACTTGTGACTGACACCCTCTTTTGGCAGCTCTGGAGAAGACTCTGGACTTGATTCTTCCAGACCATTCTCAACAGCAGCTGAAGAAAAAACAAAAACAAAACTTAACAACCAAAGAAAACATAAGATCGGGAGGTGTACATGTAATAACTGGTAAAAAATGCTTTGTTAGCACAATACTTAGGGTGGTAACTCTCCTAACTCATTCACCGTTTGGAAGAAATTAATCCAGCCCAAAGCCCCTGTTCATGAAATACTCCTCAACATTCTTTGATGCACAATTTTCTTTCCTTGACAGTGTTAATCCAGTTCTCCATAACCAGCCAAAATGGATTTGTGACATGCATCTCATTACCACTTTGCCAGTCATGATATCCACACATGAATGATGAGAAGCATATCTCACGTTTCCACAGTCCACTACTTCTAGCCAGAACATACAATGTACATGTAGGACAAAAACATCAACACATTACTCCAGCCCACGCCTTGTTGGCTGAATGAACAAACTCTTCACAATGGATGCTATGTCACTGTTAGATGTGTGCATTCAATTTTGGTTGGGACTGCCTAACACGGGCCTACTGTATGCAAACACGTATCCTTAACCCAAGGAAAGGAGCAGGGTGAGTCGCATAGCCCACCTTCCTTCTGCATGGGGGTGAACTTCCTCCCTCTACGGTTGTTGAACTTCTCGCTGGCCTTCTTGGACTCCTCCAGGAGTTTGGCATTCAGCTCCTGGTCAGCCAGCGTGATGGCCGAGATGTCAATGTCTGCTGTGGCTAGATCCACCAACTGGCCATTGCTCCCTATGGAGGGGGTTGAAGGAGTGGTTTACAACCGTAAGAATTGTTACAGATAATTGAAGGGGAGGAGAGAGAATATTGCACAGCAGGTGGTTGTAGTCCTTTGCTGTAATTATTTAGGTTCTATTCCTATTTGACTTATATGACAATTTATCAAATGCAAAAGTGGTCCTTGCAGACAGATGGCCCTGATTGACAGGTGGTCATGACATATGGCTTTGACTGGGCATCTCTTTTCTGCATGGTTTGTGAAGTGCCAATGCAAAACAAAAACAAAACTAAAACAAACACCAACACATTATCCCCTTCACAATTTTTACAAAAACAAAAAACAAAACAAAACTACCACCACCACCCCCACAACAACAACAGGAGTTCCAACTGAATAGGCTCTCCATGGAAGGCACAAATCAATTATGATCTTGTATCATCAAACTTTCATGGGTGGGTCCACAAAGGGTGTAGATTTGATACAATGTACATTCTTGCTCTGGTTGATCAGATTTGTAAAACCCATATGACAACCCCAACTCAAAAGTATTTACAGAGATTAAGAAACCTCAAAGCAAAAATTTGAAAGACTTTCACAAATACTGTGGCATACAAACATTATTGCAAATTCCTGTTACTACTGCACACTGATTGTTCTCATTTGACTTCAGAGAGGTTTTTTTTTTTTTTTCCATCAAAGACAAATGGGTAGCTGTACAGCAAGCACTAAAATATTGAATGCAGTTTAACTTCTGACACCTAGTGCCAAATCGAGAAAGGATTACCTTGGATGACGCTGGAGTAGCTCCTCTCCCCTCGCTCGAGGATCCTGCGCTGCCTCATGGGCGATTTCTCCAGGTGTAAGGCTGGGGATCTGTGAGGATTAGCAAAGATAACTCATGTAGACGATACATCTCCAGTACAAAAATGTAGATCCCTGCACAAGGATACAGAATGCATTGAGCCTCAGAGGCATCGGAGAAGGCAGTGCCACTGCATTTTCTGCAGGAATATCACGCATCTGAGAGCACAGTAAAAACAGGAAAACATACTAGCATATATGTAGGTACAATGGACATTACTACCTTCATATATCCTTATCTTGTCTCATGGGATACAAAATAGATATGAATAATGCATCCTTATAGGATCAACACATTGACTACTGCCTTAACATCACTTGCATTCATTTTCATTCAAACTGACCCACAGGCTGAATTAAAAGTTGGTTGTATTCCTCTTGTAAACCTACAGGCTAGCCGTTATGGGTGTATCTCCATTTCAGACTCCAGCTACTTCAACACAACAAACAACATCAATCATACTTACAGAAGGTCACGCTAAATACATAAAGAGCTGTCATCACGCATGCATATCATGTACAAATTGTATGTGACAGTAATAAAGCTAAGTGAAACTCGTAGAAGATTGCAGCCTTATTATGCACACTGTATTGGGAGATATTCCCACAACCAATCTAACCTATTGTGTTCCCCACCTACACACCTACAATGTAGTTGTGATTCACCTTCTCTATAGCTGTCCCTCAAAACCCATCCAGGCATTTACAATGTAGACAGATTTAGCTTTACCCCCCCCCCCCCCCCATCCGAATCGTGAATAAATGGAACAAAAATCTAGATTTACTGTGGAGAGATACGTGTAGGCACCAGCATTTCCACTGAAACATGATCTGCAAAGATCTCTGTTACTGTATCAGTTTGTCTGATTATCTTACAACATTTGTAAGAAAGCATTGATGAGATGTAGGAAATCTTTGGTCATGAAAGGTTTCTGAGGCAAAAACAAACTGATTATATGCAATCTGTTTAAGTGCTCTTAGTCCTGTATTTCTAAGGTCTCCTCAACTCTGGCACATTTGGTTGACTGTACAAAAGTCAACACCAACAACAACCTGAACCCACAGGAATTATTGTTCTGTTCATACCACAACATGTATAATGTATCTTTTCTTTCTGAGAAAGGGACAGCACAAACATACACTTGAATGAAACAATATCTAAGGATATATATATAATTTGCAACCACAAAATATGGTAGAAATGCATTTGATATACACACAAGCGGGTAACACCTTTGTATTACTTCACCAATATGTACACTGGACCCTCCATGTTTCTGGCATCTCACTCAAATCCCTCTTGTTTTATTTTTTCCCCAATTGTAACATCTGGGTAAAATAAGGTCAATTTTTTTCATTGTTTGATACATATTTGACACCTGATCAAGGTTGGTCGCCTCATGGGCAGTCGTTGCAATGGTTCTCAGGGTTCATTCTGACAGGTCTGCATGTTTATCTATAACCCAAACTCCTTTTAAGGCCAGTGATGTGTACTTTTCAGAGCAAATGGTAGTGATACCAGTATACTATGTACACTGTACATGTATTTCCTTTGCGCAACAAACTTTTCGATTATTTCAGTGTTTTTTTGCATTGTGTGTGTGTGTGTGTGTGTGTGTTTTACTTAGTTCACCCTCATTTCAGATTGACTCCTTTTTGGGGTGCTACCGTACTGTGCATGATGGATTCCATTGCTATAAAAACAAGTTTGACTACACTAGTACACTGCAAGTTTTTTCAAGCATGACTTCACCCAGCAAACAGCCGCTGAACCTGTTAGCCATATCATCAGGTTATGTACTACAGTGTACAATGGTAGTAGAAAGGTGTGTGAGAATAATATGCCAGGTTACAGTTTGAAAGCAAAGGATTGAAGCACAGCCCAGAAGCAGTCCTTTTTTTCGCCTCCCCATTCTTTGTGTGTGTGTATGCGTCTGTGTGTGTCTAAGTGTGTCTAAAGTACTGCTTCGGTCTGCAGTTAAAAAAACAACAACAAACAAACAAAAACAGCCCAAAGGAAAATACACCTTGACCCCTTTCACTATGGGTGGGCCACACGTACAAAAAATCTCACAGTATCACAGTACACGGAAAGACGATCTGGTACTCATTAACTCTGTCCCCTGAACCCGGCTATTTTGTTTGAAAGAAATCTTCTTACATTTCATCTTTTGTGGTACACGTGCATACTGTACATGTTCAGACAGCAATGTGCATGTGCATGTGCACATGCACACATATTCACAGCAACAACATAAACACCATAAATAAAATGCACACATATTCACAACAACAACATAAACACCATAAATACAATGCACACATATTCACAACAACAACATAAACACCATAAATACAATGCACACATATTCACAACAACAACATAAACACCATAAATACAATGCACACATATTCACAACAACAACATAAACACCATAAATACAATGCACACATATTCACAACAACAACATAAACACCATAAATACAATGCACACATATTCACAACAACAACATAAACACCATAAATACAATGCACACATATTCACAACAACAACATAAACACCATAAATACAATGCACACATATTCACAACAACAACATAAACACCATAAATACAATGCACACATATTCACAACAACAACATAAACACCATAAATACAATGCACACATATTCACAACAACATAAACACCATAAATACAATGCACACATATTCACAACAACAACATAAACAACATAAATACAATAATACTTCCTATTCTCATGCTACAATGGAAGTTATGGAGCTGCTAAACATTTCCCCTCCCAAAATACAAAGTAGGGTGTAGTCTGTGATTACTGTAGGTGCAGTCTGCTTAAACTTGGATTGACAAGTGTGCTATTACTTATTCACTTTAATTTCTTTTTCTTTCCTAAATAAACCTTTCACTAATTTCTATGCATGATTACGAGCTGATAAAACGACAAACACTACAACGACTATACAGAAGTATTTAAAATGCACAAGTTCAAGACACAGTATACAGGTTGTGCTTTACAGAATATACTGTATACGCTATAATTTTCGCGTACATAAATTTTCGTGAATTGCCGCTGTCGCACATTTTCGAGAGTGGTTAAATTTGCGATTGGGGGACCAGAGAAAATATGAAGTGGCAAAGAAAGTGTGAATTTTCAACTTACTAGCAAATAAGAATGATACTAGTTATACACTGCATGAAAAAAATTTACCAAACTCTGCGAACTAGTAAGTTAGAATTCAACATTTTTGAAGTGGTTAAGTCCATCGCGCTAGATTTCTGATGAGTGGTACGAGGGATTGCGATAATGGATTGGTTCTGGATTGACGTGGACTAACCTGACCACCCCAGATGCTGTTAATATGCTGTGCTGTGCGAATGCTACTTACAGCGACTGGGCTGTGTATACTAGTTAGTACAGCTGTAGTTAGACGTGGACGTGCTATATGTACGTAAACAAGCTTAGCCAGTATGGTCTGTTCGGTAAGCCGTGACATGGTTATAGACACTACTAGTACTGAAATGTTCGTATCATCAATGCAAGGGATTCACTTTGGAAGGTAATATTTTCGCATGTTGTTAATTTCTCGAATAGCTCCCGACTCGCGAAATTCGCGAAAATAAAACCCACGCAAAATATATACCGTATACAGTAATCATAATCAGTTTATCCATCAAAACCTGGAGTAATTTTGTCCTTCTAAAATTGGCAATTCTGAAGTTTACTGCATATTTTACCTTGAATAGAGATTAATGACAAACCAGAGATTTTCGCTTGCTTGAAGCTTTCATGAAACTTGCTTGAAACTTTTTTTTACAAAAAGCCAAGATTTGCAAAAGTACACGTAAATGCACTAGTACCTGTCTACACAATGCATTGAATGCCAGTGGCTAAATGCGAAAGTTTCGTGCCATGAATATTTCTGGGTCTACAGTATACAAAAATGGTTGATTAATTGAATTTCAAAAAATAAAAATAAAAAGCAGAACAAAATTCACAAGATATGCTAACTTCACAGAGAAACAGGAGCTTTTATTTTTTTAAAGGTACATGTTGCTAATTCAGAAATTAGTTATGAATTTAGCAGCTTAGAGGCTATTGAAAATTCTGTAACTGAAAAAAAAAAGATTACATATCAACATAAAAGGGTTCAAAAGAGAATTGTTTGCTCAATATGAAACACTAACAATGAGCAATAAAAAAAAAGGACAAAAAGATCAAGGACCAAACCCTAAAAATTCGGTTTTGACGACTCGATGGATTTAAACAAAGACCATACAGCATTAGGACATGGCATGTGATTTTGCTTATATCGCTATCATGACTTCAATACTCCAGCCATTTGATCAGGCCTACCATACCTTCAGGCATGTTTTCTGTTTGATTACCTGGTATTCTGTGTCAACTTTGCACTGAATGTCTAGCTAATCAGCTAAAGTTTCTATGCATGATAAGCAGATTACAATGGGTCTGGAACACTGACTGAAGGTGACAGCCATCAATCTTTGGCTTAGGACAATTGGATGAATCACATTGATACCATAGAAACATAATATGGTCTTACATTGTATCAACAAGATTTGACATACGTGGTAGTGTACAACTTGCATACTACCTAGTATGATTCCAAGGTATCCAAAAAAATCTCAACCAAATTAATAAAATAAAACAACACAAAAACAAAACCCTCCACGCAAATGCAAACAAACTTCAGATCTTTGCCAGCCCTATTACCTGTTTGTCATATTATGCAGAAATCATGAGCAGGAATTCAATTAGTCCTCTTTGACTTGTCTCTATTAGAAAATGGGTAATTTAGCTGCAATATGTGCAGGGATGCCAACCTTGTAAACAACATCGCAATATTCTGATGGCTGAAAAGTATTTTGTTTTTCCGCAAAAAAAAACAACACACAGTATTTTACCTTTCCTGCACTACGCATGTGTAGTAAATGTTCAAGTTAGACATTTTACCATAAAATGTGAAATTTGCTGATTTATTTCTTTGTCATCCGCTTGGCAAGAATGTGTACAGTGAATTGTGATTCTGGTGCGAGGATAAGAGTGAAATAAGTTGATCATTCCATGACAAAATCATGTGATTTTACACTGCGCTAAAAGACAACATGTTTGGAGAGGGGTATATTTGACGTCTATTTTCAAAAATCGGAGTGAATAATTTTCATAATTTTGCCGAATTTGTAATTTTCAGGACTTTGTGAAAAACTAGTGCTGTTTTTGGCCGATATTTCATCCTTTCAGTATGGAATTCAGAGCCACGAAAAAAAGAAAGAAAAGTCCAGAGATACGATCCACTCTCCTACAGACAACACTAGGTTGAAAGTGAACATAAAATCATACACGTATATTGTATAACATGCACCAACTCTCCTTTCGAGCAATACAAGCTCGTAGAAGCAACACACTGCTCACCTTTCCACCTGCATCTTCTGACTCTCGATCTCTGGGTTGAGTTCCGTGTTCGAATTTTCATCAATGGGTGCCGGAACAGCCTGCTCCATTCTCTCTCTGCAATGTGTGAGAGCATAGGGTCACATCAAAGACTCCTTTCAGGATTGTGCTACTTAAATGAAATGTTTGGGCAGATGACGATGTTCTGTTTGGAGGGGGGGGGGTGCTATTTTAATTCCGGGTAGTACCTAATATGTGGATGCAGACGGATAGCTGCGGGAAGATGACCAGAGGGACAGACAGATCTGAAGTTAGATGTAGATAAACAAACAGATACATAAGTACAACTGTACCATGGTACAACTGTACCATAGTAGATGGTTGTATTAGATAGATAAATACATGCAAACATGAGTGGATGCTTTTGATAAGATGACAGATAACTTAACATAGATGTGGACTGATTGACAAATGCCAAAGTACCACTTGATAGTCTTCCAAACATATCCACAAGATAAGATCAAAGCAACTTAAGTGCCAAGATAGAAGGTGGAATGCACAAGCTGAATACACAGTAATCTATCCATTTCTATATCTGTAGAAATATCACCATGCTGCTGACAGGAAGATGTCTGCTAAATGCATGGGCTATACAAGCTTGCATTCCACTCCAGCGTCCTTTTTTGATTGATGATTTCTTTCTTTTATCATGCTCTCAATGATGTAATATGCAATCAAAAGTTTCCTGGCAGCCCATTTTGCCTATGGTCCCCATGGTAGACCCTGTGTGTGGACATTATAGAATCATGTAGGCATTGGGTACAGATATCTGCAAAATGCCCAGTGATCTACAACAGGACGAGCATTCATGCATGAGAGTACCCCAACTGCATTTTTTTTATATCTTACATACCGGTGTGGAACGATGGGCTTGAACGACACTGTCTCTATGTCGGTGGGTATTGCTGGTTGCGTAGATTCTGTTTTGCTGAACGGAAGTGGAGACAGGCTGACTGGTGAGGAGAGGGCGGAGACGAACGACGGTGAGTCTGCACTGATGTCGGAGTCCCAATCTTCGGACAGGACACGGTTGGGCAAGATGGAGGGCAACAGGTAGTTTGATGACGGCAATGTCAAGGCAGATGGGACTCTGCCCTTTGTCTGGTGGTCGCTTGGGGGTGGTGGGACGGGGATGCTGACGTCGGAGGCAATACGAAGGGATTTGGCGCTAGACTGGGGCAAGGTCTGAGTTGCAATGCACGCCGTGTTCTGCTTGGCGATGAGGTCCCGTGAGCTGAGTTCAGTCTGTGAGGTAGTGTTCTGCTGTATTGCAGGTGGCTGCTCTTCACTCTTTGTCTGCGATTGTGCGTTCTTCAGGACAACTAGTGCCAGGACCCCTTGGCTGACAGTTGGTATGGCCTGACACTGTACCTCTCTACACACGGAGGGGGGTTTCTCCCGTGAAGGTTCAACAGACTCTGGTACTGTTTGAGTCCCCAATGATTCAGAGATGACTGCTACAGACTCAGTTTGGAGTGCAACATGACAAGATGACAGCACAGCTGACTCTGCGCAAGAGGTTTCCTTCTCTGAAACACTGACGGTGTTGGTCTGAATACCTATTGCATGTGAAATACCAGTGTCTGAAGGGGAGTAACATCCTATATCACCATGAAAACTATCTACTGTATTTATGTCTCCATCGTACAGTTTTCGGGGAAAGTCGTTGTGGTCAACACCCACATGGATTTCCTGCACAAGCTGGCCTTGGTGATATTTGCAATGAGGGCAGAATGTCAGAAACTGTGGTGGGAGACTTGAGGACGTACCAAAAGGAAGTGGCCGGTCAGCTTTCTGGAAGACGTCAAGGGCTAAGGCATCTAACAAACAGCACAAAGAAAACATGCGATACATTCTCAGAAGTTTCATGGACAAAGTCAATGACTAAAGAGCCTTTCATTGAATGGCCACATCTTGCCAGCCATAAAATTGGATAAGCAGCTAAAAAACAAACATTTTAAATGAAACACTCACTTCTGGTGTCAGGGTCAATTTCAATGCAGCTCACAGTCCTCGTTCAAAGAAAGAACAGAAAACTTTTGCAAAGAATTACAATGTCATGAGAAACTAAATACCAAAGATAATATATTCAACAAATCATTTCACGGAAAGTAAAAAAATAAAATGATCTGGTCAATTTGGATTCATGAACAATCCCTATTGCAAGCAACATGTAGCCACCAACTGTCAATCTACAATTTGTTGCACACAATTTCTTAAATATTGAAGTGTATTTCTTGAAGCTATCATTTGCCCTTGAAACACTTTAACTCCTGAAAATTGTGAATTACCTTATTTACATTATTCATTCTTCTCTACAGCTACCTACGTGTATGTATTCACATTCATGTCTAGTTGTATAGCTAAATTCATATTCATATCTCTAATGATACATCAATCTATCTCTTAATTTATGCATAATCCCACTTAAAGGTAGGGGATACCTTTTACAGAACTCCTACAATGCAGCAGAACATTAAATATGAACCTCAGCGGACTTGTTTAGGCCACTGCTTAGAAATTTGGAAGTCAACAGTTATCTTCAATTTGAATAATGCACAAAACTCAACTACTCAGTAGTTCTGTGTGTCAGCCACACTTAAGCCTTTTTGTTGCAGTCTTCTGTATTTTTTATCTATTAACACAAATCTAAAAGTATAAGAGCTGATGTAATAACATATAGAGTGTGTGGCAAGAATGTATATAGAAATGTTCGTAAGTTTTGATGAACTTTATTCACAAAATATACATGATGGACACACATGCAGTGCATGGGTCTGCAAAGGTAGCCTAGTAATGTACTGGAATTTACGGTGAGCCCCGAAAAAAAAGTCAATTCAAAATCTAACGGTCAATAAAAATGTACTAAATGTTACCTTCCACTTTTAATACTTTATGGGAGTTTCTAAAATGGTACTCTCTTCAACATACCACTGTGTTTATACAACTCTTCATTTAAGGCATGCAAATGGGATTCCCTACCTTTAAGAGAAGAGAAGGTTTGCAGTTCTCTGATTATGTACTCATATCAGTGATCACTATGCCAACTCACCAATTATTGCTGAGAGGTGTTGAGGAGGGGAATGTGTCAGAAGGCGCTGTCCATTCTTGACCGGAACCAGTCCTTGTGTCAGACTCGTGGCTGTCCTGTAGCCAGAGTCCAGAGTTGGCACGACAAGGTCCACATCGTCAAAGCTCTGCTCAAATACCTCCCCCTGCAGAGAGATAAATGGAGAACCAATATCAAAGTGAGTGCTAAATGGGTCAAATCAGGTACTATAATCTACTAGCTGCAGCATATAAAAAAACATTGGCATCATGAAGAAATTAAACACAGAGCTTCTTCTTTTTTCTTTTTTTTTGTTGGAATTTCATACTGACTGATGTCCATAAACAGAGGTTCTGTAGGGATAAAGAGAAGGGAAAAGTGTGAAATTGATGGAAAGAATTTGCTCAATCCCGCACATGTCGGCACATGGCTAATAATATCTCCACATCTCAATATGAAAGAAGGCACAAAGGTGATATCTCTTTCTTCAGATATGCTGCAGATTAGTGTTGATTGCCAGTCATAGGGTGTCTATACCAAACTGAAAGAATTTGAAGTGCCATCCAAACTACCTACCTTCAAAATGACCAGTTCAAATAAGAGTGAGTTAGAAATCATCATGGTACAGTAGCAGTTTCATCAAAATTGAACATGACTTAAAAAGTTATGGCATTTCAAACTTTCTTCACTGATTGCAGTAGGCCTCCCTTTAGCAGAACATGGTGCAGAATTACACGTTCATGCCGATGGCACTACAATGTAGGCCACCCTCTAGCAGAATATGGTGCAGAATTGCACTTTAATGCTGATATACCAGCACCAGGCCACCCTGCAGCAACTTCCTGACTTTCGTCAGTACGATGCACCCAGTAGTTCATACATCCCTGCTATCTGTAATCAGGGTGAAGCTTCTATACCACTATCACGATTAATGTGTATTCCGTACTTCAGACAAGCATCAACTGGCGGAGAGTTGGGAGACCCACAATTCCAATATGCATTTTATGTACATGCAGGTCGAGTTTCTTTGACTTGAATAATAGGTGTACTGTATAGGCTGTTATTTTTTGTGAGGGTTTGATTTTTGCGAATTTCATGAATCACAGCTGAACCGGGCATTTCCAAGGTAAAAGGGACCATTTCAGGGATGTCAGCTTATTTTCTGTTTCTAATGTGCATTATCCCCCAATACAATATGATCTTTGAGAACACTTTAATGAGAGATCACTTTGCCCCCAAAATGCTTCAAACAAGTAATTTTAGAATTTATGCCAAAATGAATTTTTGTGTGTATGAACGTACGTTATGCTGGACTGACATCATGAAGGTCAAATAATAAATGCTAATTGAAAATTTGTTGTTTTGCAACTGAATGGCTTTATAATGAATAGAAAAGATAATAACAGCCCTTAAACTATTGAACACTGTGTTTTGTATCATTTCTAGACTTAGTGGTGAACGTACGTTACGTGGACTGACAAAACTGTCACATTTTTGTCAGTCTACACATGGTATAAAACACAGTGTTCAATACATTTTGAGGGCTGTTATTATCTTTTCTATTCAATATAAAGCCATTCAGTTGCAAAACAACAAATTTCCAATAATCATTTATTATTTGCCATTCGTATTTTAGTACAAAGATGTCAGTCCAGCATAATATACACGTATATGTACGTTAACCCCAAAATTTTCATTTTGGCATAAATTCCAACATTTCGCTTGTTTGAAGCAGTTTTGGGGCAAAGTTATCTCTCATTAAAGAGTTCTCAAACATTGTATTTTGGGGTAATGCACATTGGAAACAGAAAATAAAGTGACATCCCTGAAATGTATTACATGCATATGGGTACATTTCAGGGATGTCAGGTTGTTGTCAGGATGTCATGTTTGCTTGCCTTATGTTGATGTCTTGATTCCTTGTAATTAAAAGCACGCGGAACTTTTCTTACGCAGCCGAGCGCGAAAAATTAGTCACTCAAAAATATCCACTTTTACAGTACTTGGAATTTCCCACAAAACATCAAAATATCTTCACTGAAATTACAAAAGGATTTTTCACATGTGGTATTAGTGTTCTTCTGTTTTACCAGATAGTGATACTACATATTGTATTTGAAACCACCTCTCAGTTCTTTTTCTGGTCAACTGGATCTTTAATGAAACTTCCGGAGTTGTGTCACTTTTTAAGTTACAGTAACTTGAATATCAGGTGGGAGTTCCCTTTCTATGCCCCTGCAGAAAATGATGTTGCTGTTTTGTACACCGACATATAATTTGTTTGCATAAATCAGTATAAACATGATATTTGATATATTAACAGCATTTGCAAATCAGGATCATCTTAATAGTTTTGCTGATGTCAGTCAAAATATTAGTGTTATTTCAAAATCTTACACTGCAAACAAACTTACTCCCACATACAATATATGCCATACAAGTAGGCATATTTACATGTACCCAGAGAGGTCAAAAAATAGTATCTTACTGTATACTTAGGTTCGCCTTCCTTGTTTTCATTTCCAGTACTGTAGTCCAGTTTATGTACTGTACATGTACAGGGAACTGAACATGTACATGACTGTACAAATAAGTATGTGTGCAATTTTTTACCAGGACTTAAAAAGGGAAAAACACACAAATATACACATGTATTGTATTTTAAGGACTGCAAACATAAATGTGAAGATTTGCAAAGTAAAGCAAGCTGAATCAACCTCACATCTGAATTGAGATTAATACAATTTACTTTAACAAAGTATGTTAAGGTCAATATTTTTTTGCCATACACATACATGTATGTATCACTTATGTGTACATACATGTACAATTCTGTATAATTAATGTACAGTAGTTCACCAAAAACAATCAATTATCATCTGAAGGCATTCCTCAATCTTCAAGTTCATAGAAACATTTTAACATGAAAATTATATATGTACAGTA
Organism: Diadema setosum; assembly: GCA_033980235.1. NCBI lineage: Eukaryota > Metazoa > Echinodermata > Echinoidea > Diadematoida > Diadematidae > Diadema > Diadema setosum. The sequence goes on from CM067061.1 coordinate 39,127,818, forward strand.
TAGATTTATTTTTTTTAATTTTGTTTTAAAATCTTTGGATTGATAGTGCATACGCAGGTGATGGTGCTGCTGCTGCCATCTAGCAGCAGGGTATTACAATTGCACCGTTTGGTACAATAACTAGAAAAGGGGGGGGGGGGGGGGAGAAACAGGTTTACAAGGCTTACAAGGCTGTTTATAAATTGAATGATTGGTGCCCTGGTGGCATACTTTTGTGAAAGTCTTGAAACCGAGACGGTATCAGATATCATCATGAAAATGAGTGAGAATATGAAATTCTACAATGGCATGGTTAAATGTACAAACAATGGTAAATACAGCATAATACCATACAATTGTATGTATATCACTGAACACTCCAAAAGCTATGTCATGCATATATGTACCTCACACAATGTTGCAACAGTAGGCTACTACAAACCCACACGCATTACCTTTTTAACTGATGGGGCAAATAAAACCCACTGTTGGGCAAGCAGAATGAATGGACACCTGCCTAATTAGAGCATGGGGCCCTTGCCCTCATGTGCAACAGGGCAAAAGGAAGTGTCTCTGTTTAAATATCGATCTGGGCCTTGGCGGGCAGTTGCTCATTTACTTACCATCTACAGAAGCAAACACTTATCGTCAAAGTTTTCCTACTATTCTACATAGTACACCGTAGTCCTACAGCTGTACTTTTTGGACAATTTGTACACACTTGACAATGACATTGTGCTACAGAACCTGTACTCACAAGTAAGCTGCATGATACACACCTGTTGTTCACACAAACTTCACCTCCTGTCACGAACCATTGAGTGGGTTATCCATTCATTACAAACTCCTCGCCATATTCCAAAAAATGCAGAGAACTTGGCAAGCACAGAGTGTGCATACTCTTCACAAAAACTTCCAAAAAGTTCCGCAGAGCAATTCAGGCCAGGCTGCACATCCTGATAGATACCAGAGCGTGACTGAATGAACAACTGGGTGATATGAGCAATGCTGGAACAGATCAGCTATACCACTGACAGGTTATACCCTGGTCTGCACCGCAGGAAGCCAACAGACTTGTGCCAGAAGGTTTTGGTCCCAGCTTCACCTCTCTCTTCCTCTCTCTCCCTCTCCTTCTGTGAGAGAGGTGTGCCCAAATTGCCTAGCACAATGCACAAGGGCTCATCACAAATGTTGAGCACAATTTGCACAAATCCAAATCTAGGATATCATTCACACAAGTGACCTTGTGTGTACACTGCATGTCTCCCTGTGCTTGCCAGCCCTTCTTCTTTCCCTCCTGAAAGGATCCAGAGATATAGAGCAATTGAGGCCTGCGTTATCAGCTACATAGACTGCTGTGTGGTTTTAATGGGATTTGAACAGTTCCAGGAAGAAGGGCTACGTACATAGCTGATTGTCTACCCTGCCACGGTCTGGTGCACCGGGAACAATAGGTACCAAGGCGCAATGGGTGTACCCTGAACACCTCATATACCAGAAAGAAAGAGAGTTTCATTAAATTGCAGATCCTCCACAAGCACTGCAATATCACTGTTTATAAGACTATATGTATAAGAAGGACACATTCAATGTTCAGAAAAAGACAACCACTGACAAAAAAAAAAGTCATACTGGTTCTTTTTTTTTTTTTTCATTCAGCAAACATAAACCAGACAATTTTTAATACATGTATATAGCTCTCTACACAAAATAATTCTTGTCAGTCATTAAGGAAGAAGCTTTCTTTAATACATACACTGTATTTGCTCTAATCATTAAAGGTAGGGGATACCTTTTACAGACCTCCCAAAATGCAGCAAAACATTAAATATGAACCTCAGGGGACTTGTTTAGGCCACTGCTGAGAAATTTGGAAGTCAACAGTTATCTACAATTTGAATAATGTACAAAACTCAACTACTCAGTAGTTCTGTGTGTCAGCCACATTTAAGCCTTTTTGTTGCAGTCTTCTGTATTTTTTTATCTATAAACACAAATCTAAACGTATAAGAGCTGATGTAATAACGTATAGAGTGTGTGGCAAGAATGGATATAGAAATGTTTGTAAGTTTTGATGAACTTTCTTCACAAAATATACATGATGGACACACATGCAGTGCATGGGTCTGCAAAGGTAGCCTAGTAACATACTGGAATTTACGGTGAGCCCCCAAAAAAATTTAATTCAAAATCTAACGGTCAATAAAAATGTACTAAATGTTACCTTCCACTTTCAATACTTTACGGGAGTTTCTAAAATGATACTCTCTTCAACATTCCACTGTATTTATACAACTCTTTATTTAAGGCATGCAAATAGATTCCCTACCTTTAAGGTATCATGTAAAATTTAAGTTCTGTCCATACCAGCTCTTGTCCCTAAAAATAGGAATGAATTATGACTCCCTATATAGAGAAGAAATCCTAGTAATTATAGTGAAAAGCATTACAGACTGATGTATAAACTGTATACATGGATATTAAATCTTCAACTTTTTGCAATATAAAAACACAAGATATTTCAGATTTCTTACAATATTGATGATCACTTAAAAAGCATAATCATACAGACATATGAGTGCTATTAAATGTCTGCCCATCCCCTTAACCTGTTGAGGACGAGTCCCAAGTATACTCTGGCAAGTGTCTATGAGAAATGCGTGTTGTAGCAAAATGAGTCCGTCGTCAACGGGTTAATCTGCCGACATACCTTCAAATCCCATAACACAGAGTTTTTGTTCAAAGTGTGGAAATAGCCTGCCAGATCTTTCCAAATTACCAAAGCCTCTACACGCTGATTAGGCAAAACTCATCCACTTTGTTTACTTAAATCTGAAAGAAATAACATCCCAAATGAATACATCCAGCATGAAATTTCAGCCCAAACTAAACTTGCATTCATCAGAGAAAAACACAAATATCGCTTTCATTGCCGTCTGTCTTCCTGCTTCCTGGACCTTTGAGTGTACAAGTGTATCTTTCAAGGCCTGTCATATGAGAGAACTTTCTTCATTGGCAAATGCATTCCTGTCAGGAGGTCATACAAAATGTGACTTTATTTCATCTCCCCTGTTAAAACAATGAGATAATTTGTGTTCGACATGTACAATGTGTTTTGCTAACGTAAGGAAGGCCTGTTAGTTGAAAGAAATATAATGAGAGAAAAAGAAAGAGAATATACTAAGGAAATGCCAACAAATAAACATACATGTACAATGTAGCTCTAGAAAATTGCTTGAGGTACAATTGTATGTTCCAATATAGACAGATGTCGGAAATTTATAGTCCACCAGAGCATTCTGGTAACTCTTGTATTCACAATAATTTTCCAACCTGATTCAGAGGTTACCATAATTTGTTTATCTTTTGCTATGAAATGCTTTGCAGTCTTCCTGCATTATTTCTATTGTTGTTCTTTCAGAGAACTCTGCAGCAAAAGAAGTCCTGACCTGACTTGAAGAACAAGTGTTGAATCATGACACTGGTATCTGATTGGGCAAAATGATGACCACTATTCAGTGCCTACCACATGCTGTCCCAACTTCTCATTGGTCAGTAGCATTCACAATGGTGTAGTCTTTCAACGTGACCGCAATCAAAGAGGTGGGGGATGCATGACTTGGTGTATTGAATTCAAACTGGATCTGGGATTATAGCGGATTAGTTGGTGGGGGGGGGGGGGGGGGAAGTGGGCTTTCAGGACATACAATACAGTGTACCAGCATCTCACATGAATGGGCTTTACAATTACATGCTGATGACCTTAAAGGAAAATTAGCCAAGGCCTGTAGTCAGATTAAAAATGCAATGCTAATTGCCAATACACATCATCGATCTTTGAAAGCTGAGCACGAAGCACTAGGACTAAACAAAGGGAGGAGAATTAAAGAGGGGAGGGAGAGAACAATACGTAGAGATAGATAGGATAGATAGATAAACAGATAGACAAGGGGAGATGGATAGAAAGAAGGGAGAGACAGCAAATGAAAGATAGACAAATAGACAAGAAGAAAGATGGAGAGAGACACATCAATTGCTATGTCTGCAGGGAGGTCACCTTCTTGGTCTGTGCCTACTGGTTAGGGCCAGTGCCATGCTTTCATTACATCCTTACAAAATGTCATCTTTTAGTTTTAGCCTTTAAAAGACATTAAATTGCCCTGCTACAACAAACAAGGTATGGTCTCCATTATGCCAAAAACTGTGATGACAAGATAAAGGTACAAAATCAAATCAGTTCATCTGGACTTAATGTTTTAATTCCGAGAACGGTTTCACATTCGATCCTGGATGCTTCATCAATAGTAATTCATCTGATTTGACTGAAGCGTCCAGGATCGGACATGAAACCGTTCTCGGAATTAAAACAGTAAGTCCAGATGAATGGATTTAATTTTGTACCTTTAATGATCAGTACCTGGATGAATCATAACTTACACCATGTGATGACACAACTAACAGACTAACAGAACGCGGAGCAGCATCGACTTCCAATCGCCATCCATGCATATGGCAATGTCAAACAAATACAATCAAGGAAGTTCCATTAACATTGGGCACTAAATAAGGAAGCTATGAGATTTTACAGCTTCACATGTCCTCGCATACCAGTGAGTGATGTGAGTTAAATGTACACATACAGATGAGACAATGAAGTCTCCCACTAACAATGGACCTACACACATACACACACATATATATACACACACACATCCAGTGTATCTTTACTAAAAAAATTCCTGTCTCATTTCTGTGACTTTTCTACCAGTCTGTTTGCTTGGTATGGTGAAAAGTCATCATGAAGGTGGAATGGCATTGCACTTTTAGCTGTGTTCCAATCTCTGAGGTTCCCTTTATTGAGAGTGAGCAAGTTGGATTATAGGCCTATAGGTATACTGGCTGGCACTTTTAGCAAGTGGCATCAATTACAGAACATGCTATCACATTTGCCTGGGAAGTTTGACACCACCAGAAAGTGCAGAGCTCCTTTTCCTGACTGCATCAAATATCCCTTGGTAGAAGAAAAGCTTGCCCCTTGCCTGATGAAAGTTCTCTCAGTGAATATTCACAAGAAAGTTTATTGTGGGAGAGACTATTCATGGAAGAATGCAAAGTGAGCACTTCTTGTCCAATAAACAAGAAAATCATAGGAAATATATATGAATGCCCTTTGCAACCCAAATTTCACACTCCAGTTGTTTCTTGACATTGTAACAGTAATACTGGGCATCCCAATTCCTATGTTTGCATATCAAGGGTGGCAACAAGTAACAGCATACTCTACACAGTGTCACGGGAGCCACAGGAGCAGTTGCTTTGATGGCAATAATATTGGATGGATTTGAATTGGGACAACAGGAAATATTTGACCCTCTCTTCGCCCAAATAGTTTCTAGTATCCCGTAAAAAATAAGACCATCTATAGCGATGACTTATCATCATCATTTATCCCTCCATCTGGAAATGCATTGAATTCTTTGATGTTCAGAGATGCAAACAATTGAGTTTTGGAGGCTGCCACATTTTTCAAATAGTAAGAAAAGTACATTGTATTTACATACACTGCAGTAGCCTTTGACGAAAAAGTATTTATTTTTAAATTCATCTCTTAATTTTAGAAACACAATGTGGAAAGCTCTAATTGTAAAAAAAAATACAAAGATTTCAAATGAAGTTTTCCTCAGACAAATGTCCTTGGAATTATGATGTTAACAATCATTACCATTGGACATCAAAGAAATTTTAGACTTTCAAATGTGCCCTGTGCTTGAAAGTATTATGTTTCAAGCTTCCTCCTGAATTTATTTTGTTCCATAGAGCCCTTTCAAGATATATACTTTAAAACAACAACATAAAAGTTGTTTGTTATTACATGCATCATGTAGACTTGCCAAACATAATTTTCATTAGGGGGCCTACTTGGTGGACACCAAGCTCTTGCATTTTACATGATATGATATTGTGATAATCAAAGAAAAAAAAAGGAAGGCATCTGAAGATTTGTAACATGAGCATGTTTTTCTATCAGCACTTGCGATCAGACAACAATTGCACATTGGATAGTCTGAAAATTTTTAGAATACCCATTCTCACAAATAATGTTTGCTTCATGTCTTGTTTCATGTCATGTTTTTTCTGTCCATTTAAGAGGGGAAAAATGGGTTTCACCTCACACATAATTGGAAACAGCTGGATATAAAAACCAGTTACAATTGTATTTCATAATTCACTGCAGGTACATGTTATTTGCAGTATAACATGATTAAATCATTACGATGGTACAGGTATATCCTTGCTTTTGGGTCTTTAACCACAAACCTGATAATCTTGAATTTCTGTGACTTCACATTGTATTCAACTGTATCTTGTAAGAGAAATGATAATTTCCTTTTTTTAAATTAACTTTTCCATCCAGTACTTTGAGTGTTTTTTTTTTTCAACATTTTACATATGCTTCAAAAATGCAACAACATATCATACCCTACTGAATGGTACTGAATAGTTAAATGAAAGTAAGAGAGAGAGAGAGAGAGAGAGAGAGAGAGAGAGAGAAAAGAAGCACATTCAATTGCATGTAATTTTAAACCCATTTTTGTCTTGGTTTGTTTTGATAGCAACTCTGGGAGCAATGTGTATCAAAAATGTATATATTGTATCACATACACTCACATAAGAATTTCAAAACATGTACGGCCTATACTGCAGCACAGAAAATGGCCAAAGAAGAGATTTTGTTATTTCTAATCTGAAGGCATTCCATACCAACAGAAATTGACACCTTGGTATGTGGTCTGAGGAATTCAGCTGAGCCCATGACCTACAGCTGAAATTCATCACTTTGTATGAGGAAAACAACAATAACTAAACAGACTTGTTTGGTCCCATATATTCCCAGTATGCTGCACCCCTGACACCCTCCATACAATTCACACATCTATGCATGTGAACCTTACACATGTCCTTGCTTACAGATTGGGAATAATAAAAAAAAAAAAAAAAAAAAAAATCATATTGTTTGTGACATTTTAATATTTCATTTCATTCCTTTATTCAAGCACAGCACATATTTCAGTCCGGGGACTGTTCTTCCCCAGGTCCACGCGGATAAAATACAACACAACAATTTGAAGTTCATATTTGGTATTAGACCGAGAAAGCAGCTGTGACAGTTCTATAGTCATTACGGTAATATGTTATGGAGAGGAAAACTACATGTATTTTTGTGGCACTATTATGTGTGTACCAGCAACCACATTTTCAATCTCTCTCACATCATATTCAAACTTCACTCAGTGATGGATAGATCAGAGAAATCCAGCCTTCCCAGAAACAAAAAAGACAACTGATGAATCTGAATACATTCACAAACACAACCATGCTTTTGTGGAAGATACATCACGTTTCCCTGGTTATGTTCTCTTGTGGAACATGTAACCAAAAACCAATTGATACAAAAATATCAATTTGATGTTAAACTTTATAAATTTATTTTTTAGAACAAGTGAAAAAGACTAGTCAAATTCATCAAATACTCACAACCCCCTCCCCCAATTTATTGCAAGCATTATGAAGCCTGCCATAACCAAACCCAAACTTCTCATTTTGGGTTACCTGCCCGGTAAAGATATGACATCATACAACTAGAAATGTCGCTATGGCGACTGGTATGCCTCCGCCATAATGCATGATTTTCCCAATAGGTCTAGATAGTACATGTGGACACTGTGTGATTACATTTTCACAAAATTGGCAAAATATTGGAATGACAAGTTTGTCACAAATGTGTTGAATGTTCACCTTCCTTGACGTAGGTTTAATTGGATGAATAGGAGAGCATGTATCTAGGGATTTAAGGACTTTAACTTGACTTTGAACCATTCATACATTTAGGCATTGAGTAATTTTCAAGGTACAGGTGTGGAGAAAAAGTGCAATTTCTGAATTGAATAGTAAATTGTTACCATTTTCATCTGGCCCTTGACCCTAAAATTCATGAGATAATTACTTTCAGGTAGAACATGCATAATATGTACTAAGTTTCAAGGTAACTTGAGCCACTTCCGAGATATGGAGGAAAAAGTTAGTTCAGCACTTTCAATTGATCTTTGACCTTTTGACCTTTGAGGCAAAAAGAGAGAAAAAAAAACTTTCCAGAGAATTTCTATTAGGTTACACATGCATACACCAAGTGTAAAAAAATAACCCTGCTGGCATTGCATAAATATGAGGGTAATAGTAAAATTTTGAAGTCTTGCACTTGACCTTTGACCCCTGACCTTTGACCCCATGAACCCTACATTCTCTAGATAATCAGTCAGTACATGTATATATTATATGTTCCATGAAGATACCATGAACAATTTTCCAAGGTACAGAGAAAAAAAAGAAGTTTTAATATTTCTACTTGACCTTTTGACCTTTGACCTCATGACCCAAACTTTCACCAGAGAATCTTAATTGGGTAATACATGTATACACTAAGTTTGAAGAAAATATCTTCAGGCATTCAATAGATATGGTGGAAATAGTGCAATTTTATGTAGTTGACCATGACCTTTTGACCTTTGACCTTTGACCTCATGACCCAAACTTTCACCAGAGAATCTTAATTGGGTAATACATGTATACACCAAGTTTCAAGAAAATATCTTCAGGCATTCATTAGATATGGTGGAAATAGTGAAATTTTATGTATTTGACCTTGACCGTTTGACCTTTGACCTTGAGCATGTGCACCCAAAAGTTGATAGGCACAACTTCACCCCCTAATACACATACACGCCAAGTTTCATTAGGACACCTCAACAGGTTTCGATAGTTACCTTGTCCACAAAATTCATTACGGACGGACGGACGGACGGAAGGACGGACGGACGGACGGACAACCCGAAAACATAATGCCTCCGGCACCACTTCGTGGCGGAGGCATAAAAAGCATGGCTCTCGTGGCATGCACACTTTGTGTATCTAAATGAGGGGAAATTTAATCATGTACTGCCAAGCCTTGATGTTATGACAATAAATGTGGGAGAAAAATATCATGGAAAAGCTGACAACAGATTCCAGAGTAGAGGAAAGAGCCAACATCGTATAAGTGATGGTAACATACAATCAGGATAAGAAAGTTATACTTCTCCATAAAATTATTTACAAATTGTATGCTAGAAAGTCCTTCATCAAGGGCATAGACAACGGTGTGCACGAAAGAATACAAATTATTTTGTTTTTCAACTTATTTCTAGGATATACTTGTATAAATTTGTATTTTTTTCTTTCTCTGTAGGTACATGTAGCTTAGTTGTCATATTTCATGTTTACCCTGTGGGAGTTCAGATAATTGAGATCAATATGTTTGATAATTTGAAAGCAGAAGAAAAAAATATATGACAACATTTTTACAGGTTCCTTGAATGAGTGTATACTGTTTTCAAACACAAAGTCTACACAGGGACTTTAAAATTTCAATTATGTGCAGTTGAAATCTGGAAAACTTACCTCTTGACCCAACTCTTGATTGGCAAGCTGCAGGCTCCTCACAACATCTTCCAGGTCCCTGGCAGGCCCAGTGGTGGGGAAGTCAGGCTGCTCCCTCGCGTTCTGTGGCAAACCTGCTGCAGAACTTGGCTCAGCCTCATTCAGCCCTGCCTCCTGAAAATTGTGAGGGAATACAGAAACAAAGGAATGAATTTAAACAATAATACGAAAATGAATACAAGGATAAATTATTGAATATATAGATATATGTACACAGTACAGATGAATAAATTGACAGATTAAGAAAAAAATAATGAAATAGAAAGATTAATTTTTGAATAGTTTAGGCCCAGCTGGGTGTTGTTTCTGAGGTATAAAATCTGTGGCAAAAACAATGCATCATGAACATGATTACCAAGATTTTCAAAAACAATGGATTGAACATATGACTCAAACATGACAACAACAAAAAATACACCATCTCCATTAGAGAAGAATGAAATACACCGTCTTCATTAGAGAAGCATGACAGGGCTCAACTTACCGTGCTGACTGATGCAGTGATGCAGTAATACATGGTGTGAGCCTATTATCTATTGATTCGTCCGACTGTCAAATTAGAGTCTGAGAGCCAGCCCAAAAGCCAGCAAGAGACCCAAAGCACATGTTGGTTCTTGCAAGTGTACAGGAGAGACCAGAGCAATCTACTCCCCAGGCTCAGCAGAGTCGCGTAAACCTACAAACTGCTTCCTCGATGAAATAATCTCTTTACCAGTGAAAGTGTCATTTCCTCCTCGAGGTCCCGACAGAGTGACATCCAACTGGTCCGAAGCACTTAGAAGAGCAGCAATGAACACTGTCAGACATGACCAGCAGCAGAAGAATCAAACTTTGTCTTTGGGTCACTGACACAGAAACAACTGCTCTCTTTTACAACAGGAACTGATCAATATCTAAGCACTTGGACGTAGCGCATCCATCCATTCTCAATGGTGTATGTTGAAGACCAGTATAATGTTAATGTCAATGGCACATAGATTTATAAGCTACTGTAACTGCAATATAAACACTGAGATTAGATCCTTAAACTTCTGCTTGCTTAGACCACTTTTTTAGGTCAGTTGACGATGAGTGACGGTAGCATCTCTGCAAAGTAAATCTCTCCACACCATGGAGGAAAAAAAACAGCAACAATGACGTAAATGGATGCAAAAGTGGGTCCACACATTAGGCGTATAAATTTCAGTGGTAACAAAAAACAAGGCGATGAGCTAAAATCAATGTGCTTTCAGGCAGGACTCTCTGTATTCTCTTGGGTATTGCTGCTTTGGATAAAAATCAATGAAAAGTAACACATGTAGCACAGGAACAACAAGTGCAACACGTTTCAATAGCTTTCTTTACCACACTCCACCAGGCAAAGATATGGCACCTACAGCTATAATGAGATCTGTCTGTAGCTCAGCCTTTCTGAATTTTTGTCTGATCACACACACTATAAAGTGCCATATTCCAACAACCAAGACTGAAAAAAAAATGAAAGAAATAGAGGAAAAACAAGTGAAAATCCTCTGAGAAGAAATCCTCCACTGGCTCCAGGAAAAAAATGTCCAATCTTAGACATCACTCCCGATTGGTCAGTTTCCTTTAGGTGATCATGATCACACTTCTATACGTCACACTCGAAAAACTGAATGTAGAGCTCATAAAAGCTACATCACATGCCTACTAGCGATAACAGGTCAGGAGTTGAACAGCAGTCAGTTGATGCATATGATCCGCACTATCTGAGTAATTTCAGTCATCCGTTTGCACTTTGGATTGACACTTTGCTCCCATTCCAAAGGAGGGAGTCTTTCAATTTACAAATGAATGTAATCACGCATAATGTCCTTCGCTTTTGGACATGCGAGACAAGTCAAAGTGCACTCTTGGCCTGTAAGCAGAGAGGTTTTAAAACTACAACAACCAGACAAGCGCTTTGTCCAAAACCACCACAAAAAATTTGTCTAATCACATCCTAACATTTTGAATTGCTCTATTAAGGCAAAACTTTTACAAACATGCAACCTAATCGGCATGAATATATCTCGATTGATCAGTAATTCAGTAGAAAAGTCACACACGTCTATCTCCTTCTCTATCTGCATAAACCCAGACACTCTATTTGCATTTGGGATATTCCAGCTTTACTTAAAGGACACACAGCTGAAGTCTCACAAAAGAGATATCTCCATATCCACTCACTAAGAGGAACATAAACTGTTTATTTTCATCGCATAAAAGGCCTCAGTGGAGGCCTGCAGGTGCACAGCACTTCAGAAATGACAAAGGACAGATGAGGCAAAATAGAATTAGAGCATCAGTCTAACAAGTTTCAATCACTTTCAAAATATTCTTCCCCATGAAATCCCCACAGTCTAGCAGCACTTGTGTATACATAACAACCCTCTTCTTTAGTCAAGCCTTTACTGATTGGCACCGATAGTGATGATTATCATTAATATTGTTGACATTGTCATCATCACTATTTTATCCTTATATCACATCACTACAAAATACAGATTTAGCAATGACTTGAAATGAGGAAATACAGCTGCTATGTATCCTTGACACACATGAGCCCTTCTTGCAAAATTCTTTTAATAATTATCATAAACCATTTTTAATAGAGACATACACTTTGAGAAGACACTGACATCATCTTTCCTCTACTTTGCATAGATGTGGTTATATTAATACAAAACTTTCATATTCCTTGACTTTCTTATTTCTTTCTTTTTTTTTCAGTTTTGATGAAACCATCACTGTTTGTTTGTTTGTTTGTTTTTTTATTCTGGTTTATTCATTCGATAGTTCAACTGGAAGTGAACATGGGAGGATATCAACTTTAAAGGTAGGGAATCCCATTTGCATGCCTTAAATGAAGAGTTGTATAAATACAGTGGTATGTTGAAGAGAGTATCATTTTAGAAACTCCCATAAAGTATTGAAAGCGGAAGGTAACATTTAGTACATTTTTATTGACCGTTAGATTTTAAATTGAATTTTTTTTCGGGGCTCACCGTAAATTCCAGTACATTACTAGGCTACCTTTGCAGACCCATGCACTGCATGTGTGTCCATCATGTATATTTTGTGAAGAAAGTTCATCAAAACTTACAAACATTTCTATATACATTCTTGCCACACACTCTGTATGTTATTACATCAGCTCATACTTTTAGATTTGTGTTTATAGATAAAAAATACAGAAGACTGCAACAAAAAGGCTTAAAGGCATAATTTACCATTTGCAGATGAAACAAAAACCCAGCATTAGTGCTTTAAAATAGTTCTAAAATGTGAGTTAGGGATAGAATCAACCACTGTCAAAATTTGAATCCGTATAATCGATGTTAAGTGTTGTTAAATACACAAAATGTGAACAATAGTTATAATAAAAATGTTTCCAGACTAAACCGAATACAGTTACGGTTTATTGAGAAAAACCCTGATATCTCCTTATATTTTAGGTTTTATTGCAAATATTACATATGGTAGGATGTTTTATGATACAACAGACCTACACATATGCATCAAATGTGATATCTTGAACATTTTTGAAATCACTGCTCCCAAAGGTAAACTGGACCTTTAAGTGTGGCTGACACACAGAACTACTGAGTAGTTGAGTTTTGTGCATTATTCAAATCGTAGATAACTGTTGACTTCCAAATTTCTCAGCAGTGGCCTAAACAAGTCCCCTGAGGTTCATATTTAATGTTTTGCTGCATTTTGGGAGGTCTGTAAAAGGTATCCCCTGCCTTTAAGATCACTGACACAAATGATGATTGCAAATGTAATTTGAAAAAAATTGTGTCTAGGAGGAATATATGATTCCTAGTTTGCTTTCAGACTTCTACAAATTACTCACTGAGCATGAAATGCATTTCCACATGCAACATGCTTAACAAATACAAATGTGCATTTTCTGAGTCTAAAACCCTTCTCCATGATTGCCTGGTGAAAACAGACATCACTCTGCATCTTCATCAATGCTAAGAATCTCAAACATACACTACCACATCCCGCATAGTTTGTCAGCGTGATGAAAGATGCCCTTCCAGCTTTGCCCATGTGAGAACTTCTCTTCCCTGGAAACTCTTTCTTCATATTTCAATGCATGACCCAGTTTTTTGGCCACAGCCAGTATTCTTATAATTATCATATAAAAAAGAAAGAACAAAATCCAAAGCCTGTCATTGTGAGTTGTGTGGCATTCTGCGGTCTGATCCTCTGCATTGTAGACAATGAACAGCCAATTTAAGCCTACAATACCTGTATGAATATAATACAGTGTATACCGTACTGTATGTATGTTCCCATTGAACTGCTGTTGAAAGTAGCTATCAGTTATCACTCTGCATGTTCATTTATGCAGCAATAAGCAAACTAAAATATCCACAAACTTTGTATTTCCATGTTGATTGCAGTTTATTTTGTCCGACAGGAACAACAACAACAACAAAAAGCACAGGATTCATTTCTCCTTTTCTAGTGACAGAGAAATTTAAGACATGTATTCAAATGCTAACACAAGAAATAGAGAATGTAACATTCACCATCTACCAGTGCTTCAACGAAATCTGTCATATCTTCCAATGTGACGTCTGAACCCTAACCTCTGCAATCACCACAGTGAAGCCAATAACAATTTACTTGTCACTCTTAGAACTGTGATTGGCTGAGATTTGAGGGCGCCATTGGCATTTTTTCACTGACTTTGTGATTTTTTTTTTTAATAGATTTGGGCCTGACATTTTAGATATCTATCCCAGGAATCAAATAAAAAAAAACTATCTGGTCACAGTTTGTGCTTATACCATATTTGAGTTCTTTATAGCATTTCATAAGTCACTGTAAAACCATAGAAATCACATACTTGAACTTTGACCTCCTGACTTTATTTTTCGCTGCATCGTTTGTAATATCTTATAGCACTGTTTGTGAAAACATGTGAAACATTCATAATTCCACAACTTTCTTACATGTATCTCAAATTTGATTTTCTTGGAACTTGTCTGATATTATTCTATCAAGCTAAGCCAATTTGAGCAAGGAGTGAAACTGCAGGGGGGGGGGGGGGGGTAGCAGCTTGGCTGCATCTAATGTTGCAGCAAGTATCCCACACAAGCCGGAGACAACAAGCAATTATGAGAGAAAAGCTGGCTCTGGGTCAAGACCGTTGCTTGACAGGGATCATATCTCACCTACCACTCCATCATCCACCGCTACTGGTCTTCCACACCATCGCTCACAGCAGACCATCGCTCACAGCGCAACGGTTGCAGTGTACTCCACATTTACAGATCTTATCGCGAAGATCTTTACTCAAGATTATGAAGAACACAGCACTAATTCTCCTTTCAACTCCTAATCGAGTTGATCTACAAACACAGGAGTCAGCTTTTCTTTATTAAAAAAAAATGACAAAACACAGCGAAATTTTCTTAGAGATATATTTTCATTGATAAAACTTTATTTTCTGGAATTACTGAAAACAGGAAACAATGCAAACTTTTCCAGACATGTCAAAATGAACCATACAACCTGATCAGTAGATAAAATCTTTACATTTCTGTGATATTTAACACCCAAGGAAGCAGCCATCCCAGCCTATCCCAGTCCCATCTCAGTCTGAATAATTTTTGACATAAGGCCACTTCATTACATGACCTGTTGTAAAATGACGTGTACCGTACACCATCCAGCCCATCGTCACTTCCCACAGCACTAAATTGTATAATGGTACCACTGCTAATACCCATCGCTTGAACTTGTCACCACTGACACATAAAATCAGATGTCTCATTGATTTACCTGACCATTAACTTTTTTCTGTAAACTATAACAATTAGTGGTATATTATTCTAAATCAGTATAGTTTACAACAATTAGCATCAACAATTAATTAGTAGATGACATTCCACTGTAAAAGCATACGTACTACAAAAACTTTGTATTTCTCATGCTGTCACTATCATGAAAAACAGGTGTAAGGTTTTGTTTCCCCTGACAGACACATTTCTAAAGTGCAAGTGTACTTTAGCACATAATATGTACTAAGGAAGCAAAACTAACAGGGAAATGTCCTTGGCTCATGACTTTTGTACTGCTTTGTAAGGCTAATATCCTCCCTAAGGAAACATAAAAACCAATAATGCTGCCACATTCAAACAAAAACTAGCATCCAAACTGTGGAAAAGGGATAGAATGAGAAGGAGAAAAAGCGTCACACTAAGCTTGTAATGACCTAGAATTCCCTAACTCTCTGCCAAACACAAGGCACGATGCAGACAAAGAACCCATGATATTATACAGGTACAAATGTATATATTCATTTTGTATTCAAATATAAAGTTACAGATCAGTAAATACTTGTGCATACACATTGTACAATGTATGTATGTAAGAATATGTATGTCTGTATGTACAGCGTATGTTAATGTGTCAGATGTATGATTTGATCCCTTTGAATAAACGTTCAGGCATGTGTTAGAAATGTTCAAATACATTCAAAGATATTCAAACTCACCCGAAGGTATTCCATGACGCCAGCATGTAAATTCCACATCTCACACTGTGCAGCTACTCGGAGTGGATGTCCATCCCCACTCAGAGGCATCAAGAATTTTGACAATCCTATAAGTGCATGACACTCTCTGGGCCTAGCAGCTCCTAAAAAGGAACACTCAGCAGCAAACCAGACTGCCACTATACCACCACAGGAATTATCTAATGCTTTACTTCATATGTAATCCACTGATGTTCACCTGTGACAGGTATGTAATGCAAATAGAAGAATGCTGGGAGGATACATTCATATACAACTCTTCATCTTCAAGAAAAAGCTGATGATCTGAACCTACTCATTCATTTCACATGAATGCGAAATTGAAGAGGTCACAGCAATGTGTGGACAGCACTGCCTCAACACTATGCCCTGACACTGCCCATCAGTGAACCTGCTTACAAAACTTTGACCAAATCCATTTGCATCCACTCATCCAAGACAGGGCCTCAAAACAATGAAGGGATTAGTTGACTGAGAGCAAAGAAACGCCTTGCATGGGGGAAATATACTGCCAATCATCTAATCAATATTATCCCCTATTACAAAACTACAAGGGGGATACCCAGTTCATACATTCATATGATAAAATCTAATTTTTATACAAACAACACAGGTAACTTTTTAAAAGTAGAAATAAGAAGTTCTGTTTTAATACACTACAGTGCCTGGAAAATTGTGTCTCGGTCAAATCCATGGAAACATGTGGGGGAAGTGTGAGAGACAACGAATCACTGTATCAAGGCAAATGAAGAAAAGTATTACAATAATACATCATGTGCATTATGATTGGAATGCAATCACAGAAGATTCATATGATAAAGAAAGCTGTTCTTAATCATGAATCGGTTAAAAAAGTCTTCCTGATAAGTTGATAACTTTTTGGTCTTTTACACCACCATGTACACAACTATTCTTTTTACAGTTACCATCTTATCCTTACCATCTATTATACTTGCTACCTACAATGCTGCAACAACTACTATTTCTGCCACTACTTCAAATACTTCTTCTATTGCCAAAACAACAACGACAACCTTTGATGTACATTGTATGTGTCATGTCAAGAGGCATTTCTTCCACCTTCTACCAGTGGAAGTGCCAAGTGGAAACATGTTACAAAAGCTGGCTATCACCTGCTTTGGTCCAAGAAAAGGACCAGTGGGTGACCAGACCGGATGGAGCTAAAAATATCTTGCCTAAACCTAATAGCGTGTTTCAGATATTGGACCTCCTACAAAAGGAGGGCTATTTCTGCACCATTTGAATCGATAATGATCAATACCACATGCCTGGTGGTCTTGACTAGATTGACATAACCTGATTGAATGTAGGTGAACTCTTACAGCATAGAGAAATTATAACTTCCTTCACTGAAGCCATTAGTATCAAAGAAATAGAAATAAAGGAGGGCTTCAATGAAGTCCAGATTGCATGCCCAGACGATATTGTGCAGCGATACTGCAGTGCACAACACACACTGGAGGGTGACCCCGGAAGCTTACATGGGCAAAACATAGAGTTCATAGAGAGGTCATGCCAATTTTTGAGTTAGTTGATTATAGTGACCACACGACAGACTGATCTTCAAGACTTCTATTAAAGGTCCTGTTTACCTTTGATTTAAAAATGTTTAAGCTATCACTTTTTATGCATATGTGTAGGTCAGTTGTATCACAAAACACCCTACCATATAAAATTTTTGCAATAAAGCCCAAAATATAAGGAGATATCACTATTTTTCTCATGAAACCGTAACTGTAGACGGTTTAGTCTGAAAATATTTTTATTATAACTATTGTTCACATTTTGTATGTTTAACAATATTTAACATTGATTATACGGGTTCAAATTGTTACATTGGTTGCTTCTATCCCTAACTCACATTTTAGAATGATTTTGAAGCAGTAATGAGCGGTTTTTGTTTCATCTGCAAATGGTAAATTATGCCTTTAAACCCTCCAGTGCATCCACAGTGCTAACCTATACAATCTAATCATCAAAGTTGAAAACTATAAGTTAATCTCAAAGATGAGAAATGTGTATGAACCTATAACTATTATTTTGAAAGGGCAGTATGGGATGATACAATATTCAGGCACTGATATTGCCATTCCTTCTGGGTGAAATATATCTAAACAACCATCTCTTCCACATGTACGTGTGTATATGAGAGTGTTGCACAAATGTGTGCCAGGCACTTCAAACCCTTGTGCCTGCCTACCCTTCTCCACTGTTGGGGAAAATAAAAAGAATAGCCGCTTGCCTAGTTCCAAGTATCGAGTCATTTTCTCCATATAGCCCATTCGGACACAAGGGAAAGTTATGTTGCAATGCCCTGGTATGATGTACATGTACAGCTGTATGTGTGTGCTACAGTCAGAATTCATCGGTTGGATAGCTGGAAAGTGAAACTGTAGTACATTGGAGTCTTCCACAAACTACTAACTGGGCAAAATCAACAAACTGAAGTACTTGACAGCTGAAAAGAAAATCAATTAAATCATGAGATTGTATATGTTGAAGGCTGTGGTGATTTATGGGGAGATCCCTGATACAGACTGCTTTTAAAGTAGATTTTTCAGGAAAAAAAAAAACCAATCAAAGACAATTCCTAGCAAAAGGAAAAAGAACAAGCAGTGCCAACGACTAAATATTTTTGTAAACGTGATTACATTCCTCATGTATCTGGGTATTACTTACAGTCACAGAATGTGACTATGTACAATCAAAGGATCAAACATTACTCTTTAATCCAATAGGTACAAAACCTCAATGGGCTTAAACCACGGGACAGAAGAGAATAGAAAGAGAGAGAGAAAAGAAGAAGGAGAAGACAGAGAAGAAGACAGAGAAGAAGAAGAAGAAGAAGAAGAAGAAGAAGAAGAAGAAGAAGAAGAAGAAGAAGAAGAAGAAGAAGAAAAAGAAGAAAAAGAGGAGAAGGAGGAGAAGAAGAAGACTTCAGGGACAAAAAGAGGGGATAAGGCTTTGTGTATTCGTGTATGAAGATTTATAACAAATACTGGTCTTGAAATGAGCTACTTACAAACATATGGTACCTACTATTAGAATACACAAAAGGGAGAGGAATGGGAGTCCTGAAAACAAACAAAAACAAAAAGATGAAACTTGCAAAAGGGAAAAAAACGACACAAACTCCACCTTTTTATCAAATATTGATACTGCTCATTGATCACAATGCTTTCAGGTTGAAGTGCTTATCAAAGCAAGGTTGATTTCTGTGGAGAAATGTTTGGGTAAAAGCTTATCCACTGGGTATACAGATATCACAGAACATCTTTTATTTTTTTCTCTTTTTTTTTGCCATCTCTTTTCCAACAGAAATGTCTATTACTGCAGCCATTGTCAGGCATGTATCTTTATTACACTGTGCAGAGAAGAGCTCTTTCACACCTTACATCTAGGGAAATCTCTTTCTCAGGAAAGAGCAAGGCAACAGATCCATTCACACATGACAGATCTAAATCTCATAGCAAAAATCAATTCTTTCAACCGCTGTTCGCTGATGGCCAAAAAACTACACAAATCAGCTGCAAGGCAAGTACTCTGGGATCTCTGAACTGCACGTGCCTAAATAATGACCGGAGTGTGAACCCCGGGGACCCTAGTGTGCAGACCCAGCGTGAAGAATTGCATCATGGGATTTGAAAAAACGATTTTTTTTTTTCATATGCCATTCACATGTCATTCACACACACTGCGTGAGACAAATTATCACAAGGATTCCCCCTAACCCTGTGTCATTTACAAAGATTTCTATCAAAAGCACTATGCAATTTTATGCAAGATCTTAATGTTGCAATGAAGGCCCTAGAAATGTAAAATGTACACGTATGTTGTACAAAATCCCATAGGACAGCCAAAAAAGGCGTATGTTCCCCATTGCACACTTACAATCTACAGAATCTTCAGTGTTGCTGTCCGTAGCTCAGCGATGGCCAATGGAAGGATTTCAATTGAAATGCTCCTAAATCTGTTATAGCGGTTGTCACATACTCTCAGAGTCACAAGAGAAAATAGTTATCCTGCACATCCATTAAAGGTAATTGAAATGTTTTAGTGCATCCGTGTCTGACTGCCAATAAAGCCAATCAATAAAAGTATGTATTTCTTACCTCATAAGGTCATAGCACATACGAGGGAAAATCCCCTAATTCTCCACTCCACAAACTTTCCTCAAACTCTACAGTCCTGATATCTTATCAAAACATCCACAAATCAACTGAAACAAATGACATATGAACAGGGAAAAACTGAGAAAGTCTGTGTTTTGTTTGGCAAAGCACCCACATCTGAGCAGGTCACACTCTGTACAAAGAGACAGAAACAGGGCAATAGAGAGTATGAGGGAAACAGACAGACAGACAGACAGACAGAAAGCCAAATAGGCCAAAAGATGTAGAAAGACAGACAGACAGTGATGCATATACGATACTGTACCCCTAAAATTCATAATCCTCCCCCCCCCCCCAAGAAAAAGAACAACTAAGCTACATAACAACCCCTGGAGGTAGTGCAATATCCAACCCAGGTGCTCTGTCAGTATGTCAAAAATGGTTGTAGTACAATGTAGCTCCATGGCAAGACAAGGCACAACCACAGGACAAATGCAAGGTGAATACAGTGCACAAAATGCCATGTAGTTTGATAATAAAATAATTTATCTTGAATGAAACAATCAGATGTACAGTTGGACCTGGAATTCTTTCAAAGCCTAGCTTACATTGACGTGTTCCTATCTGCTGGACCTACTACCATAAAAAAAAAACATCAAAAACTGTTATCATACCAACGCAGCACACCACTACAAATCTGTGCGCCATGTTAGACAAATAAATAAGCCATGACTGCAAGAATGTTAGCCCTTTCATCTAAACAACATGGCATCTTTTCAGCTCAGTAAAAATCACATGACTTTGACGTCTCTCGTGCAGAACTCTGACAATGAACAAACTACCTGACAATTTGTTTTTTTAATGGTTAAATAGCGACTCCCTTGGTAGACAGTTATTTTATAGGGTAGGGGATGGGTACAATAGGATGATATCGTTCACAGATACAGCTTTTGAGTTATACCCCTGTCATAAAGCAAACGTTTCTTATGAGAAAATTTTAACTGAGCCGAGGACTCAGCACTGTAGAATATACAACCTGGGTCCTGTTTTAGGAAGAGTTATAATTGAATATATACTTGATTTCAATTGTAAGTCTATGGCAGCCTGTGTGGTAAGGAAATTTATAATTGATCATATCTTTTGATATTAAAAATGGGGCCCTGTGAGAAAACAATGCCACATGATCATGTGGTCATCACACATACTTTGAGATGCTTGCAGAAAAGCATTCAAGTCATAATGAGGTTATAATGGTGAAATAAAGATTATATCACTAGTTTGCTTTTTTTTATAGTTGAATTTCTTTTGAACTGATTGCCTTTGTTTGACTAGCTGTCATTTTCCCCCCTTTTCTTCAAAGTAATTCCCTCAGTTCTATTATATACAGTAGGTCAATTTGTCCACTTATTCTTACCAACCACAGAAAAATATTGTGATGAGTAGGTAGTAGACAACTTCCGAATTAAATATGGTACCTATCAACATTGTAGGATAGATCATACTGGACACTATAAAAGGGTTTTCTAAGGATGACAGAAAGGAATGAGAGCTACCAAGACCAGAAATGTGTATTGATCTCTTCTTTCATCGTGGCCGACTCGCCACATAACTTCGTCATAATTACATTTCTCCGTCTCCACATTTTCTTCTATCAATACCTAACTCCTCAAAATTGATACATCACATCCACTCCTAATTGATCCGTCATAACCCCCTTACAATAAAAACAGAGACAAAATCTTTGCAAAACCAGAAAACTATATGACATGTTTTTCTCCCCTTTCCCTACTGCCAAAACATAGTCTTAATATGAAGTCAACTTCCACCATGTGTTCTGTACACCTTCCATTCATTGGAATGAAAACCAGAACAAGAATACAATACAGGTTTCAAAGCCGAGTGGAGTAACCTACCTAAACTTTTATACTCATGCATCGATCATGTGAAGTGCCGCTATCCACATCCACGCCTGGTAGTGGTATACTCATATGAAAGCAGGTTGCATCCATGCAGAAATTCAAGGTAGCACCACTGATTTCAACAGGGTGTTCCTGCTCCTGTCTTGTTCACCACAGATCACTATGGCGGGAGTCCCTGCATGTTCCAGGTTGATTTCACAGCCACAGGTTGTTGGTTGCTCACTCTTCAGTAATCTGGTTGGTCCCTAGGAGTTTGCTATGAATTCCTTTCACAACAAAGTTATAAACTGGGCCTGGTGCCGAGCGAGGCTCCAGGATTGAATGTATTTCAGTGTGTGGGTGTGTGTATGTATGTTTGTCGCGTGTCTCAGCAAGGAAGTACAGTGTGTGTGTGTGTGTGTGTGTGTGTGTGTGTGTGTGTGTATTTGTTCTAGCCTCTCTCTTTCTCCTTCTTCCTCTCTCTCCTTTCTTCCCCACCCCCTTTTTCCCTCGTTCTCTCATGCCAGATAGCATGGCATTGATAAAGGTTTCAGGACAGTCTGAAAGCCCAGTCCCTCCAGAGAGTCACTGACTCACCCAGTGTGTGTGGGATGGCCTAGAAACCAGATCTTGTCGCACCTTCCTGATCTTGTGGAAATGTGCAGTGTAATTGGGTGATATCACAGACGAAAGAGAAAAGTTATTATCGATTTAAAGGAGAACACACCCGAGAAAGAAAGCTGCAGTACTAACAGAAATGGACCAAAGAAACTCTGCACCACACAGGACAGACGTTAAAAAAAACCCAACAAATTCTATGATTGTGTGATATCATTATCCATAATTCCCCTATTCTTCTTATGACTGGTCAACTACTTTGTAGATGATCTGTTCAGGTCATGCACCGTCCCTTTCTTAAACCTCTTGTTCTTCCATGCATCAATTTCAGAAATTTCACATCTTCTCAAATAACTCATTTTCTTCAAGACTCTGAGACGATACAACAGAAAACCTGCTTAGATTGCCTCAAATCTTCAAATACTTGCCCAATCCCATGAAAACATTTCCTTATTTATAAGTTTAGTTAAATAACTTGCACTCAGCACAACTTAATGCTCAAATGCATTTCAATAAGTTATTTAAAGCCATCAAAAAAGGATATATGAACCATACCATAGTATCAAATATTGGACACGTGGATACTGGAAATTCTGATCAATCCTACTAATGCACGACAATAAAAAATCACAAAGGTACATGTAACATAATTCCAAAAACTAACAACCCATCCATGACATAACTGTGCCTACATATTTACACACACACACACACCCCCTATGGAATGCTTAGTCTCAAGTTAAATTGCTGTTTCTGAGCAAATATTCACAAACAATATGGTATTCATGTTGACAATACAACAAACGCACAACATCACAAATAATGTGGAAGTACTTGTACCAATGGTATGCAATGCCTTTGGAACAAAAAAACTCTGCATAATCTTGCTGTGTTTTTGTTTGTTTTGGGTTTTTCTTTTCAAAAGGTATGGTATGTAGCATGGCTGTTGGATACACTATTGCATGTTAACGGTAAGTCAAAATGAGGGCATTCAACTGAGAAATCAAATACGGTACAGTGTAAGTTGATAGCGAGTTTAGATAGACAGACTGTTAGCATACACTTGCACTGATATTTCAAAGTTAAGAGTACAAAAAAAAAAAAAATCACTGCACTAGACACATGATCCTGTTTATTCTCTTATCACCAGACCCTTTCTTTCCCCCTCCCCACCCCCATACACACCACTTATTTAACCCAGACTGAATCACACAATTACCTTAGCAAAACGCTGACATCTGATGACATTTTATTCACTACGGAATTTTATTTCTATATACATTTTTTTTTCCTTTCTGTATTTTTTTCAATGTAAATTCTGGATCAAAGTCTAAACCAGGAACCAGGCATAGAGTATCACTGGCTGTGAGCTGTGCATGTAAACAGGACTTCCCAGGTAATGGACATACCACGAAGGATAATCATCAGTCCATCAAAAACCAATCGAGGGTCATACAGTCAATAAAAGGGCTATTCACACCTACAGGTGATGATGCCCCACCCCTATTTAATATTCCAATGAATTAAAAGAAAAAGGTTCTTTTGATACACTGTGCAGGCTACTGAAAGGCAAATATCAATGAATTTGTGAAACCAAGAGCAGGTAGATCATCATTCATTGAAACGATCATTTTTAGATGTTGGCCTTCTCAATCTCCCATCCTCCGGCAACAATCAAATATAATCACAACACAGATAGATAGATACAATAAAAAGTGTAGATACATAGACTAAAGAGATAGATAGATAAATTGATTGATTGATAGATAGATAGATAGATAGATAGATAGATAGATAGATAGATAGATGGATAGATAGATGGATATTATACAGATAGATAGATAGATAAATAGATACATGTACATAGATACATCCATAAATACATACATAATAATAATAATAATAATAATAATAATAATAATAAGGTCTTATTTACCCAGGGTAGCCTCTTCAGTGTTGCCACTGCTCTACCAGAGGGCCCTGCTATTATTATTACCCTAGCGTTGCCAGGTACCCATTTATACACCTGGGTCGAGAGGGACATTGTGGGTAAAAACATCTTGTCCAAGGATGTAAGCACTGGGCGGGATTCGAACTCACGGTCCTCCGGTCGGGAGTCGGGAGTCTTATCCACTATGCCACAGCGCCCCATACATACATACATACATACATACATACATACATACATACATACATACATACATACATACATATAAAGATATAGATTGACAGATAGATAGATAGACATTGATAAATACAATGCAGATGGACGGAGAGATAGACAAATACGGACGGACCTTGAACTTTGCAAGACTGATTAGGTGATCCGCTGGATTTGTGATAGGGGGCAATTGACCATGCAATTTTTAGATGTTCATCAAAGAACTGATATTGCATGTATATTGCTAATCAACAATGGCATGTCAAAATGTAGACACATGGATTCAGGGCTGTTAAAAAAACAGAAGGAGGGGGAAGAGAAGAGAGGGAAAGAATAGGAGAGGTGGGGGACAGAGATCTAGAAGGGGAGGGATCTCAGCTTGGTCTGACTCAACCTCAGGTTTTTCAACACATTCATCTGAGTTCTTTGCACACCTGTATAAGCCATCTAAAGTTTTCAACAGAGAATTACATGTCAGCACACAATGACCACACCCAATCTTGTTCCTTTTTGTTCACAAATGGCATTCAGCTAAATAAAACTGTTATTCAAAATTATCAAAGGTGCAAACTTATGCCACTTACACCTGCACATTAAATAGCTGCACTTTATTGCCTCGACAACAGTTACTCATGAACCCGACCACGCACACTATTGTGAATGGCCTTGTTTGCTGCAGAATCAAAGAGAAGTCAGGACAGATATATCAATGGCAGGATATTCTTATCTATCACTGCACAGGGACATCTTCACCACAAATCTTTCTGGCTTCTGGGGGGAAAATGATGGAAAAAACCCACACAACTTTTTTTTTTTTTTTTTTTTTGTGAAGCAAGTAATTTTGCAAGACAATCACGATGCGCCACATGCTAAAAAGCATTGTTACGTTGCAAGTGCAAGTACTGTACGTGATGTGGAGAAGAAAGGGGGGATGTGTTTCTGTTTTTTTTTTTTTTTTCTTGGGTGGCGTCAGGGGAAGAGGAAGGGGAGGCCTACGGGGGAGGGGATGGCTGAAAGGGGAAAAATTTCAGCTCACTGCATTTTATGCTCCTTTGATGACCACTTCAGTCCTGTCAGAGAACATGTTTGCAGAGTGAATCAGATTCTGTGCATCACTGTATCACAAACACTTGCTGTAAACTGGCTATCAACATCACACATACACACACGCACACACACTGCCAGATGCATAGTGACATTGTACTCTGCATGTTTGTGCATATCTGTGACTGGATACATACCCCCCTACCCCCCCCCCCCTTTTCATCAATATCCTTCAGGATCCACACCTCTCCATCAGTAAATAGATTGAGTATCCTTTAATGTCAGAGACCTTACACTCAGGAGCATAGGCTAGTTCTCTGCATGTGGTGAAAACCTGATTGAAACACAATATACTAGAATTTTTTTATGTTTGCTAGCTTTTGGTTTTTTTTTTCTTCTTTTGTTTTTCTTTTTTGGGGGATATAAAGTATATTTCCTTACTCCTGAGCACAGTTGATTATCACATCTGACAGGTATGGCATACCTCAACTTCCTGGGACCACTGCATATATCTACACATAAAAGCAAGCTTTCAAGCACAGTTCAGAGGTCAGAAAAAAGTTCTTAAAAAAAAAAAAAATTGATATTGCAAAATATTGGGTGATTTCAGATTGGTACTAGTGCTGGTGATGCATGGTGTTACCTCCAAAAACTATTGAATGAAATCAAGCTTCAACACCTACATAATGTATTATTGTCAGATAATGCAAACAATTGTGATTATCGAATTCTAACTCTAGTATCATCTTCACACCACCATAAAGTTCATGTGATCCACTAAGATTGCACAATGAAAAAGCCGTTGTACTTGGTTAAAGTCAATACAAACAGATTCAATCAATCAATTCATTCAATGAAAACATGACAGAAATGGGAAAGAAAGTTTGTTTGCACGATTGTTTGTTGATAATATTTCTTCTGTTGTTTCTGTTGTTGATATACTGAAGCTCAAAGTCTGCTATGGACATATTACTCCTTCATTTCAGCTCTAGTAGCAAGTGGTGCCTACATTATAAGTATCTTGAAACTGATGTATCATGACCTGATTACATAATTGACACGACACAAAACGATACATAATAGTAATTTTCATCAGAGGTAATATTATATACAGTGACCCTGCAAACTCCCAACCAGCCGATTCACACAGAAGAGTTATTGATCTTTAGTGCTTATTTGCCACTGTTCACACATGACCAAATACACAAACAAACAAACAAACACTAATTTTGATGCAAGCAAAGCATGATAAATCTGGGCATGCCTAAACAATGACTGTAACGTGACCGCGGACACCATAGTATGCAGATCTAGCATGGCAAGTTGCATTATGAGACTGAACATTTTTATTTTATGTCTGTGTGTGTGCACCACTCACACACAGTGGGCAAGGCAACCGCAATGTATTGCTAGGGCTTTAAACGAAAAAAAAAAAAAATGATGATGAACTAATTCTTGCATTGCTATCAGCAGCATGTCAATAGAATGAATCTTGCTGCCAGGTGATTGGTATACACTGGTCGGACATGTATTAATTCCAGTGGTTGCAGACATTACAAGCAGATGATCCTTGCACTTTAGTAAATCTCCCATGGTATTGACATGGACAACACAAGTTAAGAAAAAAAAAAAGAGCAGTGTTCAGCAACTGAAATTGAAAGCAACTTGATGAGTGTCAGAAGACATTCAAGGGTATGTAAGCTGGACGATCAAGGTTTACATACTGTAGCAATTAAGTATTTGTTCACCTGCTGTGTGCTCATCTACATGTAGTTCTCCAATGCAAATGCAAATTAGAGAGATAGCATTGTCTTCCTTCTCCTATCTTGAAAACACTTTAATCTCTTTTTCACCTTGTTCCCTTCCCACTTTTTCCTTCTATTTTTGAGTTGAGTGTTCCATTTGTTTTCTCTTTCAGCCCCTCATATGGTATGCCTCTTTGGCATGGGAGGATTGAAATGCTCACAATGCAGTATGATCTCTCATTATCTCTACCAGCCATATGTGAGCGAAATGAAAGGTATCTCAACAACGGTCCAGGTGTCAAAATGCTATGTTTATATACTCTGCAACGACTGGAAAAAAATGAATCTGAAAAGAATGTGATGATGTTCTCATTAAGATGATTATGGCCTACATTGAAATCTTCACAACACTTTTGCAGCAAAATTAATCAAAACTCAACAAATCTATGAAATCAGTCCCTGCAGGCAACTGTTGTCCACCATAATGAGAAACTTTGTTTAGGTTTAAAGGACAAATTCACCCAAATATATCTGTGGATTGAGTGAATACATTGATATTGGTAGAAGATATTGGTGAAAGTTTCATGACAATCGGACAATTCATTCAAAATCTAGGAATTCTTAAAGTTTTTTGCAGCCATTGCTGGATGAGAAGATTACTACAGTTTGTGATATCACATTTGAAGAACGATATAAAGAAGTAATGGAAATTCAACATATTTTCAAAATTTCTAGCACAATAAAAGAGCACTTGACTTGCCTCTTTCAGAAAGCAGGGGGAATAATATTACCCTTGACATACATGTGTATAAAGTAACAAGTTGAGGGAAAGTGTACTTTTCATTAAAAATGAAATTTTGTGGAAATCACTTTTACATTTTCTTTATATCGTTCTCCATGTGACATCACAAACTGTAGTTGCCTTGTCATAAACTTAAGAATTAAATAACTTTTGGACGAATTGTCGCCGAATTGTCTGATTTTCTTCAAACTTTCACTGATGTGTCCTACTAAATTGCTGCATTCACTCAATCCACAAGTACATGCATATTTGGGCAAACTTGTCCTTTAATGGTTAATGTTGGTCACTGGCTCAACAAAGAAAATCAAGCTCCAGATCTTAATCAGCACCATTGATGTTACCAATGTAAATGGCAATAAGAGGGCAAAGACATTGGTAAGAACAAAATCAAGATTGTATCATCCTGAATGACTGCAAGTTTTCTTCTTTCATTTTCTTCTGTGGTACAGAGAGAGTAAAAAAAAGGGGGAGGTGTAAAACACTGGTGCATCATTCAAGAATAGTGAAGAGAGCCACACACACACAATACAATAATAAATTGCACACAGATCTATAGTAAGGATTTTTTACGCTTCTTCAGTGCTCTGATAGAATCAATAACACTCACCAAGACAAAATGACAGTGTGGACACTTGAACACTTGACTCGACTGGACTTGAGTTTCTGCAGTGTGGAACGAATGAATCAAATTGCAAATATTGCATGAATTATAATGCTCGCATTAATAAGACAAGTTCTTCTTACATGATTGATACTTTTCTGTGAAGTATATGAGGGCCATTGAGCAATTCCTCTTGTTTATGAACTTGCACAAGTTTTGAGCAACAAGAGAATTTCCTTTGTGAATAGCAAATCTTATTCTCTATCTTATTATTCATTAGTGACGAAAATTTCAAGTTGCAAAGCTTTACTTAGTAGTGGTATCATCAGTAATATAACTGTAACAAACTGACAGCTCTGCAACAAGTTTCACTTGTACATAAATTACAATTCAGTAGATCAGGTGGGCTGTATATTGCCATAATCAATTTCCTTCCAGAGTGCACATCCTTAGAAGCACACAGCCAAGGGTCCCATGAGAGAGAATCTTATGGAAGGAACATCACGTACATAGATCTGAACGAAGCAGAAACAAAAGTCCCACAATTTGACACAACTGACCATACGTTTAAGTATATGTAATGGCACTGGGGTCACAATTTAACACACCTCAATGTTTGTGGAAACCTCTACATTTCCTGAAAAAGTTGGACACATGAGCTAACACAAGTAGTTTTTTTCAGTGTCTGCTGCCCTCTTTTGATGTAGTATTTACAGGGCACACACACACACGTAGTAACAAAAGAAAGATCATAATTATACTAACATGTTAGAACTTGGTTTGCAATACTTGCATAGCCATGGTGAAGTTAGGCATACATGTGTTGAGAAGCATCATTACTGTATACTGATAATTAGTAATCTTAGCAAATTCTAACAATGTAAAAAGTGCAATTTAGTGCATGATTAATGAATATGAAAGACATGGCTCAGGGTCTGACCTAGTAACATGCAGTCCAGTTCCGTCTGAGCCTCTGCCAGAAGTCTGAAAATGAGACATGAAAAAAAAAAATTGAGTCTGGGAAGAAGTCATTTCACAATATTGCACAGTTACTCTAATAACACAGATGTAAATTCAAAATTCAGTGAGTTATTTAGGACTGTGTATGACACAAGATGTTGCTATAAGGAATGAATCAAAGGCATCAACACATATGAGAAACTACAAATTCATATTCAGGTTTATCAAGAACTTAGGAAGTACGGTTGTACATGTACTTGCAAATTACTCTGAAGACCCTATGTTCAGGTTGTCAGCTTTGATTTCCTGAGCCAAATAACCAATCGTCAATGTAAATTAGCACTACATCCATTGTTACATATCTGGTACGGTATAAATTTTCCTCTGTGATTTTGCAATTATCACAAAGACACATTATCAGCAACAAAACTAATTTTACCTGAAAAAAATATTTATGATCAAGTGGCTAATTATGATTTTGACAGAGGAAAAAAATCTACATATATTATACTGTACATTACATAATCATACACGTTCATGTTGATTGCTTTTAGAGTTCGTACTTCTAGAAATATTGTGTTTGTTGTATTTGATTGACGATACCTATAACTACAGAAATCCACACAATACCAATGAAAAGGTGCTTTTATGCATTATTAGTGAAAAATGAAAATCAATACTCTGATGATGGATTATGATGGTACTCCACAAAGCTCTGTATTCACCCTCTGAACCATTTGCTGAATCAGCTCTTTTACTGTACTAAAATGGTAATAGCGCCCCCTCCAGTCATATGATTTACAACTTTCCTGATCAGGTCACAAGGGACCATGAGGGTCCCTTTAACAAACAATAACAAATTGTTTTTCATACAAATCAATGTAAAACTGCATTGATGTGCATAAAAACAACACTATCACACACAAGGGAA
The DNA here is from genome assembly GCA_033980235.1 of Diadema setosum. Classification (NCBI taxonomy): domain Eukaryota; kingdom Metazoa; phylum Echinodermata; class Echinoidea; order Diadematoida; family Diadematidae; genus Diadema; species Diadema setosum. Next base: position 39,158,780 of record CM067061.1, read on the forward strand.
GGAGATAGGAAGAAAGAGAGAATGGAAGAGAGGAGAGAGGCAAGGAGAGACTGAGAGAAAGATGGAAACAAAGAGAGAGAGAGAGAGAGAAGAAGGGGGAGAGGGAAGGAGACAGGGAAAGGCACATGTATGAAATATAATTAGTCACTATAATAATAGACCACTGGTAGCATAGTGCCTGTAGCATGGCACTCTAACATCATTGAATAGTATGTAATGCCTCAACATTTAAAAGGGATTGTACTGTTTTGGTTGAGACCTAAGTTCAGATTTCTAACATTGTTTGGTGAAATAATATTGTAATGAGAAACCTCTTATGAAAATATGATAGAGCATGTAATTGCAAGAAGGTTTCAATGTTTATTAACTTGATGAAAACTGGATATGATATGGCTGAGATATCCAAAACAGAGCAATCCTAATAAAAGGTGGGACACATCTTTTATCAGGATTGCTTTGTTTTACTTTGTTTTTGGATGTCCCAGCCATTCCAAAACCAATCTTCATCTAACAAACTTTGAATTCCTCTTAGAATGGTATGCTCTGTATTATTTCATAAGTGGTTTCTTGGTATCTTGCAAAAATTTAAAAGCCCAATCCTCATCTTCACCAGTACTATACCATCCCTTTAACTATATGCATGTTGACATTTGTGTATGAATGTGGTATGGTAATGGTTATTCAAGTAATGTAATTCCCCTCCTTTCCTGAATGCATCCACCCCTTACCTCCTGGTGTCTTCCAGTTCCTCCTCTGTTTTGTATCTCATCTGCACATGCTCCTCCAGTCCAGATATCTGCGTCTTGAGGTCAAACCTCGTCACATCCAACTCTTTCTGAAGAAGCAGGCACTGTTGAATTTGGAGAGAATTGTGGAAGGGGGAAAAAGAAGAAGAAGAAGAGAGAATCTGTGATTAAGTACTGATGAAGGGATAATATGTCTGGAAGTTATCTGTACAGTCCATCATTTTGTGATGAAGTCAACATAATCCAAACAGCAACAGCAATCTTTTTGGGCATTCATCTAAAATGCATGCAACCTTGCAGAGGGATGTTACCATGCTTTCCAGGTCTGTAATCTTCTGCTGGTCTCGCTTTGCCGTAAACTCCATGATCTCCACCTCGGCGCGTGACAACTCCAGCTCATTCTGAATCTGACTGAGTTTGTGGTTGAGACTATCCATGCCATCGCCCGAATCCCGGCTCTGCTTCAGCCGGTGATTCTCATCTCTGACTGCCTTCAGGTCCTCTCCCATCTTGATTGCCCTGCAGAGCAAGATGAAGACATAAATGGGAGTTACAATATTGTAAGTGATTTTGAAACCGGAGTCTGAACAAGTTCATGGAAAATATTCAAATAACATTAAAAAAAAAACTTGATTAAGCTTGCGGTCAAGAATTATACAGCTTTTCTTTCATGTACTCTACAGAGTTTTATGGGCTTTTTTTCACTTGTGTCTTCTATGATAGCATGTTGGTTTTGTTTTGTTTTTCTTTTTGCTTCTCTGTTTTGCTAAAAGGCAGGTGATAAAAACTTTTTAAGATGCTTTCTCAAACAAATGATACAGTATTGCTATATGTCATGTTGCAATTAATTGCAATCATCTACATGTACAAGCATTAGTGAAATCATTCTTGTGATCAACAAGTATTCATACAAGCATATTAATCATCTCATGGATAGCATTATGGATTCATAAATGCAAAGACTCCTCCATGCCCCCTGAGAAATAAATAAAAAATGAAAGACCTCAGGCAACTTGCAAAAGAAAGAAATGGGAAAACATTATCCATTTATCTCTTTTTACATAAAATTTTGATAGTCTAACAGTGTTCTAGAGGGAGGAAAAATGTCTCACTCCTTACATTATTAAAGTTCTCATTTGGTTGGAGAGGAGAGGTTAAATAAATCTAAGTCATCGCTACCACTTCTATGACAGATAAATCTTGAACTCTATCTCCAGCCTATAAGGCAAAGAATTGACAGATCGGATGCCTATATGACACGCTTTCAGTGTTACCTCCATCGCCAACAGCTTCGGGGGGGGGGGGGGGGGGGGTGTTAAAAAATCAACAAGAATTGTAACATCCTTCAAGGAACGGGTTAAGAACTGTGAAGGACTTTAAAACACAGAAGGCAAAATCAGCAAAATTAAAAAGAAAACTGTGCTCGACAAAGGTTGGAATGTGACCATCGTGTAGTTTCAGTACCTGTGATCAGAGTTCTTCTTTGCCTCCATGACCCACTTCATGTTACAGAGCAGGCTTTCCAGCTGTGATCTCAGCTTAGTTATGGTCTGTCAAAACAACACAGAACAAATTTATTACTGTCAGATATCAGTGACTGAAGAATGATCCGCATACATGCAGTTATACCGATTCCTTTGATTTTTAGCTATATAGGCCCTCGATTGGAAGAACTTGATTTGTGCCCACTTAGAAGACTGGTAAATCGTAATTCAGTCAGTCGCTTTATAGGCGCAGAGATTTTTGCTGTTGTTGAAGACAAGATCTGGTAGATTTGTTCAATTTGTTGAATAGTCACTTCTCAGCATTAGGGTGATAAATAAGAATTGACTCGAAAGAGAAAATGCATTTGCAAATGACAAGGTGCGTAAAATTGATCACAAGCACACACTTCCTGCATTTCAATTATCCACAAAGTAAGAGGCTGTCACATGCTGGTATAAAAAGCAGGAAAATCTATGGCCAGTGCTTTCAATTGATGACAGTTTTTGCTTTTGCCTTTTCAAAGAATAAATAAATCAACAGCAATATATCCGCTGCTACATTTGATTATGACTGTTACGACTACTACCCCAGCAGTACCCCTTTGTTGGAGGGGAAGTGAATATTTCATGACAAGTGCATACTCTGGCTACAATAGAGTGGCAAACATAGTTTTTGGCTAAATAAAGTTGTTACCATGGCAACAGCTTTTCACACACTTGGAATATATATTCTCATTGTTCAGTCTTTTAGCCCATTGAAGACGAGTCCCAAGTATACTAGGGCAGGCATCCATAGGAAAAGCATAATGTAGCAACGTCAGCCTGTCCTCAATGGGTTGAAGGTACTGTTTACCTTTTGGAGCAGTTATTTTACAAATGTTCGAGTTATCACATTTGATGTACTGTTGTATATGTGTAGGTCAGTTGTATAGTCACAAAACACACTGCAATATATACATTTTGCAGTAAAGCCTAAAACAAAAGGGGATGTCACTATTTTCTCAAAAAAAGAATAACAGTAGACAGTTTATTCTATAAACCATTTTATCATAACTATTGTTGAAATTTTGTATATTCAACAATACTTAACAATGATTATACTGATTAACATTTTTACATTTGTTGTTTCTATCCATGTCTCACATTTTAGAACTATTTTGAAGCACTACACCTGGATTTTTGTTTCATCCGCATATGGTAAATAATGTCTTTAATATTTGGTCTGAGAAACATGCATGTACACACATGCACACACACACACACACACACACACACACACACAGCAACAACAACACAAACAAAAAAAATTTCCTGCATATCTTTTTTACCTTGAGGTCATCGCATGCAAAAACTAGATTCAGTTTATTGGAAACCTGTGAAAATAGTTCATTCCACAATTTTCCACAATTTTCCACAAATCAACTGCCCAACTGACCAATTACACACCGACTCCTGTATGCAATACATTCCCTTCAAGATTTGTTTGCCGAGAATACAATTAAGTCACTTCAAATGGTTACTCATGTTCGTCACAAGACAAACAGGTTCTGTGAAATCATTCCAATACATTCATTGATCTGGACGTCCACCACCCCTCCAAAAAAATGAAGCATAACACCAAAATGGCTAATCACTGACAACATTTACCTCGCTATCACGGAGCAAGAAGTGTGAAGGTCTCTAGCGACAATCCATTCTCTTGGCTGGCATCCCCCGCTGAATGTTTGAGTGGTGTGTTAATCTAGTTAAGTGCAGACACTATCCCACACTCAAGACATGGGGTACTAATGGAATTGGCTTTAATGGAACATCAGAGCCCATGAAGTTAATATCTCCCTCTCTCCCTCTCTCTCCATATTTCAATTTACCACACGAATACAACTTCAAGCTTTCAAAGCCAAGCAGGTCACGTCTATTCATTGCAGACACACTCTGCTACCATTGTGAACACGTACATTTAAATGACGTAACATCCATGCTAATAAGCAATTTGATGCACGTAAAGTAAGAGGTTATTTCCATTGTATTCGCCAAAATGAGATGTTTTGATTTTAGTAGGCAATTCACGAAAGCAGAACCCTGGACACTGAAAGTAACATCCTAATGAAGAAAAAAAAAACACACCAAACATGCAAACATACTAAGAACTGGACAAGCCAAGACAAGTGAATAACAAATGCAAGATGAGTGTGGAAACAAAACAGGAAAGAGCTAGAGCAAGTGAACAGTGATTAGGAAAAACAGCAGGTACTAGTGTTAATGTACAATGACACCAACACAAACCAACATACACTGATGAACAAGACAGTGAGTTATTGTGACAGCTGTGAGCCTCTGGCACTTTTGAGAATGGAGGCACAATAGAAAAAAAAAGGGGGGGGGGGAGACAGAGAAAGTGAACAAAGATAATAGAGCAAAAGGAAAGATAGACTTAAGATTGGAAAGAAGATGCAAATATAGCCTAGAGACTATCAAATAGAATTATTCACTCTTAAAAATCACCCTGATTGAACCATGGAGCCCTACACAGCTAGATGTACCTCAACTCTACCGAAGAATCTCCAATAGAGTCCTCAAACTAAAGTGTACAATGTATTTCCCCAGACTGACTATTGATAGAGGGATCTTTGTAAAGGATTGCAATAGTGATATCCTTCTGCACCAAGCCATGGAGCACTGCTCATACCAACACAGCAGCTTGATAGCTGATATTGTCAGGGTTTGACAAATATTGTAGAATGCACAAGAGTATAGCCAGAGATACATGTAGGTTAGTACTGTGCTGGTGTGGTAACAGGTCAACAATCATGAAATCATATAAAAATTGAAAGAACTGTAGTAAAGAATGACACAAAAATGTCTGTCTCATTTTCAATATCACAATCTTGATTGTAAGAGTTAAACTGCAGAATTTTCAGAAGATAGTACACAGTGATAGTAAAAAAAAAAAAAGAAAAAAGAAAAAAAAGAAGACGACGACACAGCTAAATTCATACAGAGCAGGGCCAAAATGGTTAGTGATTAATTTGTAAGTGATGCAATGGTGTCTTATGAAACTTACAGTGACTGGTTACACAAGTATGTCTAATTGGAACAAGATGAGCTTTCAACAGCATAAAGTTTCACTCAGTTCCACAAACATAAGGACCACAGTTCTATGCAGTGTAATTTCATCATTTCCGCCGTACATGGAAAATGAAACCATGAGTTAATTAAGAAATGTTAAGTGTTTATCACCTTAGAATTTTCAACCTAAATTTGGAAGAGCAAGATATATTTTTGATGAAACATGACATTTAGAACAGAAGTTTCTACAAAGCATTTCAATGAGCGCAAATAGTTGACTTGCGTGTCGGCACCGATGGTCCAAAACTTCAGTCAGGAGTATAATGTATACATACACGCGCGTATAAGGTAAATTGAAAAACCTTGTCCTCCATCGCACTATAAACCTGACAACAGAACACACACACACATCACAAGTTCTGTTCTCTCCTTCTCTCTAGCACGATTCCGCATAATTATATACTTATAGTATGAATGAAATATGGTGGCAGTAATACGCCTTGTGTTGAGACCTTGAGAACAAACATCATGCCTGGTTAAGTCCATAGTATTGCTGTAATGAGGGGTGGGTGAATATCAGTTTGGATTCCAATTTGGAATTATTATTTTGCGATGATAAATTTGCTCATTTGTAGCTAATAGCTACAAAGAGGGAAGACACATTCAAAAGGGTAAATGAGACAAAAAAAAAAGGACTACCATTCTGTAGTACAGTGTAGTACAGGTATATTTTAGGCAGTCTGGATCTCACTCAGAAAAAAAAACAACAACTGATAAGTCTCTATACACTAGTGCATCAATAAGTTACTCAGTTACAAAAGAATCTAAGATACATGTATGTCGTATCATTTATACATCACATGTACAAACTGTACAATTACAATACCAGGAGACGTGTTTGTGTGGATATCATGAGTTTCATCAAGCACCCTGCAAACCAGAATGGCCGAGGGATAGATACTATCTATCAACATATGTTTGCCTTGTCAAAAATGAGAATTAAAACAGTCGATGCTCCATACCAATGTAATTTGCGGATGTAGTCATTATTATAATACTATGTCATTTCACATGCTGGGACACATGCATTCAAACTTCATTAAAATGTGAACTCAGAGCAAATAAACATTTGAACTAAACATAGCAATTGTGATACCACATTATTCAGATAAAGAGTAAGACATACAGTACATTATTCTTGAAGTTCTTTGTTCATACTCATTGTATGTGTGCAATTTGACTGCCTCCCAGACCTCAAAATAGTATTGAAACTGTAATCTACCATGTTGGATGGTATATCAAGAATTTAAGTGGACCATAGAGAGTAAATCTGTTCATAATGAACCAATCTCAATGGCCTCTTGAGCCATGCAGTCTGTAGTATGCCCTTACATCCTGTTGATCTGACCACATGTTGCATGTAAAATACAATGTTCAATGAGATATCTATATTTATTTTTGTCTCCACCTACTGTACATACGAAATGATAGAGGACAACCCTTACTTTAAAGTTTGAAGCAATGTTTCACCTTTCAATATGGCAACTCACTCTTATCAACCAATTCATAAATAAGCTAATGTCATCATTAGCATGTTAACCTCTCCTTCTCCCTCTCTTTTTCTCTTATATACAATTATGTATATTGCACTGCATGAACTCATAATGTGAAGGTAGAAGTATTAATACACAAAGTGTAAATTATGCAGTCAACTTATAACTTATGGAAGCATGAATTTAAGGGGACAAAGCTCAAACACAATTTTGGATATTTTGATTTTGGCACTGCCATTATATCGCAAGAAATGTGTAATATTTCACCCCACATGAATACATTATCCCACTTGTACATGCACAGTTTGAGTAAAGCATTAGCTAGCAATATTAAAGCGCCCAACATCACATGTCCCTCAAATACACCAGGAGTGTACTGTGTATGCTAAACTTAATGTACATCATAAATATGTACACAGGCACCCAGATATACACACACACACACACACACACACACACAGACAGAGACATATACACAGCCATAAGACAAAGAAACAGACAGACAGACATACAGACAGCCACACACACACACACACATTGCCAAACACTCACCTGCCCTAGGAAATCCCTGTCCTCAGCCAAAGCATCCTCCTGCTGGACTGTGACCATTTTCTCCACCTCAGCAATGATGCTCTCTGTGGTGGAGTGCAGCTTCTGCATCATCTCACTCTTGCCACCAGTCTCGTAGGTGACAGGGCCGTAGATCGGTGAGGGGAGGTGGCTCTCTGCAACCTTTAGATTCACAAAAAACAAAACAAAACACAACTTTAATGCTCAGACAAGGTTTAGTTGCTGCACTTTGTAACTGGCTGAATTATACTACGACTGAAATTGTGGTAAAACTGTTAAAACCAATATCGAATGTCAAAGAGTGGCATAGAAATTGTAGCGTACGATCTATACAATACCATCTAGAATCTCATCAATGGAATGGGGGGAGGGGAGGTACTTACAATGTACCTGCTCAGAGATGTTGAAGAACATTTTCACTGTAGTAGCAGAAAAGGATTCATGATAAGCATTCCACTGATCAAAATCGCTCAGGATACTAAATTTCTTGTGCCATAGACTGTTCAAATCTGTTCAGATTCTGTGTCAGCCATATCAATTTCTATGGCATGTGGCAAATCAGATTGTATTCCATGACTTCTATAAACTACACAAAAACATCTTAAAGGACATGCGGACAGATCTGAATTCAAATTCGCATTTGTGCAATTTGGGATTCAAGGCCATAATTGATAGCCCACTACCATCTCCACAAAAACCTAATGCTTTAGCACTGTTACCTGCATTGCTAGGGCCTAATTTAAAATTCTTTGTGACACGTCCAGAATCATTGGTGAAACAACTTACAAATATCTGTAGTTCGCTCTGGAGGTTGTGCTCATCAGGGGTACTCTGGAGCTGGGGGAACTCTCCAGTGAGGTCGGGGGTCACAGGAGCTTTCAAACCAAGACCAGCCAGAGATGAAGTCATCTTTTGGTGGACCTGTGACAGTTCCTGCTCAATGTCACTCTTTTCCATCTTCAGTAACTACAAATGAAGTAACAAATAACAAGCAAGTGGAAATCATTGTCAGAGACATCTCTAGATATACACATACAAGATGCTATGATAAACTCATGAATCAACAAGGAAAAGTAGAAATTACGCGGTGCGTAAAATATGTCCCCGCCGGAAGTAGCATTTAGTAGCAAAATGTACAATATAGGTAAAAAGATCAAGGTCAAAGGTGAAAGAAGTCAAGGGTCAAAATTCTATGTAGAAGTTTTGAAGCCCTCACCTAGTGCCATCACATAAAGCAAACGGAATCGAAATCGGGTTAGAAATGACGAAGGAGTAGCATTTTGTAGCCAATGTACAATATAGGTAAAAAAATCAAGGTCAAAGGTCAAAATTCTGTGTGGAAGTTTTGAAGCCCTCACCTAGTGCCATCACATAAAGCAAACGGAATCGAAATCGGGTTAGAAATGGCGAAGGAGTAGCATTTGGTAGCAAAATGTACAATACAGGTCAAAAATCAAGGTCAAAGGTCAAAGAAGTCAAAGGTCAAAATTCTGTGTAGAAGTTTTGAAGCCCTCACCTAGTGCCATCACTTAAAGCAAACGGAATCGAAATCGGGTTACAAATGGCGAAGGAGTAGCATTTGGTAGCAAAAAAGTACAATATAGGTAAAAAATCAAGGTCAAAGGTCAAAGAAGTCAAAGGTCAAAATTCCGTGTAGAAGTTTTGAAGCCCTCACCTAGTGCCATCACATGAAGCAAACGGAATTGAAATCGGGTTACAAATGGCGAAGGAGTAGCATTTTGTAGCAAAAAAGTACAATATAGGTCAAAAATCAAGGTCAAAGGTCAAAGAAGTCAAAGGTCAAAATTCTGTGTAGAAGTTTTGAAGCCCTCACCTAGTGCCATCATATAAAGCAAACGGAATCGAAATCGGGTTACAAATGGCGAAGGAGTAGCATTTTGAAGCAAAATGTACAATATAGGTCAAAGGTCAAGGTCAAAGGTCACAACTGAAATTCTGTATAGAAGTTTCAAAGCTCCTATGTAGTGCTATCATATAAAGCAAACAGAATCAAAATCGGGTTAGAAATGGCGAAGGAGTAGCATTTTGAACATTTTGATCACACACGGACGCACGGACACACGGACGCACGGACGGACACACGGACACACGGACGCACGGACGGACACACGGACACACACACGTACGGAGCCCGTTTCATAGTCCCCTGCTCGAACTCGTTCGGCGGGGACAATAATACCATGTATGTAAGTGTTTATGCACTTATATATTTTCATGCACTGGCTATCAAGTCAACCATTCACAGGTTGCAATGTATCAAAAAGCCAATATAAATGAAATATTGGCCTTTTAATGCACAGTCTGTGAATAATTATACAATGTACTTGTATGACACATATCAAATTCCTCTTCTTCTCCCTCTTCTGTGAAAATATGATCTGTATTGTCATTTGGATAGAGCTACAATGTATGTGATATTGATATCATCATGACTTTATGCCTTATTTCTGCACTGTCTTATACATTTGCCCACTTTACCTGCTAGATGCAGGTACATATTCATCAGTTAAAGTATAAAACAAACTTTATCCCTGTTATATGATCATGCATGTAGTTGTAACTTGTTAAGGTTTAACACAACTGTTTATTTAATCCCCTACAAACTCAACTTTATTGCAAAGTCGGGCAACCACCCGGGTGAAATGATGCCACAGTCTGTTACAAAATACTGTGCTGATGAAGAAGAGACATTATATCACAGGGGAATTACTGTCTATACTATATTCATGTATTTGCAGCAAGTCATATATTATCATTATCTATTTATTTTATTTTTTTTTTTTTTTTGCCAAATCAGAATTTCCCAACGACTTCATGAATGGTTACATTAAGGCATCCATTCACACAGTACGTCCTACTCAGAAGGGATTGGAGAAAGAAGTTGAATACATACATCTACAGCTAACTTAATGTATACTGAGGTGAAGTCATATACAACCATGTATGAAATAAATAAGCTGTGTGCTGACAATATATTTGAATTTAACAGTGGATGCAAGGAGATATATGTAGAATAAGTCATGGGTAATTAACCAACATAGTATTCACAAAGTTTGGAAAAACTATGCTTTATTTATCTATTTTTTTAAAAGGAATACAAGATTGTCTGAAGGATAGGGAAAGATTATCATATTCTGTGAATGCAGCTTCCATCAAGGTCTAACTTCTCCTTCAGTTTGTTTGACTGTCTATCTAGTTGAGTAAGAGATTACAGCCTTGGTATCTACCAGATGCACTGTATACAAATGTATCTTGCCAAAGGGCAAGGCTAAGATTCTCGCCTGAAAGGGTCAGTCCAGAGAGGCGGAGCCTAATTAGATTGGAAGCTGAACAAACAAGAGTTACACATTTATTAAACATCCCCAGCCTTGTTACCCCTAATGCCCCCTAGCTACTCCATATTGCTACATGGCAATGTTATTTGATTATTCGTTTTCAATGTGAAACATGGGCTGAAATCCATGGAATGCTGATGTAACATGGAATGTTGATATAATGTACCCTGGCAAATGTAATGTTCATTCCAATCCACGTTAAAATGGAATACCAAGCTCGAACTTACGAAAATCCTTATTTTCAGTCACTCAGAGCCAACTTGATGTTGGTTTTCCTTGCTTGTTTTGTTTTTTTAAATTACCGTACAGACATGCAGTTATACCCGATTGGCTAAAATAAAAATAAGTAAAAACCAAGACTGCTGAGTCATTCTATATTGCCAGTTTGTTTCTGGATGTCATAACATGTGTAAGCCTACTTGTGGCCATGGATATCAATTAGTTAAATAATGTTATGGCTTAATGTAATGCCCATAGAGTAGATTTCATGTAGGATGATTAGCAAAGGGCCATGGTCACTACTAAAGCAGAAGCCCCTCTTAAACAGACCAAACCTGAGCAAACCATCATCAAAGGTACGTACTAGTGCTGCTCGAGAGAAATTATGCATGCGCAGTGATGAAAATGTCAGATAAGTCATGAGTCATTGGCACGTGGACATAATGTCCCTAGCTCACCTATTACATAATATTCCATGAATTACAGACATCTCTAATATTAAAGAGATGGCACAGTGTGATACATGTATTCCCTAACAACAGCCAACAATGGCACACAATTAATCTCTTCACTTTTTTATCCTAAAATCCTGTTTCATATACATGAAAGTAACACTTTAATTTTTCTCAGACTGTTGTAACCCCTTTGTTTTGCTTTGTATTATTGTGCTTACTTACAAATACTACAGTATCTGCTTTGCCAGAAAGGGTCACATTTGTGTGAGAGATAAAATCACAGAAAAAATCTAACAAAGATATGAACATGGCTTGGATATGTATGAATTCCAAAAGGGTATCTGAGCAGTCTAAATACAACCTGTTTAATAAATTTGGTACTACCATGTTCACATTTTTATGTTATCAACACTTTTAATGATGTATAGATGAAGTTTGAAGTCCACATTTGATTTCTTACTACCTGAACTGATTATGAATTATGGGTCACCAGGATTCTCAACAAAAGAATTCAAAGCAATTCATTGTTCTGAATATGCTTGGCTAGTCTCCAATCTTCATGCTGGTGTTTACACATGGAGCAATGATTACAAACATCTGGATACCAGGCAAGAAGGAATCAAAGAAACAAAACAATTGATATCATCATGAAATCATGGAGATTATGATAGCTGATATAGAAATGCTTACCCACATACTACATTCAAGTACATTGTATGTAATTATTCTGTGGCACACATTTTTCTAGTTGCAGCACATTTTTACTAATCATTTTCAAGAAAATTACTGACTGTGGGTTGTTTTGCATAGAAAAACAAAGTACATTTATTTGTAAAAATCATTGGTATGCAGAATTTTATGTGGCCAAAACAGTAGTCACATGCTGAAATTACAATTACTAAATCTTTATAATAGTTGGCAGCTCTGCATTTTACGTGATGTCACTTGAATTAAGGTGAAAAATAATGGAAAACAGAAGGAAAATTAAGAAGAAAATAATACACACTTCTACAAGAGGAATTAGCATTCAAATTTCAAACTATATCAGGTTAACCTGTTGAGGATGGACTGCTTTTGCTACAACACACATTTCCCATAGACACTTCCCGAGTATACTCGGGACTCGTCCTCAACAGGTTAATAACAAATTCAAACTTGTGGATATGTTTTCTCTGAGGTTGTAGAAACAAGCTTTTCAATCCACCTGTACACATTTGGCACATTTCAATCTTGCATTTACAGTATATATTACAACTGTATATATTATATGCATTTTGTGAATAAATCAAATCAAATCAAATCAAAAGTGGAAAATTTTGTATGAGTACTCATTTGCACTCAGCTGGGTAAGGAGAAACTTGTGTGTTTTTAATTCCATGGAATCAAAATCATTTTTGCATGCTTCTATTTTTGTACCACTTCCATGTCACTCAAATACACAAACACTTCTACAATGCAAAAACTTCCACCTTTCACTACAGTACTTGAAATCCAGTTTGCATGCATTAGCTGTTGCTATGCTTGGCAAGCCTCTTGGCTAGCTTTCTGGTTGTTTGGAGCAATCTTTGTCACACTGGCAAAAGGTACATTATGGATGGCTACAATTTGAATCATATTAGTAGATTAGTCCACTGGTTTGCGAATGAAGTGCATGTAAATTGCAATGCACATGGAAAATCTTGCTTAAAGGCAATTACCAGCTGTTACCACGCAGCAAACAGGCAACGCCTTAATTTATCACCTTCCTTGCACTGTGCAAACTGAATGCCTTAAATGTAAGTGAAGAATATAGTGGCGTGCTTCCTGTCTAAACACAATTGCTTGGGATGCAATTCAAACCATTACATCAGGTAGTGGGAGAATGAATCATTAACTTGTGTGTCTCTTAATGACGTTTGATGTGTGTCCAACTGGAAGAATGGAACAGGAGATCGTACTGAGCATCAGACTGTCTCTCCTCCACAGCACGCTGCTATGTGTGATTTACGAGGACATTTCAGTGCGGCAAGCGAAATGATACAAAATGCTATGGGGAAGAAAGTATTTGGAACCCTAGGTACAGGCCCTCTCTGACGTCTTAGCAGGATTTTGTGCTTCATTTTGCAGCCATGTATTGGTTACCACCCATCAGTGGTACCTAGCACCAAAAGATATCATTTTGCATGCGCCATAAATCAGGTAACAGATAATCTTACAAATGCTAGAAATTAATAAAGATCTACTGGAAAAGCACTCTGAGAGCACAGACCTCCGCCAAGCAGCTCATTTCCACCCAAACACACATGCTGAAAATCACCCTTATTTCCCAGTAATAAAGAAGCCTTTCTGTTATGTGCTACCTCATCAGCAGTTTACTCAGTGCAGTTTAAGTAAACTGCTTACAAAGTATATATAGTCAAATGAATTTGATATCTACCCCCTGGACTTTGTGTGAGAGAGTTTGATTTTAATGACAAAGACATAATGGCCCGAATTCACGAAGGTGGTCTAAATTTAAACCATGGTTTATGTATATTTCTTCTGCATAGATATGATTGACAGATTGCGTACGCTAACAGGCATCCAGTAAAAAAACGTGCATTGATGCGCGCATGTATTTGTACGCCTATTTAATGCTTCTTTTAGACCATGGTCTAAATTTGTACCATGGTCTAAGTTTGAACCACCTTCGTGAATTTGGGCCAAAGAGTGTTAAATAATCCCCAAACAATCAAACACACACACAAACAAATTGACAAGCTCATACACTCAAACACTTCTTGCCTCGACAAAGGACAATCATTATCCACTTCTTGCTGGTAGCAAATGGCATAAATTAGCAAGCACTGAGCAGATTTTCTAGACACAAAAAGACAGAATGAGGAATAACTCGAGTGATGCCTACAATGGTGATGATGAGATTAGAGAGACATGTCAAAGAAACATGATGCATTCTGCGCCAACAACATACAACATCTTACAGCCTCCTGTCTGTCATCTTGGTGAGATGAGGTAATTACCTTAAAGGCGTCTTGGAGCTCACGATGGCTCTGGTGAAGGTCATCATACCTCTTCTTTTTCTAAAAAGTCACAGCCAGAAAAGAAGGAGAGAAAATGAAGGCCCCAGCAATGGACAGCATCAGCTGTGTTCTTCCATCCAGAAGACATTATAAGCTGAAAGAGGACACTTGTATGAATTCAACTTAAAAAGGGAATTTCCTGTATGCATCTTTCCACATACACTTTCTTATTTTCTTTTCTTTTTTGCATGTACATTGTATTCGATTTGATTGAAAGGTTTTAAAAAGGAGACAGAATTACTGAAGCTCAAATTTACAGCCTGTGTTCAGTATGTCATTACATTCAGTTATTGGCATCATGTAACATTAACACAATGGAACAAATTCTCTGGGCTGTCGTGTCAAGATGATCCAACTACAAGTCCGTAACAATGGTTGCTTCACCTTGCTTCCAAAAGAGAAAAATAAATAAATAAATGAAAATCACATGGCTTGTGAAATAGGATCTTTGAAAGAAAAGGCTGATAATATTGCTCAAAAATAGAATGGGCACTCTACTTTAGATATCTTATCGGAGATACAGTTGCAGTTAGAAGGAATCACACTCCTGATTATTGGCAGCATTCTGTTGTTATCATCCAGTGATTAATCTAGATGAAACTTTACTGAGAAATAAGTTGTATGAAGTTACAAAAACAATAAAATGAAAAAGAAAACAAATCTTAGTAAGGAAATAAATGTCTCACCTCAAGGAATTGAATTTGAATGGATTGCAGTCTATTTTTTGATTCAGACAGCTGAAATGAATGAAGAAGTTTTGACAAGTCAATTTATCATGAGATGATTAGCTTCAGAAATGATAATCATTCTATGCTCGCATTGTAAACACACAAGGGTGATATTAAGCAAATAATCATCAACTGCAAGGGCGATGGTACAATCTGACATTGCTGAGGTGTCTATCAAGTTGAGTTGAAGGAAAGGGCTGATAGACACCTCAAGGATCACTGAGATGATGTTAGATTGTATCCACTGCCCACGAAATAGATGATTATTTGCTCTACATGTATATCCTATATCCATTAACAAACTTGAGATTTGTTAAAAATGTATTCCATCAACCGTGCAGATCTTTACTTCAAAATCGTGCTGAATGTTACAACACAGGTGGTTGTACCGTACAACCACGGTCCTCGGCATGGCAGCAGTCGAATGAACGAGACTACATGTACTAACTACAGTCAAACCTGCCTTAGCGGCCACCTGTTTATAGCGGCCACTGAAAAATCACCCCCCCCCCCCCCGAGAGAAAAGCCCCGTTAAAGACCCTGTGTATAGCGGCCACTTGTCTAACGCGGCCAGCGGCCACAATTTTGTTTCCCGCGGTAGATTTTAACCTGTCTATAGCGGCCAAAAACTCAATGGAGCCGTAGCCGAGCCGATAATTCAGCGTGTTTTTCTGCATTGTAGCCATGCGGGCAACGTTCAGTGATCGCCACTGCTGCATTCATCCCTCATTCAGTCATAATAATGCACTAGTGTTAAGCTTTCTTCACGACAATACACATACATGTACTACTGTGCAACAATTTCATGTATACACCGGCATGGTTAAATGCATGAAACACACGATGCGTGCATACGTACACACATACATGTACATGTAAGGATACAACGATGATACATGTACATGTAAGCAATGCACATAAATTTGGATTACCTGTCTGTAGTGGCCACCTGTCTATAACAGCCACTTTTTCCGTCTCCCTTGGGTGGCCGCTATAGACAGGTTTGACTGTATTAAGTAGTTAGATCTAAGATGATTACAAATGCTACTGATGTATAGATAATTGTGCAATGTGCACGGATGTGTGCCATTCCAACTTGCTAGCTGCTCGCGTGGCCGATAGATACGAGCGATACCTTTATTGATTCCAATCATGGGTATGTAAAAATGTTAACAAAAAAAGAATATCACATATGTATGTGATAGTACCATGGCATGGATGTTGGGAGAAAAACATCTCTCGATCATATGTTCCAAATTCAAGTAATCTCATTGGTCCAACATACTTATGTGAGATATAAAAACATCTATTTGGTACATGAGCTCCACTCCCACAAAGATACATGTAAGTGACGCAGCATGAATTCAAGATAAAGCAAACTGGAAACATCATAAAAACATCTATTTGGTACATGAGCTCCACTCCCACAAAGATACATGTAAGTGACGCAGCATGAATTCAAGATAAAGCAAACTGGAAACATCATTAATCTGCCCACTGAGTTTTCATTCATTTCCAAAGTGCTCATCCAAATATGTCATATTACATGAAGCCACCAACTGAAGTGTATCAGATGGTAATCTGATGAATCCAACTTGTGTTGATTGACTATCAGGTCAGTGTCAGACATGTTGGGCATGATCCAATGAGGCAAGATCGTCCGCTGATGATACACGATAGTCAACCAACAAAAGTTGGAATCATCAGACTGCTATCTGATACACTTTTGTGGGTGGCCGTAAGCAACGAACTTTGCCTCCGACGAGTGACCGATGAGAAAATCTCAGTGGAATGGGGGTATCACACAGAGTAGCTCTGCTTGTAAAGTAGTCTCAATGTAGTGTCAAGTTGATCATGGGTGAGTTAACATTATTGAAAATTGTTTGGTCAATGCAAGTGCCTTGCTTACTGATGAGTGGGATTGTTCTGTTCATGTTTAATGGTTGCATCCATTCCCCTGAAATGAGAATCAGTCTTCAAGTTCTGTTGTTTTAAGAGCGTAAATGGTCCTAAAGATACTGGTGAAGAAAAAAAAATGATTGCACTTTTTCTGTACATGTACACTTAAAACACAGTCGATGCAATTATTCATCATCTTGTAGAGTCTACCATCAACACACATGAGCTAGCATGAAATGTGGTTTCTAGGCAACCTGAATGTTAAGCTGTTATTCATGTACTGCATCACTGGATACATAAAAGGCCACTTAGCACAGGACCTTGGCAGGACAAGAATAATTCATTACAGCCCAAACCACTTTGTGTATGTATTCATACTTCAGCATGCTAAAGCAAATTAAAATTGAATATGTATGCCATGGTGTACTTATTTTAATGCTACTTTACAAACTTAAAGCTTGTATGATACACACCTGTCACTTCAAATACTTTACATAACCTATAGCTCTTGTGTTTTAGCTTATTACACTGATTAGATCCAAAAGACGTGGAAGGCCATGCACATTATTTCTGGAACTCATGATAATTTCTGACCAATATTTGTTTAACATATGTAAATGTAATTTGAAGTGTTTACTGCACAAATTTTAACCACATTTTGACTCACATTCATATAGCTGGTTACCAAGCAATTTTGTGTCAGGTTTGCTGGTATGTCATATTCTTCAAAGGTTTATTCAAAGAGTCAATAAAAGCTCAGAATTTTGAAAAAGAATTGTCATTCGTATCCTCCAACATTCAAAGATATCACTCTAGATACCACTAAACATGTTCCGGAATTCTTCCTTGGATACTCCACAGTAGACAGAGACTGTTTGCTGGCACAGAATTTGCTGTAACCATGTATTAATCACACTTCTTATTTTTGAGGGGTCCTACAGTTTTCATGGAGTATGGTCTATACGGTGGTGAATACACTCTCTGTACTAACACTTGTACTATTGCTAATGATAAACATCTTCAATATCAGGATTCTGATTGATGGAACACAAGACACAGGAAGATATACACAAGGTAAGATGGATAGAATAGATGCATAGATTAGATACACATTATTCTATAAACGCTATCATGAAGAGCAGCTTAAAAAAAAAACCTTTTTATGACTTCCCTTTATCACAACAAAAATATGATAGATTTGCTACATTTTTTTTTGAAAATTAAATGTATACTTGGACAAAAGTAAGTACATCTTTAACCTCATCTGGATTAGGTATAGGCAATAAAGTAGATATGATTTAAAGCTATCTTACCTTTGTATCTTTTGTTCTGATTTCAGTCTGTGCTCTTGAATGCTGTTAATGTATAAAAAAAAAATAGGAATGCAGTTTTTAGACTAGTTGGTTTATCTACAACTTTGATAGAATCTGCTAAATTATGACACAAACATGAATGAAGATGTACATACGCATGATAGAGATTAAATATTGCATTGAAAAGTAATGCTCATACAAATATCATTTCTCTGTCTACAAATAATACATAGAATAGTTTTGGTACCGGTACTGAGTCAGTGTCATAAAATCAATCAAATCTCCTATCGATGCTCATGCCAGTGATGGTGGGCAAAATTTCCACTAATATAAGAATTGGTATGTGAATAATATTTTTTTTTGACATCAGTGTGTCTGATTGCACTGATGTAATTAGATCCACAGGCTTGACTGCATACACTACATACAATGTACTACTCTCCTTGACTGATGCTAAAAAAGCAAAGGCAAGTTCACACCTCATCCTGACTTCACTTCAATCAAATCTGACAGAGAGCAGCCACTTTTGCTTTGCTTGGCCGTTCATCATAAATTCTTTATGTACAGGCAGGTGGCTCTCGGGATCATGTCTCAATCGCTTCACTGCAGGGGACTTCAGGGGTAGAGACTTTAAAGAAGCTCATGCATAAAGACCCATTCTGATTTTCATCTACGCAAATCTAACTGATCTATGCAGATTGCTTCCCCTACCCCCCCCCCCCACACTAAATGATACCTCACACCCACCCCCATTTTTGTGCTAAAATGTATAAGATGCTGTAATGATTTGGCACTTCTATATCAACCTCCCCTCCCTCGTTGTATGACTGAGGTGTCTAACAGGAAACTAGTCATGGTTACTATGGCGATGGACAAACAAGGAGCCCTCTCAATGTGGAGGCTTTGCATCAATATGCACACAAGAGGACTGTAATGGACTTATAATGGCATGGCAGGGTCTGGGACTATACAAAAAGAGCACAAAGCAGGTGCAACCTTGTATTTATGGAAACAGATGGAATCAAGGACTTATGATCATTGGTCCAAGAGTAATGCACCTGTGACAAATTTGTTATACACAAATGCAAATATAAACAAGAATATATTGCCAAGTATGGGATCAAAATAAGTATTTCAAGCAATGCATACTGCACTATAAGCATTTCAAACAATTGAGAAATATCACACTTCAATAGACCAATGTTTAACACACATATACTCACACATGCAAACAAACATATGCACACACACACACACACACACACATAAGGCAAAATTATAGAAGTAACTGGTCACCTCTTCTTCCAAAAACTGAATCTTTTCATGCAGCAGAATATTGTCCCTGTCCTAGAATTTGTGGTCAGAGAAATAAAACAAAACAAATCACATGATTTCTCTCACATCATTTAGGAAGAGAACATTTGATGAAAACTGAAAGGCACAAAAAATAAAAACTTGCAAACATGAATGAAATATATAAATCAGAGCTGGGGATGAAAAGGCTTTGTAAGCCCCAGATGAAATACATACACTGTGCAATAAACATTGTATCTCAACTGCATGGAGGCACACAATGAAGAAGAGGCATACACATACACATGCATCACACACACACACACACACACACACACACACACACACACACACACACACGCACACCCATACACACATACACACACACAAAAAAAAAAAAAAAAACCCACTCATATGCAAAAAAGAAAGGTTGTGGGGTAAAATGTAGTTACAAAGTGAGACTGATCACAAGGTGACACCATTCATCTTCCCTAGATATGAACGTAGTGAGAGCAGGGGCTTGTCTGTCTCATACGTCAGCAAACATGCTTCAATGATCCTCGGTTCTTTTCTTCCATTCACTCTGTATTCTGCATTGTACACACTACAATCAATTCCATTCCCTTTCACAAATAAAATGATGCATTTCAAGTTTGTTTACCATCATACATGCCGCGTAAATTTGGCACTAGACATCATCTAATGGCCGATTAATCAATGCACAATAATGTGATCAGTCAAATTTCACTGCTAAGGCATGGTATTACAAAAATATACCAGTGCTTTTAACTTCCCAGAAGGGCATTTCGGCAAGTGTCCAATACTTTTATCAGAAAAGTGCCTATTACAAGTAACTCCACAGAAGCTGGCAAGTTATATCTTAGCACCTTGCTAGATATATGGGGAAGAGGGGCTTTTGGTCCATTGCTTTTGGTTGATGCTTTTGTTTCATAAAATGCCATGGTGTATTTAGTGTTTCTGTAATCTTATCTATTGCATTTTCTTTTATTTTGGCTTTTTGTTTTTTGTTGTTTTTTTTTTTTGGGGGGGGGGTGAAGTGTGGAGCATGTATGATCATTGCAAATGCAGATGCATTAAGCATTTTTATATGAAAGCATAACTCAAGTTTTTAATTTTTACGCAAGGGAACTGCCAAAAAAGCTCTTGCCAAATCTTTGTATGATAAATAACATTTTTGACATATTGAAAAAAAAATGATAGCCTACCTCATTCTCCAGCAGGTGTATTGTACTTTCTAGTGACATCTTCTCATTCTCCTGACAAAAAAAAAGATAAAAAAAACATGAAACCAAATCACCACATGTTATAGCCAATAATGTAAACAGATTTAACTGATGACAGTTGTAATACTAGAAATGTCGCTACAGCGACTGGTTATACCCCCGCCAAACAACATTTCATAAGCTTTGGTCAAAAAACTGAGGAAGTAGTTAAATCCGCAAGATCTTTCCTTGATCTTCTGCCATTAATATGCCGTTACCATGGCAACGTACTTTCGGGTACTGTGGAAAAATGCGTCTTGCACATCTACAACCAAAGGCACACATCTGTACCAAGTTTCATGGAAATTGGGCAAAAACTGAGGAAGTAGTTTGCAACACAAAATTTTCCATCATTTTGGCTCATAATATGTGAGCTGTTACCATGGCAACATACTTTTTGTCACTGTCAAGAAATGTGTCATGCTGACCTATATCCTAAGACAAACATTCAATATGAATTCCATGAGAATTGGAAGAACACTGATGAAGCAGTTTTGCCATGAAGCATTTTGCCCTATATTTTACCAATAACATGCCGTTACCATGGCAACGCACTTTTTGCCACTGCGGAAATATGTGTCTTGCACATTAACATATTCAGATGAACATCTGTACCTAATTTCATAAAAATTGATCAAAAACTGTGGGAGGAGTTCGCGACGCAAGATTTGTACCCATTTTTGCCCATAATATGCCGTTACCATGGCAACGTACTTTTGGGTACTGTCAAAAAATACGTCTTGCACATCTACAACCCAAGGCACACATCTGTGCCAAGTTTTATGGGAATCGGTTGAAAACTGAGGAAGTAGTTCGCGACGCAAGATTTGCAACGGACTGACCGCCCGACCGACCGACCGCCCGACCGACCGACCGCCCGACCGCCCGACCGCCCGCTGATTCCTATATACCCCCTTCAAACTTCGTTTGGCGGGGGTATAATGATAAAGAAACAAGAACATGAAAATGCTATAACAATACACTTGCATGTCATCCATTTGCAATGACTACAGGCTGTATACTGAATGGAACACAGAAACAACAAAGGACTATGCACTGTAATATGACATCACAACCTATTAAAAAGCTAATCAGTGTGAAGAATGAATGTGTGTAAACATATAGTGATGTGATCAGACAAGCTTCATTATATACACTGTATACCGTAATATACATGTATAATGTTTTAATCTGAAGAATTTTAGCACAGGTAGTATACACATCTACATGAAATGAAATTAATGGCAAAATATAGCAACAGAGAGGGAGAGAGTAAAGCATGTATATTGTACTGTAAAACGCAGAAAGTTCGCGTACATTTTCATTTCGTGAATTTCGCGAGCGCCAACATTCACAAAATTGAAATGTGCGCAAAAGTTCTTGCCCATATAATATACACTGGATGCCAGTGGCAGTTTGTGAAAATTTCATGCTGAGAGAAAGGCTGTCAGCTCCAATTTGCAAAATGTTCATGCCGAGAATATATCATGTTTTACAGTATATGGCTCAAATGTCACAAAATAATGAGGCACTTGCTGATGAGATCAGAATGTCAGTTGAAAGGCAAAATATCTATTAAAAAAAAAAAACACACACAGGTGGTATCAAAAATCCTGTCTTACCAGATCCAACACTTTTGACTTCAATTCTGAGTTCATGTCTTGCAGACCAGACGTTTCAAGGTGGAGCTCTTTGATTTCTTCCCTTAAGGAGGCATTTCTGCCGCCCAGACTGAATGAAAGAAAGATGAAAGGGAAAACTCATGCACATTTTTAATCTCATACACTGTTGAAGCTCAATTTCTTTCTCAGGGTTTGACAGAACTGAAACTCTCCATCTCTGAGAAACTATCACATCTGATAGTAGCAGTTTATTGATGGCTATCCCCTGCATGAATTCAGCTATTTTCTTCTGAATCTGCATGCATATCTTAAAATCATAATATGCATGTACGCTGTATAAATGTATGCACACAGCAATCATGCAACATATGTCTCTGCCGTCCACACTCCATCCATTACATAATGCAGCAAGAATGATATACCCCAGTAGGCCTACTTGACCAACTTTGGCTATGGGCATAGGGGCAGCTTGTAGTCACACACACACACACACACACACACACACACACACACACACACACACACACACACACACAAAGAAGTTCACATCCCCTCATACTGATATGGTGATTCTTTCCTTCAACCTCCTTCCCTCCTTCCCCCCTTCACTCCCTTACAACAACAGCATCATCACATCTCTGGTATGATGGACAAGTCATGTAGCACAAACACTCAATATTGACTCTAGGGAACCATTCAAGTGGTATCTGACTGTTAGTGTATCCTTTAGCATCATGACTCCCAATGTGGTGGTGTGAGGTATGAATAGAAAAATGTAGCTAATTCAATATGCTGTGGGTTGCGCTTTCTTGAACAAGCTCTGATGGGAAAAGACTGCTACTATCACAAGCAAACATGAGCTTTAAACTGATGAATACCGCCAGGATTACCCACACATCTGTGATAATCCATTAAAAGCAATCACCTAATTTTGCAGGTTGTATTTTGCATTAACTCATCAGCACCATGGTAACAAGTGTCACACCAATTTTTCATTCTGATGCCAGAGCGGTATGCAGGACAAATTGTTATTTCGTATAATGTGGAGAGGTATGAGTATTTAGTAGCTTTTACACTAGCAGCAGATGGTAGTAATTCAGTCTCTAGCTATGAAAATACCTTCATCGCTCTGTATTCGGTATACGTACGCCAACAACAGCATGATGTTGATAAAAACATAATATATATTCCAGCAGCAAGTTAAAAATGAAGATGATATTGAAAATGACAATGATAAATGCCATCAGTGTCATAACCAATTTGTATGATATACTGATAACTAGAGACAGGTAGATTACTGAGCTTTTCCGTTGGGCACTAGATAAAAATGAAAGAGGATGATTTCCATACAAGACGTGTAACAATCAAAATACAGCCCTAATGTCATCGACCAAGAAGGATTTTGAGACTTTGCCTCATATAGGTAATATCTGGTGAAGTCTAAACTTCAGTATATTCTGTACTGAATATGCCTGATCTGCAAATACCAGGTACGAACAAGAAATTATTATTGTATTTTGAATAACACTGACTGAAAACCAAAACCAAACCTATCAACAGACAAAGATCAATTTTCCACTCAATTTGATATTATTGGGAAACAGTAATAAATTTTTCTCGAATCTTAGCTGCTTAATTTATTTTGTGGCTTTGCTAATTCCAACTAAATGCCCAACTTTTGACTTTCATATGCCAGTTGGCAGGGGTCATGTACTGCATTTTATTTAACTAAAGGGTTACTTTGCTGCTATTCCTGATTTCAGTGACATAAAAAAATCTTAGTATCTGACCTTTAAATAACCTTTTGCAATTATATGGAGATACATACACTACCTCACATTCCAATGACAACAATAAAATGACTTCTTTGCCACAACTCAATGTTTACTTGATGAATGAAACCTCTTTTTTTTTTTATCAAAAGCCTTACTGCTCAGTCCATTCGTGGTTTCAGTAAATATTAAAGTGGGGACACGTTGTTCTATAACCACGCACAGTCTTCAAGCAAGACATTCAATATAACTGGGAAGGCCAATGAGAGATTATTTCTGTGAAGAAGTTTTCAAATGTCAGAGTGACCCTGTACAGCTGATGTAGCTCTCGGAAGGATAGACACTCATTACACTCAGATTTTTTTTTTTTCTGAATTATGATACTAGCTGCACTACACATCAGAAACACAATGTAGAGTGTACATTGTAGTATGTTTATAATCTATTCAAATAGGATACAACAACAGAGGCATCCATATACTGTAGTATACTGCAAAATGAATTAGTAATCTACTTTGAGCGCCCCTTATGTATATCTTAGTATGTGCTGATCCTGGACAATGTCTGATGTGGTCTCAGCACTATTGACTCCCCAGCAGTGCAGTGTCCATTCAGACTTAATTCTCTATCAGTCCTGTGGTTTCAAGTTCATTGATGCGTATGAACAATATTGATGACATGTGCAAATTACAGGCAGCTGCTTTCCATCCTGCTTGGTTCTGCATAGTTTTGCTGCTAACGGATAGATCTGTATCATATTCAGGTCATAAACATTATGTGGAGACCAGCTTATCACAATGCCTGTGAACTCATGTTTCTTGAGCCATCAGTAACATTCATTTTTACAAAGTCTTGTGTTTCTTTGCTTCTTTGTTTTGGGTTGTTGTCTTTTTTTTTTTTGCTTGTTCTGGTTGTAGTTTGTTGTTGTTTTTTGGTTGTTGTTGTTGTTGTTGTTGTTGTTGTTGTTGTTGTTGTTTTTTTTTTTTGGGGGGGGGGGGGGAGGGGTTGAGGCAGATGTTAGATGGCACATCCGAAGCAGATATATAGTTCTGATACATTAATTCATGTCACAGAATGATGTTTTAATACAAATCGCTATAGTGGCTTAATTCTACAGCTGCCTGGTCTGCTACACATTGAATGCAAAGGATAAGATATGCACAGCCAAAAGCATTTTCATGGAGGTTCTGTTGATACAATTCATTACAGCAGAAGGCAACACACATCACCATTGAAATGCAGCAGAAATTTAGCCGTCTTCAAACAGGCTACAATTCTATACCTTTTACAAACTTTACAATGAAATTTAATCTCAATGACATAATATGGCACTAAAATATCAGACTTTTCAGAAAACTCTGACCTATACAGTATTGAAGAAAGCTGTTAAGGTAATTACAGCCATGAGGGTGCAGAGACAGGGATAAAATACACTTAATTGACTTGTTGGCCTTGCTACATACCAATTAGCTTTAATGGGTTATAATAATTAATCATGTTTGTAAAATTGAATAGAAAGTGAGGCATCGCCCACTTAATGCTACAGATTTTTCATCTCACAAAATACAGTCAGTCATGTATCAGCCTTATCTATATTTTCATTGCACAATTGCCATGAAATATAAAGACAACAAACAGAGGCCACAGCCCGTTGTATAGAATTTATTGCTTGACTCTAGCATAGTAATTAATGGCTCTGAAATAACAAAACAAGTGACATTGATAGAATGTAACATCTTTCAGAGCTTGAAGGGACGTGAACGAAAACAACAATGTCAAATTTTGAAAAGCAAGCAAAGGGGTTCATTCAAGGAGAATAGTTGACATATTTTACAGGTTCTTTCATTGCAGTAATTAATAGAACAAATGCATTATTCTGCTTTCACCACTCTCTATTTGAGTTTTGTAACTACCAGTTGCAGACCCTTTGATCCTCTGGGGCATTTTCCTAATTCTGTCCAGTGTTAAGTTGCAGTGGTGGCCATTTTTTTTTTTCACTGCAAGGCATCCTCACAACTCAGGTATAGGCAGTGTACATACTAAGTACCTTTGCCACAAGAAAGTGCAATGATCAAACTGCCTGTGCAACATCACATATATTTTGAATACAATCTGCAATGAAAGTCTTAAGTGATATGACTGCTTACCTTTTGATCTTCTCCTCAGCTTCCTCGCACTGCCTGAGTAATTCCATCCTTGATTCTTCCGTTGTTTCCAGCTGGGCCTGGAGGTCCTTGTTGTGGTCTGCCAGCATCCTATTGTTGTGGCGCAGCTCTGCCATCCGGTCCTGGTAGGAGGGCTTGTTGTCTCTGTTGCGGACAATGAACAGCACAACTTGCTGTAACTGATGGACAGCTTCCACGGCAAGAAGCCATAACAAAACCCATCATGGAGCCACTGAATCATTTTAATTTTTAATGAAGTCTGTGTGACAGAAACCATTAGTCACTCATAAATGCCATTGTAGATCAATTGCATGTTATACAAGTTACCAGGATATGACAGCCTTGGGTATCATATTATACATAACCAATGACAGGGACTCTCATTTAGCCATGATATTGACCGCAACATCGACTGCAGCAAGCACAATATTTAAATCAGATTACATGCTCTTCATGCTCATCAAAATGAGATTTATTGTGTTTTTTGCAAGATGTATAATGCATTTTACAGGTCAACTCCCATCATCTATCAGTAGCATTCAACTTGACATTAAAGAAACATCATTTGATTCAAATCCAAAAGATGTATGACCATAGCTGCAATAGGAAAACACACATTGAATATTACAATTTGATGCAGGATCAACATAACAAAATACTATACAATGGGAAATTATTTATACCTATTACAATGTATATGTATGTGAACAGATAGCTCCAGAATGATGACAAACTCCATTGAATCTCTTTTTCATTTGCTTAAATGGTCATTCTGTAGGGGAGGGAACATTTCAACATACTGTATGCGCCGAATATTTCGCAAGGTTTTTATTTTCGCGAATTTCGCGAGTCGGATGCTATTCGCAAAATTATAAACATGCAAAAATATTGACTCTGTGCACGTCTACATTTCTCTGTTCAGCGCAGGACTCCACGATCACGAATTTAACCACTCGCAAAATCGTCAGGAATTCCCGATTCGCGAAAATTTAGACTCGCGAAATATATGGCGTATACAGTAGTATGATACACTGTATTCTATTCTTTACCTTTTATTGTCTTGCAATGTTAGCACAAATACATGTACTCATAAAAATCCTTTGTTGCATCAATACATGTCTATGCAAAACACAGAGGATGCTCTTTTCTATGTCAAATATCTGTCAAAGGTAAAAATTTCATAATTTTCCTTTATCTTTTTTTTTTCATCCATCAGAGCTTTGGAGTATACCTTTGTGAGGTTTACACATGTATTGATATGAGCAAAGGGGCTAACAAGATGACAAATGAAAAAAAAAGAAAGAAAAAGAAACCTCACACTTGCATAGTGCATACATGTCAAAGTCAACTCTATCTTCTGCTTCTGCAATGTGACAAAGCAAATTAAATTTCCCTCAAGATACAGTAGGTCAATATTGCCATGGCAACTCAACAAAGCATCCTCAACCAAGTATGATTCAATAATCAAATGGCACATTCCTTTGAGCTTGTACAATGTAGTTACACAAGAGTGCATGATGCTGTTGGTGGTGTCATACACTTCTTATGGACTACATGTACTTGTGTGCATGACTTGAGTTCTATTTATGTAACTTTTCTATCATTGATAAGAGCTGCAAATTTTCAATCTGGCCATTTTCAATACAGTCAAGTTTTATGCTTGACCTTTACCTTTACGCATCACCACAAGGCTAGCTCATTTCAAGGATAATACTACAACAATATCATGTACTAACAGTGGACCTTCATTTGCAACACACACAGTCAGTTCTCTTTTTAAAGCTAAAAGTGAAAGTGTCAAGTGAAAAGTATGGCAATATCAATGATGCACTTATTACGTGATTGTTTATCCAGAAAAATAAAGGTTATCATTATTTCCTGTTTTATGAAAATGTGTAAACTTCTGAAAACTTCTGATATATTTGGCATTATTTGACATGGTAGTAAATAATAAAAATTCCTCTTAGACTTCAAAGATTTAAAAAAAGAAAAGAAAAGAAATTTGAGAGCTGCTTTCCTGTTTAAGGTAGAAATACTGAAAAAAAAAAATTGTGAGGTGGAAATTTTCTTGCATTTCACGCAACATGAAGCTGCTGCAAAAATAAAACTGCGCAAATTCTTTGCTCGTTGTATACTGCATTTGCATTTTGCACTTTTTAGTTCAAGGTACAAGTGTAGGTATATTGGAAAGGTATACCTGGTCTGTAATTGTAGTTTTCTTCATATTCACTAGTTATATATAATGTGAGTTAATTTGCTGTTGTTATGTGAACCAGTTACCTTTAACTGTAGTATGAGCTGCCAAAACCCTTTATTAACTACCACGGCAGTGATGACCTGTTTTAAGTGCTTACTTAGATGTTGTGATGGTCTGCAAAATTAAAAGAATGCAAAATATATCTTACCCAATTGAGTGCAAAAAAAAAAAATGCAGATGTGCTTGGCCAAATTTCCACTTTCACAGTTACTACTTGATATTGCTACTTCCAGCAAGAACAAGTAATTTGTGTGTTGCTTGCATCTTCTTTGAGATGATGATCCCACAAGAAGAATATGCTTGTCTCCAAAAGCCCCATGACAAGAGGAACGTTACAATCAGGAGCAAGTAAAACCATGTTGTATCTCACAACTCTTTTGGTTGATGAATGCTGGGACTCTTATTGAAATAGCACTCATCACAAGGCTATTCTCTCCAAAGGGATCAATTGCTACTAGGAAGCAAATTAAAGCTTTACTGTACTGCCATATGCTACAAAGACCTTCATATAATGTACTCATGTATTTGTGTGGTCACCATACTACTTTTAAATTTTCTTTCATGACATTTTTATGAGCAAATGATCCAAGCTCAAGCAATGCACCAGGACAATCACTGATTCAAAGGCTCATCACACAGCACAAAATGCCTACTGGTAATCAATATATGTGTGCATTCACAAGATAGAAACACTTCATCTGGAATGTGGCTCAGGGTGATCATTTCACAAGCTGAATACACTTACAATTATTTAAACAAATTGTTCTTAACATAAGATAAAAAAAAACCAAGATAAATATTGTAAGTCTTGCATTATCTAATGCACTGGGCAAAGGAGAATATTCAGCAAACTAAAACACTGATATCAGACACAGGTAACTTCTGAGTGAAGTGAACTTGAGGCACAAGTAACGACATGGTGAGATAGGCATGATATTTTGTATGATACTCACGTGTCTCCTCCATAGGCCTCCAGGCTCCCATAGCTGAAGGCTGACACATTGAGCGATGTATCTGGAATAGAACATTTTGTATTTTTTCTATTATTGTTCAACTTTCTGTTGGCACCATCAACCTATCATCATTTGTTAAATACAGTTCGACCTCGATTATCCGGCCATGTCGGGACTGGCGCTCATCCGGATAAGCCAATTGGCCGGATATAGGAGACACAATGTTAATGTATATAGCTGCCGTCCAAGCTGACGTCCCAGTGCACTGGCAGCTAGGAAGGTAGCGTACCCCGCAACTGTGGTGTAGTCTATGCTAGCCTGCGCAAAAATTGTAGTTCCTTATTCACAAAAATAAAGTATATCTTTATGTGAAAATCATATATGTTTTTGATACCTCATTAGATATTGAGAAACCTATCATGCACATCTTATGAAATTAGTGAAATAGATCCATGAAAAGATGTTAAAGTCACTGTTTTTTTCTCAATTTTTGGATGAAAAAAAAAGTCCTTCACTGCGTGAACGCGTCCGGATAATAGAGATTTCCGGATAAAAGGAGGCCGGATAATCGAGGTCGAACTGTATACACAGTAGGTCAGGTCTTCCATGGAGGAATTCAATTCAGGTATATTTCATATCATTTATGATACTGTTTGTATCTTCTTGGCATGCACTGAACACAGGCTAAAACTCACAAATACATGCATGCTCAAACATGCAAATATATCTCAATCCCTCTCAAATGTTTCCTGTGACATGTAAGTGCAAGAAACACGCAGATATCACATTTAGAAATTAAAGAAAGGCAGAAAACAATTTCAACGAGAACAGGGTGAAGGAAACATAAAATTAATCGCACATGCCACATTAATTTCTAAATGGGGTACTGCACCTGTGGCAAGACTGGTGTCAACTTTCCGACGACTCTTCCAGACTGGGCTCCCATGTGGAGGGCCAGCATCCTCTTCTTGTATGGTGTTCAGGTTGTCATCTCCTTCACTGTTGGTGAAAAAAGACATACTCACTTTTAAAGTTCAATTTTGATTGTATAATCACTGTTAGAAGAGAAATCTAATCCTCGTATTTGCACAAATTCAGGAAACTGCGCATATGAAGAATCGAAACGATCATTGGTGTTTTGTTTTTTGTTTTTTTTTTGCTTATAATACATATTCCTGCATGCACAGAGTCTTTCCTGTCATTTGATAGGGTAGTATGAACATGTGTACAAGCAAGCAGCACTACAACATTACACACATTTGAAAATAAATGAAAACATTGCCATAATCCTTTCTTTTTGAGAAGGTTCTTTTGTATGTTACTGACTTCCTTTAAAATGTACTTTACTCATGTCATGGTTCATCCTAAAGATGAAAAAGAAGAGATATAAACTATTTGTTGGTAAAGTCACATAACCAAACATCAAATTTAGTACCCTAGAAAAGTTGCAGACATCAACTCAAGATGGTGAAAAACTGAAAATTTTGCAAGCATAATCTATATTTGTCATATGAAATAGTTATTTAAGTTATTTAATTTGGCAAATAAGAGATTCAAGCTTTGGGCAAGAAATTAAAAACATGATATCCTAATGACCAGGCTCTGTCCAAATTTCTTGAAATATGAAATTACGAGCATTCCTGAACTTGGTCTCTGTGGCGTTTTGAATGAAGATATTTTGTGGACCGAACTTTTACATGCTTGACTCAATCTAAACTTAAAAGTTACCTGGGCTAGTGGCCAGCATTTTAATGTATCTGTCATTCTAAATTGGGAACATAATGGGAAAAATTAAACTCTCTTTTAAATGTTGTTAGACTTGTTACACAAAGACCCAGACATTCTTATCCTAGAAAGTTGAAAATTGTGGTGTTCCATATATGACTATAACATCTGGGAAATATCAGGCATGCAGCTGCATTTAAAACACTAGAAAACATCAACAAACAAAAGGAGGGGGAGGGCATCTGGTATTCACCAGATCATACCTCAAGCCAGAGTTCTGGTTTTTGAGTGATGCAACCCACATAGATATTCTGTCATGATAAGTCTGCAGATCCACAGACATGTTGAGCCCAGTGGGGTCAAGGGTTTGTGCCAAGTTCTCTAGATGTTGTTCCTGCAAATCACAAAAGGAAGACTGCCAATACTACATCAGAAATAAACTACCAATAATTTCCAAGTACAATCGCAAAATGAAACACTACATCTGTTTGATTGCAGAGGAACAGTATTGTGCAAACTTTGTATACAAAAACTGTATTATATTTCCCTGAACTTTCTTCATGAAGTACAAGGGCAAGGAGGAAAAATGTCACCATTTAATAGTACTACTTATGTAACTTTGCTGGGCTAACCTAAATCCTATGTGATAGTGTATGTCTAGCCATTTCTGCATGAAATAGACAATATCATACCAATATCATGTATCATAATGAAATCAAGCCCATAATAGTCATGCAAGTACAGTGTACAACTACAAAGTGTGTGGTATCATTTCTTGTCATCATCACTGAACTCTTTGCTTTATGGGAGTGTGTGAGCTATGCATTAGATTTATGGATATTGAAATATCTTAGAGAAAACTGCCAATTTCAGTACAGTACTGCAGTTTTCACAAAGTAAAACAATTGAAGAAACTTCCTTAAGCTCACTGTTGATCCCACATACACAAGTTTCCAATTGCTTACCACATAATGTTTTCATATGAAATACCTTCACTGGACAATGATTAATGATCTGTAAAGGACTCCCACAAATATGTCACGAAAGAGAAGAATCTTCAGATTTCAAATTGACCCTACATGTACATTTACTTGTCTTTGTCCAAATGCTGCATGCCCCTGTACGTAACATTTTAACAATAACACAGTTTTCCTTCATACTCTTTAAATACAGGTAATACATGTAAACATGCAGTAGGTAAGCTGTATAAGCTCAGTTGAGATAATAATCCACCCACAGTGAATTTTATGGCAAACAAGGTCAACGCACTCTACCTTATTTTAATTTTTTTTATTTATTTATTTTTTTAATTTATCTATTTATTTATTTTTTGGGGTATCCAGGCAATCACCAAATGCTTTCTGACAATCTCTGCCATATCAACCACAAAATTTTTTGGCTCACAACAATACAGGCAATTAATTCTAATAGATGAATCACCACCTACATTATGTACAGTTTATCCAAGCCGAGTAATTACTCTAGTTACCATAATACACATCCTTGCCAAAATTACTAGTCTACAGATGTGTAATCTGCCTTAAATTTGCATCCACACAGTGACTGAAACTCAAATACTGCCAATATAGCCTAATGGTATTAATCTGCTTTCAATGTTATAAAATGGAGGTAGAGAAATATCAATTTGCAAAGCCAAACTCAAGGCTGCTAATTTACTGTGAACTTTACCTACAAAACAGTATATTGCTATGTAAATACTGTGTTTCTCATTATGAAAAAAAGCACTGATGAGATATTATTATTATATTGCCGGCAGTGACATGATAAACAGGAACAAGTATACCCAAGCTCCAAAATTCCAACATTGTTTTGTTAATGGTGTCCAAGGCGGACAAGGCAGGGAGGGAGGGAGGGAGACAAAATTTAAGAGAAACCCACCCCTCAGCTTCACCCCTCAGCTTAATAATCTCTTGCTTTCATTGTTTAATTTTTGTTTCATTCTCAAAACTTCTAATACATGTGTATAGAACATCTCAAACTATCTATTTAATAATAACATTAACTATACTCATGCCACATGCACTTGATTTGAGAAAGATCATATTTCTGGCAAATTGAAAAACATTGTACAATAGCTGATTTTGTTGTTGTTGTTGTTGTTACTTTATAGGCAGAACAGTTTATCATGGCAGTCAAAAAGCAATTTCTGCATAATGCAATTCCTGCCTATGTACACCACTTCAGTAGAATTTTCATATCACCCTCTCAATAACAATCAATAATGATGGCAATCAATAATGACAACACAGCCCTGATGTTTAATAATCATAACAATAGACTACGAGGAGCGGGTCACAGAAGGTTTGCAATGTACAATGTACAACAGGGACATGCGATGTTCACAACAGTAAAGGGTGTTAAAATTGCTGTGCATTGCATTTGTGTTTTGTTATTCATTTTCATTTTCATCTTCTTGAGAGAGACTGCATCTCATAGGCTAGCCAAGATAATGCATAGAATGTGATGTAGGCATGAAAAGACTCAATAATCCTTCAAATAGGTATGAATACACAAGTTTGAAGCAATGCAACAATGTAGATAATACCCCCTCCCCATCATACACACATGCACAAGTTGTATGTATGATTAGACAAATGAAAAAAATAATCCATTTGTATTTTCAGAGCAGTACATTTTCATGGAAATGATTAATAAAGCAGAAAGCTACTAGAGTTCACATGTGTCAGCATTCTTGTTTGAAGGTTACAATTGTACATACTGATTGATATAAAAGGCTTGTTTATATCTCTTTAAGATCTATAATGTTTGTTTTATGTTATAAGTGCTGTCTGGGGCAAATTATTTGTATAGGGCCCCATTTCTCTCTCTCTCTCTTCTTTCGATCTTTAAAATATCAACAACAACATATAAAAGGCTCAGCTTTAAAATGTGTTATTTAGGGCAAGTCACAAAAGAATTTAAAACTAGTCAATTGGCATGGTACATATATAAACTAGTAGTGAAAAGGCAAATTGTGTCTGATAATTCTATGATAAATTTCCCACCTAGTGAAGTTTCACAAGGAAATAAATGATATTTGAAATATGCTTGCCATTTAATTACTTTCATTACAAACCATTTTATTTTCTCACAAACTGATTTAAGTCATTGGCATCACCCAACATTCATGAAGCCATAATGAAACAGAATATGTAAAATAAAAACATACAGTAGGTTAAGCAAGCACTCATTTGAATGTCCATTCGTTCATCTATAATTGATCCCTCCTACCACACAGAGTAGTCAAGACACATAAAGCCAGCTTTATTACACCTGCATTGCAAAACAGCACATGTTTGACATTCAATGACCTCACAATTAGTGAAACTGTACTTATCTCACACACAAAAAACATATTTTCAAAACCTAATCCAATACATGCATTTCAGCATGTCCCAGAATTCTCCATCTAATCTAACGAGGCAATCTTGCAAATTCACAGGCACCGGATATTAATCCAGAACTGGGCAACGAGAATACCAGAATCAAATTAATGTCGGCTGGCCTTGCCAGGCACAAATATGTACGTACAATAGATGCTCACTTTTTGAGTGTATGAATTTTATGCCACCCTACCCAATTATTGCAAACGTGACAGGGTAACAGTAGTTAATTATAGAAATGATGTGTAACCAAAAGGACAGAATGCTTTCGTAGGATAGGTGCAAATGTTGAGTTAGTTGGTACTGTTATTATACCATATCAAAAATAGAGTTCATTTTCACCATCTTGATAAGTATTGTAAAGCTAAAAGAAATACTGTATGTAGAAATCTTTGCAACGTGACATTTTGGGGGCATTTCGTGCAACTGGAAACTGGAGCAAAAATAAAGGCACACACATTTTTTACTTGTCATATGTTCCAGTAATTAATGTCTAGATTCCACTAAATCAAAAAACATGCAAGATTCATCTTACCCAGCCAACCATGCAAAATTACTCACATAAGAATACACACTTTTACAGTTATTTGTTTTATAAACTCTTCAATAATCTGACTGCATCTCTTTCTGGTTCCCCCCCCCCTCTTTTTCCCCAAAATGGCAAAACAAAGAACTTGAGCTATACTGTAAAAGTGGATATTTTCACATAACTAATTCTTCACGCTCGACTGGGTAAGAAGAGTTTTGCGTGTTTTTAATTCCGCAGAATCCAGACATCGCCTACTGGAACATGTGGTATATGGCAAGCAAAAATATTCGCAAACTTTTATTTTTGTGCTGGTTTCAGATTGCTCGAAATGCGCAAAAATTTCAACCTGCAAAAATTTCCACTTTTACAGTAATTAGAATTTTGAATGAAAGTGGAAAAAAAATACTTGAATCAGTGTAGATTTACCAGGATCATGAAGCTCAGATGAAATATGATTGATTGTATTTCAACATAAAGATAAAGATTTCAGAAAAAGTCTATAATGTACAACTCATTTGTAAAACTACCAGCAATCATGAATGACATATCTTATCATCCCCTTTGAAAACCTAGAAACTATGGTTTTTGTTACATTATAGTGACTGCGCTTGATTAAAATCCACTTTTTTTCAGCTTCATCCTAAACTGAAAACAAAATAGATAGGCATGAAAGAAAAAAAAATGTATATTGTTTTCAGAATGCATCAAAATCTACAATGTATGTGTTCCCCAATTTCCAAGACCTACATCATCTTCTTTTTAGAGTACTTAAGAGCCTTCCTCCCTTCCGGGCACAATTGGTTTCCTATTTGGAAGTAATTGAATATTATGAAATATTAAAGACTGCATGTAATCTTCCTTGCAAACGTCATGAAATTTTGCATGGTTGAAGATGTCTCCCAACACTGTATACTATAAAAACAGAATTTTGCGAGGGCTAAAATTTGAGAAATAATTATAATGGTGATGATGATAATAATGATGATGATAATAATAATGATAATAATAATAATTCATATCTAAAAAGAGCTTTAACAATTATCATGATTTCTCTATGTGCATGACATAACATATATACAATCAATCATGACATAACTTTATTACAATCATCAATACTTGAACAGATTAATTCCAGAGAGTGGGAGCTGATGATAATGAATGATCGATTACCATATGTTTATGTGTTTACAGGATAGCTTGACAAAAGATGTGATGATGACCCATGTATAGTTAATGTCAAGTGGCCATGTACTACTGATTTTTTTATTTTTTTTAATACAGTATTTCATGGTTTTGACCGTGAGATAATATATCAATGAATAGCTCAGGGATCCAATTTAACTAATGACTACAATTGTACATGATAGTTTGAGCCTGTCACCTCTAAAAATAAATACACAAGTGTATGTAATGAGTGAGAGATGAACACCAAGGCCTTCAATGAAATCATTGCTCTGTGCAAAGTATGAGGTACATTGTAAGATTTGATACATGTGTACCTTGTCAAACAGTTTGATGAGTGTTATGAAGAGCCTGTGCAAGAAAGCTATTGTATTTAAAAGTCACACAACAATATGACAGACAGAACTATTGTTGGATCTACCTCAATGATATGATATTAATAATAGTTATGATATTAATAATACAGTTAATATTTTTAGAGTGCCTTTTCCACTGGATAATATACTCTACCATATGTATGTCATCCCTGGTCGGCATAGCAGATGAAATACATATTACCAGGCAGTGACAGTACAAGTCCAGTGCATGCACTGAGATTTCAGAATAAGTAGGTCTTCCAATTTTGCTTGAAGTGATCCAGTGTGGGTGATAATTTAGGAGAGACCTACTCCACAGCCTGAGAGCAGAAGAGGAGAAAGCTGCTTGACCAGCTACAGGTAGTTTGTTGGTGCGTGGTTGAGTGAAGGTGACTGACAATGAAAAGACAAGTGTGCCTAGAATGAAACTGAGATACTCCCTACCATACTCTGGAGTAAATTGCTGACTACTATAAAGTACTCTGTAGACCAGTAGGAGAAGCTTGAAGGATATTCTTTCCCTGACAAGTAGTGGGGCTGACATTTAAAAGAAAAAAAAAATGAAGTAAAGCACTGTGCACAATTATTCAAAGAGATCATTCTTACCGCTTCGATGTCCGAAGGTAGAACAATCATCTGGATACATTCTATGAGTTGCGAAGCGGGCACTCGGCCTACGTTCTCTGTGTCACAAGACTGAAAAAGTGTGTTGAGAAGGTCCTCATCGGTGATCTTTGAACTGGCACTGGAACTTGAGGTTGAGTCAGTCATGTGACGACGACGGGATGAGGTTGAGAGGCGAGATAGGATCACACCTTGAGGAGAGCTGTCATTGTCGGAGAGAAACCCAGTTTACCAATAAATACCATGCTGGGGCCAAATTGTGAAGTCAGCCACTTCTGTGAGCATTCAGTGACTTTCATGTATAAACCTACTTCATTTTTTCTCTGTGTATCTTGAATATTTTTGATACTGTTTTGTAGATTAAACAGAAAGATATTATATTGAGAGGGTAGTCTGTCACACAACCTGGTGGCTAAACATTCATGTTATGGCTGAAGACTCCTTAGACATACACCTCCTGGCCTTGTAACCCACAATCATCTTTTTCTTCTTTTAGTCTTGTGACTTGACAGCACAGCAACAGCGTCCTGTGAGTCAGGTCGGCATATGTTGTGCGCGAACAAGCTACCAGAGACTTCACCTCTTGGGAAAAGACTATTCTGAATGCAACACTATTATATAGAGTTCACTGAAAATAAAAGCGCTATAGGACAACTGAAAATATTACAACTACATTGGATGTCAGTAAATAACACAAATGCTGTCCCATAATCACGTTATATTTCACCTTTCCCCTTCCCCTGTGTTTGCTACATATGAGATACGTTCCTTTGATACTGTGTTTGGAGGAATGTATTATTTCACGATCTCCAAATTTGAAAACAAAATATTTTTTTTTGCGTTTTTCACCACATTGAAGTGTTGATAACTGATATGAAAGTTTGTAAAAATACAATATTACATTTTCAGGCATTTTTTTGACACTGTTGGTAAAGCCCCTTGATTCAATTCTGCAGGGGTAGCATTGATGTGTTGCAAAAATGCTGAACCACTCATTCTTAATCTCAAGTTTGATCTCTGAATATATTAATAACCTGAGACAGAATGAGTGTAATGGTGATCTCAACTCAAGACTCAACATAATAAGAAACAAGTTTGTATTGTACAGGTCTGCTGTGATGTCAAATACTGTACAATCTGACATAGTAGAGTTGTAACATTCTAGCTTTTTAAACATACTCAACAAAAACACACGGCACAAATTTGAAACAGGAAGATGGCAGCATCTTTCTGCATATAATATCACATATGAAACATTTAGGTCATTATATCTCTTATGCATGACAAATAAAAACTTATGCCAGAAAGAGGAGCATGGTCACTTGACCAGGACAGCACTTTATGAACCTTGTTAAACACTGACAAATACCCTACAGTATACTGAAATCCTTGCGTCTTAATGGCTGAGAGTAAATTTGTTGGTGGAAATCACTGACAAAACATTGATAAAATGCCCCAGGACACTGCCTACATGATACCACGTGATCCTGACCCTTAAAAACGGTCAAAACTCTCAGATCCTTTGAACTCTCTCGACAACATTTTATTTTCTGTGTCTACTAACTCTATTATTAGAAGAACTTTATCTTCAAGAGATATTTTTATTTGAAAGCACATCAAAACTATGCTGATACAGAACAAGCCAATGGTAATGATATATGTTCATGTTCCACTACACTTAGAATAAAATTGAGAAAAAGGGTGTTGCCCCCTAAAACTCCCTTGGGCTTGATTGCAGACCCCCACTTGCAGTCCTTTGACAGCCCCTTAATCAGCCCCTTCGGCAAATATGCTTGAATTTTGTAGCTCTCAAATAAAGAAATATCTCCAATTGCACAGACAAATGTTTGTAGCACTGTGTCAGAGTCGGGGTCATGTATAGAAAGACAGTCTGTTTAACCTTTTCATAGTAACTACAACTGTAATCATACATTGTACAATGAATGTGGTTGATGGATGCTATGGTGTGGTTTAAGACAAAGACATATTCAATGATGAAATTCAAGCGGACAATACAAAATCACATTTCCTGACCGATCACACAACTTTGGGATATGGATGTACAATTGTACAAAGTACCTGTTGCTCTCTCCAAGTTTGCTTGGACTGGTGCCCATTCCCTCATAATCCTCCCCCATGGGATCTCCATCCATGCTATCAGCCATGATGGCTGCTGAATAGAGCAAAGTTTACCTGCAGAAGAAGACAGAATAAATGACCATTAGTTATCAAACCTGCAATACAGACAAACCTGTTTTCAAATGCAGGGATAGACATTTAAAATCAAGATGTGATAATATGTTTTAGACAATTAAAGCAAAGATACATATTGTTTCTTATGTTCTCACTTTATGACCAGCAAAGGCAATTTGGTGGGTTTTGTTTTGTTTGTTTTGTCTTTTAATTATCATTAAAATTGATATGGACATGCCGAGATTTAACAGGAATATAAACAAAGACAGGAGTCAGAAGAGAAAAACAAAAGCAAATGGAAACTATTACTTCATGGCAAAGAAATGAATTACAGTACATGGATGTATCTGGATAATCAGTATGACTCATAACTATCGCTTCCAACATTGGATAAATTCCCCTATAGTCAAGAATACAACAACAAAGCATGCAGTGTTATGCTCTCTTACACACATTATCATACCTAATATATAGTGTAAAGAGAACTGTCAATAACGTGCAAACTCATCCATTCTATTCATCACTGATCATACACTTACTGAATAAACATGCACAGCATTTGGCCCATCAATAATTGGAATATAAATGCACACACACTTCTCTGTGTTGTGCACACAGACACATCAGCCTCTGACTCAAAACTTGCATTTTTATATAAAGGTTGTGTTTCTGTATTCAACCGAGAGCAAAGTGCCCATCTTAGCTGTACAAACTGTTCAATGTCCATCCTGCATTGCAATTCTTTGAGCAGTGCCGTGAGAATGTGCCACCTGGTCTTACGAACAACTGCACTATAAATACAAATTACTCGGATAACGTTATTAGAGGTATACATGTATCATCAGCTGCACCATGTTTACTCTGGTGTTACAGCTTTTGTGCAGAGGCACAAATTTCTGTCATAAACTGTTACTCGGATACAGTCCTTATGCTGTGACACCTTTTACAGCAATCCACACAATTACCACAATGAATTCTCTACCGATAGTTATTAAAGGAGCTGATCATAAAATTGTATTTAAACAAAACAAAACAGGGGGTCAGCATTTTGGCATTAATGGAATCCCTTGGATGGGTATTTAACACTTGCAATTCAAGAATCAAATGTTATATGATTTTTTTTAGGTTTAGTACCCCTCTTTCGGTTGAAGCACAAAGAGACAAATGTGACTGTTTTCCTCATCTGGTGTGGTGAGAGCAATTTCTTATGAATATTTTCACAACTTTTAGTAAAAACATTGGATTTGCTTTGATCAGAATCTCAAGGGAATTGTTAGAAAGAGAGACATAAACAAGATTTAATGTACAGTCATGGAAATGGCTGTTACATTTCATGTGGAGTTCCCTAATTCAAATCCTTCCAAACGCTTTTGACCTTGGGAAAATGTTTTTACCCACAATGTTCCCCTCCCCCTTGTGATCCAGTGTAACTGGTAATGGTGAAATAATGATGATAATGATGGCAGAGCACTGTTAACCACTAGCGAGTAAACCCTGTGCACAATTATTGTTCATTGTTATGATCAGCAAATACTGTAGCATAATACCAAGGATTATTTCTGTCCCAAGGACAGACAATGACATCCTTTGAAAATTTGAAGTAGAGTCTGCTTGTGCAAGACTACTGAGGCTCAGCATGAGTCTAAATACAATCAACTACACATCCCGGATAAAGAGACCCCTGGAAAGGTAAGCTTCATGTTGCCATGACAACTACAGCCTCCCATTCCTGAACTGCAGCTGTACAATCATGAGAGAACACCGCTCACTACATAGGTTAGGAGAGTTGAGCAGTGCATGTGTGTCCTGCAGGGAAACCCTAGACTACATGGATCACATTTCAAAACATTGATTAAAGAAATATATTAATGGAAACTGCATGCTCTCAATAACTCTGATCAGACCTCCAGCAGGCAATAGCACAGTGTGATAATGTGCAACACTACATCATACAGTGTATGTGGAAGCTTTAATTTCATATAGATAGTACCTCATACATTTCTTTCTCTCTCTCTCTCTCTCTCTCTCCTTCTCTCTTGTTCTCTCCTTTCTTTCTTTCTCATCTCTCTTTCTTTCCATCTGTCTGCCTGTCCTATAATTTTCATTCTACTGCATCAACAAAAAAATGGCACCAGCTATCCTGCATAGAGGAAAAGCAAGCACAGTCTCGTCTTCTCTATTTGCCCAATCCAGCGAGAACAATTTTTGTATAAATATCTAAATTTTGTGCAAGTACACACATTTGACAATCTGTCAAGCCCAGCCACTTCACCCTGCCAGTGTGCATGCTGACAGGGAAAATGTGATCATCCAGATATAGTAATGGTGAAAATCATTCGAAAGCCATCAATCACTGATTAGAACCTCTGTCAATACTGAGTTTCAGAGCAAATAACAACCAGGCTGCACATGTAGGCACTTG
Source organism: Diadema setosum (assembly GCA_033980235.1). Taxonomy (NCBI): domain Eukaryota; kingdom Metazoa; phylum Echinodermata; class Echinoidea; order Diadematoida; family Diadematidae; genus Diadema; species Diadema setosum. The sequence goes on from CM067061.1 coordinate 39,201,008, forward strand.
ATGCGATCAGCATTCCTCCTTAACAAAAATTATGTGCCACCACAATATGTGACACATCTGCTGAGTATTTTTCACAATACAGCTGTACTGCAATTGACAAAATAGACTAGATTTCAAGCATCTGCTAAGAAATCTTGCATTTAATTTGGCTAAATATTTCCCTACACAAGTCTATTGAGCACACTACTCTATCTGATAAAACAATTCAAAGATGTACAATTCTAATTGATAGAGCAGAAAAGATAATGTCTGTGTGCCTATTGTACATGAAGAAATGACAAGATTGTTTTGTGATTTTATTGTACAATGAACAAACTTTCTTTATTTTTAGTCTTTTGTTCAAAATCTCTCTTTTAAGTATATTCTCTAACATACAGAAGAAATTTCCTTCCACATTTTTGCTGGAAAGAATATAATACTGAACCCAGAAATTATGCGTTGAATGAAATTCACGAGTTGCTTTGCCTACAGACTATTGCATTAACCTCCTCCACACAACAATAGCCAAAAACAAAAACAAAAATCAAACTACATTTCACATATTAGAAAAATGACACACATATGCAAGCTCATCAAAATCATGGACTGCTGAGTGCAAGCATTAATCAGGGTGATTACAATCACTCTGCTAGGTGAGTTTCTACACACATTTTCATTCACACAATCCAAATCTACTGTATGCACTTTGGACATTGACATTTCCGAAGAGGTTGGATTGATACTGATAACATAACTGATTAACATCAAATTGAGTTCACAATCTGTGTGTCAGGAAATATGATTTCAAACTGTTAGGACAAGGTAACCTGATCAGCCATTGGTTTCCAATGCATAATACAATATTTCATCTTTTGGTTATTATATTCTGTAATCTTGTTGGTCAATCAGCCACTGAATATCTTGTGAATGAGGTCATCGCCCTGCTGGATTTCATGCACTGCATTGTTGTTGATATTTCCATGCATCTAATGTAGCTGGATGCACTTGAACTGTTGCACGCAGCACTGCAGCAGTCATGAAAGAAACACAAGACAACAATAGACCAAAGTTACTAAAATATGAATTATGTTTCCTTTGAAAATTTACCAATGGGATTAACTACAAGAATTCATATACTGTATATATAGGGTAAGATGGGGTAAGTGGGACACTGGGGCAAGTGGGGCACTTGAAGGATTATGGGTACATACATTGTTTAGGAGAAGGCATTAGTGGAGTAAAAGTTCTGTATTAACAAACAATTACGTTGAAACAAAATGGATGTCTTCATTGTGATAAAAATTAGAATTATCAGAGCTAAAATCATCAAAAATCCTGAACATCCCACAGCCTCACTCCAAGATTTCGCTTCGTAGCTATTTCATGAACAACAGTGGATAAGACGTGGTAGTGTTGGTGTCCTATTTGATTAAAAAAGCATATTTAGGTGATACGCTATCAGCGTATCACCTATTGTGATTGTCAAAATCTCTCTTTATTTTTTTTTATTCTTCTTTCTTTCTGGACAATTTTGTGTCGTCAATATCTCAACAATGACATTACGAAATAACATGACATTTTCAGTCAACATGTCTCATTACAAAATCTAGCCACAATAAGGTTTTCATGACAGTAACATATCTATGACGTCATCTAGGCGCCATTTTGTGATTTTCGGACCTTGTCACATGATCGATCATAACTTCATAACTAGATGTCATTTCTGTATCATTTTCGGTGGACATGAAGTTCAGGTCACGCTCTATCTTACTTTTTAACGCTAGTTACACAGGTCATCATTACGCGCGCGTAAGCGCGCGTCAAAATTTTAAAAGACTCAAAACGACTTCCCAATGGGAAATCTCGAAGTTTCAGACAATTTTAAGCGTTTCAAACATTTTCTCGCGTGCGCGTCCGTCCGCGCAATTTCGCGCGCAGAGCCCGTAAGCAACACGAAAATGCATTATTTTTGACTGATCTGGATTCCTGATACTTTGAGTAACAATATCCATTGATTTCCGATCGATTTCGACCTATGACAAAGGAATGCACTGGCGTCAAAGTTGAAATTTCGTGTGCGCGTCTATGTGGAAATATAGCGAAAAACATGTCTTTGTTTATTTCGCAATAGCTCTTTAAAAAGTCCGTTGACCCTATGTTTTTATTGCATATTACAAAAGCATATGAATTGGAAATAACGTTTCAAGTATCAATATTTCCCGAAATACATTATGACGTCATCATATCATAGTCTGAAATCAAAAAAGTAGAATTAATTTTTTTGAGGTACTGTTTCTAACATTCATTTGCTCGTATCTCTGTTGTTTAAGCTCAATATTATCCCAAATTCACATATGTTGTACTTTTAACATTTGCCTTTCAAGTCCATGTCATGGTTTTGAAATTTGATGACGTTATCATACTTTAAATTGTGATTAAAAGTAAAGATGCAAAATCGGACAAGTTTACGTGTTATGTCTATGGGAAGTGATTTTTTTTTAAACCATCCATTGACTTGACAACGTTTAAGCACCTTTATCTCAGCTGATTTTGCTTCATTTCCTCTGAAATTTAAGTATGTTGTAGCTGAGACAATAAGCTGCAGTAATCATGCATTTTGTTCTTTGAAATCTTCTCATGAGGTTGACAATTTTGCAGTTTAAAACTGAAAATGAGAATGGAATGCGGACGAATCGATTCCTGATTCATCTTTCACATACATAAGTTTACGTTCCTCATATTTTCTCGTCAAGACGTATGGCCGAGTGGTTAAAGGCGCCGTCTCAGAGACGTGAGGTTGCACTCGTGCGGGTTCGAACCCCACAAGATCACGAAACAAAATACCTAGCTATTTTACTTTTTTTTTTCTTCAATGGTGTATTACACATTCGTCCATGTAGAAATTACGTTCGTATATAAACGCACCTACACACACACACACGCACACACACACACAATATCCCTCTGTTTTGTGTTGGAGACCACATTGCTTCGATTGCTGCAGAATGTTGCATCCTGACTCTGTCAAATAGTATGTAATGACGACAACGGAGGTGTTGTACTTTGAGCAATATTGTCTTTCAAGTCCATGTCATTGTTTTGTACTTTGATGACGTCATCACACTGAAAATTGTGATTAAAGGCAAGGTATCAAAATCAGCCGATTATAGGTTTTATGTCTGCGGGACGTATTTTTCCGAAATTGCCAGAAATGGCACAGCGACCTCAGTCGTTACAAGGCCGCATTTCCTTCTAGCAATACAATACATGTTCACGCGGCCACAATTGTTGAGTGGGCATTGACTTTTTCCCCCTGTAATATCTATACATTTTTTTTTCGGCCTTACCGTTTCCGTGGATGTCCCGTGGCCGAGTGGTTAGAGAAACCGTTTTGCATGCACGCTCAATATAACTTCAAGGTGCCTATATCACATTCTTTTCTTTGTCGATCACAGATGACCGACATCTGATGACCCCAGGCGTATCACCTAACTCGTCAGTGTGACGAGTTTCATGTCTCGTTTAGTGTTGTAATTTAAAGATTGTACAACAGGTAACAAGATGTTAAACAAAACGTAAGTAGATATTTACTTTCTTTATCTATTAGTTTAATTTCGGGCATTTTCTCCTCAGATGAAATATTGATCGACGGTGTGTTGAGAGCGATGTCATCATCGAGATGATAGAGCTTCCTGTCAGTGCTTTGTTTTATTCAGACTCATTTTAGGCTTATTTTTTTCTTCAAAATATTTCATTAACAAGTTCACAGGTCCGAAACCTCCTGAAAAGACTCGTTTTAGTCTTTAGAAGATTATCTTTTAAGTAAAAAATTATGATTTTGTGGACTAAATTACTCATAGATATGGCATCTTGTTGGCCTGTATGAGACCATGACGTGAGGGCGGTAAATTTGAAAATCAAAATAATGCACACGCAACTGAAAATTGGTTTTAAAATTATTTATTGTGTTTATGGTGTTACTTTTTTTCACGACAATTTCTTGTAGGGAACTATTTATTCAATTAACTATCAAAAAAGGGGAGAAAAATTTTACATTCCATCAATTGCGGCATTAAAGGATTTCCTGTTCCACTAACCCCATGGGGTTTGGGTAAGTGGGACGCACATAAATTGAATGGACATTGGTGACTTTATCAGTTCCGCGTACTTTCACCTTTCTCATTTTGTGTAGACAATCCTATGCGTACAATGCTGTCCCACTTACCCCAGTACGTCGGGGCAAGTGGGACAGTGGAGTAGTTATGACTAAAGTGTAGTCTTGAACTTAATTATGAATAATATTTATCCAAAACAATATTTGTATTGTGTTAATGGTCAAACTGTGATACTTGAATATTTCTTGCCGCGTTTTATTTTTTCGTGATTTACAAATAAAGGCTTAAGTGTCCCACTTACCCCAATTTACCCTATATTATACATACATCTACACACTGAAAGATAAAATTGTTACCCCCTGCTTGCTGTCACGAAATACGAACGATATCTACAATCTGTTGACATATTCTACTCAGCCTCCAGCCTCATGGAATATGGCACCAGACCATAGATACTTACCCATATTCAAGCAGGGGGTAACTAATGGTACATGTATAGTAACTGCTATTTGCGAGACTTTACAGAAATGGTGCAAGTTGAAGATACACAATTGAATAAAATCCACCAATAGCTTGTTCGCTTCTGTAGTTACAATACAAACTTGACAATAGCAGGTACTGTAATTACTGGATAAAAAAAAACAAGGAAAAGTAGAAATTACGCGGTGCGTAATATATGTCCCCGCCGGAAGTAGCATTTAGTAGCAAAATGTACAATATAGGTAAAAAGATGAAGGTCAAAGGTCAAAGAAGTCAAAGGTCAAAATTCTATGTAGAAGTTTTGAAGCCATCACTAGTGCCATCACATAAAGCAAACGGAATCGAAATCGGGTTAGAAATGGCGAAGGAGTGGCATTTTGTAGCAAAATGTACAATACAGGTCAAAAATCAAGGTCAAAGGTCAAAGAAGTCAAAGGTCAAAATTCTGTGTAGAAGTTTTGAAGCCCTCACCTTGTGCCATCACATAAAGCAAACGGAATTGAAATCGGGTTACAAATGGCGAAGGAGTAGCATTTTGTAGCAAAATGTACAATATAGGTCAAAAATCAAGGTCAAAGGTCAAAGAAGTCAAAGGTCAAAATTCTGTGTAGAAGTTTTGAAGCCCTCACCTAGTGCCATGACTTAAAGCAAACGGAATTGAAATCGGGTTACAAATGGCGAAGGAGTAGCATTTTGTAGCAAAATGTACAATATAGGTCAAAAATCAAGGTCAAAGGTCAAAGAAGTCAAAGGTCAAAATTCTGTGTAGAAGTTTTGAAGCCCTCACCTAGTGCCATCACATAAAGCAAACGGAATCAAAATCGGGTTAGAAATGGCGAAGGAGTAGCATTTTGTAGGCAATGTACAATATAGGTCAAAAATCAAGGTCAAAGGTCAAAGAAGTCAAAGGTCAAAATTCTGTGTAGAAGTTTCGAAGCCCTCACCTAGTGCCATCATATAAAGCAAACGGAATCAAAATCGGGTTAGAAATGGCGAAGGAGTAGCATTTTGTAAAGAAGTCAAAGGTCAAAATTCTGTGTAGAAGTTTTGAAGCCCTCACCTAGTGCCATGACTTAAAGCAAACGGAATTGAAATCGGGTTACAAATGGCGAAGGAGTAGCATTTTGTAGCAAAATGTACAATATAGGTCAAAAATCAAGGTCAAAGGTCAAAGAAGTCAAAGGTCAAAATTCTGTGTAGAAGTTTTGAAGCCCTCACCTAGTGCCATCACATAAAGCAAACGGAATCAAAATCGGGTTAGAAATAGCGAAGGAGTAGCATTTTGTAGGCAATGTACAATATAGGTCAAAAATCAAGGTCAAAGGTCAAAGAAGTCAAAGGTCAAAATTCTGTGTAGAAGTTTCGAAGCCCTCACCTAGTGCCATCATATAAAGCAAACGGAATCAAAATCGGGTTAGAAATGGCGAAGGAGTAGCATTTTGAAGCAAAATGTACAATATAGGTCAAAGGTCAAGGTCAAAGGTCACAACTGAAATTCTGTATAGAAGTTTCAAAGCTCCCATGTAGTGCTATCATATAAAGCAAACGGAATCAAAATCGGGTTAGAAATGGCGAAGGAGTAGCATTTTGAACATTTTGATCACACACGGACGCACGAACGCACGGACACACGGACGCACGCACGGACGCACGCACGGACACACACACGTACGGAGCCCGTTTCATAGTCCCCTGCTCGAACTCGTTCGGCGGGGACAAAAATAATAAATCTGTACATCTGCAGTCCAACTTCAGTATCAACATCTTCTACTTATGTATTTGGTCCCTTCATAATTTCATATTTGATTTAATGTTGTAAATTCAAATCTTTTCTGTGTAACCAATGAAATTTCAGACACAGATAATGACCTTTGCCAGTAATATGCATTTTACCTATTAACTTTTCATCAGGAAATTGCACTGTATAATATACAGTAGTTTCTTCATTTGCAAAAGATCAAATGAGTCAAATCAAAGAAGCAATACATGGTTTAAAGTTAAGTTTGGGATTGACTATGACTTTTATCTTTAACAGACATGATGTTTGATACTGCACATGTATGTACTACTCCCTTTCTGGTCAGTTGACTATCTATATTTACAGTGAAATGTGGGAAATTATGTCCCATACTTTTTTCTTTTTTTTAAAAACAGGGATGATATTGAGGCTTTTTGAACAAATTGGAAACCAAAATTTTCAGGTGATCTTAATACATGTACAAGAAAATAGCAAAATGTGTACAGACTTGAGGAAAAAAAAATCTGAAATCAGATTTAAATCCACAGAATATTATGTCTGTTTTTGGATACTAGTATCCCTCGAACTTAAGCGACAGAGGAAATATTGGATATTTCAAGCAGTTTACACATGTAACAGCCTTTTAAGACCATACAGTATTTCCATGTAAATGCCCTTGAGATAAGCAAACCTTTTAACATGCAGGGTAAACCTTTCTCCACTGTCCCATTGTTTTACAACAATGGTAGTTTTGTAATACTTCTTCCTTAATGCTGTCTTTGTAGTACCGGTACTTGTAGTATACATATGGGGAAAAAAGAGTGGTCTTACATGAAACAACAATCTGCCCCCAACAACATTCATAACAAAATCTCTTATCAACGTATAATTATTGCTTGCCTTGTAGTAAATACAATTTTGTATCTCTGTTACAAGCAGGAGATGCATTGTTATTACTTATACAGTAAAGACCTACCCCATATCTGCTGTCAAAATTCCTAACACAGACTGTCAGAGACAGAGTGCTTTAACTGTGAGCTTTATGGACTGCTCCAAATACTGGAATTGTACCAGAATACTAGTATGTTAGTTTGATATTAACTTGCTCTTTTATAAATCTCTTTCTCTATCACTCACTCATTCTTTCTCTCTGTATCTTTAAATAGGCATGTGAAGGACAGATCGCAACAGCATAGCTCACAAAAAGTGTAAGAGCAATGCAGCTTTCAGATTTTCTTTTGTGAGGGGCTATCCCACCATACAAAAGTTAACCCACATGCATTTGTTTCTTTGATGCTTAAAAAGGTATGAAAGCTAAACTGTCTCATTCTATTATGGTAATGCACCACTATCTCCTTTCTTTCTCTCTCCCCCTCTTTTAATCACAATAAATTTTGAAGGACGCCAACAATGTAGATTGTCAAGTTGTCTTTGTTAGCATTATTACCAGGAAGGGGGGGGGGGGGGAGTTCATTGATTCCAAACTATGAAGTACTACAGTGTTGTAGCAAGTTTCTCAAAGTCTGAACATTTTGATTGAATTCCTTGGAAATGCACATTCATACAGGATACTCTGCTACAGTTCAAATCCTGAATTTGTTGTCCTTTTGGTGTACTCTGAGTCAACAATGTAGATTGTCAAGTTGTCTTTCTTAGCATTATTACATTATTACCACGAAGGGGGGTGGGTTGTTGATTCCAAACTATGAAGTACTACAAAGTTGTAGCAAGTTTCTCAAAGTCTGAACATTTTAATTAATTTGCTTGGAGATGCACAACTGTACAGGATACTCTGTTACAGATCAAATCCTCAATTTGTTGCCCTTTTGGCGTACTGTGAGTGGCAGCCCCTGTAATACCATAGACTTTTACACGACACTTCAATGACTAGTGCCTATGAACTCAAATCATATACTTGTGATAAAACAAAAGTGTAAATTTGCTCCATGGTATATATATTTCAAGCATTGCTTGCATTTTGTGGTCTGTGTTGTGTTCAGTCATGCAGCTACATGGAACACACGTCTAACATACACAATAATCTTACTCCTCTTTCAGCACAGGACTATATTATCAAAAAGGCTACTCAGTTGGCAAGAGCCTCGCAACCACACTCCCATCAGGTACCATATTTGAGAACTGAATCGCATCGCCATTCGTTCTTCCCAAGAACTGTAAGGAACTGGAATTCCCTGTCGTCAGAAATTGTTTCAGCGCCATCTGTGTGTTCATTTCGAATCTATCTAACGGTTGATCACAGTGGCTAGTTATTTTCGTCATATTTTCTATGTGCTTGTAAATATCTGTAAATAAATTGTATTATGATGTACATGTAAATAGCACCAGTCTGCAAGAATCTTCAGTCTATTGAAGGAGGCAGACTTAATCAGAAGAAGAAGAAGAAGAAGAACATTGTACCTGAGTATTTTCATACAAGGGTAGACACTGCACATGTTGTAGTTATGATTATGTTAAATGCTTTTTTTACTGTAATGACTAATGACTGCAATGAAAGGAAACTACATGTATTTAGTATGTTCAGTTTCTCTCACATACTAAAAATACTGATAGGTGTACTGTATCTACATGTATCAAGTTATATAGATACTTGACTCTGGTACTTTAAAGTGTGTCAGTGAGTCTAGTGTTCTAGTAACCAATACACATAAGTCTATCATTAGAGTACATGGTCATACATCAACATGAAATTGCAACACTACACTTCAACAAAACATTCATTCGTCAAGTGCTAGACTGGGCAATGACAGGCACTTTAGTGCAATTTATATGGAATGGTATTTACATTGCCATGAAAGTGTTTGTATTACATGGAGGCAGTTTGCTGTGGAGTTTTCATTTGACCTAACCAGGTATATTAAATGCTTGACCTCCTTTCAAAGAATACATCAACATTAGTGAAAGAGTTTTCATGTATGGTGTTCTGAAATTGTGTAAGGCATGCCGCTCAAGTTACTGAATGTAAGATGGGGCTAAGAACTTTATATCTTTTTAAAAATGCCACTTAGTTTGAATTATGTCTGTTACCATATATTTGCTATTTTGTAATGAGCAGGAAAGTACACTATATTCCTTGCACAATATACATGCTCTTTATTATTCTCATGTCTATTATCAAAACTTCACAGCCCATTTTCTTTAAGGCAATATATTATACATTACATGCATGTGACTTTATATCATCCAACCACTTGCCTTGTCTTGGCCATTCCTTCTATTTCTTACTCTCTTTTCTGTTCTCTTCCTCATTTTTAAGCAGAGCTTCAGTTTTTAATTTCAGTCATTTTGTATATGCTTTGAACTTTCAGAGGCCTCATTAATACCACACCAACAAGGTGTGCTTCTGGTTTAGGTGCCCCATTTTTGTTCTAATTTCTATTTTAGATATTATTTGTTGCTATTAAAGTACAGTAGATCTAAACTCTAGATGTTTTGACTATCATTTACATCATGAAAAACAAAATGTCACTGTATTGAAAATATTTATTCAAATTCAGTTATATTTCCTTGTTTTTGTAAATAGAAAGTGGAAATAAATTCAAATCAATCAATCAAAACCACAAGTGTATGACTTTATCCATGGTCCGAGTGGCTGGATACAGCCACAGCCACATCGATACTTTCATAGCAATGTGCATCACGCACCACCACCACGAAGAAAATACAACTTCAAGGCTGCACACTGGCACTGGTCTGACAGTCCCTGACCAGTAACACAGTAGAAATGACAGAGTAACTTTCTCAGGAATTTACCAGTAAAAACTGGAAAAATCTAGTTATCTACTGGACCGACGGACAGGTTGGACCAGTAGACCCAGAAGAAATGGGTTAGTATGAAAAAGCTCCATTTTTCCTTTATGATACACTCTTTAGAGGGTCTAGGACCTACAGCTTTTTCTTACAAAACATACCGTATTGTAGTTTCCACTTCATTCTCGTGGTCTTTTCTCCTTACAATTCTCGGTAGTCTTGTCACAATTAGATTCTACATACAAACATACATACATGTATGTTTGACTGGAAAATGTTCTATACTGCTTTGTAGTTTCCTTCCTAAGTCAGATAGATCTAACAAAGTTAGTTGACGTACTACAGATTTCAATCCAATGTTGCTCGTTTGTGCGGTCTGTTCCTTGGCCTTGTTCACAATCGATGATGCTGACTAGGCCTAATTTTTTTGTTCTAAAGATAGGGGTCTAGTTCAATCACTTAGAATGATAACTTGACTAAACACAGCCGAGAGCACACACAATCAACAGCATGAAATGTGGCACATGAAATTTCATTGATGCAGGCTGTCACATGACAGTGGTGCCAAGTCATCGGGCTAGCCACCTACCTCAGTATAGTGAGGTGCCCGCACCTTGTCAGGGGCCCTAATATTGAATAGTCCTGGTTTGCGGCCGCATAAGGGTTTTTCCACTCTGAAACGCAAACTTGCAAATTGCTTTAACCCAGGTTATATCATAGAGGTTGACCACTTACCAATTTACATTTAAATATTGTCACCATCGCAAGACCAATGTCCATTGCGATAGTAAAAAAAAAGACTACGGCCGCGATCCGGTACAGCGTCCGCCGGTTCGCGACCGTGGTAGTCCGGTTCGCGGCCTGATGTACAATTCCTATGCAATATGCGCATGCTCCGCGATCTTCTGCAGAACGCCTTCATTTGGCTCGCGAACGTTGCTTAAGCACCCAGTCCCACTGCGAAAGCACGTAAAAAGGGCCAGCATGGCATTCACTGACTACAAACAGGGATCGCAGTTGTGGCGGTGTTACTGTTGTCTTTCTCATGTTTTTTTTTATTTTTTGTAACATCCACTTCCGGAAAAAAATGGCGGCCCACATGAGCTTGCAAAAGTTCTATTTCTGTGTGAGGACATGTATTCAAAATCCATGAACATCGGGAAAATGACAAAAAATCCAGTTTCTTAGACCCCGTGTTCCTTAACTGTGATGTTAAAACGTACCAAAAATGAAATTTTGGATGCAAGATGTCGTCATTTAGGTGAGAATATTTCACTTTGGTTGGAGATTTTGCCCATGTCATCTGTTGATTTTTGTAGATTAGCAGTGTGTTAGTGAATGTGTGGTATACATGTATACAGTGTGTCGCTGTGTTCAGCGTTATATTACCAAATATGCTGTAGTGGCCGCGAACTGGCGCCTGGCTGCGAACTGGGACATTTACTCTATACCGTCACCCTGCTTAGAATTGTTACAAGTGCAATGAATAAAAATTTATGCCCGCGACTGTGTTCAGTACGCTTGAAACTTGGCAGGGTTACCGCAACCAAGGAAACTGTGGTGAAAACAAATAGTATTCCGTGAAAATCTTAAATTTATATGAGGAATACGCGTTATCAAGTAGGGGCAAGCATGGTCTTACCGGACGCATGGTATTACCGGACACGCACATTTTTGTGTACTAATGACATTCTGTACGCGCGATACTTCGTAGATTAGCCTCACAGAACTTTGTGTGGACCGAAATTGAAAAAAACGCCACATAAAAATGTAGAAACATTAAAAAATTCACATTTTACCTCAAATTTACAGTTGAGTGACCCGCACCTCGAGATAGCTAATATTTATGCATGTTTGAATCACATTTTGCGACTGAAATTCTATGAAATCCCACTCACATACAGGAAAAATGCTGAAGATTCCAATAGAACCAAAAGTTCACTGATCGATATCGGAAATTTGTAGCTATCGTCCTCAAACGCGAACGATGCAGAATAGTTGTGCTCTAAGGGGCCCGCAACTCATCACCCGCGCGTGCAGCTCCCATAGACAAAGCATGTAAACTAGAAGTAGAGTCTAACCAGTTGTCGATTTTTTCACAAGGTTTTATTCTGTGAACTGTTCGAAATGTTAAAGACAGACATTTTACCGTAAAACACGAAATTTTAGCCTTATTTGCCAATTTTTTCTTTGTCATCCGCTCAGTGATAATGTGTACGATGATTTGTGGGATAAATTGTGATTCTTGTGCAAGGATTAGGTGCGAAAGATGTTGATTATTTCATTGCGAAAATCGTGTCCGGTAATACAATGCGATTTTGCACCGCGCAAAAAGACAACTTTTGTAGAGGGTTATGTTTGAGGCATATTTTCTAAAAACTGGAGTGAACAATTGACATCAGTTGGCTGAATTCGTAATTTCCAGGAGTCTGTGAATAAGTGATGTTATTTTTAGCCCAAATTTCATCCTCTGAGTACGGAATTCAAAGCCACGAAAGAAAGCGTCCGGTAATTGGATGTGCCACCCTATCATCATGGTTACCTGCATGCGTCTTTTACGTGCTTTGTCTATGGGAGCATTACAGTCACCAGTACAGATCTTTTAGTTACGTGCTTTGTCTATGGGAGCACGGGGTGACGAGGTGCAGGCCCCTTCCTTAGCGCAAAACTATTCCGCATCATTCGCGTTTGATGACGATAGTTGCAAATTTCCGGTATCAATCAGTGAATTTGTGGTTCTAATAACTTCTAATCCTATTGCACATTGGAATCTTCAGCATTTTTCCTGTAGACTTCTATGTGAGTGGGATTTCATAGAATTTCAGCAACGAAATGTGATTTAAACATGCATTAAACATTAACTATGAAGAGGTGCGGATCACTCAACTATAGCAGAGCTACCAAGTCTCACGCATTTAGGATCCGTCTCACGATCTCACGCATGGCACCCATTTTCCTCACGCATCGGAACCATAGCTCAGACTCGATTAAAGTGATAGTTGCAATTGAGAAGGTATTTTTCCCTTTTGTCTTTCAAAAAAAGTAAAAAATAGTCACTTAGTATGCACCAGATCACACCATTAAGAGCTGAAAATAAGGTAAATTGAAAAAAGCTCCCTTTCGTCGGAGGGGGAATCCCCCCACCCCTGGCCAGGCCCCGGTCACTTCGCTCCTTCACTTGTGCGCGCGTTGTCATGAAAATCTCACTCATACAAATTTTTTGAACTTGGCATCTCTGCTATATATAGATTCTAGGTGCCAATTTATTGTTATTTCTATGTAGATGCACTCACCTGAAGCAAATAAACTCTTCCAATAACTTCCACAGGCAAAAGGATAGGTAATAGATTAGTGGACCATGTAAATCCAAGCAAGGATACCTCCTTGATCCAAGCAAGACACTCCAGAATCCATTGGATATAAAAATCAGCTAGGCTAGCTCACAGCTCATAAACACACGGTACACACATTCTGCACACCATTAGCACTCGCAAAAGCAATTCCACAGCGAGCGTGTGTGTGTGAGACCCGTCTGCACGTATCATGAACACACATCCACGCTCCAATGATCTGCGCTGCGCGATCTCATGCTCTTTCTTCGGCTTTCTCATCACTCCAATGGCTCGTGTGGTGGCTTCGCGATCGCACAGAAGCACATTGCGCACGCATATTTTTTTGTGGTAATGCATATTCATATAAAAGTTTTTAGCAAATCAGAATATCGATCGCCTGCAAGAGAAGGCGGGCTGAGGTTGGGTTGTCTGTGCTTTGCGGTGATATTCGATATCTCGATGACAACTTGTTTCTGCACTTCCAGTGCGGAAAATAATATGTTACACACGTAATTCGCATCATCTAAGAATGTTCTCAAGAACTACCTGTTTTCTCAGATGTAGAATGCTCGTGGAATTTTCCTTTTGTTGCTTTGGAAATACTGTAAGAGATCTATTTAATGACTTCTATAACTCTTAAATAGTTATTATTTTACCAAGTGCTGTTGTATATCTGACTTCTACAAGTATGCATGTATGCATGTAAAATGCATAGAATATTATCCAGTGATCTTCATTCACTATAATTTTTTTTTTCCATCTTGCCACTTCAGATCTGGGAATTACAAAAACAATCATACTTGTGAGGTACATATAAGACTGCAAACAAGGTATTAATATGTGTGCTCTGCCATGCAGAAATGTTACACTCTTTCTGAACAGTGGTTCATAGTGAAAGAAAATGGAAAATGCAATAATCATACTCTTGTCAAATACTTGAGAATTCTTACACGAAGTAATCATTGATACATTGAAGGAATACACCTCTTCTCAGATTGCTATTAATGACATTATTTACCATTTGCAGATAAAACAAAAACCCAGTTTTAGTGCTTCAAAATATTTCTAATATACGAGTTAGGGATAGAAACAAAAAATGTAAAAATGTTTATTAGTATAATCAGTGTTAAGTACAACTTTTTATTATTAAATATACAAAATGTTGAAAAAAAGTTATAATAAAATTACTTCTGGAACAAACAATCTACACTGTTTATTGAGAAAAAATAGTGATATCTCCTTATATTTTAGGCTTTATTGCAAAATTTTATATAATAGGATATTTTGTGATGCAAATGACTTACACATATGCATCAAATGTAATAACTCAAACATTTTTTAATCACTGCTCCCAATGGCAAACAATACCTTTAACTTAAAATGACCAGGGCCCTGTTTTATGAAAGGTTAAAATTGATTATAAAGTTGATTTTAACTGTAAGTCTATGGCAGCCTGTGTGGTAAGGAAATTTTAAGTTGATTTTATCTTTTGATAAAACGGGGCCCAAGTATTAGAATTTTCAAGTTAGCACGACGGTATTAACTTGTTTTCTCTTCCCCCACCCCAACCTTTATTCAGACATGCTCTCCTTTGCATGCGAGTGTCAGAGATCTTACAGATCAGAGTCATAATACATTTTGGTCATTTCCAAACTGATTATTGCAGCAAACAATGTATTACATTTGTGTACACACACACCACATAAACTCGCCAAAACATGCGTTTGTGTGTAAGTATAAGCTTGCAAGATCAAAGAGTCCCTGCGATTCAAATGTTTGTTGACCTCTATCAGTGCCTTTTGGTCAGTATACAGTATAGCCAAAGCAATAGATACTACAGGAAAATATGAATCATATACTTGTATTTGGGTTTTGGGTTTTTTTTTCCTAAGGCTTTTAAAGGCTTAGGTGAGCTTAAAAGAAATACCTTCACACTCAAGCCCCTCAAAATCTATACAATATATATATATATATATATATATATATATATATATATATATATATATATATATATATATATAAAATGAAGAATCAAGAAATAAACTGGTCATACATTTTTTTTTCTTGCCAATAAAGAATGAGTTTATTCAGCTCAAATTTTCGGTAGCCTTCACCTTCTTCAGGAGGCCACCGAAAATTTGAGTCAAATAAACTCATTCTTTATTGGTTAAAAAAATGCATTACCAGTTTATTTCTTGATTCTTCATTATATTGGAGCCAATACGTGAATTCTCTCTCTCTCTCTCTCTCTCTCTCTCTCTATATATATATATATATATGAAGAGTTTGTTTGCAAAAACCGATAAGTCCATTTTTGAAGATTTTGAAGTACGATCTCTGTCATAAAGTACAAAATAATAATACCTTTTAAATGATGTATTGGTCACTACATATATAGGTATATTTTTGAAGTTATTGTCAAAAGAAGCAAACATTTTCTTATTATTCTCTTTATTTTTCTTGACCTTTAATCGCAAATATCTCCATTTGACAAATATGGACTTATCGGTTTTTGCAAACAAACTCTGCATATATATATATATTAAACAGACAAACCTGCAAATATATATTTATATATTAAACAGACAAACCTGCAAATATATATATTTTTTTAAAGTTGTTAAATTAGTGCATCATTAAATCAATCAAATGGTCCAGGTAGAAATACAAATGAACATAGGTTTTAAATTATAATTACAAGTCATTGAGGTACAAAAACATCCACTTCCAAAAACAATTATTAGAGCTTGTTAGAGCTTTCAATTGAATAGATTACGCTGGGGGTGTTTCTTTGTGTGCTTGTATGTAATTTGTTAACTCTTTGTGAATGGAGCATGGACTCAACAAGCATACCACTCACAAATAATCACTGGATATCCCCAGAATAGTGCAGATATTTTCATAACAACCACATAACAAAAATTACATTTTTTCATTTCTGTAATGTTTTTAATACACACACACAAACAAACAAAACAAAAGAAATTGACCAAGACCTTAATTAGGCCTGATTATTTTATTGCATTCATAGCAGACATGACACACATGTAATAGATATTCATATGTAACTATGATAAGTAAATACTCTCTCTCTCTTTCTGTTTATACATACACTATGATAATAACATTTAGTGATACTTCATATCAAATATGAAATGGAACATATACAAGAGCACAGAAGAAAAGTAAACAGACTGCGAAATGTTTACAATGCAGTCATATCCTTTTTTTAACACATATATCTACTTTTCTTGGAATTGTCTACAGCGGATATTACCGTTGGATGGCAACTTCAGTAATGACCCAAAAATGTTTAGAATAGATGAACTTGCACATGAATGGTCACATCATCACTCCCAAAAAAAGTGTTGACTACCACCTCATATCAATTCCACTAGCCCTTTGGATACGGCATGTTTCCTAGAGATGAACATTATACTGTATACGCTGTTATTTTCGCGTACAGATATTTTCGCGAATGAGGAGGTCACGGACATTTTCGAAAGATGTTGTTTTCGCGAATTGACACAGAGGCCTACATAAGTGCATTACTGTTAGCGCATGGTGACATTTTCGCGTGTTTTTAAATTCGCAGTCCAACTGAACTGAGATTCGCGAAATTCGCGAAAATTAAACCCTTGCGAAAATAACAGCTTATACAGTATACCATGTAAATATTATCTCAAAGGATGAACATACTAAAGGGTTAATTGAACTGACATGCACTTGATGACTGGTCATGTTGATATTACCTGTGGGACTAAAGAATAATACATGCTATATTGTATCCTCACTGGAATTGCAATGTGTGGGTTAAAGGGAAGATAAACCCCAAGAACAATGTGGATTGAGTGAAAGCAGCAACATTATTAGAACACATCAGTGAAAGTTTGAAGAAAATCGGACAATCGATGCAAAAGTTATGAATTTTTAAAGTTTTGATGTTGGAACCGCTGGATGAGGAGACTACTGGAGGATATGACGTATGAGTGGACAACAATACAAAGGAAATATAAAGAAAATACTACAAAAATCAATTTTTCATGAAAATTACAAATTCCATCAACTTGATACTGACATATGTTAAGGGTAGCAATTATTCCCCCTGCTTTCTGAAAGCGGTTGGTCCACTGCTCTTTCATACTTCTAGAAAAGTGAATTTTTGTTGAATTTCCTTTATATTTTCTTTGTATTGTTGTCCACTCATACGTCATATCCTCTAGTAGTCTCCCCATCCAGCGGTTCCAACACCAAAACTTTAACAATTCATAACTTTTGCATCGATTGTCCGATTTTCCTCAAACTTTCATTGATGTGTTCTACTAATGTTGCTGCTTTCACTCAATCCACATTGTTCTTGGGGTTTATCTTCCCTTTAACATCCTTTTATTACCACTTTTCATTTTCGGGTACAATTATTGTAGCAGCAAATTTACACTATGTTGCAAAATATGGTTCTAGATGTATACGATATCATTCAAAGGGCGGGCAACTTTTAGTGCTGACTCATCATTTCCTTTTCTGTAGGCAAATTGTATGGCTTGAAACATTAATTGATGAGAAGTCAACGTGAATTTGTTTTCTTCCTAAGCTACCATAAAAGTGGATAATTTGCAGGAGTAATTTTTCGCGCAAGTAATTTTTTTGCGTGAGTAATTTGTTTGCTCTTGGCCAAGTAACATGAACTTTGCATGTTTTTAATTCCACAGAATCAAGACATTACGGAGGGACACATACAGCAAGAAAAAATATTTGTGTGCTTTTATTTTTGCTCTAGTTTGTGGTCATGCAAAATTGGTGAAAATCTCCACTTTTACAATATATAGTAATTTATTACATTCACTGTATCATAATTACACATCAAAACAGTTTTTGATTAAAGGTGTTTGCATATGTACGTAGAGACTGCATTGTTCTACTTACAAGAATGTTACTTACTGGCAATGTGCCCTTCAAAGACATCACATAAGTCGAGGCTGTACTTTGGGTCTTTTTCTAAAAAGAACTACAAATGTTGGTGACAAGTGCATGCTCATTGACAAGCATTTACTATTCTAATGTTACTGCCTTGCTGTGTATGATAACTGTTTGAACTGTATTATCCATTAAGCCAATTATTGTTTTATTTTCTTTTTTTTCTCTCTCTCTCTCTCTCTCCTTTTCAGCCTCAATTCTCACGTAAATCTAACAAACATGCACAATGAACATTTCAGGAAATATGAATTCGCAAAAAATTCCAAGAAACAGTTTAAGATTGCAAGATTACTGGAGTGTCACACTACTGAAAGACTCGCATACTGGAGACAGAATAATAGCTGTCTCCAATAATAAATTACAATGTGTATATACCATATAGGCAAAAATCTGTATCTCTGTCCATTTTTCTTTTTCTTACCAATGCTTGTAACAATACAGTATGAAATTCTGTATCTTCACCAATACTGTAGACCAAGTTCCTACCACACCTGTACAACAAAATGTATGACTCTCTCATAAATCACATCCCACTTTGTTTTACTCATTACAGACTACTCCCATTATAATGAGGTCCTCAGGACTGGCAGTTTTCTTTCATTATATTAAAATTTCATTGTAGTCAAACAGTAAACTATATAAAGATATGTAGATAATAATTTGGGGACCCAAATTTTTACTTCGTTGTAACGAGAATTTCATTATAACCATGCTTGTTATAACACAAGTGCACATTTTGTCTGAAACTCCTCTGAAGCTCTTTGACATGATTTGGTACAGATGCTTGTACAGCTTGCTCTATAAAGCCAGAAATAAAGTTGCGCCATCAATGAGAAATTGGCAAGTATAGTTGTGGTGGGAGGGATGAGGCACATACACTAAGGAAATATTGATCCCTTTTCTGCAAACACAATCCTGCCATCAGGAAAGAGGGGCAGGCATGCAGACGATCACTGAGATGGCGCTCACACTCCTCTCAGCAATCATCAGCTGGGCGGTATATTGACCTGGATCCCAAACTGCTGGCCAAGACTCCTCAGCTGCTCCTCATATTGCACATTCCTCTGGACGACCTCCCGATAGTTGAACTTGAGGTCCTCGATCTCCTCAAAGAAGGATGGGTCGAACTGTTCGAGCTCCTTTCTCAGCTATATACAAAATAAGAATATTGATGAGACAAGTTTGAGAATGTAGTCAGTGGTCACATGACCAAACATCAATATAACGCTGCAAACTCTGGGTGCAGTGGTCCAGCAACACACACACACGCACAAATCAATATCTGTGCACTTGACTGTAAGGTGTAACATAGCATGCGTTCATGTCCCAGGGCTGTTGCAAAACTAGAAGCAATTACATAGCCTTCCTCTGAGCAATATGCTGCAGATAGTCAGTGCAATGCAATGCAAATGAGCATTATTTTGAACTCAGTCAGTATGGTAATAATTATTGATGGGTAGCATGTTGGGTAAAACCTGCTTGCTGATTGTGAGATACATTTTCACAGTTATCCCTAGTAAGTGACAAATTCTTGATATGACAAACCTGTCTGACAAATCGAGTAATGCACAGTCTGTGACAATGAGGCCACGAAGCACAATTCAAGTCCATCCAAACATGTGGCACATATAACTCAGCATTTCCAATACAACAGACACACAGACAAGACACGCAGTTGCCTACAAGCATGGCATACGGAAATAATTCTTCATGGTACATTTGGAGCAATGAGTCAGGGTTTGAGCCAATGAGCTTTGATCAGCACCTTATCTGACACAAAGGAGCACACCTTGGGACGGCACCAAAAGAGACCAAGAGCACCAAGGATGCACCAATCACAGCATCCCTCTGAGAAAATTTTCCTGGTATGGCACTGCATTTTGCTATGCATTTTTTTTTTACACAACTGCTACACAAACTATCTTTTGCATGGCAGTTTTCTTCCCTACAAGAGTATAGTGTACAGGATATAACTTGAAATATTACTCATCTGCTGATATTGCTATAAAACAAATTCGAGTTGGAAAATTATTCCCAGTCTTTTGAGAGCTCACCCTCTCATTCTCCTTCCGCAGGCGCTCCATGTCCAGGTCGGATGTCTGCAGCTCCATGCGGATCTTCACATTCTCTTCCATGACTGAGTTGTAGTTGTGCAGCCTCTCCACCAACTCGTCGTCCTGTTGATGGTATCAAGGGGAGCGGGAGGAAACTTTACTCTTTATGTGCCATGGTGGAAACCCCTTGTGTGCCACAATATTCTAAGACACAAATGTCATTATGCTTTGGGGAAAACATTCTATTTTTCCAGTCGATGTAACTTTAATAGATTTCTGTTACCTTGGACATGTAGTAAAAGCGAAGTTGTAGAGAAAATACCAAGCTTTGCTTTGATGTAAATTGTATGACAAATCTATGATTGTTTTTCTTTCAAATGACCAGTAGATACAATGTACATTATTGTAGAGCCATGACTGTTGCACACAAAACAGTGACAGAAACTTAGAATTTACTCGCCAATCCAGTAGGGAACACTGCTTGATATTCAATCACCACATAAAATGCCAGTTACATGTGACAGGAATGAAATCGGGACAAATGCTTTCATTGTAGTGTGGCATTTGGCGATTTATCGATTTGTTTGTGCGGGTTTGTGCGTTTGAGCAGAATATGGAAACTTGGCACACCATCGAAAGAGTCGGGAGTGCAAAAGTGGCACATGAAGAGTTATTGGGGTAATATTCCAGAAGCTGTCTAACCTTGCAAGGTCTCAAGGAAAGCATCACTCGTAACAAACTCGGATGAGATCAGGGAATGGAACGGAACTGCATGATTGTTAACTTGGTGTGCGCCTATCAGATCATGATGTGTAAGTAATGCAGGTTGAAAGTTGAAGGGTGTAGGGGTGGGGAGGGATAGTGAGACTGGAGGGGAGAAGGGGGATGGAGGGGGGGGGGAGAGGACCAAAGTCACATGACTGCATACCAATCACTATTAAATCCTGATTACTGTATCCCTGGAAAGATATGGTACTTTTCCACATCTTTGTAAGAGGTGTATAGCGCCACCTCTTGAGAGAAACATTACAGTGAATAAATCAACAGTTGTACTCTTAGACCCGATGTGAAATGTCTTCAATCAGTATGATTCCCCACCATTGATAGTGAACCCAAGTTGTTGTAAGGTAGCTGAGAGATCCAGCATACAACAACAATGATACATGGTGTCAGGAGAGGAGCTAAAATTTGTTGCCGGTCGGAAATTGTGCCGACTGCCGGGATGATCGCGCTCCTAGCGGCAACACAGTACATCGATTGTGGGGCTGGTTGGAAGTGAACATTGAACAGTGCATTGCGACGGTGAGTTTGCAACCCCGATTCGGAGATACGAATATATCGTGCAGAAATGCAAGTTATCATTATGAAGGGACAACTGTAATGAACTGAGTGATTGGCGTGAATTGAGAAAATTTTCACGCTTTGCAGAGAAGGGTGCTGAAAGCTGTGTGACCGGATATACCAGCGAGGAAAAGTGCCATTGGTATAACACGTGCTCGTGACCGGATATACCGACCAGATTTTTTCAGATTTGAAATTTCATCATGGAGCAGTTGAAACCCCCAAAAGAGTTAGATTTTGAAGCGAGCAACCTTCCAAAAGAATGGAAGCAGTGGAGGGAAGAATTCTCTTTGTTTGTCGCCTTAGCAATGACTGCAAAACCGGATGAAGTCAAAGTGCAGATGCTCAAATACTTGATTGGACCTAGAGGTCGCGAGATCTACAAAACTGTCCAGCCAGAGGTGGAAACGCTACAGAATGCATTGGATGCCTTGGGCAAGCACTGTGACCCACCCAAGAATGAGACTGTGAATCGCTATCGTTTCTTTACCAGGAAGCAAGAGCATGGAGAAGGTTTTGACTCCTTCCTCACAGAATTGAAACTGCTTGCAGAACAATGCAATTTTGGTGACCTTCGAGATTCCCTCATCAGGGACCGCATCATCTGCGGCATTCAGGACAATGCGATGCGGGAAAGGCTCCTGAGAGAATCGACATTGACTTTTGATAAATGTGTCCAAGCTTGCAGAGCAGCAGAGTTGAGCAAAAGAGATGCCGGAGTTCTTGCTCAACAGCAGATTGATGCTGAAGTACACGCAGTACAAAAGACTGGCCGACCACAGAAGAAAGGCAAGTTCCCCGTCAGTCACCCTCAGACTGGACAACCGCAGAAGAAAGGCAAGTCTACCGGCAATCATCCTCAGTGGTGTCACTTTTGTGGGACAAAGCATGTCCTGAAAAAAGAACGCTGTCCTGCTTACGGAAAGAAATGCACTCGTTGTGACAAAATGAACCATTTCCACTCGGTTTGCAAATCCACTATGTTGTCCTCAAAAGTGCATGAAATGACTGAGCAAACTGAGGAATCTGATTCTGAGCAAGAGTTGAAAACAGTGACAGAACTCGTCGATGACATCAAGTCAGTTAAGGTAGCACCTTCAACAAGTCTACATGCAACAATGTTGGTAGAAGGCCAACAAATCAGATTTCAGCTCGACTCTGGCGCAACATGTAATGTGCTTCCACGACACAAGATAGCTCTTGATGACAGACGCTTAAGACCGACAAGCAACGTACTATCAATGTACAATAAGACAATTGTCAAGCCTGCTGGCAGATGTACCTTTGATGTCATCAATCCTAGGAATACAGAACAGTTCCAGGTTGATTTCTTGATTGTTGACCTGCCAGATGTGACGCCTATTTTGGGTAGCAAGACTGTGCAAGAAATGGGCTTGATCCAAATCAACAGTGAGAAGATTCTAAAGGTGACCACAACTGAAGCGACCATTGAAAATGTACAACAGCTCGCAGATGAGTATCCAGAGGTGTTCGAAGGAACAGGACAGCTTGGAGGTCTGTACCATCTGGAATTGGACAGTACAGCGAAGCCGGTGGTCCATCCCCCACGACGAGTCCCTGTTGCCCTGAAAGCTAAGCTAAAAACTGAGTTGGATAGTCTGACCGACAAGCTGATAATAGCACCTGTTGATGTCCCTACCCCATGGGTTTCCAGTATGGTCTGCGTTGAGAAAAAGAATGGGCAATTACGGGTGTGTCTGGACCCAAAAGATCTCAATGCAGGTCTGCAGAGAAGTCACCACCCAATGAAAACAATAGAGGATATTGTAGTGGATTTGAAGGATGCCAAAGTTTTCAGCACATTTGATGCCAAGAATGGGTTTTGGCATGTGATGCTAGATGAAGAGAGCTCTTACCTAACTACCTTCAACACACCACATGGACGGTATCGTTGGTTACGAATGCCATTTGGGTTGAATACAGCCCCAGAGGAGTTCCAGAGGAGACAGGACCAGGTGCTGGAAGGTCTAAAGGGTGTCAGATCAGTCGCTGATGATATACTGGTGTTCGGTGAAGGCAAGACCATCGAAGAGGCAGAGAGAGACCATGACCAGAATGTAAGAAATCTCATGGAGAGATGTCGCGTTGTCAATTTGAAGCTCAACAAACAAAAGACCAATCTGAAAGTAACAGAAATTCCATTCATTGGTCATCTGGTCACATCGCAAGGTCTCAAACCAGATCCTACCAAGGTGAAAGCGGTTCTGGACATGCCAAACCCCACAGATGTCAAGGGAGTCCAAAGATTCATTGGCTTTGTCAACTATCTGAGCAAGTTCCTACCAGGACTCAGTGACAAGTGTGAACCACTCAGAAAACTAACACAGAAGGATGTTGAGTGGTGGTGGTCTGATATCCATGAGGCAGCAGTGGCGGAAATCAAGAAATTGGTGACTGCTGAACCTGTCTTGAGATATTATGACCCCGGGAAGGAGCTTACCCTGCAAGCAGATGCTTCGGAAGTAGGACTTGGTGCGGCATTGCTGCAGAATGGGCAGCCCCTAGCTTACGCAAGTCGGGCCCTCACGGATGCTGAAACGAGGTATGCCCAAATAGAGAAAGAGCTCCTAGCAGTTGTATATGGATTAGAGAAGTTCCACATCTATACATATGGCAGGAGGGTGAATGTCCAATCTGATCATAAACCGCTTGAAATCATCAGCACCAAGCCGTTACATAGAGCTCCTAAACGTCTACAGAGGATGTTAGTGCGGATGCAAACGTATGACGCGAAGATTATCTACAGACCAGGACCAGAGATGTATCTGGCTGATACACTCAGCAGAGCGTACCTGACAGACAGCAATGATCAACCTGCCACAGGGATGGAAACAGTGAATATGGCTAGACATGTCCCAATATCCCAACCGCTTATGGAGGAGTTGACTGAAGCAGTAAATCAGGATGAGACGATGACAAAGCTAAAGGAAGTAATCAGGTCAGGATGGCCAGAAAGACAACATGATCTTGACCCAGTGTTGCGACCATACTTCCATGTGCGAGACGAACTCAGCCTAGATGATAATCTAGTGTACAGAGGGGAAAGAGTCGTGATTCCCAAGTCGAAGCGGAGAGTAATGATGCAGAAAGTTCACTCTTCCCACCTCGGGATAGAAGGATGTCTACGAAGAGCCAGAGAATGCATCTACTGGCCTAATATGAACTCAGAGTTGACAGACTTCATCCAAAAGTGTGATACCTGCAGATCCCTGGGACGGAACCAACAGAAAGAAACGCTGCATTCCCATGATGTACCCCAGAATCCCTGGAGGAAAGTTGGAGCTGATATTTTTCAGTTCTCAGACAAGATGTATCTTGTGACAGTCGATTACTATTCTGGATTCTGGGAGATCGACTATCTGGAAAATACGAAATCATCCACTGTCATCAGGAAGATGAAAGCACAGTTTGCAAGATATGGCATACCTCTGGTGCTAATCACAGACAATGGCCCACAGTTTACAGCAGAGAATTTTCAGAAGTTCTGTAACGACTGGGAGTTTGAGCATAGAACGTCGTCCCCATACTACCCACAGAGTAATGGGAAAGCCGAGAATGCTGTGAAAGTAGCGAAAACCATTATGACAAAGGCGAAAGCATCGCACTCAGATCCATATCTGAGTATCTTGGCATACAGAAATACGCCTACTAATGGTATGACCAGCAGCCCTGTACAGAGACTCATGAGCAGAAGGACCAGGACTGTACTTCCAGCTACAGAGAAACTGATGAAACCAAAGGTACAAAAGGCTGCAAAAGAACTGAGAGCTGCAAAGAACAGACAGGCATTTTACTACAATAAGAATGCCAAGGATCTAAAACCTCTACAACCTGGTGATGTCATTCGGATGAAGCCTACAACTGGACAGCAGAAGGTCTGGCAGAAAGCTGTTGTGGTCCAGGCGACAGGAGAGCCGAGATCATATATGGTAAAGACAGCAGATGGTGCTCTCTATCGACGAAATCGACGCCACTTGGTTTGTACAGACGAACCAGCCATGTCTACCTC
The DNA here is from genome assembly GCA_033980235.1 of Diadema setosum. Taxonomy (NCBI): domain Eukaryota; kingdom Metazoa; phylum Echinodermata; class Echinoidea; order Diadematoida; family Diadematidae; genus Diadema; species Diadema setosum. Next base: position 39,226,819 of record CM067061.1, read on the forward strand.
AGTTGAGATAGATATTCCAGAGGATCAACCGGTGAACCCCAAGCAGGCAGCCCAACCGCAACACCGCAATGGAAGGCTGCTTGTAACCACCAGATCAGGACGGGTAGTTCATCCCCCCAAGCGTTTTGCCGATTACGTGACAAAGTGAATAACCAATAACTAGAAAAAGGTTTGAATATAGACCAAGACTTAAGTCCCATAAATTGTTTTTTTTTTTTTGGTTTTTTTCCCCCTTTTCTTGCTTCAGTGAACTATATTTTGCAATGGACGCTTGCTGGTGATTTTCTGGACGACAATTTTCTCAACTGGACGCTCTGGAGAAATAATTTAAAATTACATTTTGAAACGGACGTTTTTGGTGATTATTTGGACAGACATTTTTTTTTTAATGGACGCTCAGCGGTACTTCTTTTGTGAAACATTCATAGATCATGTAGTTTAGTGTATCAAAATCCAGTCTTTATCACTGCAGAGTGAGGTGTAATTGTTATCTACTCTGTCATATGTTTGATTTTTTTCTTTTAGATGATTGTTTCAATTTTAAGTATTGTTTTTGAACTCTGTGGTGTTAAAAGAAAAACAAAAACAAAAAGACCAACAACAACATAAAGAAGAAAACAACAACAACAAATAAATACATTGTTTAATAATTTCAGCAAAATGAAAGTTAAGACCTAATTGCTTATGTTTTTTGTATTTTTTTCAGAACTGCACCACACACAAAACAATGGAATGTATGAGCAATATGCCCATATGACTTTGATTTTTAGGGATTTTTTTTAAATACAATTCTTAATGGCTTCACAGCAGCCATTTCTGGCGAACATTTGTTTTGCACACGAGATGAATCATTGTTTGTTTGTTTGTTTTTTCCTTTACAGTTTATTTTTGAAAATGCGTGTACGTGTATTGATTATGTCAGTATGCAAATTTATTTGTTTCTGTACTCAAGTAGCAAGGAGCTACACATACTGTATATACTTAGTATTGGTGCATAATGTTTTGCACTTTCTTCAAATCGGTATCTGGTGATATATATATACATGTATTATATTTTTTTTTGCTCTCAAGTGTCCACATGCAAACCAAAATTAGTTGTAAGGACGAGATATGACAAGGATGGTATTGGTGCTTAGCACACAGTGTTGTGATGTCATATGGTATTGCTAGTTTTCAAAGGTACCTCTCCCACAGTTAGGAAATTTTGGTTGAGATGTGAGTAAAACCCCGTATTTTGTTATTGTGATGTCATATCATTTTTGTAAGAACGACAAGATTTAAACCAAACAAACCCCTCACATAGGATGTTGGAGTTATTACACAAAGGATGTGAGGATTTTGAAGTTCACAACATTTTTTCAGTTTAACTACCATTTTTGCTTACCGTATTTAGCATGTAGGCAAATAGTAGCTACAATATGGTTGAGATAAAGTATATATACATACTTGGTGTACATAGTAGTGTAACAATGTGTAAGTCAGTTTGTGAGTGTTAGCTATAACAATACAGTGTTGAAAGTATTGTTTTACCAGGTGTTTAAAGTTACACTGTAGGTGAGAAATAGTAGAGTTTACGATACTATAGTGTCTTCACACTATTGTACTTTTGGTAAAATAGGCGGATTTAGTTTAATGAAAAAAAAAAAAAAAGAAAGAAAGAAAGGAGAGATACAGGTATGAACTTGAAGTTATATTAAAAAAAAAAAGAAGAGTTTTGGAATTAAGGCTTAGAGGAGGTTTGGAAGAAACACACATAAGCAAACAAATATGTTGTATAGTATTTGTATTTTATTGAGTAACAATGAATGCATATGAAAGCAACAACAAGAACCAATAGGCCTATAACTGTACTTATAACTGTAAGTACATTATTTGAAATATGTAATTAGATACAGTGGATCAAGGACGTGTATCCAGTACATAACAACCACAGGGCTTCTGTGATATTTAGCAAGGTGGCTTACTGGGTATTATATTTTCACAGATCAATACTTGCCAGATGTACAGAAATTGTTTTCAAAGTATCTTGGCGTTTTGTTCTTTAAAAAAGGGAAGATGTAAGAGGTGTATAGCGCCACCTCTTGAGAGAAACATTACAGTGAATAAATCAACAGTTGTACTCTTAGACCCGATGTGAAATGTCTTCAATCAGTATGATTCCCCACCATTGATAGTGAACCCGAGTTGTTGTAAGGTAGCTGAGAGATCCAGCATACAACAACAATGATACAATCTTTGTGCCCCCAACTTATACATATCTATAGGAAATAAATACCTGAAGAGTGCCTGCTGCTCCGTGTGACGCTCCTTTGAGGCGGAATAACTTGAGTTCATTCAGGAGCTCTGCCTTCTCATTCTCAAGCCTGTGATTTGTCAATCTGGAAAAAGAGGAAGGTGTTGAATAAGCAACCACATGAACATTTACTTTGCTCAAATGTGACATCACTTTTCACAGTTTTACATCTTATTCACAAGTGTTTGTAACGACCTTGTGACAGACAGCACTCCACCCTCTAAAGTTTAAAGGCATACTGTAAATTGTACATGTTCAAGTACTTTGGCCACGCAAGGCACGAGATAACTACCTGTCAGCATTCTATTTGTTGGTGTGCAAGCTTATTCACTGTTAACTCACAGTAACTGCACATATGAACCAGAGTGCTGCAGTGGCAGGGAAAAGCCTAATTCAGACAGTATGAGATATTCATACAGGTGGTAGAGAATTCTCAATGATGCAGGTTACATGAAATTACTGGTAGTACAAATGGTAGAAAGAGCCCATTCCATATGGTAAATAATGGCTGTTACAGCAGGGTTAAAAGAAAATCATATCGACTAGAAAGAACCCCTATGCAGTCCTTTACTGATGCATTCAAATTAATGGAAGTCTCTTTTTTACTCTGGATGTTATAACAAGCTACTCAATTCTCCATATCGCATATAGCTATAAAAGAACCAACGTTGGCGGCGCACTAATTTAATCGGCGTATTTTGGAGCGATTTGCAGTCAACCCCACTTCCGGTTGCAGCTATCGCTTCACGCGCTATTATGCATGCATGCACGCTGCGTGCAGCGGCGCGGCTAGCGTCCCACACACTTATTCATTCAACGAGTTCAACATGGTAACATCGCTAAACATTCTGTAGCCATCATCACACTTATGCTTCTTGATTCTTTCATATGTCCAACCACAGTCAGTGAGTAGATAAGCATAAACATCGCTTATACGAACGGGTGGTAACTGTTTCAAGTCCCTAGTCCATGTCGTTGCTTTCCCGTTGAGATTGCGAACTGAGCCGTCCGCTGTAGTCACTCTGTGCCGCTTCCTCTCGGAGGCTGCGTGGTCGCACTCCTCCAAAACCGGATAAACTTTTGCGGCTTTTTTGGCGAGATTTTCTAACTCAAATCGTCGTTTTCCAGTGCAAGGCACACCCCTTTCGACAAGATATTTCTTCAGATGAGGAACTGTCATGTTCTTGAATCTTTCGCGATCATCCATGATTAATAGCTTTTAGAAAGACACTCACTGAAAAGGTAAAATTTGCGTGACCGACGTTGAGCAGACGCTACCGATGCAAGTGAAACTGTGCGTTGGCATGCAGTGCATTGCGGTGCAGTGCATTGCGGTGCAGTGCATTGCGTACGTAATGCGTTGGCGATAACCGGAAGTTAAGCTGACTGCATAAAAGCCAGGATGTTGATTGTGCCATGCATTCTGGGACGATATTTTGCTATATGCGATATGGAGAATTCATTTATTTCTCTGAACATATTTTGACGTTCTTGATTCCAGTTTGCATGCATTAGCTGTGGCTATGTCATTCCTGGGAGTAGAAAACATGACAAGGAACCAAGCAAACTCTACCTGGTCTGCTGTAGCTGCTGCACCACGTCCCCTTCCAGTCCTCCTCTTCCTCCTCCCCCCTCACTCCCAGGCACGGGGAAGCGCTCCAGGATGCCCACCTTCTCCCGCAGCTCCCCAATCTCCTTCAGCATCGCCTGCTCCCGACGGGCAGAGTCCTTCAGGAGCTGCCGCAGGTCTCGCAGCGTCTCATTCTGTAAGGGGAAATAACATACACAACCAGGTTGAGCTGAAAGTGATCTGTATATGACTGCAAACACACACACACATACAAGTATGTTTGCCCACACAAATACCAGTACTCACGCATGCAATGCCCACACACCTGCACTCACACACAAACACAAGGATGTGTGTTCCTACATACACACATACTACACATCCTCTTGTTTCCTGTATTCATAATTCAAAGTTCATTCAGTGTTTTGGAAATCAGACACATGATAAATTACAAATGAATAGAAAAGCAATTTTCCAATAATAAAGAAGTCTTTGAATAGTTGTGTTTATCTCACAGCTTCCTGCTGTGTGGCGCCTTGAGCAGAGCTCATGCTTTCGTGCGCATATGCAAACCTCAAATATGCACAGCTTAAACTCCCAAGTTCAATGACCCTATTTGTCAAAAGACAAAAAATGCTTCAAAAATGCATAAAGATTCCTGGACCACTACCAAAATTTAATCATCTATTCCTTGTGTCATTATCAACTTTCCCTGTAAGTTTCATCCAAATCCATTAACAACTTTTTGAGTTAGTTTGCAGACAGACACACAGACAAACCAACACCAGGAAATAACCTCCTTGCTAGAGTAATAAAGGAAAGAGTACTCCAACGCACAAATGCAGTTTGATAACGCACAAACACACATGCAAATTTATACATGTAAATAAAAGTACATACTGATTATCATCTTACACCATGACTTAATTCAATCACACACAATCCAATGCATTAGTATACCGCCCCTACCCAAAGCCTCTGTCTATAAGTTGTCTGGTTCATGCACACATAACACACACACATACACATACACACACACACACACACAAACACACATACAAGATGCTTACAAAAGATTTGTCAAGAGATCAATTAAAAATCAACACTATCATACAAACATATCAACAAGGTGCCTGAATGGTGCAGGAAAAAAAGAAAAAGAAAAAGAAGAGGCATTGTAGATTCAATTACATTGAATTATTGAAAATCTGAAAAAGATAGGGTTGGAATAAAGTCTATAAAAGATATATCAAAAGAGAGAGAGAAGAGTTCATATGAGAAAGGTGTTACTTGCCTTCTTCTCTAAATCCTGCTCTATACCCCTCATCTTTTCCTCATACATCCTGGTCACCACAATGGACTTCCAGCTCTTACTGTCTGCCCCTTCCAGCCTGGGCCCCCTGGCCTGCTCAATGGTCAACTTCTCTTGAATCTGTACGGTCAAATCCACAGGAGGCACAATAAATGAAATTAATATCCATTTTTATGATTTTTTTTAAATTAATATATATCATGTGTTCTTCTGCTTTATTATGTTATCTTTTCTATTTTATTCTGAGATTGTTTGTTGTTTTTTTTTAGCTTTTTGTTTTATTTGTGTTTTGCTTTGTTTGCTTTCTAGGAGGCATATTTGCCTAGTAGGAATACACCAAATTCTAACATAAAAATGTCAACTAAAAAATGTGCTTTTAAGTTAGAAAATACTTTAAAGTTAGTACCATTATGGCTCATGATCTTTGCTAAGTAATGACTGCTCATAAAATCTTCAAACTTCTAAATCTCAAATCTTGATCTATATCTAGGAGCATGTGGCAGACAAACATACTGCAACAATATGCAATTTGTACATGTAGTTCGATTCAAACTGAGAATACTATGAGCCTGAGAAGTTAAAAAGGAAAGCACACATGAGTATGTGTGTATATTCTGTGATGCACAAAAGCGTAGTTACAGTTCAGGCATTACCTTGCTAACAGTTAGGGAATTTTCCAAACCAATTTCCTGCAGGTTCTATCAATTTTCACCATAAGCATGTAGACAAAATACAGATTGCACTATGAAGCAATGTGAGTTAAGAAAGTTGTGACTCATCAGTTGCGGTTTCATGTTGATACATGAAGCACAAAAATTTGAAATATCCAAAGAACGTGGACCAGAATGAAATGAACTTCATGCAACGATGTAATGCATGGAAGTAAAATTAATTGATACTTTATACTGAGCAGTCTCCAAAGGATCAACACACAGAATTTAGACCCCTTCACTCACCGCGTTCACATTGTCCCCCGCGCCGCGGGGACAGCCTCAAGAGATCTTATCTTTTTTACGACTGACCGTTCACATTGGTATCTCATCTGTCCCCGAGCTGTGGGGGCAATTGGAGCTTGGGGCGAGCTCTACCAGGCACGGCGCATGCGCACATTTGATGACCACAGCTGGACGCTATCAATTTCGCCCCAAGGTCACTCTCCCCTCCAAATCTTGTCCCCGTACCCGACTTGATTCGCGGGGACGAGGGGACAAGTCCCAGTGAGCGTTCACATTATGGTTTTGGAGGAGAAAGTCCCACAGCTCGGGACTTTCCCCGCGGCGCGGGGGACAATGTGAACGCAGGGTTAGTGACACAACAGGACTTTAAAGCAACTAAACAAACTATCTTGTAATCTCTATGGCAGCTTCAAGCATGTGTACCTTGCTCAGATATTCAATAATCTCCCTGAAAATATTACAGCAATTTACAAGTTTTTGAAAGAATATTAGACCACATGCATTGGCATGGATTTGAAGTGGATTGCCTCTAAAGTGCAAAGGTGCAAGGCTAGTGCAACAGCTCGCATTTACGCGTCACTGTGGGCTTTATTTTCTCTGGTAACATTTTGTGTGTAGTGAACCTATGTCTATAATTTCTTTTGTTTTTTGTTATAAACAGTAGGTGGTAATGTACTTTATCTCATTATGCTATTCATGTTTTTGTTGTTAATTTGATTTGATTGATTTGCTCATTGTTGTGTTACTTTTTGTTTTGTTTGTTGTTACATTGTATTCATGGTCTCTCTGAAGAAGAGCCTGAATACCTAGCTGTTCACAGGCATTTTATCCCATGATAAAATAAGACAAAACAAACAATCATACAAACCTCATCTAGTTGCTTCTGCAGTCTGTTCTTGTCGGTGGTGATGTCTGCGAGGCTGACCCTTAATCTCTGGGAGGTGTCCACCTCCCTCTGCAGCTCCTGACGCAGCCGCTCGTTCTCTGCCATGGCCTTGGCCACGCCCCTCTGTGTGCTCTCATAGCGGGTGGAGAGCTGGCCCCCGACCTGGTGTCTCAGCTTCTGTAACTCCTCCTATTACCATTGTAAGAACACCATCATGGAGAACATTAATGCAGGGAGAATGGCTAGGTTTTTTTTTTAGGGCAGACCAGCAACAATCACAGTTTTCTTCACTTTGTCATAACCTGCCAAGCTGTTATCACTGGCATTATTCTACACTTCTTCCCTACCCCATCCAAAGACAATGTCAAATAACTTTATAAGAATGAAAAAGAAATAATAAAATATGGGTTCAATGTTCACGAAATGAAACATTAAGGTGTAGTAAAGCAAGGATTCCACTTGCAACATCACAAATGATGATAATGTGGTGAGATCTTATGAGATAAATGGATAAAAGACTTCAGTATCACTATCTAGTATCATCATTATCATCATTGTCATTGTTATTCCTCATTGTCTTCATTATCATCGTTGTCATCATCATCCTCATCCTCATTATCATTATAATTATCATCATCATAACTATCATCTTCACCATCATCATCATCATCATCCTCATTATCATTCTCATTATCTTCACAAACCATCATCAACATCACCATCATCATAACTATCATCTTCACCATCATCATCATCATCATCCTCATTATCATTCTCATTATCTTCATAAACCATCATCAACATCACCATCATCATAACTATCATCTTCACCATCATCATTATCATTTTCATTATCTTCATAACCATCATCATCAACATCACCATCATCATGATCATCATCATAACTATCATTTTCACCGTCATCATCATCATCATCATCATCATTCTCATTCTCATTATCTTCATAACCATCATCATCAACATCATCATCATCATCATCATCATCATCATCATCATCATCATCATCATCATCATCATCATCATCATCATCATCATCATCATTATTGTTATCATAATCATAATTCTCAAGAAATTGCCAATCTTACCTTGAGTCCTTTGTTCTCATCCTGAAGGGTGTGGATCTCTGTCTGGGTGGTGACTCCCGGAGCCTTCTTCAGCTTCTCGTTCTCCTGCTGAACCCGCTCCACCACCTTCTTCATCAGACCCACTGTCCTCTCCAGTTCAGCCACGGACTTCCCGCTTGTTCCCTGCTACATGGAGAAGCATGAACAACTCTTTGTTTTTAAAGTTAGGACACACAAAGTGCAAATAAAAGGCACAACAGTGTGGGTTTGCTTCCTTATTTCTAAAACTGCGAAAGTCATTGCTCCATGTTAGCAAAGCAAACACATCGAAAAACACCCTGCTGTCTTGCAGTTCCAATTCTGATTATGGTGTGACTATGAAACATGACGATTGTCACATGCTTGATGTCAAACACTACAGTTCTTAAAGGCATAATTTACCATTTGCAGATGAAACAAAAACCCAGCATTAGTGCTTTAAAATAGTTCTAAAATGTGAGTTAGGGATAGAAACGACCACTGTCAAAATTTGAATCCGTATAATCGATGTTAAGTGTTGTTTAATACACAAAATGTGAACAATAGTTATAATAAAGATGTTTCCAGACTAAACCGTATACAGTTACGGTTTATGAAGAAAAACCCTGATATCTCCTTATATTTTAGGTTTCATTGCAAATATTTCATATGGTAGGATGTTTTATGATACAGCAGACCTACACATATGCATCAAATGTGAGATCTTGAACATTTTCGAAATCACTGCTCCCAAAGGTAAACTGGACCTTTAACCAATCAATAAATGCAAACACATTTGTCAAATAAGCTGTCAAAAGCATACTTCTACAAGCAGCACAAATAATAATGAACAAAAACATGGTATTTTAAATAATCTCAACAGATTGTTTAAAGTCCTTTTGATATTCACCTACAATTAATACACTTCTTCATCATTCCATTTTGCATTGTTTGGAAAACACACTGTACACATGGATTTGTGGAGAACAATTTGCTGGGTTGTTTCTTGGAAACAAATTGACAGAACAACTGTCAATCACTGCATTGATCACCTCCAAAAATGAAACAATACACAATTTGACGAGATCTGATATGACGTTTTCCTTGAATGAATATGATAAATGTATGAAAAGTAGCATTCACATGAGCTTCAGAGAAAAAGCTGTTGACGTATTGGTAAATGGCCAGTAATAAAATTTGTTGATATCAAAATTGTCAGACTTTTGTGATTATTAGCCAAATGTCACTCATTTTGACAGAATTCTTTTCTTTTTTCACTTCAATGACACTGCTGAAAACAAGTGTCCAAATGGGTCTTATTTCCATTCAAAAAGCAGGGCCCATCAATAGAAGACACCTCACCTTCTTGCTGGTTCCCCCAGACACGTTGGCCAGTTTGCTGGCAGCTGCCCTGCTCTTTTTCCTCTCTCGCTCCAGGTCCGACTTCAGCGCCTCGTTGTACTTCTCCAGGTCGTCCACGCGCTGCCGGAGCCGCGGGACGTCGCGCTTGGCCTGCTCAGCCTCGAACCGCAGCTCGAGGTTCTCCTGGGAGAGGTCCAGGAGCTGTCGTTGGAGCTCTGTTTCACGCTCGGCTGTCTTGAGGGCTGGGGCGCTGGCGTGTGTCGCTGTGCTTGTCTGAACAGCATAAAACACAGAGTGTGATGCTTGGTCAAAACACAGCCTATTCTTGAATACATCAGGTAGCACAGCAACCTAACAACATTTTTCTTCAATGATACAATACGTTTCAAGGTGTTGTTCCTTTTTTTCCTTTCAGCAAAATCACATGAATAACAGTTAGAATGAGAGGGAGTTGGAAAAAACAGGGAAAAAACAGCTCCAAATTCACTTCTGAATGCAGTTTATAAAGAAATTAAATCATTAGCAGCAATAATGACTTCAGCTATCAAGCAGAAATTAATGTCAAGGACATCATATTTGTCTCTGGTCAATGCTTTTTGAGGTTTTCTTCACATTGGCTGAGGTAAAAAAGAAGAAGAAGAAATTCATCAGTTTACAGGTTCAACCCTAATCCCACTGGATTTTTTGAGGGGGGGGGGGGGGGGCTTTTTTGACCCCCCCCCCCCCCCCCTTCAGATCTCGGTCATGGATCGCGCGATCCTTGCGAAAATTTGCACTGAGGTAGAGACCAATGTAATCTACAAGACTGTATAGTTAGATTTTTCAAATTTTAATTAATGTATTTTATATCAATTAATTAATGTTAATTTCTGCAAAAATAATTTTTGCCTATAAATCAAAAAATAAAGCTCCAAGACTTCTAATTTTTTGTAAACATATTCTTTTCAATATCCTCAACAATGATATTGAAGCAAAAATTCGGCTTCATAATTATTTCTTCTGTATTTTATTGTTTATTGAATTTCTTATGTATTTTTTTGTTTTTAACTTTTTGTTATTTGTTTTTTTTTCGACAAAATTTGTCGCAGAAACTTTTTAAAGCATGATCAGGCTAAAATAAATCATTATCAGCCATTGAAAGTAAAAAATATTTATTTCTATATGAATTCATTGCAAAAACACAATTTACATTAGATTTGTACACAAAATCATGTTTTTGAGCAATTTTTGGGACGACAAATTTTTTTCAAAGGAGCGTGGCTTCACAACGGCATGCCCGGCAGCAACAAATTTGGCCTAAAAAGTTGCGCGATACTTGAAAGAAAAAAGTCATAAAATGTCACGGCGCGAGCATTACGCGTTGCGTAATAATCACGCGAAATGTCGAGGGGGGGCCAAAATGCCCCCCCAAGTGGGAATAAGGTTAACGTGAGATTTAATTCACTACCTATGAAAAATCTAGTGGACCCCATAAAAGTGTGTGGAATTCTATAGATCTACTAGTAAAAGGGTAATACAAGACTTGTAATAAATATCTCATCTCACCTTTTGCCTAACACAACCTGTACAATAAATAAACAACAAATTTGAGGCAGTACAGCATGGCTGCACGCCATTACAATTCGCACTTCCAATGTTCAAAAGTCAGTCTGACTCAAATACACTTCTGCAAATCTAACATGACCATGCCATGTTACCACTAGGACATGGTTACTGTGAAAACTTCATAATGTAATTTCACAGCTTACCATTCACCCATCAGTTATAGATAGAATGTCTATGCAGCATATACATTCATTATCTCTCTTATTTTACCACTTCTTTATTTTTCTATCTCACATACCACAGGCATGATCCTCTCCCTCTCTGCGATCTCCAGTCGCTTCTGCAGATTCTCCATCTTGTTGTTGAGAAAGTTATTTTTCTGTTGCAGTTCCTGGACCACTGCTTCATGGCCCAGGGCCTGTTGCCTCTGCAAGGACGAGATCTGAAAATTGGGGACAGCAGAAAAGGTTGGTCAACATTTCTATTTAAGACAGTACAGCTTTAAACACTCTGACCTGTCACTAAATGAAAGAAAAAAATCCCTACATTTGACATAGAATATTTAGAGCTCCATCACTGCAAAACAATGGTAATCAATATTCAAACCAACTTTGCTTAGTCTAGTGTTAGTCTTGTGTCTAATGTGACTAAATTTCTTAATTATATTTTCCAATGCCGGGAGATCTTCAGCTAGTTAAACTATTAGGCAAATCGCAAAATAATCAAGCAATTTTGAACAAAATCTACACATCCTGCCATGACTGGTTGTTTCCAATCTGAAATCATGTACATGTACTTGTCAGTCCTTCCAGCTATCAGCACTGTGACAGCTATTTACAATGTGTGAATTGCTACGGATATCTTTGACATTGTCCTTTGTGACTATTGCTTTACATTGTACGAAGGTTCAGCTAATTTTTTTCCATTCTGTTCCACCCCCATTTGTATTCATATCTCCTACCATATTGCTCACAGGAACCTGTTGTATCATAAATCAAACCTACACAACTGTCCATATTTAGAAGGCAACCAGTTTGAAAGTATCACACAGCTAACCTCATCTTGTAAGCGATGATTTTTCCTCCTTAGATCTTCGAGCTCGGCCAGTAGTGCAGACGACGGCTCGTCAGATGCAATCTTCCTGGTGGCTGAGAATTCTCCTCTGGTTGTCGATGACTTTCCTCTCTCATTTCTGGAAAATGCCAAATAGTGGTAGGAAAGCTTGGCAACATTTGGTCTATTGGCACATAGCAAACTTACAGTGTATACGTGTAGCACTACAAGACATCAGCATGAAGCAAATGAATAACTGAGTTTGAAGCCATGTCTTATATAAAGAAGAGCACAGATTGCGTGATCAAGAGGAAGTATTAGATTATGGCATCTTGTGAGCTATTCAAGTTACAAGCATATCATTGGATTTACTTCATGACAGCAATGGCTGATGACATGACACCTACTACATGTACACCTACATGTAGCGTGCTTTTCAATTTTTACATAAAAGTACTTACTCAAGTACTCCTCTACCTTGAACAGTAATTTTAAAAATTCATTGGGTAGTAAAATCAGCAACTCTTGAAAATTTGCAGGCAGTTTAGATCATTGAGGACATACATTAGCTAAAAGCTAGCCAATTGATTGTTCTCTCATTTGTCTTTACAGTGGTGTCTGTTTTGCTCAAATACAACACTTTCATTTCTCAACTGTGTTGCTCTAATATGACAGTTTCATTTCTCAACTGCAAATACACATGATAAAAAGTGACAAGTCAAATAGACAGTAAGAGTGGTTGGCTGATGCAACAGAAACTACATCAAAGAAAAAATACATGGCGACAGAAAACAAAACAGAATCATCAATCCATCCCCATAAAAAACAACAACAACAACTGAGTCTTTTACATGCTACAGCATATCTTCTACTAATACAGGGCAGTCACAACTTTAATACCATCATTCAAGTATCGTTGTGCAAACTAAAATGGAGTAGTTGCACTAAAGGAGAGAGCTTCCTTTCTAAACTAATTCAGACTTCCATCTACTCAAAAGCTTTAGAGCTTTTGGCATTTTTTCTGTGACTCTTTCAAACCCTTCACGGTATAAAATCAATGAAACTTTCTTCTTGACTGATCACAACCCACCTGTTGAGGGCCTCCTTCATCATCTTGTTGCTCTTCTGCAGCTGTTCAATCTCCCTGTCTCTTTCCTTCAGCTTGGCCTTGAGGGACTCCACTTTCTTCTCCCACTTCTTGCTCTCCTCCCAGCGCGCAACCTCTAGTGCAGACTGCAATACAAGAAATAGAAATAAACAAATGAATCAACAGATTAAATGTGTCATGTCTCACATTTGAGAAGAAACCCAAAAGAGCAACCCCAGTCACCTACGTGTACACAAACGAAACTGTATGATTTTTTGAGTCACTATCACTATTCCTTTAAGACAAACTGCATTTCTATAAACATGAATACAAATTCAGCATTGTCAAGATCTTTATCAGATAAACAGCACCAATTGCTAATAAGAGAAAACATGAGAATTGATGATCGCCGAGAACTTACCACCAGTACAGTAGGATCAATCATGAACATACTTTTGATATATGATACAAGATAAAATTAGAATACCTATCATTACAACAGCTTTGATCAGTAATCAGGGCGCTGTTGCATAAAGTTGAGATTAGGCGTAAGTCAGAAAATCAAATATAAGTCTCTGGAAACCCCAATTCTGATTGGCTAATACCCAACTTACATGAACGATGAATTTGCTGATTTATGTATGACTACGCAACAGGGCCCTGGATGGCAAAATTTTAGTTTCATATGGTTCTTTATTTTCTATGATTGTGAGAAAGACTGGTCAGACGACCTTATTTCTCACCTGTTCTTTTTTGTTCCCTACATCTGTGGCTTTCCTGCTGCTCTGCACTTGGGCCTCCAGCTGCCTCACTTTCCTCTTCAGCGCCGAAACCTCATCTACGTCCCCCAGGTCACGTTCAGGTTCCTGCAGATAATTGCCAGTTTTAACCATTGTTATGCTCCATTGTTGTCTTAAAGTGAAAACTAAGTTCTGGTAAGGGCTTGAGAACCCGTCTGGCACCATTTCATATTTGCTTGCAATATATCAAAAGAGTCTACAAAGAAACTTACCTGGCTGACGCGGTTTGCCGGAATGATGAGTCGTTTTGGAGTATTTTGAGAAAAATAATAAAAGTCGGTAGACCGACTTTTATTCCAGAAGGCTCCAGAATAACTCGGTCTCAGGGAAAACTCGACCCTATTTCAGACAATTTACACACAGTTCGTGATCGCCATGTTCATCAGTACTCTATAATACTACGGGTACCAAACGAGGCCTTACTGAGCAGACAGGAAAGTGCGTGCTAATCCTGTACAAAACAAATGGACAGCGCGCGGTCCCCAAGCCTACTAGTATACGCACATCACCTCAGTTGCTGAGACGCGCGGTCTTTGAAGTATTTGTTGTTGTTTATCAATTGTCTTTGATTGTTTTTAGAGGTGCTTGAGAGGCGCACACTAATTTTGCATGCGCGCCAAAGAGGTTTTTGATGCGCGTGTTGTAACAACTCGGACCATTACTGCGAGTAGCCAGAACGCTACAATGTAGTTTATACAGGCCGCTCCTGTATGCATAGTACTGTACAATCCAGAGGGAAAACCAGTACAACTCATCCCGCCGTCAAGCAAAGCGAGGCCGAGTTATCCCCGAGTCCGAGTCTAGCCTGACCCCGTTCGGGTAAGTTCCGAGACTGAATGTTTTTGGTTAATATTTCCCATTTTCGTCCTTACCCATCGAATATCTTGTTATTACAGCGTTATTCCGCACATTTCCTAGGCATACGTTCACATTTTGGAGCAAAATTTGACAACTTTTGCAGGCATACCAGAACTTTGTTTGGGCTTTAACACTTACTGTGCTCTGTTTGCCATTTGGTACACACACTGGAGAGCTTTCTTCACCAATTGGCACAAATGTCTGGAAACTAATTGTTAGTGAATAGAGATTACCTTGTCACCTTAATTCCTATTATAAAATGGGCCTTAGAATCTCTGCAATCTGATTGGTCAATTGTCGTGCATTCATTTTTACTGATCCACACTGAGCCATGCGTCCGGTAAAATCCAAATGCATGACCATGCATCCGATAAAATCCGAACGCATGGCTCAAATTTTGTACAGTATTGTAGGTGTACCGGACACATGATGGGGAAAAAAGTTGTATTTCATGAATTTACGGGCCCATTTTATACACGAATGATGCACAGGCCTATTTCGTAGATCAGTAAGAATTGAATGCTCTCGTTTAACAGTCTAAAACCCACTCGCTGCGCTCGTGGGTTTAAAGGGACCGTATAGTTTTGGTTGAGACCTAATTTCAGGTTTCTAACATTTTTTGGTGAGATAATGAGAAACCTCTTATGAAATATGAAAGAGCATGTAATTCTATGAGGAATTCAACGTTTATTTGATGAAAATTGGTTTTGAAATGACTGAGATATCCTAAAAAGAGCGATTCTAATAAAGTGTGGGACTCACACTTTATTACAATCGCTTTGTTTTACTTTGTTTTTGGATGTTTCAGTCATTCCAAACCTGATTTTCATCAAATAAACTTTGAATTCCTCTTAAAATAGTATGTTCTGTACTATATCATAGGTGTTTTCTTGATATCTCGCAAAAAGTTAAAAGCCCAATTCTTATCTCCTCCAATACTGTACTATCCCTTTAAACAGTTCCAAAGTTAACCTCGTGCTTCCAGTTCTCACCGATCCATTCTGTCCTGTGCATCATTTGTATATTGTGTCACCATGGCCTTCCTGTTGGACTGAGGCACATTGCTACAACCGAGTGGGCTTGTTTATAATAGATCACACTCGGATGATTACTGAATGCTAATGAAAAGGCTTGGCAGGTTAAAGGGATGGTATAGTTTTGGTGGAGATGGGGATTTAGGTTTTAACATTCTTGCAAAATGATTAGAAACCATTTATTTGAAATACTAAAGAGCATGCAATTCTGAGAGGAATTCAGAGTTATTTGATGGAAAGTGGTTTTGGAATGGCTGAGATACCCGAAAACACTGGAGGTCCTCATAAAAGGTGGGACCCACCTTTTATTTGGACCACTTTGTTTTGCTTTGTTAATAGTAATGTACATATCTGTAATGAGGCAAAGTCTAAAACTGCTTTAAAGTTTCATGATTCACCCTAACTTGCTGGTAAATGTTCAAGAGAAGTATTAACACAACTTATCTTGAAAGGCCCCTAAATGAAAAAAAAAAAAAGAATAAATAAATAACAAAATACAAATTTGGAACTCACCTGTTGTGTTGTTTGTAGTTTCAGGATATCTACTTCTTTTTCCAGACCCTCCTTTTCTGATTCCAACTTGATAAGTAGCTTGGATTTCTTCTGAAATTCCTGATAGGAAAAGAACATACATGGAGCATTACTAGGTCGTGGTGACACAGCCATACCTACATACATGTATGTACATCGAGATGAACTTTTAGAAACAAAGCATCATGAAATGATAAGAATAAAAACAAATATATAAGACTTAGCAAAGGATTCTGAGATTTCACCTCAGCTACACCATACTTCCTTAGCTAACAAGAACTGAGCATGATAAATGCTGAAATACTTGTAAAAACAGGTATCTTTAATGCCCTTTAATCCAACATGTCTACACAATGTAAATTATATGCCAATTATGGAAAGCGTTGACAAAGTATAAATGTCTAGGACTCTTATCTTTGGCATTATGCACTGAGCAACAAATACATTGGACACAGGAATCTGCATCATCAAGCAATGTCCATCAAGACAGAATCAAAGTAAATTTAAGACAAGATGGGTGAACCTTAGCAAAATCACTGAACATGATATCCCACTCAAAGATATATCTTTTCAGGTAAGTACATTGTTTTTATGCAAACCTCTTTAACTTGTTCCAGCTCGCGGGTGGCACTAGACACTTGACCTTTGAACTTCTTGACATCTTTTCTGGCCTGATCCAGTCTGCTTTGAGTTTCCTCCAGGACTTCCTACATGTTTGAGACATGAAACCAGAGAAAGAAACACATCATCATCATCAAGTGGCACTGCATTTAAGGTCAGAAAAAAAAAGCTTTCAAAAATTACTTGCATTCTGTTGTGACCATCAAAGTATGTATCTACGTTTATAACGTATGCCACAAAACAGTTTTCAATATGATGTATCTCAATTTTTGTGATGTTCTTACTACGGATATAAAAAACGGTTTGTTATCATTATCCTTTATGCTTGTCATTATCAGTATTTAGTGCGGACGTGACAAGATCAGTAATAAGCTAACAAGCTATTGCTGTGTGGATTGAATCACCTTGTAAATAAAAGGATATTATTCCTGAGTGTTTTAACTTATTACTTGGTACTTCAAGAAATCAATATTCAACTAAATGCACTGAACTGAACTGAGTTGAACTAAGTTGAACTTAATTGCATTGAACCAAACTGAAACGAACTGAACTGAATTGAATGGTACTGAGTAGAATGAAATTGAACTGAACGGGATTTAACTGATTTGAAATGAACCGAACTACACTGAACTAAATCGAATTGAACTGAATTGAACTGAATTGAAGCTGTGTTGAACTGAATAGATTTCAGCTGAATTTGAGTTCTGTTTGTGGGAACCAGTCCCTGACCAGGACTTCACCTTCAATTTCTTGGTTTCCTTGTCGATGAGTTTCTGGATGTTGAGTTGCTGTTCTTGCTCAGTAGCCTGAGCCTTGGCGTTCTGCTGGGCCGTATCTACCATGTCAGCTCTCAGCTGTAGGAGTGCCTGGCTCAGAGACTACATGCATTATACATATTTGAAAAAACAAACAAACAAACAAACAAATTATCATGATGACAATGATGTTCATGATGATGTTGGTGCTGAAATTATGATAACAATGTTAATAACAATGATTGTAATGACAAAATAAAGAATGAATGTCGATAGCACAGCAACAATGACAACAATGATTTTTTGTTACTATCAAACACTTCTATCCCATAATGTAGGAATAGAGCTGCACCATTGAGACCCTTATAAATTGCTTTCACAACTTCCCTTGTGTAGCGATGTCATTTTTTAAGACTGGAAGCAGGTACACAAAGACAGAATATGTAAGCTAAAGGGATGATTTGACTGAAAATGGAAAGAAAATGAAAAAGAAACAAGCTGCAACTTTAAGTTTTAGAAAAAAAGAATCACCTCATTCTAATACTGATTCTTCTACAGTCATGGCCAAAGAGAGAGAGAGAGAGAGAGAGAGAGAGAGAAGGATAGAAGTAGTAACACACCTTGTGCTGCTTCTCTTTCAGGGCGAGTTCATTCTTCAGTCTTTCCACCATGTTCTTCATCGTGGTGGTGGGTGCCTTTGAATTGGCCGCCCTCTGAGAGTCAAGCTCTGCCTCCAGCCGCTCAATCTCCGCCTCCTTCTCACCGATCGTCTCCCAGTGGCTGGCAATCTCTGCCTCCAGTTTCTCCACCTCTCCCTTGTGATCTTCAAGCAGCCTAATAAAATACAAACCTAAATGTTAACAAAAGCTATATAGCTGTCATCCATGCTGTACTCTTTTTCTATATCTTCTGCATAATTGGTCTCAGGTTGCAGCTGGTGTAGCTATTCTTTATTTCTTGACTGGTTGGACTATTTCCAAATCAAATGACAAAATCCTACCCTAGTGGCTGTGGACTCTGCATGAGAATGACTGATCATAGATGCTACAGGAAAGCAGAAAAGCTAGTGGCAAGAGAATTTAAGAGCAGAAAACTGATTCTCAAACGAACAGACAAAAAAAAAAAAATGAGAGTATCATCAGGTCTCAATTTCACAACAGAAAAAAAAAGAAACAAGAGAGTGAAGAGGAGATGCAACTACACGTACACTGTATCTTGTCTCCTTTTGAATTCTTTAAATTCTTTTTAATGTGCTCACCTCTCCTTGTTCCTCTGGTATTCCTTGGTCTTGCGGTTCAACACATCTTTCCACTTGGCCACCTCTGTATGGGCTGCCTTGAGCTTGACTGACATGGCGGCCATGGCATTGTCCTGCTGGGCTACAAGATCCTCCAGCTCTTGGAGACGGGCAAACTCACGGCTGCCTGGCACCGGTGGGGCAGGCTTGTTGACAAGTTCCTTGGGATGAAACAAAAATAGATATATGATACTAACAAAGCACGCATATAATGATACAAGTGTCACAAAATAAACATGCCAATAGGATGATTTCCTGACACTAAAATAGACGTAAATTTTGTTATCAGTTACCTGATTTTGATTCACTTACCATTGTATTTGCTGTTCACTGATCAATTACCAACTTTCATTCAAAACACTCTTGCCTTACTAGAAGACATTTAAATTCTTCAGACAAGCCCCCTCTGCAAACCCCTGGATTACAATAAAAATTCTATGTAAAGGTTCACCCTAAAGAGAACAGCATGCATCAGGATTTAAGAATTCATATCAGACTACCTTCCTTAAAACTTATTAAATATTCTAGTAGTTCTCGAAATTTTCTTCAAGCACTGTAAAAATTTATTCTTTACTTAAGTTCATATGATACTGACTTCTAGCCTCTGGTGACAGACTGTTTATTAAAAAATGATGGTGTTCTTACGGTGGCTGCTTTCTTGAATTTGTTGAAGGCAAGGTCATTCTGGGCATGTAACTTCAGCTGAAGGTCATGAATCTCTGACATATAGTTGGCACTCTCATCTGCTGCTTCCTACGGAGAAAGAAATACACAAGTGCTGCAATTATTACACTGCATAGTTTTGTTGTTTGTCCTTTGAGTAATATGTCCACTGTGTTCTAAATTGGCCAGAGGCTACCTTCTTGTACTCTTGTCTAATACTATTAAAACTATTTACCCCCCCCCCTTCTTCATGAGATAATGATGATCAACCGATTGTTGTTCTGCTACATTTCCTTCTTTCTTCCCCTTGTCACACAGTAATAAGTTATACAACTAATGTAATCGTTATGACTGGTCTGCTGTATTGATATTATTTTTTGTGTGAAATTTGCATTTGTAAAAGCACAAAATGATGTCGGACTAACTTACTCAATATTGACAACGAATATGACTGAAAAGGACTGGAAAGATACAATTCACACAGAATGAATGCAAGGATTATCTCTATGCCAGAGATACAGTATATAGCATATGACTCTTTGATTTATCCCTACTCTTTTTATAAGTTTACACTTAAAAATAACAATGGATCTTACTTTTCGTGACTGCTCCAGGAGTTCAATGTACTTCTGCAATGCTTCCTCCTTCTGCTGGATACGATTCTGAAAACCCAAGAAAAATCATAAACAGAATGATTACAGCTTGAATCTGCTTGAAGCAAGTTAAATGCAAACAATCATTAGTATTTTCACGCACTTAACAGCAGCACCACACAAAGGAAAAATGTCTTTAAATGTGTGCTAAAATTGTATTGTGTAAAAAAAAAGTTACAAGAAAAAATATCACTTTGGAGGAAAAATGATACTTAGGTATTACGATACACCACATAATTTGCTTGACAGATAATTGAAAACTCTTGTTATCAAATGCACTTTTTAACATAATCGCTTATACAGCAAAGGAACCAAGACAAAATTGAAATAGCAGATTGGATATACATTGTAATTGGGTGAAAAAAGGAAAATAAACCAACCTGCAAGCCTTCAATCTGAGTCTGGGCAACCTTGAGGGCCTGTTTATGTTCACAGGATTCCTCGATCTCCTTGAAGCGTACCCCTTCCGACATCGCGTCCTTGATCACCTCGTCGCGGTCGGATGACGCGGGCAGTCTCATGCGGAGCTCGTTTATCACGCGGTCGCGAGACAGGAGGTTGCTCTCTGTTTCGGACAGGGTCTTTTTGGTCTCTGATAATTTCTAGGTGTGTTGAGAGTGACACAAAATAAATGCAGCCTTAGTAAATCTCTTGTGGTAAGTTGCGACACATGGCAGTGATCAACATGTAATAACACAATTGATTCATGTATACATGTTGATCTGATATGCCATCAAAGAATGGTAACTTATGATTTGACAACATCCTTGTTGGTAAATGCAATCGTAGCACTATTCCTGTCTACAAAACATCACTGTATCACAAGTTCAAACAAACAGAGAAATATGATTTCTGAAGAGTGATATCAATCAGAAATGGAGTAAAAGTGTGATGTCAATTTGACAATCACTCAGCTTAAACAATTTCGCATATTGCATTTACACGAGTATCTGTATGTGATTATAGAAGAAACCGTCAATGCAAGTACCTGCAGTGTACCCAGACATGTGCATTTAAATATTTGTTAATACATGACTCCTATTTTTAGGAGGCAGATTATTCCACATTGTTCACTTAACTAATACAGAAAGATGAATGCAACATTGAACACACTAGAAATTATTTCCTGTTTCCAGAGTAGAGTGTTGGGAGTCTGCTCCATCACACTCACCCACTCCACCACACTCGCCACTCCACCATGCTCACCACTCCACCACACTCACCACTCCACCACACTCACCACTCCACCACACTCACCACTCCACCACACTCACCGCTCCACCACACTCACCGCTCCACCACACTCACTGCTCCACCACACTCACCGCTCCACCACACTCACCACTCCACCACACTCACCACTCCACCACACTCACCACTCCACCATGCTCACCTTGTGCAGCGCCTTAATCTCCACCCTGGTATCCAGGATGGTCTTGACATGCATCTTGATGGTGCGGATGGAGTGCTCAAGCTGGCTGGCCACCGGTAGGCTGGGGTCGGGCAGGGAGCCTGTAGCCTCCTCAAACTGGTGATTTCAAGGATTATGGGAATACCAAATACAGGCCAAGCAACACAAAGACTTTCACTAAGCATTGCACGCGGCAACAGTCATATTTAAATTTTCAAAGCCAATGACAACTAAATGGCACACAGTGTCAATGGTGTTCTTACAGAAAGAGTCATAGAAAGGTTAATGTGATCAGCAAGTTACATGTTTGCGACTGATTGTTTCCTATGTGAGTTTTTAACAGCAACTGCAATTTGGCAACTTTTATAAATGATTACAAACTTTGTGTAAGAAAGAATCCAATAATATCTACAGATTGAGCTTTCCAAATTTTTGGTTTGGATAACAAATTGTTCAGTGACAGATTTCCATGTTGAACTCTGTGCAGATCAAGTTCTTATATCTGCTACCCTTGACTGCTGTAACATCATTCTCTTGCCAATTTGTTTACCTATGTTTGTTCACTGAATACATGCTTGTGACACTATCTAAGTCATGTGAAAGAAACATTAATACTACAAAATGTTACTAATTCTCAAAAGGAATTGCAAAAAAAGTCATGCTGTATGCATGACAACAGAGAGAAAAGGGACAGTGCAGAAGCCATGCACAGACACTGTATGCTACCTTTACAGCTGCATCAGCCATCTCTCGCTGCTGCCTCTCCAAGTTGTCAATCATTCTCTCCAGTTCCGCCTCCCGCTGTTCCCATAGCAACTGCCGCTCCTCGGCCTGGCGACTGATGTGAACGTTCTCCTGTTCGAGGCTAGTGACTGTCTGCTCGTGTGTGGTGACCATGTTTTCAAAATATTTCACCTAATGCAAAACAAAAATGAACATAGAAATACAGTTTAATATCAGAAGATGCACATGAAATAACAAAATATTTTACCTCCATTAGTCAACGGTTTGTAACAGTCATGCCATCACATACTCAATAGCTTATTTGGCAATTTTTTCATTTTCACTCCTCTTTTCCCTCCTACTCCTCCTTTCGATATTTCCTCATTCTTCTTCTTCTTCTTCTAATTTCCCCTCTTCCTCCACCTCCTGTTCCTCACCCTCCCCTCTCTCTGTCCTTTGTATTCCTTCTTCTCTTTCTCATCCACCTTACGACACCTCTCCCCTTTGCCAAACTTTCTCATTTTTCTTCTTTTCTTCATCTCTTCTCT
Organism: Diadema setosum; assembly: GCA_033980235.1. Lineage (NCBI taxonomy): Eukaryota > Metazoa > Echinodermata > Echinoidea > Diadematoida > Diadematidae > Diadema > Diadema setosum. The sequence continues at coordinate 39,249,880 of CM067061.1, forward strand.
TTATCCCTCCAACTCTCTTCCTCCATCTGTTTCTCACCCTCTTTATTCCTCCTTCTCCTCCTCCTCCTCCATCCTTGTTTTAACTCTTCCTACACCTCTCTCATTTGCCAAACTTTCTAATTTTTCTCCATCTCTTCCTAATCTCTTCTCTTCATCCTTCCAATTCTCTTCCTCCAACTCCCGTTCCTCACCCTCCCTTTTCTCCATCCCACGTATTCCTTCTTCTCATCTTCTTCCATCTTACGACACCTCTCTTTTGCCAAATTTTCTCATTTTTCTTTTCTTCATCTCTTCTCTTCATCCCTCTAACCCTCTTCCTCCTCCTCCTGTTCCTCACCCTCCTACCTCTGTCCTCTGTATTCCTCCTTCTCCTCTTCCATCTTCCGACACATCTCTCCTTTGCCGACTCTCTCTGTTTCTCATTCTCTTTCTCATTTCTTCTCTTCATCCCTCTAACTCACTTTCTCCTCCTCCTATTCCTCACCCTCCCCTCTCTCCTTCCTCTGTGTTCCCCCTCCTTCAAATGTTTTCCTCCTCTTTCTCTTCCCTCTTCCTACACTTCTCTCCCTTGCCAAACTCTACCACTATACATTTTTGTGTTTATCACAACATCCCCCGTCTTCATCTTCCTAGCATGACTCTTTGTCTCATACCCCACCTGCTGCTGAAGCCTAGTGATCTGTCTGTTGAGTTTCATGTCCTGCAGCCGAGTCTCCTGCATCTTGGCATGCCACTCTGCTACCTTAGCTGCCCCCCTGCTGTCCTTCAGAGTCTGCATCAACTCCTGCAGACCCTGGTGCTTCAGCTCCAGGTCGTTGAACTGCTCTGACACCTTCTCCCTCTCATGCTTCAGCTGGAGGAGAAAAGAAAAAAAGGGGAACATGTTGTCACATTGGGCATCAAACCTCTGTCTATGCCAGCTTTCTTCATGCACTGGCATCTCGTCCCCACCCTCCCCCCCCCCATCCCCCCCCCCCCCTTCACTCACCACCACCATCACCACCGCAACACAGATATGCATGTATCATGTTCTATACAACTGTACACTGTCTCTATAACAACCCATCTGTTGTAAAAATAAGCCCAGGGGCCCGTTTCATAAAACTTGTCATCAGTGACAAGTTGTCATAGATATGACAAGCTACTGAAATCCTTGCATCTGATCGGCTGAGAGCAAATTTGTCATACAAATGTGGCAGTTGTCACTGATGACAAGTTTTATGAAACGGGCCCCAGGTTACCATTTCACAGACATGCCCAATACATTGTTTGACAGACACAGCTCAAGTCATCCTGTAAATTTTGGTCCTGTTTATATCACTCAATACTACTGCAGTCTCCATTGTGTTTGCTGGCAAAGAAAGACTTGTGTGCAATTTGGATTCTTCCTAGATCTGTGACGTCACAACATCCAAAGCCTAGAGGTTGTGAATTCTAATGTTTGACGTGTTACTCAATAATTAACACTTGTCATTACACTAGTATCTCTCCCAACATTGTCAAACTTGGCCAAAAAAAATGGCATCAAGTATAAAACATATGTGGACATAAATTTCTTGTCTGTTTCAGAAACACTGGTGAAATATATTGAAAAGGAAAAAAAAAAAACTTACCACTTTCATCTCTTTCTCCATCCTCTCCTTGTCTAGACGGAGCTGGATCATGGCCTTAGAAAACTTCTCTTGCTCTTCAAGGGGAACTGCCCCACTGAATTGACGTCTCAAACCCTGATTTTTCAGCATTTTAGAGAGGGAAAAGGGTTTGAACGTACCCATAAAAAATGGTGAAGAATTATCAGTACAGAGAAAGAAAGGGGGATAGGAATGCATACACGTATATATGCACATTTCATGATGTACAAATCTTCATGTTCAAAAAAAAAAAAACAGGCACTCCGGGAGTGTGTTAATATGTGTGACTCTTCAAGTTTAAGTTCATTAGTGGCAGTAGAAAGAGAAAAAAAAAATGATCCAAAATCATTCGGATAGCAGCTGGTTTTAGTTTTTAAGATTTGACATACACAAGAAAATGTCGGTTACTCATTTCAATGAAATTGTATATAAAACATTACGAGGCTCTGTTCTTTCAACGGCTCACTCAAAATTGATGGGACCGAAAGCCATTTTCTTACACAGAGGACCAAATAGATAAGCAAATAGATAAGCAACTTGCGAAACTTGTACACACACACTATAATATCATAATCACAAAGCAACATTTAAAACTTAAACACCAATGGCAACAAATGTCATTTGGGCCCTGTTGAATAAAAAGATGCAATCACACATAAGTCAGAAAATCGAACATAAATCAAGCATTGGGTAGTCAGAATTTAGTATTCACAGACTTATGTTTGATTCTTCTGACTTATGTTTGATCTAAACTTTAATGCAACAGTGCCCAGGATCCTCACTTTGGATAGATCTTGCAACTAACCTGGATGGTCCGTCGGAGGTGCCTGGCCTTGTTGCGAGAGTCCACCTGACAGTGATAGAGGCTCTGGGCCTTCTCATCCAGCTGCTTCTGCAGCCGCAGGGCCTGGGCCTCAAGCTGACGGTTCTTCATGGTGGCGGCCTGCAGCTTGCGCACCGCCGTGCCCTCGCTGACCTGCAGGGCGACGATGTGGTGGTGGAGCTTGCCTGGAGGGGATGAGAAGAAGGTGAGAAGCAACTTGACATAAAGGTGACAGATGTGAGTCAAATATACAGCATCATTACCACTGCACATGTTTCCAAAATCACAGAGTTTCAGTGTTTGACACGAACTCTTGCAGCACAACAAGTAATGGAGTGTACTCTAACATGTTTAAGATGTCTCCTAACGTGTTCTGGATGTCAATATGTAACACAAGCTGTGGACGAACTCACAAAGAAAGCAGGAGAAGATAACATGGCTTCTAAAGCTAATAATGGTAGGATTTATGAGACAGGGGATAAAAACTGTCCTGTCGCTTCTTTCAAAAAGTATGTCGCAAAATTAAACCCAGAGTGTGACTCTTTTTTCCAGACACAGAAACCCAGCACGCTGCCTTCTGGACCATGGTACAAGAAGTGCCCTCAAAAAATACTCTGGGCACTGCAATGTCCAAGCCCCCAAGAAAGCAGGCTAATCCAAGATCTACACAAACCATTGCATTAGGGCCACATGCATATCCCTTCTTGATAATGAAGGATTTCAAAACAGAGAAATTTTTCGAGTTTTGGGGCATAGCAATGAAAGCAACTTGGCATCCTACACAGGACGAGTCAGTGACGGCAGAAAACAACAAATGTCAGGCACTCTTTTGCAGGCCATCGGACAAAGAGTGCCTCGACCAACATCAACTCCTGCTAGATGGAGTACTACTTGTACTCAGAGCGAGATTGTCGCACCTACAACAGTGTCTGTTGTGGAAGAAGATATATCCTTCGACTTGGATCTATCACCTTCCCAATTAAGCCAGTTTCATGTAAGGAAGTTATTCAGGATGAGCACGTTGTCACAAATAATTATGTTGCAGCCAATTATGAATGGAGACAATGTCAACGGAGCTCAAGACGCCAATATTGCCAACAGATCAACTCATACAAGGTTGACCACTTCCACCAGCACGTGTCAAACAATGATGAGTCCATTTGTAATGGACTCATAACATACAGACTAAAGAAAACAAAAATCATACATTTTACACTTACATCTTCCATAATCATAAAATGTGTATCAAAGGCTAAAATTCTGGAGAGAAGGAACACTATCCTAATTACAATTGTAATCAATACATCCTGAAGAAAAATCATGGATCAAAGAATTTTTTTTTTTTTTTTAGGGGGGGTAATTACGAAATACTGTCTTTTCTTGTTTTTTCTTTCTTTCTTTCTTTACCTATGATGGCCTTCTCATCACTCTGCGTCTGAATGTCCAGGAGCTGTTGCCGTAGTGATTGGACTTCCTTGTCCCTGGATACCTGCTGGGCTTCAAGAGCCTTGGTTTGAAATGATGCTACATCCGCCATTTCCTGGTATAGCAGCGAGAAAAAGATAGTTCCCATGAATTGGATAATGCCTCAAATGCAATGACTAAAATTTAATAAGTCGGATACAAAACTTGCCTTTTTAGAATTTGAATTCCTTCTTCTTAAGCTGCAAAAAATGTTTCATAACTTTGAGAGGGATTATTGAAACTTACAACAGTCAGTTTTTTAAATCTATACCACAATTCCATATTTTCACACAGGGAGAGATGTGCAATGTACACAATATGTCATGTAGTTGCTATTATCACCACAGTTACGTGATTACATAAATAATTCATGACTACCCAATGTCCATTGAATGTATATTTTCAAACTGTTTCATCAAATTCCACTATCTATATTATGTAACACAGTCATATCAGCACTGTAAAAACCGAAGAAAAACCCTGAATACATTTTACCACTTAGTAAGAAGAAGCTACACACTATTTAGTGCTGAAGAAGAAACATGTCAGAAAACATACAAGGAGGCAGCCAAAGGGTACAGTGTAGGAGGGGGAAAGAAAGGAGTGAAAGGAAGAACCGTTTTCTGTTTTCACCTTGAGCTTGTCGTTCTCGTTGCGAAGGGAGGCCTGCTGTCTCTCCAGCTCCTCAATCTTGCGGCGGTCCATGTCGCTGGCTGCCTTGGTGACGCACTGGGACAGCTCATCCCTCAGCTCCTGCTCGCTCCTCTGTAGCTCCAGGTTCAGTTTGGTCAGCTACGGGGAGAACAGATTGTCAGGGCAAAAATCAAGCATTGTTTAGCAAACAACACAGAGGGGTAGAAGGGATTTGTTTCCTTGATTTGAAGAAAACAATTTTTTAAAAAGGCAGAAAGCAAATGCTACAAATCTCATGTCTGCATGCTTGGAACCCCTTTTTCCTGTTTTGTCGTCTCCAAAACTGAGAGTAAGGCATCAAAGATTGACATTAATGATAGTGATCTTTGATTGCAACTCATTGCAAAGTGCATACATGTACATGTATGTGGGGACGGTTGTCTCGAACAGATATGGACTCACAGTATGCTAAAACATTCTTTCACCTTGAATATCAACATAGTATTCGATCTTACAGTGATAACATAAAGAAGCTTGAGAAAATGGATTTTGATATTCATTGAGGCACTGGACAGGAAGTGGCTCTACCTCTGCAAATTTGTTCTCCAGTTCTGCGTTCCTCATCTCCAGGGTGTGGAGGCTGTTCCTCATCTGGTTCTGCATCCGGACGGCGTGCTCCGCCCGCTGCCTCTCATTCAGCTCCTTCATCTCCATCGTGGTCAGACGCTTGGCCAGTGAGAGAGTTTCGCTGCCGGGAATCACCCTGTCTCCCTTTCTGCCAAGGGCCTCTGAATTTTGGCAGGAAAGGTGAAGAAAGATTCATGAAAGCAGTGCTATTCTTTGGGGGGGGGGGATGCATTTTCCATTCAGTGACATTCCTAGTTAACATTACTGAAAATATTTGTCTTTATGGTTCTTATGAGAGATTCACTTGAATACCAAGTGTATCAAGTATGCAAATTAAGTGGAAACATCACTGATTACTCTATTGAAAAAAAAAAGAAAGAAAGATATCAACTATGCATGATAGCTGTCTGTCCTAATTGCAAATTAGTAACAACAGAAAAGAAACGACACCCTAAATTCTGTTTCATTTAGAATATTCAGTTTACCTGATTTCTTGGCACTACAATATCACATAGACAAAAGCAGTAAAGAATGATTCAATCTGCATAATTTGCAAACTGAAAAATCAAGATTTCTTGCTACTTAAGCACGATAGAGCCCCAGTTTTTGTTGTTTTTTTTTTCTATTTCTCTTTGAAACAGCCAAAGCACTTGAGATGAATAAGGCATGATATGATATGGCAATAGCGGCTTGCCTGACAACTCACCCTGCATTTGGCCGTACTCCTGCATGGCCTGTTCCAAAGTGTGTAGCTTCTCTTTCTCAAGACTCAGCTCACGTTTCAGGTTTTCTTTCTCTTCCTCCAGACGCTGGTTATCACTCTATGCAAGTGTAAAATCAACGATCCCATTATCAATGTCTAGAATGCCCATTGTAATTTAACAAGAGTGAGTTAAAGAACAGAAAGACTATTGCGACAGAAGTGCAATTTGTGATATATGACATTTTGTTTAAACACAGCATTTCCTATGATGGAAACATTTGTGGAGAATATGAAAGATGGGATCTTGGGTATCACTTTGTAGTATTGTTTTTAGCCTTTTCACATTTTCAGATTTTCGGCAAAAAACCCCACAAAAACCACACACACACAAAACAAAAAGGAAAACAAAATAAAAATCAGAGGAGAAAGAAAGAAGAAGAAAAAAAGAACAAACTAAAATTGATGAAAAGGGGCTGTTCTCTTTCATCGCACTACAAGTATTTCATATTTCAGCCACGGGTTGTTATAGTCTTACTTCCAGCTGGTCTATCCTTGTGTTCCTGGAGACCAGTTGATTATCTGTCTGCAGAAGATCCCGATACTTTGCTGCTAAATCATTGTACTGCCTGTTGGCAGAGGCTAGCTCTGCGGCTGGGACGCTCTCATCTAGTGCCCTCTGGAGGGCTGAAATCTTAAACTGAGATGCCTCCTACAAAGATGAATGTAGAAATAGATCAAAACTTAAAACAGTTCTTTCAAAACACAGTAGGAACACATGGTACTCCCATTTCATAATTCTGAGCTGACGGGCTGTAACAGTGCGGAATTACAAGAAGCACTGACATGAATGAGCCACAACTGACAACAGAAAATGGTACAAATAATAAATTCATCTTGTGCATGACCCTGATTTTAAAAAAAAAAAAAAAAAAAAAATGTGCAAATATAGTCCAAACAGGTTTGTGGTTATACTCAGATAATTACATACAGAAGTTGAAAATCAAAATACTGCATCTGAACTAATGAAGTTTGTTCTGTTTGAATCTCAATAATCCACATAATACTGATGGTCACAAGTCTTCACTTCTTTCATTTGCACTATGAAATCAAGGGGAAATAATGCCATGTCACTGCACCATATCAAAACTAGTTTCACTTGCTTTAAAGTTCAGAGCAAAGGGGGAAAATCTGAAACTGATCAATCTGAATTTATGTTCTGAAATCTAACATTTTTTCCATACATATAGACCAATCCAACCAGGTAGCATATCCATCTACAGTGCCTGAGTGACCGGAGACTTGCCCCTTGAAATTAATCTCAGGACGGGTCAATGCTCTCAACACTTCTGTATCAAAACATAATAAATGCAGCAATCCAACAAATTGCACATTCTCACAGAAAGGCAAAGTTTGTGTATATACACAGCAGATGTACATCCATTTTCTTTCTCTTCCTTTCTTTTTGCTTGATGAAAACAAAGAAGAATCAAACACATCTTCGTCGTCCTCACTTGTAATGTTGGGGATGTATAGTTTATCTAGGTGCTGTTGTTGGTGATATTGTTTCATGAAATCTACCATCATGACTTGTTTGTTTGGAATGTTAGGGTGTGTCTTCCCACAATTGTATCTTATTGTGCTGCAAACTTACAACCAAAACCTGTTTGTTTGGAATGCACACCTGTACATTGTGTCCCCAATCAATTGTGTATCTCTTTGTGCTATGAAATATACTACTACAACTTGTTTGTTTGGAATGCTAGGGTGTGCCACCAATCATTGCGCTGTGAAATTTACAACCACAACTTGTTTGTTTGGAATATTAGAGAGTGTCACAAATAAAAGTGCACCTGTTTTGTGCTACGAAATCTACTACCACAACTTGTTTGTTTGGAATGTTTTAGGGCATTGACAGAGAAATTAACATCCAACACCTACGATTAGTATGGGCTAAACTGGGTCAATTAAAAGGTCAGTGCTCTATGATAATTCAAACACAAGATATGACATGAGACATGAGCATATGACTCTGCTTCTGAGAGGTGAAATTCAAACAAATGATAATCTTCATGCAAGTTTGTCTTTTGCCTGTAGTTCTCTTGGAGCTAACCTTACTTCCAACGAACACTCAAATCTGATGTTTGACTATTTAAAATGAAATGGCATCAAAGAATTTCATCAAATGCCTGATAATGCTCATGCAACTGACAGCTCTTTGGAGAAGATAAAAGAGGCACTTATCAAACTGAAGAAACAAATCTTCAAAATCTTTATTCATGACTGCATATTGAGAATTACATTGTACCTTGTGACGTTGAAGGTATCCCATCCGCTCCGTGATGGCGCTCTCCATTTGAACCATCTCATTACGCAGTTTATTCACCTCCTGCACATACACACAAAATTGAATTAAAGACATCATTCATTTTAATACAATGAATATTTATGTTGCATATAAACCTGCAGCATGTACAGTTCCAACCACTTTTTTAATACATAGCACTAGCTAGCATAGTCTCATTTTAGTAGGTTTTTTTTTTAATTAAACCTGCACACTCTTGATGAGTTACACCTTCATAACTACATGTAACATGAAAAGCCCAAAAAAGTAAAAGATGAACAAATGGTGTGGGTACATGTGTATACATGATAAAAGCTCTGATTATTTTCATTATCATTCTTTCTTGTTTCCATTTTCTTTTTAAAGGATGGACTGGTAAATACTAGATACTGTGTGTAAAGCCCTAGCAGTTGCTACTACTGAAAACTGTATCATAATACAACAGGTTCTTAAACACAGTCTAACCGGCAATAGCTAGGAACAGACACAGCCTATTCCTTGTTATCATAGTACCCTGAATGTTGTAATGAGCAAATGGGATATGAATCATTTCAAATTTGATATGACCAGAAAATTAGAAGCAGTATGAAAAACATGTCCATTTCAGAGCCGGCCATCTTTTCGGGCCGGCCATCTTTTCAAGCAATGCTTATAATGGCGGCCCTCTGCATAATCGCTTCTTAACTACAATTGTTATTGTAATCCCTGCTGCATAGACATGCATACTGTATATTATATCATTAATTTCCTTTTATATTGTTGTTTATGCAAGTCAAACGACTCTGTGTTAAATTTACTTTGTATATTTCCTACATTTTCACGATTATGTAACTTATGTATAATGATTTGCAGAAAATAAAGTATCTATCTATCTATCTATCTATCAGAGCATATTATTGACACAAAATAGGATAAGACACATGGTAAGCTGATAGCCAATTAGATATATAGATCTGATTATGTGGACATAGTACACACATGTCCTTCATGGATTGAAGATAACCTTGCAAAGCTTTGTATTTTATTATTTAAAAAATAGCACCACCAGAAAAGATTAAAAGATTAAAAGAGCTGATATGACGAGTTTCCCCACATCACGCTTTGTAGCAAAGAGAAATGATTGCTTGTTCCAAAGCGTTGTCTATGTTAAACAGTTTTCAGAAGGTTTGGCCCGTGACTCTTGACTGACCTTTCTCAGGGTGCTCTCCGCTTCCTGGCAGGCCGTAAAGCGTCTGGTCAATGTCCTCTCGTTCACCCGCAGGACGGTGACCTTGCGAGTAGCCTCGGCCAGACGCCTCTGCTGCTCGTCACCGTCGACCTCCAGGGACTCCAGAAGACGCTGTTGGAAAAGAAAGTACATTTTTTTTGTAGGTAATTGCTTGCATTCAAAGTTGGTAGAATTTCATTTGCAAGACATAATGGTAGAAAGGGGTAGGGTCTCAGGAGACAGTTACATGTAGGTGCAGTGAAGAAATGCATGAAAATCTGTGACTGCAACCCAGTGTATCATCACAATTCAAAGTTCATGGGTGACATTCAATGCATTTTGCTCAACCTGCCTAATCTGTATTCAGCGTGCAAAAATTGGACTTGAGTGAAATTTGACTAAATGTTCTCTGCCGGCATTTCCAGACAAAATGGGATCACCGATATGCATAGTGTCCTGAATATTTTGCTGAAGAGTCATGAATATCTCTTATATTCCTGAGTCAGGTCAGCCTTATGGGCCTACGAATCATTGTGATACACTTGTCTTTAAATTCATAGGTTCCATTCATTTTCATGGGTTCCATTCATTCAATTAGAACACAGTCTAACCCTAGGGTGACATGCAATTTTCATGTAATAAACAAAAATATGAGAAAAATAAAAGTATGGCTTTCGAACACAGAAAAAGATCGCTGGTTGGTAGTCTCCTGGCTAAACTCACATTGAATTCCTGCTGCCGTGCCTCATGCTGCCCTGCTGCATCCACCAGTTTTTGCTTCTCCTCATCCCATGCCTTCTCTCGCTGTAGCCAGTCGTCAACCTGAGAAAGAGAGTCAGGGTATTCTGTTACATGTATTGCATCAGCCTTCTGCTCACCTCTAGCCCAGCACTAATGAGCACTTTACAATGACAGCAGCTTACAATATTAATCACCATTGCAACAGTTGGGGAGGTGAGATGCAACCAAGCTGTGACTGATGAATTTGTTGCCATAGTTGATGGCATCGATGTCACTTACAAATTGTACACCAATTGTGCACCTTGTTATGAAAAAAGGTCCGATACATATGTTGAAATCTGCCACAAATATATCAACTATTGCATGCAGCTGGTCTCTCATAGATAAGGAGTTCTCAACGAAAATCAAGAAATAGACAGCAATCCACTTTAATCTCGTCAGGATGAACATATCTGATATCTAGTTATTCCTGTCGTAAATTCATCTGTAACTTTTTATATATTCTAAAACAACAACAACAACAAAATAATAATAGTAGCCACTTTCTTTATTATCACAATAGTGTTGGTAGTGTTTTACTTGCATCTTCTGAATTAAGTTTCAAGATTTTGGTCAAGTTTTTGCTAGTCCATTCAAGCAGGCACAATCACTCACTCTGAACATAACAAAACTTCATGTTTCATAACAGGAATGATGCAGGGTTTGTTCTGTAATTAAAAAGCGAGAGGGCTTTTTGGTCAAGATTTTGGTCAAGTTTTTGCTAGTCCATTCAAGCAGGCACAATCACTCACTCTGAACATACCATAACTTCATGTTTCATAACAGGAATGATGCAGGGTTTGTTCTGTAATTAAAAGGCGAGAGGGCTATGAAGTGAAGGAGAAAAGAAAGAATGACAGTCATACATGTATTTAGAAACCTAGTTTCTGCTTGCTGACATGCACAACAGAAAATAAATGCACAAAATGCATATACATGCAATACATTTATACCTTCTGCTGATAGTCTTGGTAAATCAGACCCTGTTGATGTCTCAAGACAGCAAAGCGCCGCCGATACGTCTGCAGCGCCACCTCGGTTTTACCAAGCTGATCTTCTTTTACTGACAATTCCTGGAAATCAGTCATACAGAAATTTAACAAAAGCTACACCATGGCATATCTTGGGAGCTTTCACTTGATATTTCATACAATTAAAAAAAAAAAAAAAAATCATGATTCTTTAAAAGGAAATGTGTGATGTATTGTAATGCTCTTGAAAACTTTCCACTGTGGTCAATTATGTAGATAAAAGTAACTTAATTATGTCTATTAATTCTTTATTCTTCATGTTTCATAATTATACCAGTGAAACCTTGGAAACCCTAGGGATACAGATAAACAAAATGCATCTGCACACTGAGATAATCCCTAATCATCAATATAACATGAAAAATTTAGGATCCATGCACAATAACAATGAAATGTACAAGAATACATTAAAGCTATTTCATTCTTCATGGGGCACAAGACATTAACCTTGCCAGAAATGATTTCAAGACTGGCAGGCTGCATCATGGACAAACATGACACATGTAATTCTCACAAACATACCATCTAATACTGTAATTGCACTGCATAATGCATGGTGCATACATAAGTTCAAAATGATCTCTGAAACAACACAGGTATTGACATAAATTATCAATCTGCTGCTGATGACACCACTACAAATTCACACTTTTACATGATATTCTTACCTGCAAAGTCTGGATTAGCTGCTCGTTGAGAGAGGAGATGATCTCAGCACTCGAGGCAGCCAGGCCGTGTGGGAGAGCTGAATGGTGAAGGGTCATCACCGCCGCCCCTTGACCCAGGTCACGCAGATCTTTCAGGTCTTGCTCCAGCCTCATGATCTAAAACAAGAGGTAGGAGGTGATGGTGAAGGTATGAAGTCAGGATTGGATCATGGTAAACAGATTTATGTTTCTTGGTCACTTCTATAGCTAGTATTTATTGTATTGTGCTATCATGGCAGCAATATATCAAAATGCACATAAACTGATTTCATGAAGAAGGGTTAAAAAGGTACAGTGCACTCCCGTTATAACGAAATGCTCGGGACCGGAAGTTTTCTTTCGTTATAACGACATTTCGTTATAACCGAACAAATACAATATACAGTATAACAAAAACAAGGAGGCCATGCATATATCATATTCTGTTTGTTGAATACTCGTCATACACTGGAAAGATATGTGAACAATAAAACTTAGTTATTCAATTTCAGATTATTGTATTACAATAACGCAAGTTCCCCTCGGAAACTATGCGTGACACACCAAGCGAACACACAGTGATGTGACGCATTTGCCAATGCAGAGACGCTATAAATGCTTGTTCCGCTATGTATTTTCGAAAGCGATCCTCATTTCGTTATAATGGAGCACATTTCTTTTGTTTTTCTTTGCCAGTGGCGCTCGGAAAAGACTTCATTATAACGAAAATTTTGCTATAACTGTGTTCGTTATAAGTGAATTTTGTACCATAGACTTTAATGGCGATAATTTTGGGACCGGAAGTTTTACTTCGTTATAACGAAATTTCGTTATAACTGTGTTCGTTGTAACGGGAGTGCACTGTACACGTATACAGTGAGGGGAGACTTGAAATGACATATATTGTAGTGGTAATTAAAATTAGATTCATAGCAAAGGTCTAAAAAACACAACAAAGTACATGCAATGCGTCATAACTGAATTACAGCAATGAAGGAGTGCTTTCACCTACTTTCTTACAGTTAGAGGCAGAAAACAAATGGTCGTTTATATCATATCATGATTTGACCTTATATCCCAAACCAAACACTTCAGAAAGTAAGTTATGAACTGACAAATTTTCTAAAGTAGAACTACTGAAAATATGAGAACCACTATATTAAGCTCTTCATTGCAGAAACTAAAACTATAAATCCTTGTCTTGTACACTAGAAATGATGTTCACTGCAGTGTAAGATACGAGAGAATGCATTCATTACCTTGGTCTGCGCACGATCCAGAGCAACACTGGCCTTCTCCGTCTCATTGCGAGCCTGCCTCAGCTCACGGCGTAGCTCCTCATTCCGCCCTGTCAGCTGGTCCACCTGGGCCTTGAGGTACACCTGAGCCTCGTATGCTTCCTTAGAGTCCTTAGACTCAAACAGCTATCAGGACACACACATACACACACACAGACACAAACAAACATACACAGATACAAATAGGACAAAGAGGAAAGATGGAGGTTTACAGTACTGGATACCATCTCTACCCATCTGAGCCAAACTATTTTGTTGATACTTTCAGCTTGGAGCCATTGGGTGTGGTCCAAACCTTCAAATGATGTGCACCTTCTCCACTACAGCCTCTTGGTGCTTTCCTTGACTGCCTTTGCGAGCAAAGTGAGAAAGTTTGCATTGGGCTTTAAATACATGCTTGCAGATCACTCTTTTTATGCTTTATGCAGTTTATAGAGAAATATGGAACCAATAAGTGTCTTAATATGAGACAGCAATGACATACATGTAGTCCAGGTCCAGAACCAGGACCTACCTGCCAACTGCTACAACATATCACCTCCAAACAATACCAGATGAGAAAAAGAGGGTAGCTATGGGGTTGTATATGAAGATTTTATTGTCAAGAAATCTGCTGTCACGAACACACTTAGTTCCCTAGGTACAAATGTAGACAATTTTCCACAGAATTTCAAAATTGTATTTCCTTTAAATGATACAATCCTGCTTTTACAATCACCTCTTTTCTTCGGTGGAAATTCTGTGATGTTGACTTTCAACAGTACATTCCTCTTAGCTCTCTTATTCTTCTCTTTCAAGCTACTGGGCTTGCAAAGCTTTGAAACTTAAGAATCTATCTCAAAATACATTGTATATCTCGGTTTTAACCTGTTGAAGAGGAGTCCCGAGAATACTCAGGCAGGTGTCTATGGAAAATGCGTGTTATAGCAAAATCAGTCCGCCCTCAACGGGTCAACTATGCAAAACATCAAATGGAAGTCAAACAGAAACTCACCACACAGAGTCTCTCCAGGATGGGACCCAAAGTCTCTGGATCCACTGGTCCTTGACCCCCTCCTCCTCTTGATCCTTCCTTCAGGGCCTCAAGGATCTCCTTCATGCTCTTCTCCACCCTCTGCTTGTCCTCGAGGAGCTTCTTGTTCTCCGCCTTCACCTCCGCCAGCTGAGTGCGGCTCCGCTCCAGGGCCTGCTCCGATCTCGACACCTCTTGCTCCAGTTGGTGTGTCTGTGGTGTGGAAGAAATAAGAAAACAGATGGAATATGAACAGGCTTAAAAATTGTGTTGAGTATGTAGCCTCTTTGCCAATCAGTATACATTTGTATATGCACTGGTGTGCTTCTTTTGTTACCAGTCTGGCACAGAAATCCCTGAAATGGACTGTCAATGACTTGGTCCCCTCATATTCCTCTTAATTCTAAATTGGCCTTCTTGTGGAACTATCAAATAGTTACACCTGGGTGGGTTTGACTAACTTGAATCATGGTCAAAGTCGTTTTGTGTTTTGTTTTTATGGAGGGAGAATCAAGTGAATGTAATAAAATAGATGAGTATAGGAACTGTGATGCTCATACGCATCTGGAGAGTTTGTACATACAGTGCTCTGCCCAGGAACCATCTAGTTTTGGTGTTTGTGCTGGAAATTAAGCTGCTAGAATGAGAGAATCTTAATCCAGAAGTTACAACTTTCCTTTGTTGCCCAGTCAACCAGTATCACAGACTCAGCATACCAAAATAAGTAGTTGAATGTATGTTGGGCTGTCATACACATTGTAGAGGGTGACTGACTAACAAATCACACTAGTATTAAATGCATTTGACATCATTGGTATTTGATACGGCACAGATGTATTTAGAATGGGATGTCTGTGACAATGGTAACGTCGTGCCAACTAGACACCTGGAGGGCACATGAAAGCTTACAGTATTAAAACAGATAAATAAATACTAAACATAACTATTTGCATGTCAGGCAAACTTATCTTTCCACATGATTTCACCTTTAAATGTCATCATATGAAGAAAGGTATCATGACCCTCTTAAGCCATATACATTGTATGTACAATCCACTGCATTTCCTTCTTCAAACCTTGCTGTTAGCCTTTCATTTGCTCTTAATAGTGAGCTTTGTGGAGTACAAAATTTTTTAGTTAATTGCACCATTTTTTCCACACAGTCCCACATGCAATAAGCCATGTTTGTTTTTCACCCTCACCCTAATCCTCAGTGAGTCTGAAGGGATGATGTCCTTCCCAGCCTTGATGGCTTCCGAGATTTTGCCGGGGGCACTTGCTGGAGTGCCCTTCCTTGCTGCTTTGAGGCCCTCGGCAAACTCATCCACTTCCATCATCTCTTCCGCAGTCAATCCCAGAGCCACACCCCTGCAGGTATATCAAGGTACATAAAACTTTATTCCTCTTTTAGCCCGTTGAGGACGAGTCTCGAGTATACTCGGGCATGTGTCTAAGGGAAATGCGTGTTATAGCAAAATCAGCCCTCCCTCAATGGGTTAAGATACTGCAGTGTCATATGCTAAATCCTGTCACACGAATCACTGAAATAGTGGAAAACTTACAAAGGCAAATCTGTGACTTATAAAAGAATGAATATTCACGCATTGTGCTGCAGGTCTCACAAAGTTGAAAGTTTACAGACAAAAGAAGTGTCATGCAATCTTTTGCTCCTTCACTAAAGATATGATTGCTGTCTTTCGACATCACTCCATTTGTGATTATCATCCATTACAAGGTTGAAGAAATACATGAATAAGTATTGTTGTCATCACTTCTCTATTACAAAGACATACAAACACTGCTCAACCTTGCCCAATATTATTTCATTCTCATTTCTTTTCTTTTAATTACCAAACAAATCACAACAAATTGATGATCAACTCCTTCGGTATACTAAGGATGTCTTGCAACCATCTCTTGACTTCAAATATATCAAGAAATGGGGGGGGGGAATAATGATTGACAATGTTATCAAGAAGACAGCGACTTTAAGTGCTGTGTTCTCAGCCCCTCCATCAGTGAACACATTATTTTGGATTTGGTATGATTTGATCTGATTTGATTTGATTTGATTTTGACTTGATTGCATTTCTGTAATTCTGTCCAGCTGTTGAAGTAGTACATGCAATGCAGACTGCGCACATATCATACATGACACAAGTATGAAAGAAGAATCCATTTCATAACAAAGAGGTCTGTGTTGTATATCAAATATTGAATGAAAGATAAATGTTATCAATTTGCTGAATTGCTTGCAATCATTACTGTGATTGCAATTTCCTTACCTCTGAGCACGTTGGGTGGCCAGGGCACGAATCTGCCTTTTGAGAGCAATTCTTTCTTCTTCCAGCCTTTCCACCTCCTTTGTCAACACCTAAAGGGCAAAATCAGTTAAATCAGTCAAAATTAGTAAAGTTAGCAACATGGGACAGGATATGAGGAGAATAAGATCATTCTATGCTCTTCAAAGAATCTTTAATATACAATTTTCCTCATACATCTAATCATAGTGGGGTGCAAATCCTATCATCATTTTTACCAGAGTTAAACTCATTTAATAAAAATCCATTCATCATTTTGTTTCAAAGATAAAGATTCTATACCATGGAAGTTCATTTGTCTTTTAAAATATGTTTTAAAAGAAAGTATATTTTGTAAAGACCTGAATGCTCAACCAAAGATTTGCAAGTGATATGATATCTTCATCTCATCTTCTTTGCTCATCTTATTTGTAACAAAGACAAACATTACATTTTCATTCAATCCTTTAAAAGCCCCCCTCCCTAATTCACATGGCACCTCAGCTATTCCCCAACCCCTCCCCATCACACCCCACCCCAGACCCACCTGGTTGAGGGCCCTGTCCTGCTGTTGTTGGGTGCCCCTCTGCAGCCGTGCCTGCTCCATGTCGATGGGGCGCTTGGGCTCAAAGCCCAGCCGACTCCTCAGCTCTTCATTCTCTTCCAGCAGTTCGTTCAGCTGGATCTCAAGCTTGTTGACGTTCTGGGTCAGCTGCTCAATGTTCCTGAATGGCAAGTGGAGGAAAGGCGAAGAAGAGAATCATTACAATTCTCATCATAATGGGGCAACGTTTAAAATGTCCTTTCCTTCCTGTGATAATTGTAATATCTTAACCCATTGAGGACGGGCTGATTTTGCTACAACACGCATTTCCCTAGACACTTCTTGCCCGAGTATACTCAGGACACTGAAGTCAAATTATCAGTGATTCATGTCTCGATTTTCCCCTTAAATTTGGGGTTAGTTCTTGCTCATAAAAGGACATATGCACATAAAATTACCATTCATTTTCACATCTAAACATCTAAACTTGCAAGAAAATAGTATTTATTGGAAGGATGTGTCTCCTCCTTTCTTGTTCTTTTGTCCTTCTGACTGGTTCCCATTCTCCCATACTCATTTTTTTTTTTTTACTTCACTCCTTTTTCTTCATTATTTTTTCAGACATTTGCCGATTATGACACATTGTTTTCATCAGTGATATGATTTAGGGGGACAGGAAAAAAAAAGGAACAAACCAACACTAAAACACTCACACACAATATACAAATGATGCACAGGTCTGAGTGCGTCAGTCGGAATTGTGTGCATAAGGTAACTATGGAATGCTTAACCCACGAGGCGAAGCCGAGTGGGTTTAGGCTAAATTCCATAGTTACCGCATGCACACTACATGTATATTCCGACTGACGCACGAAAAGACATGTGCGTCATTTGATTTATAGAATGGGTAATTTTCTTGTCAAAAACCCAGTTTTCTATCGTGTTACCCGATGACAAAATTACTGGTTGCATTTCCTTTTGGCTTGCCGTAAGGGGCATGCATACCCGTACTTACCGTTTTTACTGGATGCATGGCCAGCCATGCATCAGTTTTTACTGGATGCATGGCCAAGCTGAGTGCGCGAACGCTTGCTTTAGTGCGCGAACCTTTGTTACAAGTACGCGTACTCTTGCTAAGTGCGCGATAACATGTTTACCACTGTGACTCAGCGGTGCGGCCAGTAAAAATGAACACATAGCTCTCGACCAATCAGATCGCAGGATTCTCGCTACCCATTCTATAAATATAAATGACATACACACAACATGAGAAGCAAAAACAAAAACACATTACCTTGTTCATGTTTGCATTGTGTATATCCAAATAAAGATTTCATGTTAGTTGGTGACCTGCTAGTTATGGGAAAAGAACAATTTCTTGTTGCATATCCTTGCAAGAAACAAAAAAACAAACACAAACAAACAAATCTATCGATGCTTTTCCTGTACAAGGGTCAAAACAGCTTCCTATATTTGAACACTGTCAAGATCCACACACTTGAAATGATTCTGGATTCCTACCTCTCTCTCAGGCCGATCTGCTTCTTCCCAAGCTTGATTTCTTGCACTGCTTCAGCCAAGCCGTACTCCCCCTGGTAGCAATGAATATGCATCAAACACATGAATATGCATGAAATGAAAACATGTCATTCAACTACAGGTGTTAGAATCACAGAAATTTCAAATAAACAAAGATATATCTGACAAGTACAAATGGCGGATTTGATTTTTTTTTTCTCATGTAACACTTTACTTGGTAACACTAAACTTGTTATGTGACCTTCAATGCACACCCAACACCATTTAATTCTCAAGTTTCATTTTCTTCTTCTCTTTACAAACCTGGTAACATATGCAAATCTTGCATCTTGACAGTCCCTTTTTCTGTTAATAGGCGTTGATTTAAAGACAAAATGATATATCCTAAATCTCTCTCTCTCTCTCTCGCATTCACCCACTTATCTCCCTTACGTCCTTTCATCAATCAAAAATAAGCATTCATTTGAATTGTCTGCCCACCTCACACTACATTTCCTTTAACACCAACACTGTGTCTGAACATCAAGCAAGTCATGGCACTGACTCTTCCAAACTCACATCCTCATAGTCCTTCATCCTGTTGATAGCCTCACTCAGTTCCTTGTCCTTCTGCCTCGCATCGGCCTCGGCCTGCTGCGCCCGCTCCTCTGCCGCTTTCATCTCCTTCTCCTGCTCCTTGAGCGTCTCCCTCAGTTTTGTGATCATGTTCTGCAGCCGCACGACTGGGGCTGCACGGGAAAACAAGGAAAACAGAATTTCCACAGTTGGTTTGGCATTAAAGAAATATTTCTTTTTCCTCACCCTACGTCCTAATGATTACAGGGCCCTGTTGCACAAAAAGAAGCAATCGAACATAAGTCAGAAAATCAAACATTAGTAAGGTGTCAGCCAATCAGAATTGAGCATTCACAGACTTGATGTTTGATTTTCTGACTTAATGTCTGATCTTGACTTTTTATAAAACAGGGCCCAGGTTGCATCTGCAAAAAATAACAGAAATGCAACTATCATAATTGCCACTATCATCAACATCATCCTAGCTATCATCATCACCACGAGCTGCTGTGGCTTAGCGGAAAAGACTACAGTACCTCAATTCTGGGGTCTCCGGTTCAAGTCTACAGGCAGCAGCAGTAGTGAACTCAGGAGAAATACTTCATCCTCGTTGCTTAGTTCTTCGGAGGGGAGCTTAAGCTGTTGGATCCGTGGTTGTTTATACGAAGAAGTATCGTTTCCTTCATGACCACAGTGAACAAATCCAACACTAAATCCAAATCTAAATCATCACTATCACCACTGCCATCTTCATCATCACCAACCACTAACATCATCTTCACCTTAATCATCACCATCACAACCATCATCATCATAATCACCACCATAATTATCATCACTATTACAACTATTACCATTATCATTGGCATCATTATCACCAGAATTGTTATCACTATCACAATTTTTTTTCATTATCATCATCATCATCACCATGAGTATCTCATACTGCACCGTACCGTCACCCTTTGTGGCATCGTTCTTCAACATCTCCAACTCCTCCGCTCGCTCGTCCATCTCCCTCGCAGATTCCTCCAGCTGTTGTCGCAGGGCAGCAAGCTGAGCGTCCTTTTCCTGAAGAGCCTGCAAGGGGAGAAATCGTGACAGATGCCACAAGACATCTCAATTTGTTTTTCTACTGCTTGACACAATGGACAAGATTGACCAGAAATTTCACACATGATAAAGTCATCATAAACATGCAATCATGATCCACAGACAAAGTCTTGAAGGAACTCAGTACATTTGAAAACTAAGCATTCAATGACATTAATATCCACCTTCTCTGAGGCTACATGATTCAACTCTAAAAAGTGATTTGTAAATCTTTACTGGTGTAACGCTATGTCATAAAAGTCAAATATCAAATATCAAATCACCAGATGAAGACTCTGTAGAGATGAAAATGTAAATGTTTTGGTAACTTAAAAACAAACACAAAAACAAAAAAAAAAAAACCTTGCATAAGCTTTTAATTCACCTTAAGAGAAAATAAGATAAATTTGTTGTATACAACCTTGCATTGACTAAAGACTTGTTACTAGTCAGTTACTACATATTTTGAAATATCATTTTTCCCCTCATCTGTAAGGGATGCTCCTCTATATTACCTTTGACAGTGCAATGACTGAGGTCTTGTCTGTGTCAATCTCACTGGCTGTTATTTGGTCCTTTTGCTGCTGGATGATCATGTTGAGGCGGTCTATTTCCATGTCTTTGCCCTCTAGTGCAGCCTTGGGGGAAGAAAACAAACAATTGCAAACATTCATTTACTGACGGCTAGATGATGTAAAAGGACAAGTTCACCTTCATAAACATAAGGATTGAGAGAATGCAGCAATATTAGTAGAACACATCAGTGAAAGTTTGAGGAAAATTGGACAATCGATGCAAAAGTTATGAATTTTTAAAATTTTTGTGTTAGAACCGCTGGATGAGGAGACTACTAAGGCTCGTGATGTCATATGAGTACAACAGTATAAAGAAAATTCAAAATATTTTCACTTTTTTCGCATAATAAAAGAGCACTTGACTTACCTCTTTCTAAAGGCAATGGGAATAATATTACCCATAACATATGTCAGTAACGAGTCAAGGGAACATGTACTTTTTTCAAAAGATGAAATTTTGTGAAATTCTCTTTATATTTTTCTTATATTGTTGTACGCATGTGACATCATACACTGCAGTAGTCTTCTCATCCAGCGGTGACTGCACAAAAACTTCAAAATTCATAACTTTTGAACGTATTGTCCGATTTTCCTCAAACTTTCAATTATGTGTTCTACTAATATTGCCACATTCTCTCAATCCTTATGTTAATGAAGGTGAACTTGTCCTTTAAGATGGTATTCTGCATGAAAAGCAGTTATACAGCACTGTTTTTGGTACTCCTATGTACAGAATGCAGAGAAAAGGGTTAGTCTTCCTAACATGTAACATATGAACTGAGTGTGATAATGTGTACTATCTCTCCTTATGCCCCTCCTAGCTCATTTAACACAAACTGTCAATTATTTTCCTTCACACACGACACTTGCACAGAATATGATGAACTAAGCATATGATGTTACAAATTATTTAAAAAAATTACCATCTTTTTAAACAACAGTTTGGCACTTGATTCATGAAAGACCATCAAAATATGTATAAGCACATGGGTGTCTAAAGAGTACTTCAACTCTAAAGCAAGGCAGAAATACCGAGGTAAAATGTTTACAGGAGCACTTGTTGCTTCATTGCAGCAAATCCTGGGAAATTCAGATAGCTTAGGCAATAGGCCAAATTCACTAAGATTAAATATAAGACTACAACTTAGTATGCTGACTAAATGTAATCTAGCTGAATACGAAAAGATGGCATGTGATATAGGATGCATTAATCTCTGTTTTCCCAAGCGTACACACAGCTTACATAGAAAGAGGAACAGCACAGTGTACAATGACATTCGGAGTATAAAACCAGAACTTTTTGTATTCATGAAACTTTCGTGAATTTCGCAAGGACCCAAGATTCACAAAAGTAAAATGCATGCAAAACTTTCTGTCTACTCTATGCAGTGAATATAAGTCATCAATTTGTGAAAGTTTCATGTCGTGAAAAAGGCTGTTGGCTTGTATTTGAGAAAGTTTCATGGTGCATCCCAATTTTAATGGAAAGAGAAAAGGGAGGAGAGCTAAATTAAGGGGTGTTGTTTGTCAACTTACCTTCCACTCCTCGACCTTCTTGTCGAGCTCTGTCATGACCTCGTCATCTCCACCAATCTGAGCTTGAATTCTGTCCGACAGCTCTTTGATCTGCAGGTGGGAGTAAGAGCAAAATCATGCCACATCACACACGGGGAGAACATAGCATACCGCTCATTTAACGACAGTCAGCTGGATTCATCAAAATTAACAGGAGGAGAAACTTTATAAGAATGCTCATTGTGAATTTTCACTTCAGCCATGCAAAAGAATGATTCTTTCTTTCTTGCATCTTTAATTAAGTATCTTCTTTTTTTTTTTTAAGAATTCATTGCTCCATATTTTTTTTCCTTTTGCTAGTTGCTAGGTTGGGCAAACCTCTAATATGCAGAACTACAAATATATTGCATTTTAACTGATTACCAGCATTCATACACTTGAACTCACACCCCATTCTAATCGACTGAGCTGCAGGCTTGAATATACATCTATTATGGTAAAACTGGTTACACGGAAGAAGGGCAACTAAAAAATTCACTATTGATGGGGAGTTGACTTGGTCACTTAGTCACAACCACATTAATTTGCTCATACCTGCTCCTTCAGGACCTCATTCTCCTGCTTCAGACGCTGGGCCCTGGAGTCATACTGGCCCGAAAGCTTCTTGATGCGGGCGTAGTCCTCCGCAATCCGATCCATCTCCCTCGTCGCTGTCGTCAACTGCTTGGTCATGTCCGTCATCTGCTTCTGGAGGTGCTCATTGGCCTCGATCAGTTGCTGGATGCATCAAAAGATTGTACTGATGAACTGTGGCTGTTGTTTTGTTTTCTTCTTTTTTTACAATTATACTCATCTTTTGATTAGCTTTAAAAAAAAGTAAAAACAACCTTTTCATTAATGATTAATTTAGAGTTGATTGATGTACATTAAGTAAACACCATTCATTTTTGATAGAGAACAAATCACCAATAGAGGAACATTCACTACAGGTCATAAAAACGAAAACATCAACAGATAAAATACCTTGTTTTCATCCAGTGCCATGTTGATCTCACGATTCTTCTGCCGCAGTTTGTCCTGGTACTCCACGTCGTCGCCCCGCCTCTGGCGCAGGCTTTCCCGCTGCGATTCCATCTGGCGCTGGTAGTCACGCAAGTCTTGACGCAGAGCGTCATTCTAAAATTCAAACAGTCAGAAGCATTCATTGTGAAACAAAAAGTGAGAAAGGGTATTGTCAGAACAATTCACAGCAAGATAAATCTTCCACAAAATTTGAAAAACTACCCAGTAGTCAAACAGTGGTTCTAAACACCTCATTATAGTTCTGTTTAATACAGGTAATGCATTTTCAGGATGACTGGCAAATTTGGGTCAAAGGCTGTTCACATCTTTAAAAAAAATAATAACAATTCTTGAATATCTGTTATGCTGCAGACTTTGCAAGAATGTAAAAAAAAAATGATATAATAAAAAGTTTTTGTTTGAATCTGTCTTTAATTTTGTAATGTCAGGCGAAAAAAAAAAATCACGGGCATGAATAATTATAAAACAAATGCATACTTACTATAGAATAATGATTATGATGATGAAGTGTTTGCAGTTTCTACTTTTCAACTGTAATTTGCAAGAAGCAGCTGAACACTTGTCAATATTTAAAGGGACTGAACAGTACTAGTTGAGGTGAGGATTCAGCTTGAGACATTTTGCGACATATTTAGAAACCACCCTATGAAATGTTAAAAAGCATACAATTCTGAGGGGAATCAAAAGTTTATTTGATGAAAATCGGTTTTGAAATGACTGAGATATCTAAAAACAATGAAAAACAAAGAGATCCTAATAAAAGACGTGGCCTGTCAATTTTATTAGGACCGCTTTTTTGGATATCTCAGCCATTTCAAGGCTAATTTTCATCAAATAAACATTGAATCCTTCTTGAAATTATATGCTCTTTCATATTTCATATCAGGGTTTCTCAATATCTTACCAAAAATGTTATAAACCTGAATCCTCACCTCAACCAGTACTGTACAGTCCCTTTAAGCAAAGCTTCTTGACATTTGTAAATTGTCAAGTCAAACGTGAAAGCTAAAATGACAGTGCAGTCAGAAAGTTCCTATAACCAGGAGCTGGTGGACATGCTTACGTCTCTCTTCAAATCTCTGATCTCCTTTTCAGCCTCTTCAACTCTGCTGTGGACCTGAAATGATGGAAATATGAAAATCATGTGAAATCAAAGCTTGCGCTCTACATGCACTGACTCATCAGTCAAACCTAAATGGCAGGGGGGGAAAATAGATACACTGGTCACAAGCACGGAGCACAAGATATGACAAGAACAATGCAAACATTCATCTATCAAATGTTTTTCAAATATAAAAATCAATGATTGCACTATTTATGAAACAATATTTGAGAGATACAACATGAAAGAACGCTGCCTGTAAATAATTTATGATAATATTCGAAACAAAGAGACAGTGCTTAAGTCTTTCATTTACACACTCCAGAGACAAGGTGAGAAAGTGCAGCAAATATCTTACATGCCCTTTCTACTTCCCACTAAAATTGCAATTCTGAGAATATCTTTTGAGAAGTTCATCACATAGTTCAAGTTGCACTATTTATGAGAGTATTCTATATAAGAGCCATTACATACATATGGCTAAAAACAAAATGTCAAAATATGTACTCCTACAAGCACTTTAACCTGCAACATTCAATGTAACAGTAGCAATCACATCACCCATACCAGCAGCATATAAGCAAGAAGTCAGCTACAAAGTTTCAAGTTGTTTCGGTGGCAGCCACAATTATTTTCATGATTTATTGATAGCAAGTTTGCTCTCTGACACAGGACCCCCCCCCCCCCCACAAACATACAAACAAACAAACATCAACACCATTGCACTCACCCTTTCTGATTCACTGCGCTCCTTGTACAGCTCTCTCTCCTTGTCCTTGAGCTCACGCTGCAGGAGGTCCGACTGCCGGCTCAGCTCGTGAATCTCGTTCTGCAGTGAGCGCATGTCCCTGGTGCCCCCTGTTCCACCCATACGCTGGATAGAGATATCAAGGCAAGTAAAGATAGGGACATGAATAGCACAAGTCTCATATGGCAACCCTCTGCTATTCAGACAAGGCTATGAGCTCTTTTGACGGGATGTCTTGGGTTCGAATCCTCCTCAGTGCAGGCATCCCTGAACAAGATCTTTTTCCTACTATGTCCCTTTTGACCCAGGTATATGAGTAACATAGTTGGAGTATCATGAAAGGCATTGAAGAAATATTACCCTCAGTAAATACACATTACTGTAATTGAGTATCAAAGCACCTACAGAATAAATATCGTGCTTACATGTTTCCTTTTTTTTTTCTTTTGCCATGATTTAAATGGAGTTGCTTTATACAGACCCTCATACCCCTGGACATGAAAAGTATTTAGACAGAGTTATTTCATCATTTTGTAGCATCAGAAGATTGATAAGTCAAGAACAAAATACAGCAAAGACAATGTGGCCAACATTATATCCCCCTCCTTTCAGAGGTGGTCCTCTTGTGTCTGGTATATCATTAACACATGAACCAAACTGCATTTGGCTCACTGAGCACACAAGTATATAGGGCTAATGTATCGTCATTTTTTTTTTTTTATTTATATAACCTTTGAAAAGCTTACCTGCAGTCTTTTGTTTTCCTCCTCAAGTTCTTTAATTTGATCAAGCAAACCTTGCTCTGTATTTGGAAAGAGAGAATGGTGGATGCATAACACATTAGTAGGAGCCCTCAAATGGACAACCATGCAAGGTTAGAATATATTAATGTAAAATAAATGAATAAGTGAGCATGGTAGCTTATGGTGTCTTGTTACACAATGGAGGCAATCTGAATCTATGAATACAAAGTACATATGCCTTCAAAAGTTAATAGAAAAGAGTCTTGTGAGGGTTGACTTTATTATTTCTGTTACTTGTGATGTCTTAATCATGGAAGAGTGATGGGTAAAAAGAGTAGATGCTCAATTCACATCAGATTCAATTTATATCAATACAAGCAAAGAAAAGAAGGAATAGCCCAAAAATTAGAAGGAAAGAAAACAAACCCTGCGACAAAAATAAAGATAACTAATAACCAAGACCCCAGAACAAACATTCTGCTTTAGATCACTGAGCTAAATATCATGAGGAGTTGCTATAATAGCAACTCTTGCTGCAATGGTAAGTGTCATGGTAATGACAAGAATCCTGCTTCCTGATTGGCTCTTGCTACAAGAAGTTGCCATTCTAGCAAGAATTTCTATCATAACATTTTCTTATGAAATGAGACCCTGCAGATCTTGCTACCAGAATCAACGAAACACAAAGGATCACTTGTAAGACCTTTGAGTGACCGCGGCTGGTGAATGCAGATCTGCAAGGCTGTATGATAAAGTCTGACCAAAACTGACCGTTTATGACTCCCTCTTTTCCTTGCTCCTTGGCAAGATCCTCCAGCTCCTCCATAGCCACTTTGGCCTGAGCATCCTTGATCAGCATGATGGCCCTGGTCACATCAAACAGCTGCTGCCATTGGTCAGTATTTTCTGCTTCTGGCTTGTCAATCTGGATGATTTCAGCCAATCAAACACTCTATATCACTGACTTTATACAATGTAGCTAGCAAAGTAATCACTTTCATCTTCATACATAGATATGACTCTCGAATGGTAGGGCTTTACTCATATATGCACTTGTATAACATTATCTGTGACCCCACAAAAGGATTGTAATCTTGCAAGACAAATCCATACAAACACATTATTTTGTCTTGTCCCCCCCCCCCCCCCCCCCCAGCACGACCAAAATGCTCATGTATGGAGAAAAGAACAAGTAGTACAACAGAGAAATATAAGAATTAGGAGTAGGCAACTCCTAAAACTTTAATCCCCACCCACCCTCATATTGTAACCACTTCAAAAGGGCCAGTGTTTACTAATTCATGGCACTAATTTCAATGCTGTCATTATAAATCATTTGCTGTATTCAGGGAAGTTACCATCTCTTCTGGTCGTACGCTGACTAATGTACATGTATATTGAGACTCTTTTAAGACAGAGATTTTAATTTTGTAAGTAAATCTTATTTGGACTCTTCATTTTGAAGACAACATCTAGGTTTACTGTACTGTGAACTTAGATCAGCACATCTTTTGTCAAAATATGACAAAAAGTTGCAATAAATTGTGGCACGATATCACACGTTTTAAGACCTATACATCATCGGCTCAATCAATTTCATTTTTCAACCACTACTGCCCTCTAATTATTTCAATAAAGAAATAAAAATAGTTTTGTTTGTATACACAAATCAAATGTTGATACATATGAATAACTACAACTCCAAAAAACACAATTCGTACCATACAGTTCTATCAATTCTTTAAACATTTATCAAAATACAACTTTTAACAGCTTTTGCACAAGACTTTCTGGCTTCTACTAGTTCCAAATACTGCATAGAAAGGAATATAATAGAAAGTGAAAAGAGAGAAACTGAAATGAGATAAAAGGAAATGAAACAAATTAAAGTTACCTCTGCCAGTACATCATAGAGTTCATCTGCCTGGTCATCTGACAGGTTTGTGCTCTCTATGTCCATGAACGAATCCCAGTCGATGGGAGCCATGGTCACAGATTACACTTGGCACTTGGTTCACAGATGAAGGAGACAGACTGGAGCTTCTGCTCTGCAAAACGTGAAGAAACATTCAACATAATGATTACAATATGTGACTACTCAGTTTAATAAGAGTCTAATATAATGTGAATTAATACAAACCCTTATGTTAATCATCCAGAATCTCACCTTTTGTACCATTGAGACAGGTGACTTGTGTGCCACCCTTGTAACTATACACAGCCCAGTCGCTGTATAAATATCAACAGGGCTGTACCGTCATGACCCACAACACAAAGAGAGCTCAGTCGCTTTTGAGTTTTGATACTTAACATCATTTTTTTGTCACCTCAAACTCATTAAAGGGAAGGTAAACCCAAAGAGCAATGTGGATTGAGTGAAAGCAGCAACATTAGTAGAACACATCAGTGAAAGTTTGAGGAAAATTGGACAATCGATGCAAAAGTTATGAATTTTTGAAGTTTTGGTGTTGGAACCGCTGGATGAGGAGACTACTAGAGGATATGACGTATGAGTGGACAACAATACAAAGAAAATATAAAGGATATTCAACAAAAATGCACTTTTCTAGAATTATGAAAGAGCAGTGGACCAACCTCTTTCAGAAAGCAGGGGGAATAATTGCTACCCTTAACATATGTCAATATCAAGTTGATGGAATTTGTAATTTTCATGGAAAATGGATTTTTGTAGTATTTTCTTTATATTTTCTTGATATTGTAGTCCACTCATACGTCATAACCTCTAGTAGTCTCCTCATCCAGCGGTTCCAACACCAAAACTTTAAAAATTCATAACTTTTGCATCGATTGTCCGATTTTCTTCAAACTTTCACTGATGTGTTCTACTAATGTTGCTGCTTTCACTCAATCCACATTGTTCTTGGGGTTTATCTTCCCTTTAAATGTAATCTTCATTAATGACACTACATATCTATATCATCGATATTGACATACACATTTTACAACTTACCGAAAATGAAGATTTATGCAGTATGTGCAAACAGTACATCTGATAATCGGCAGTTCACGCAATCTGAATGCACTTTTAGAGGTCACGCTGTTGACCGTGCATGCTGCTACCAAAGAGCGCACGCACGCAATAAATCGCTGCACTTCTAACCACGCACGTGCACACATAATTTGCTGAGTGTTCAACGAACAATGAACCCAAATGGTCAGGGATTGCGCCAGAAAGTGTCATTTTTTTGTTCCATGGACTTATCGCGAGGGCTCACTATGGACTTATGTACCTTCTGTAATACAAGCATGCACTTAATGTGAGTAACGTATACATTTTTTATAAGAAACGTATATTCAAATTTTCAATTTTTGTAGTTGTGTTGTGGTTCCCCACTTTGAAGGTGCATGCCACAACTGTCAGATGCTGTTGCTTCGCACAGCATCTGGTCGGGCTACCACCCTTGATGTGTGATTTACATGTAGTTACTTGTTAAATCACCAACAAAATAAAAAAAAAAAACACATTGTTATCAATAAACGATAACTACATAATATGCAATTACGCGCATCACTCGGCACACCATCAAAAAAAAAAAAAGGTCAACGTGTGTTACCAATCAAACAGTTGTCTGACATTGCAGGTGCAAATACATTGTAAATTAGATGGACAGATCTCCCATACATGTAGAATTCTAGGGTTTGTAAATGTCCTATCCTCACACATCACAGAGACAGAGTGGTATTTCTATTTGTGTGAAACCATACCGTAGCTCCATGCATTAATCATGTTTGAACTCACTGTTTGTTTGCAGTGACTTCATTCAAGAATACGCCTGGTTGATACCGTTGGCTGAGTATTGCTAGTCACCTGGGTGACCACAACACGAAGGGTCGGCATCATTTGCCAGTTTTCTTGCAGTGACTGATGCTCATAGTCATACTCAGACTGCAGAGTAGATTTGATTCATATTTCATAAGAGTAGGACATTTAATTTACTAGTCATAAATTTACACAATGGCGACCCAGTGGCAGTAGGTCTACTCCTCAGTAGAAGTCTAGTACTGGAGAATACTGCCACTGGGTCACCATTGTGTATGGTAAACCTGTGGAGGTGTTTCAGGGCACCTCAAGTTCAAGTTTTATTATTATTAAACCAATTCATTAAACATTTGACATTTTACAAAAGGATACAGCATTAAGAATAATGAATGGTTTGGGACCCCAAAAGAAGCAGAGCTTGTAAAAAAGGGGTCCCGGATAAACATAGATTAACATAGGCCCTACTAAAGTTGAAGCATATTAACATAATTATTTATTTACATAGGACAGATGCAACACAACTAGCACACATACACACACACATTCAATCACACAAACACGTGTCACAAAAATGCTCATGCACATACATGTAGTTCACATGAAATTGCAGAAAGATACTATTTTACTATACTTTTAAATTCAGCTTCCCTGATCAATTCTTGTTTTATAAATTTCCCTCAAGATAGATGCGACATGTACGTTTAAAGTGATAGTAAACGGCAGTACCAGACGCCGTGTGAAGCATGATTTCTGTGCAGCGACAGGGTTGTGTTATTAATAATACTGTTATCACTGATCATATTGACAGTAACTCAGCCATGCCCATGCTATGAGACAGATGTTACAAATTCTGACGTTAAGCTTTGGCCTTTGAAGATGCAACATTGCTCAAGTCACGCTACACCAAGATCGGGATCTAGGTAGCCAAAAACAACAACTAAATTTCAATACCCTATCTATTGTCACTGGTCTTTATTTGAGAATACAAATGTATATGACCCCCTACTGTATGACACCGCTGCACCGAGTTGTCCCACACCGTATAACGAAGCTGCAGCCTCGGACAACTTCTCCGACAACAGTCAACAGCGGATCGGCCAAGTTGTAATTCGCGGGCAATACAAACGTACCGTATAGAACACGTACGTACCGCGACCGGTACAAAACTTAAACTTGAACACCTGTAATGAAATAGAAAAGCTCTCAATTAAGTATTATTCTTACATTCATCCATACATCATCAAAACAGTTTATTCCAAGGCATATTAAGCTAAGGCTGCGATAAATGACTTACCTCTGCTATTCAATTTCAGTGGTAGATTTCTATCTGGTCTCGCTGCTCACAACAGTAAATTCAACAGTAGAAGCCATTTTACTAGCGGCGTCCATCGCGACGGAGTAGAACGCGGAGGGCGCTACACTAGCTGCAATTGCAAGGAAAGGTTTTATCTACTGTATAATACTGACAGCATCTCTCGACTCATTGGCCCGAATTCTCAAGGCTGGAATAACTATTCCGGGGAATAGTTATTCCGGGGAATAGTTATTCCGGGGAATAGTTATTCCGGGGAATAAGTTATTCCACCTTTGAGAATAGATTCGCGGGAATAAATCGCGTCATTTTACGTCACGAGGGCCTGATTTGCATAAGAGGCGTAATAAATCGGCGGAATAAGCGGTGTAATAAAGTTATTCCACTTTTGAGAATTCTACACATGGTGTTCTCTTCTTGCATCTGCATGTCTTCGTGGGTTGCTCCACCACCACACCAGCCTGTATCAGGATACTTATCCGGGCAGGGCTTTTTTTTTTTCCTCTTTTCTTTTTATTTGCTTGTCAGCCGATTTTGGTATACATGTGGCAGCAAGATATCCTCCCTCCCCCCCCCCCCCCTTCCTGAAAACGAGTCAACTTCCTTGTTCGCCGTAAAGCGCCGCCCTTTTCATCAGGTGTAGTAAGGCCTACGATGTGAAGAAAACGCTCTTCATCTTATAAAAAAAAAAGTAAATAATAATCAATTCATTCATTCAAAAGGATGACATTTCGTGAATTCACTTCTCACATGAGTAGTGGCAGATTAGTCAGGCCAGAAAACATGACATCATCATTATGGATTCTAATCTACTGTGCATCATAATAAATGAAGCTACGGATCCATAATAGTACAGCACTGATCACTATATTAGGAAGCATAAAACTTTCTACCATATCAAGTAGATAGTCTGATATGACGCTGTGAACTAGATATTGATTTGTACTCCCCCCCCCCCCAAAAAAAAAAGGGGGGGGGGGAGAGGAATGATTTGCTTTGACTTACTGGTTTTTATGTCATTTTATACATGAAACAAAACAAAATGTGTGATGATCATAAGGAATATTATCGGTGTAAGAACGCAATGCGAGATAAGCTGTTAAAAGCAATTATTCATCAGAACGGGGTACATCTGCTGCAGGTTTCTGCTTGAAGAGCAAATTTTGGATCAGTTGAAGTTACTCTGAAAACAAAGAATTAAATTTAGTCAGCACAACAGTGAAATCTATAATGAGGATCGGATACAAATTAGCAAAGTTATGAAATTGTGAAGTTTCGCTATTTTCACAAAACAGTTATTGAACAGTCAATGTGAATAATGAGTGAGTTGATGATGTCATCACGTCACTACTCCCTGTATAGTATAGTTTGTACACAAAATCTTTCAATTTCTTTTTTCTTCTAGTTCAAAATAATGTACCATATGACCCAGTCTCAAATCCTGATAACATACTGTTCGATCGTTTTCTTGATGTTATTCAGCCATAAATAACAATAAAATATGTTTTACACTCATATTGTAGCAGAAAATTAAGTTTTGGCCCTTTTTGTTTGTACACGACCAATGAAAAATTGGGAGGTAATGGCATTATCAGCTCACTAATTTGCATATTCATAGTATCAATAATTATTGTTCGAGAACTGTTTTGCAAAAAATTAGCAAACCTTCCCAATTTCATAATTTTCCAATTTTTTTCCGTTTCGCATGACTCATCTTTAAGCAGGATTCCAACAAGCTTGCCATACTAACCATCCACTATTATAATGTCGTTGTGTGGCTTTAACATAATATTATATCTAAATAATACAATGCTATGAAACACATGAAGTACATATAATGAAGAGTTTCGCAAAACGAGCTAAATCCATTCTTGTTAAGTTGAGATATTTGTGATTAAAGCTGCTAAAATAAAGAAAATAATAAGAAAATGTAGGATATTTTTAATCAGAACTTCTAGAATATTCCTTGCTAAAAGTGAAGTATTACTGCAAGGTTTAATTTTGCTCTATCTGATGATGGACTGACTTTGAAATATTTAGAAATGGCGCTTAGCTCATTTTGCAATAAAACTCTTCATAATATATATCTATATATACATATGATATTCATGAAAAAACTCAAGATTTGCAACTTTGCACCTTTACAGGTGCTCGCTACTGGTCTGAAAGGTACAAAGTGGCACTCGTAAAGGTGCAAAGTTGAAGCCATTTTTTTTAAAGAGTGTGTAAAATATATTGAATTTGAACCACACATAATTTAAGAGCTTACATAGCTAATTCGGTGCTCAGAATTCGCACGACAGCATGCAAATCTGAGTTTGAGTATAATATATTGGTGACATCAGCAAAAAGAATTTATTGTAGTAACTCGGATGAACTGGAGATGTTATTTGCGTATAGAGAAAAAAAAGTATAACCATAAAGAACTGAGTATCAACCCTTGTGGATTATAATTATACATACTGAGTAAGTTTTGAACTGTGGCAACGCTGTGCCCCTATTTTAACTCCGTTTGTTTGCATTTTACGTTTGTATTGACGAGTGATGTGACAGAGGGTGTAGAAAGCCTTGCGTATATATATATATATATATATATATATATATATATATATATATATATATATATATATATCATATGTCATAATTATGCATATACAGTTACGTATATACATTAATATATATATATATATATATATAATATCCGCAAATACTGCTATGATTTTTTTTCGACAGTTTGTTGTATAATATATAATCAACTGTGCAGGAGTTAAATTTGTTGAGTGGAATTTTCTGAATTGAGATTTCTTGAGGTTCATTAGATCATCTTCAAAAAATCGCAAGAGCTATTTATAAATACGAGTCTTCTCAACTCATGCTTGGAGAGACTGATGGGAAAGATATAAAAAATCGATTGTTTGAAACAACTAAGGAATCATCTTTATACACACTCAGCAAAACAAAAACAAAAAGACCCAGAAAGTAAACGCTTTTCAAGTTCAGATTTTTCATTTCTTTACAAGACTGCGATAGAATCAAATAGCACATTATATAAAAGTTAAATTCTATATCAAACTTAAATTCTATTCTCAAAATTAAATTCTATTCTCTTTTATATTGGTAGGGTAACAAAAAGATGAATCTTATACTCGACTGATCACACACATTTTTCTCTTAGAAGGTGCAAAATCAAAAATTGCAACAATAAAAATTGCAAAACAGGGACAATTATGCGCTGATGAGTATAATATGTCCTTCGTCATGACGATGGAAAAAAATTCAAACTTACACATGGCTTTGTCATTGAATGAGAGACAAAATGGGTGAAACAAACCGTACGATTGAGTTTTTGATCTGTCTCTCTTTCCCGGAAAAGAGAAAGGGAGAAAAAACAGAGATGGAGCTTCTACTGAGTCTTAATTATCAAATTGATAACATTCGTTGTGACTGACATATTTCCATTGGCATTCATGAATTTTTCTTTGGAATACAGTCTATGAAATAATCTAAAAACATCTGTTAACTTGTGCATGTAAAACCTTCAACAGAATAATAAAGCTATGTTTGTGTGACTTGTTCCTTCTTGAATGAAACACATAACACAACTTTTACTGTATAGCTTTCATTCCCCGTGTGACTTTGCTTTTCAGCTTTTGGGGCATGGTAATTTGTAGCAGAGAAAGATACTGCAAACGTCTCAGGCGATATTTTGTCTCGGTGGAATCTTTATGTACCACATCTTGACTCTTCATTTTGCAGCTCTTATAAATAAGTAGATAAGTATGTTACATTCTCCGGGCTATATTGCTTGTCCATTTTGTGTTATATATATATATATATATATATATATATATATATATATATATATATATATATATATAAATAATTATATATATATATATATAATTATATATATATATATATATATAATTAGTGTAACAACGCACAATGAGTTAATGCCATTTCGGTTGGTTTGACGTATTTGCTAGCTGCTATAAAAAGGAAAAAGATAAGTAAAATATATAGAGGAAACTTTTAATCATAACTTCAAGAATGCTCCTTCTTGTATGATAACACGTGAGGTATCGCTGGCGAGGTTTATTTTGCTCTTATGTGATGATGGACTCATCTGTAGATGTTAAGAAATGTTGCGTAACCCATTTTGAGATCACACACACACACGCACACACACACACACACACACATATATATATATACATATGTATATATATATATATATATATATATATATACATTCATGTATACGTGTGTGTGTGTGTGTATATGCAAAATATTCTATGCTTTTACATAATGCTTATATCCAATATGGATGTTTAAACTTTTGGAAATAAAAGATGACACTTTGCCGATAATTAAATTTTATTGTCGATGTTGATTAAATTGGATCACGGAAATTTGATTGCTCCATGGAGACTGTGGAAACAATATGATGTTCAAAATTTATTGCAATTTTAAACCTTGCAGTCAATATCTGATAAGAGAATTAAGGAAGAACAACCTTATACACGGAACAACCCCTTCCCCCTGATCTATACATGCAACCAAGAGTCGCGAGAGAGATTATGCAAGCAGAAATTGAATATTAATTGCTTCATTTCCTTCCCTATCGGTATACTCAATATACGTCTACTCAGAGTAAGATAGTTCCTCTAATCATTAATAATTGTGTCATATTTGGTATGTCATACGCCGCCAAACTCAATTAATTACCACGGCAACATCATGAAAACGTAACTCTCTGCATAAATTTAATTACCATCACTGTATAGGTTAAGAAGCGATGGTATTCCATCATGAACGTCTATATCGTTACGGACGAGAAATCACTGAGTATTATTACTAATCAAGTGATGTTGCTCGGTGTTATTTTGATAAGAGCATCATGTAGGCCTATATCATAATGATTATAGGAACACATACTGGAAGATGCACATGATTATGACATTGCGTGTTGCTTCACCATCAGCGAATAACAAAATCATTTAATGATAAAGGGAAACTCGCTCCATGGAAAGTTAACTTATACGAGTTGGGTCAAGCAGAATTGTCCACGTGTTTAAATACTGGACAAATAACAGAATTCTTTAAAATGACTTTTATAGCAAAACAATACATGTTGGGACATTGGTTAAAAATCACATAATACTGACGCAAATGAGTTGAAGTGATGATGCTATATTGTTTGCTTGTGTTTGTACAATTAAATGTTACAATTAATTTTTTTATAAAAGATATAACTATATAACGATATGATGTAACATTCAATTCAATTCAATTTAATTCAATTATAGTTTATTTCCAATCAAAGAAAATCAAAACATAGTACAAAGTAACATGTCATGAAATAATACATGTATTGTTCAAACATTTGAAAAAGATTCATGTAGTATCCGAGAGAAATCATATAACATATATATATATATATATATATATATATTTATATATACATATATACAACAGGAGGAACAATGCATAAAATAATGATACTTCGTGAGCATGCGGAAAATAGTTTCGTTTATGGAACATAGTGATCCACTTAAAAGCAAAGCTTGTGGGACGTGGATCGCTAGATAAATAATGAGTAAATAATATATTATTCGAGGTTTTTTTTTTTAATAACTACATGTATTGTATTTAATATAGATTAATTAAGTCATTTGGAAGGATATACATGTAGTTATATTGAGATACGCAGGTCGGAAAAAATAAAAAAAAATTAAATAGAATATCAGTGCTAATGTCCGGACACTGTTCACTGAACCAAGTGTACCGGGGAAAATATGACAAGGACAACACACACGTACACACATTACCCATACACATATAAGACGCGAGACAGTACCGAGAGGAGAGAAGACGGTAACAATACAAGTCTACGAAGAACAAAAGACAGGAAAGGAAGAGGAGAGAAGAAAGAAGAGAGGTCTGCGTACAGAACACGCCAAGTGCTGCGACATCAGGACAGGTGAAAGCTCAAGTATAAATTAAAACAATTTATATTATCTAGAATCATAGAGAGTAGGTGTTTTCTGAATTTGTATTTAAATGTAACAAATTTGGGGGAATCTTTTAAACTATTATCTAGATTATTCCAATGTCTGGGTCCGGTATAAAGAAATGTACTTTGAGCATGTGCGGTTCTCATTAATGGAAGATGAAATTCGTCGGATCGTCGCGTGGGATAGTTATGTATATGACTGTTTCGATGAAATGAGCCGTGAAATATCTTAGGTAAAAAGTTGCTGTTATAATCAAACATAAACTGGCCAAGTTGAAACACATACAAATCTTTTATTTTTAGTATTTTAAATTTTTATGGTAAAAAAAACAAAGCATCTGTATGTTCTCGGGTATGTAGTTTAAAAACAATTCTGAGCGCTTTCTTTTGCAATAAAAAGTTTATCAAGTAATATCTGATATGTATTACCCCAAGCAAGGATCCCGTAGTTTAAATAAGGTAGTATCAAACTAGAATAAAGAGTTAATAATGCAGATGAAGGAAGATAATATTTTAATCTGTTCATTACGCCAATATTACGTGAAATAATTTTACATAATCTGTTATCAATATGATTCCTCCGTGAAAGCTTGTTATCAACACAAACACCAAGAAATTTAAAGGAAGAAACTTCTTCTAGGGGAGTAGTGTTATATTGCCTGGGAGGCTATCTAAAGAGTTATTAAAAAGCATATATTTTGTTTTTTGAATATTTAGTGACAATTTATTTGCGTATATAGACTATATCCATTGTATGACCTTTTTCAATTCTTCATTTACTGTTCTTGTTAAGATATTTGGGTCAGGGTGGGAAAAGAAAAGGTTAGAGTCATCCGCGAATAATATGAGTGATAGTTTCTCCGAGGATCTATGAAAATCATTGATATAAATTATGAATAACAGTGGGCCTAGTAAATTCCCTTGTGGAACACCACATGCAATTGTTTTATTTTGAGAGTCAAAGCCGTTGACATGTACAAATTGGGATCTTTTTGATAGGTAACTCGTGAACCACTCCAAGGCCTTTCCACGTATGCCATAATGGGATAATTTGGCGAGAGGTATTCCATGGTTAATCGTGTCAAAGGCCTTGGAGAAGTCCAGGAAGATACCTATTGTGTGTGAAAAAGTGTCGAGTGCGTGTGTGACTTTGTCGATGAGGGCGAGTAGTCCGTGTGTTGTGCTGTGATTTTCCCTGAATCCAATTTGAAAGTTTGAAAATATGTCGCAGGTTTTAAGAAAACGTACTGTCCTGATGTAAACTATAATTTTCTTTCGAGAATCTTAGAAATAGAAGATAATAAAGAGATGGGTCTATAGTTATTGACATCATCCTTCTCCCCTTTCTTGTAAATAGGAATTACTTTCGCAATTTTCATACTACAGTACTCTCCGTATAATCGGGTAGGCTCGGGCAGAGGGTTTCTTACCCGATTAAGCGGAGTACCCGATTAACAGAAGACCACGCAGTCTCATTCACAATTGACACACACAATATGTATGTATACGTGTATATGTATACGTATGCATCGTACACTGCACCAAACACCTACACTGTATGCTTAACACGCGTGCTTGCACGGCACAGTATACACTGTACTTACCTTACACTTGCTCAGTCACGAGCAATAATTTACACTCTTTTTATGTCCAAATATGTCTTCAGAAAACTTTGTCGTTTGACTATATAGACTCCTCGCCAACACGCAGGCGTTTTCCGAAATGAACACGTCTCTTTGCATGCACTATAGTCACGTAGAATGTCGGGTTACTTTTCGAGAAGTGACTAGGGAAAAGCATGGAGCTGGTGCAAACTTCTGGTTGCAAACTTCTCGTATTGTGAATGTTGTTGCGGAGCAAGGGTGGAGATCAAGTGTGTTCAACTCCTGTCTGTCTATGCAGTTGTGACTGCCAGCTACATGTGTAATGTTCGTTTACGTGTGTCAAGTCGGTACTGGTACATGTGTTTTCATGTTTAATCACTCCCAAAATGATCGGTCTTCTTTGCAAATTAAGCAGAGAATGTGATAAGACGTGGAAAATTTGACATTCATGATTTCTTAAAGTGTTATATCTGCGATAAAATGTGGGTAGAAATTATATAAGAAGAAAATTATTTACCCATTTATGCGGAGAGGCAAACCGATTATCAGGTAGTTTTAATATGCATTGGAACTGATTTTGACATTACTACCCAATTAAACGGAGTACCCGTTTAAGCGATACCCGATTACGCGGAGAGTACTGTATTTGGCACATGGCCAGTTGTAACCGATGAGTTGACAATGTGCACAAAGGAATCCACTATTTGTGAAATAATGTTTTTTATCAAGTGGTTGTCAATTCCGTCGTGACCAGGACGTTTTCCTTCTTTCAAATTGGCAACGATCTTTGTTATTTCTTTTTTATATGTTGGGTCAAAAAATATAGTTTTGGAGTTAGGTGTATCTAAAAGTCACTAAAGGATGTACTAGAAAAAGGAATATTTTGAGAAAGATTTTTTCCAATTAAAGAGAAGAAGTCATTGAAAATTTCAGCCATGTCAGCGGGAGTGTTGCTGGAGGCATTGCCCCATCGAACTTCAGAAATGTTAGATGAATTATTAGGTGTATTCATAGCATTTTTAAATGTTTTCCATGTGTTTTAATGTCATTTTTATATTTACTTATCTGATTAACGTAAAAATTTTTCTTCTGCGTTCGTTATAATTTGGTGAGTGTGTTTTTGTATGAAACATATTTTTCTTATTTTTTTCAAATTATTTTTCTATTTATGGATCGTAATATAGACTGGGTTATCCACGGGAGTCTTGGAATTTGCTTATGTCTATTTTTTATGTTACGCAGGGGAATGTGGTTATCAATTTCGGAGGTGATAATAGATATGAAGTAGTCATAAGACAAGTTGACATCGGTAGTGTTGTATACAGAAGACCAGTCGATTTCTTTTAAACTGTTTTGAAGACTTGTAAGATTATCTGCAGTAATCTTACGTCGCTTATAATAATTATTTTGTTTAGTCAATTTAATTGGAACCTGGGCAAATATAGGATAATGGTCAGTGATGTCTGAGAGGACGATACCAGACTCAGGAAGTGGAAGAACATTACAAAAAATGTTGTCTATGAGGGTAGCCGATTGGCTGGTGACGCGGGTAGGCTTGGAAATTAATGTTAAAAATGAAGCAGACATTAATATTTCTATGAATTCTTGTGGGCTGTTTTGGAAGTTATATTTCATAAGATCGATATTAAAATCGCCCATCAAAAATGTATCTTTATTGAACATGATGGGATTTTGTACTAAATTTCTAAATACAAATTCGAGTCCGGGTAGAGAAAATAAATGACTGATATTGGAGTTCAACCATGTTTCTGTAAGCCCTATGATGGAGCAAGATTTTTGATCGGGTTTTCCAAGAGTAAGCGCAACTTGTCAAAGTTTCTATTGATACTGCGTATGTTAAAGTGAGCTAACAAAAATGTTTCATCAACCGTATTCGTAATACGATTTTTATACTGATTTTCAGTCAAATAAACGCATGATGGACTCTGAACTGGATCATTTGAGTCAAAATTATATTCAAATTCTACTTAAAGTTAATAATGAAAATTATAATATTATTCAAGTTCTACTTAAAGTTAATAACTTCAGCAATTTGGTGTGAATTTTTAGACAAGATTTCCTCCTCATAAAATAAATATTTATACAAAGACTAAATATATGAAACTTGGGAATGAAAATGTCTAAGCTGTCTGTAAGAACAATATAGTTGACTTAAAATTATTGTTTAATAATGTGCAGCTCCGTTACGGTTCTGGGAAAACTCCATAAGCCCCCTCCCATAACCTTCAATTTCTTGTCACGTTTCAATTAAACTTTCACTGTTTCATTCGATTTTACTCTTTGTGTTATAGTTGCGCGAATATGAACATGGAGTGAATTCGCCATGCGCGAAAAAGATGAAGGTGTATGTAGCATAAGCTTATAGTTGCCCTGTGCTCAATTTTGAAAGCAATTAGTAATCTTCGGATGAATGATCGTAATGACAAAAAAGTACTGAAAATAGTAATTGTATAGTACATAATAGTGATAGTGATATATAATAGCTATAGTAACAGTAAATCTA
The DNA here is from genome assembly GCA_033980235.1 of Diadema setosum. Classification (NCBI taxonomy): domain Eukaryota; kingdom Metazoa; phylum Echinodermata; class Echinoidea; order Diadematoida; family Diadematidae; genus Diadema; species Diadema setosum. The sequence goes on from CM067061.1 coordinate 39,291,149, forward strand.
ATAGAAATAAAAATAGTAATAGTAAAAGAAATAGAAATAGTAATGTAATAGTAATATCAATAATAATAGTATAATAGTGATAGTAATAGAATATTAATGATAATGATAATAGTGATAGCAACAGTAATAGTAATACTTATGGTAATACTACTATTAACAATAATGATAACAATAATAATGATAATGATAGTTATGATAATAACATTCGTCTTAAATTTACGCCGGGATAGCCTCCGGGGATAGCCTCTTCGGTATTAGCACTGCATACTCTCCACAGGGCCAGACCATTATCATTACCCCCAGCATTGCTATAGGTACTCATTGATACACACAAGAGGGGTATCATTATGGGTAAAAACATCTCGTCGATGTATACTCATCATGGAGTGATTATTTTGCGCTCACTTCGTTTTATTTCAATTATAATGCAATAAAGAGGGGCGAGCCCGTTTGTGTAAAAAACTAAAATCAAAATAATTGGAGAAGAAACATCTCATATCGCCGTGTCGTTAGAATTATTAAAAGAAATCAATTTACGTGTATCAGAAGTGAGAGAGAATGATAGTCATTGAATAGATTATAATTCAATCAATTAAAGCCAGCGCGCCTTTGACTCTGCTTTCAATGATTTCAAACACGATCAGAATTCAACAATATAATGTTAAAAAAAGAACAAAAACTAACAAATAAACAAGACAATTATACTCACAACCATTAGTTATTATTTCAGCACTGTTAAACTTGATATGGCGCGATGCAATATAATTTTCCTTCGTTGAAAAAAAAATGATTAAGACAGAATAAAGCAAACTGACAATATTGCTTCAATATTGATGAATGTTCATTATTATTTTACAAACTCGTTCCTATGGGCTAAAATGTGACAGATTGTTGTTGTTAAGTTCTTAATTTCTAGAGGATATATCCATCGGTGTATTCTGAATCAAACCTCTAATACCGTCATTCACGATGGAAGCTCCCCCCCCCCTCTTTTCCCCTCTATTTTTATCGTTGTTATCTCTCTCCCTCTCTCTCTGAATCTGTCTGAATATCTCTTTCATTCTTTATTTCGTTCCCTCTCATCTCTCTCCCCTCTCTCTCTCTCTCTCTCTCTCTCTCTCTCTCTCTGTCCATGTATCTCTTCCAGTCACGCACATAATCTCAATAGCTACACTTCTGAATCCTTTGTTATCTTTCTTTGTGCGGCCACCTGTGTGCTGAATGAATAGCATCTGTACCTTGATATTGTTATGTTTTATCTTACTGGTAACTTTTTTTTTTAATTGAACTTCAAAAGAAGAACGTATACTGTTATAGATCAATTATCAAATTATGCTTTAAAGGACAACTTCACTTTCATGCATCACTACATTTGAATTGAGAGAATGCAGCAATATTGATAGGACACATCAGGAAAAATTGGACGATCCGCTCAAAAGTTATGAAAATGTTGAAGTTTCAGTGCCGCCATCGCTTGATGAGAAGACTTCTTCAGCTTGTCATGTCATCGTGCAGAACGATGCGGGATACAAAGAAAATTCAACATTATTTATATCACTTTTCTCGCATAATGGAAGACGACTTGACTTGCATCTTTCAGAAGGGAGGGGGAATAATATTACTAGTATCTGTATACGCCATTTATTTCGCGAGTCTAAATTTTCGCGAATCAGAACTTCCCGACGATTTCGCGAGTATGGTTAAATTCGCGATCGCGGAGTTTGGGGGTGTTTCATCAACGCTTGTCAGCGCCGACAACTGTCGGCGCTGACCAATTTCAGCAAAATCCTTGGTTTTGATTGGCTGAGATGCTCTGGTCACTGATTGTTACTATGGTGATTCAAGTTGTCAGCGCCGACAAACGTTGATGAAACACCCCCCCCCCCCTGATACGCGTACGTCACATTCATAGCGTTATCAGAGTCAATATTTTCGCGTGTCTTTAATTTTGCGAATAGCACCTGACTCGCGAAATTCGCGAAAAACCTCGCGAAATATTCGGCGTATACAGTACCCTAAACAATGGTTTACGTCAGTGACAAGTCGAGGGAATGTGTAATTTTTAAAAAAATCAAATTTTGGGAAATTCTCTGTATAAAATATCTTCCTTATAAAATCGTTCTACGCATTGCAGCATAAAGTGCGACAGTCCTCATCCAGCAGTGACTTCGCATAAACTTTGAAAATTCACAACTTTTGAATGGAATGTCAGATTTTCCTCAAACTATACACTGCAAAAACATCGGTGTTCGATTTAACACCACGGGTGTTAAGTCTAATACCGATCAAGTGTCAACAGAGGACCACACCCACAGGTGTAGAAAGTTTCTTGTGATGGTGTTGAAATGTGTTCACCTGGCACTTCATGGTGTTAATTTGACACTGTATCTGGTGATATTTTTGACACTATGCGCTGGTGTTAATTCAACAATAAAACCGCTTGGTGTTGATTTGATATTACTGGTATTAACGTCAATGGTATATAACACCCGCCCAGCTTCAATAGGAGATCACACCAACTGGTGTTACTGTGGTGTAAATGTGTTCACACCTTTTTTCAAAAATCAAGTACTTCATCGGAAAATTTTTGATCGGCTTGTTAAAGTTCAAAATCAGTAAGAAAAACAGTAACTAAGAAACTATTCCAAAAACAATCTTATGTTTTGAAGTGACATCCGGAGGTGTTGATCTAACACCACCAATGAGCACCGAAAATTTAACACCAGCTCGGTGTTTCATATTTAACACCAGACTTTTTGCAGTGTATAGTATGACTATATACAATCCACATTACAAGGTGAACTTGCCAAAATCTAGATCATTTGTGCATAATTATATTGGTTGTTGTTGGTGGTGGTTGTTGATGATGATAATGAAGATTTAGTGATTCACGTCATAAGCTCCGCTTATCAGTATAGATGACTGTTTTCCGGCTTTTTACATTTTTTTTTTTTTTTGTTCAGGGTTTTGTTGCAAAGTTTGCATTGTTTTCTCGTAATGTAATTATCCGTAGGCCCACATTATATATTTCATATACTACTGATTTGACTACTGATTTTGTACTTCTTTCAAATTGTTTGATAACTTGAGAAATTGACAAATGTATAATTTGCATTATGTATTACCTATGCCACGTTTGATGGAAATAAAGTAAAATTTAATTCACGCGAATTTCTTCTCGTGTGATATCTCATCTTTCCCGCTCTTTCGTCGAGTATAATAGTTTTTAATACATCAAGTACCATTTGCAATATCATGAGGTCCTGTACCCGTGCGTCTTTCTCATACAGTTTGATTTGATTTCCTTCTTGAAAATTAGGAAGGACTAAAGTTGATTATTTCTGCGAATTCAGCAAATAATGCAATTGATATTTCACAACATTTTACAACATAAAAGCCATTAACTGCACTGAAAGTAAATGCAGAAAATTACATGACAAACTGATAACTCAAAATACAATGTATAAATAGACTTTCAGTTGATCTAGCATTATAAAGGAACACTGAGATATTGATAAGAACAGCTAGAAAGCTCAGATGGTGAAGCATAGGTATAAAAAATTATGGCATATAGTTGGTTTGTCTTACATACATGTCTTATTTTCTCTGCACATGCAGTTTATTAGGCCTAGTATTCAGTGTCAATCTCCAAGGCGGCCTTCATGAATTCATATAAATACACTTTGAGGACACAAAATAAACTTGTTTCTGGAAGCTAACAGTAGACGTAGTATTAAAGGCCCAACTATACTAGTATTCTGTCCCATATCACGAGTCCCAATTCGTCTTTTTAATTTATGACTGAACTGTCTCAAGAAGTATAGATTCTATGCCTTTTTACATTTTAGGGAAGCCTGGGGGCGTTTCATGAAGGAACTTGTCGGATAATGTCCGACAAGTCAATAATATCCGACAAGTTCAGAGAAATCAGCCAATCAGACTAAAGAATTTCTCAAAACTTGTCGGATATTGACTTGTCAGATATTCTATCCGACAAGTTCCTTCATGAAACGCCCCCAGAAGTGCGCTATAGGCCTATAATTTGCGACCAACAGATGAGTCAAAATTTCAAGACTTCAGCACGAAGACGTTTTTATAGCATCATGTTAACCTGTAACTATATTGTATTAAAAACAAACAAACAAACAAACAAAACGATATCTACAATTTTCTAAAACGCTCGGAAGGAAGCGTCGTGAAATACAAGTGCAAATGGCAGTAGTAATTTTGTATCTTATCACCCTTGAACAGCGCGCACGATCACATTTTGATTATTCAAGCGAAGTGAAATGTTACGTAATTGAATCAATGGGTCGACCACCGCCCAGCCGATAAGCTATGGGCCGTTCGAAAGTGAATCTGCCAGTCTGATGGATCGGCGTGTGTCAGGGCATGGCACCGTGTCCTGCATCACAAAAACCAGGGAGGTGAGACAACTGCAAAAACTGCCCCTCTAGCTCTGGCTTCTAGCTCGCATCTCTGACATACTTTCTGATTCGTATCGTGTGTAGCGTAATCGGCTGACGCGTGTGTATTATCTTGCGACCCAGTTCTACACAGCCAACGACAGCATACAGCAACCAAACAGCTGAAAGAATCGTACAGGGGCCGCTGATTTCGAATGAACGTGGATGCAGCGGTATGCTTAGCAAAATTTCATTTGCAACGAACGAAGATGCATGCGTGCATCCCATCCCAAGTCGAGAAGTCTACCGAGGGACTTGAGTTTAGTTCCACATGATGGTGCGTCGCCTTCATTGATGAAACCTGCTTTATCTCCCCGCTGGACTCTCCAATCATGTTCGCTTTGCCTATGGTATGTTAATTCTTTTCAAGATTGTCAATTTTACCGGGTGCCCCGTACATACATGGCCTTCATCACTCTTACATTTTGCGTGCATAGAGTGCTAGGTCATACAAGACGAGTACGAGAGATGTTGTTATCCAAAGCTGGAAGCAGATGCCTTGCTCAGTCACAGTGCTTGCCATTTCAACCTTCCTCGGGTTGCGTTCGCCATGTCATGCATGCTAATCAATCAAAATGGGCATGTTGCTATTTATATTTTGATTGTCAAACTCATTTGTCTACCCTGGCGGCGGTATGACAGCAGTAGTGCACTTGTTTAATCACAATTTCCTAATTCAAAATTGGCCTCTTGCCAGTCTTGGTTGATATTGTTGATTTGCTCAAGTTGAAAATGCAAAAACAAAGATTTAAGAAACAGTTGTATTTGTAACGTTAGCTTATATTCAATACAAATCGCTAACTAAACTCGTTTCAGAGCCATGGCTAGCTAAGTAATAATAACCATGTGTGTTGCACATATGTGTGTGTGTGTGTGAGTGTATTTTTTATTTTTTATTTATTTATTTATTTAATTTTTTTTTTTTTGGGGGGGGGGCAGTTTGCATGATGATGACGAGAAAACACTTGAATCATGCACAAATGCCGTTTGAAGCGACTGCAACTGGATACGGTAAACTTTACATTGATTTAGGGTATTGAAGAAGTTCTGCAATGTACAATGGATAGTATTGTATCAGAAGTGAACAAGGTTATTATTTGTTTGTTCTGCGAATGTCATCTGTGTGGTTGTGACATATTGTGTCCAGCAAATTACATTGACTAGAACTACAATGTAGGATATAATTCAAGATAGTGTTGCTCTTTTTTTTATGTCCAAACTTACAATTTGTACTTGTGCCCGTAAAATGTCCCCAACTTTGCATTTTCCCCACTATAGATACTTCCCAAGTGACCTGCAAACCAAGAATAAGATATTCATAAAATGTATAGTATCACCAAGGAGGTACTAGCTAGTACCTCCTTGGTATCACCAAGCATAGTGTGATAACAGTTAACACAACTGGTGATTGCATGCTGATGCATCGTCCACATCTGGAATATTTCCCCTATAAAATCATGTCCATGTCATATCATTTGCAATTGGTATGGCCTATACATGTAGTTTATCCAGATGAACATAATTATTATGGAAATGCAGACATTGTCAAGGTAATGTGACCTGTTACCCAGGGGGCAAGACAGGTTTACCAGACATGGGCTGTTGTAAAAGGTTGTTTGGTATCAATGTGTTCAGAAGACCCTCCTGAACAACTTCTAGGTGGACTACCTTGACAATATGCTGCTGGAAAAAAATGGCGGCCATTTTTTCAAAATGGCCGCCATGTTTAACTAATACTTATATTTTTTACAAATAACTTTTGAGTCTTACATTTAACCACCATGTGCGAGGTATCATATTAAAGAGAATTAAATTTGCTACAGGATGATACCTCACTTGATTGGTTTGGTAATATTTTGCATAAAAATTTCCAGCGAAAATATAACTTTTATTACAATTTTTACCAAAAATTTGAATCCTGCAAAATTGCAAATTGTCATACTTCAAAAATCATCTGTCCTAGAGAATTCAAACTTTCTGGAAAACAGTCCATACATATGGGCAGTATTCTGTTAAAATTACAGGTTCATTGCATATCTCATTAAAAAATTATAACGCTCTGAAGTTAGCACTTTCATATCAGCCACAAGGGCATTTTCTACCTTTATACAGGCAGGCCTTGCTCCGCCACATGATTTATTTGCACTGGCTTTCAAGGTTATACCTTTAGACTATGGATGACAGGCATTGCACAACACTGTGAAGTTCCAAGTGCCATAAATACCAAATCATAGATCTGTAAATATGCATCCTGAGTTGTCCTCACCCATAGTTTAGGTAGATCTTTTACATGTGTTGCACCAGAGTGTAGGCATACATATACTATTAGAAATTATAATGTCTGTATCATTCACATGGATAACAACTCTTTTAATGCTGCTGTCATTCGGGGCACTGTACAAATTGTGCAGTATTGTATCAGCATCCTTTTGTGTTGATTTCAGGGCAGGGACATTCATAACAGACTCTTTTGCGATTAACATGCTTCTCGCTTCTTCTGTAAAGCCACCACCTAGGTAGATATGAGGCGGGCTAACAGCAGAGTGAAGACCATTTCTCACAGAGGAAGTTTAGGAGTTTAGCCTCATTTGCTGCCACTACAAAGAAATCTTGTGTGTCAGGGACCATGTAATGATCATTGATTTCCTATGTCTCAGCAGGTTTGACCTGTGTTCTTGCTCAGCAGACTTAAAGGTGGTAATGGCCCACTGCATTTGTCACAGCAGAAGTGTATATGAATTCGGTACCAGCAGGTACATCATTCAGCAGCAGGAATTTGTATCGTTCTGCCTGCAATGGTTCTGAAAATGTCATCTTTGTGAAAAGACCAACGTCAAATGGCATACATGGCATCAAAGACTACTGCTGTCTTTCTGTCGAGTTGGGGCACTGCTGGTCACTTCAGTGTCCTTTATCAGAACTTTGACACGGCTTGACTTGGTGCCTGTTCTCGTGCTGCTATCATCCTTGAAGAGAGATAGTGGGTATTCACTGCATTCGTGATTCCCAATGAAGTCAACAAAGTCTTAATTCTCAGCCACTGACAATAATGCAGAATCATAAGTATTAAAGCAAACTTACGGGTCACTTATTTCGTTACTCTGACCTGATGCTGCTGTTTTATCCACAGACTTCTTTGGAGTCTTGTTATATGTGTTGAATGTGCTCAGCTACTTGTTTTCTCCTAATCACTAGTCAGTGATTGAGAAAATGCCTCTAGACCAATTTGCTTCACTCTAACCAGACTGTCCTTTACGTTGGAATCGGTGCATTGTCCAGTTGTTACGCTTTATTATACAGGGAAGTTGTAATTGCACTGAACAGATTTGTCTCATCTGCTGCCATTCTTGATCGCCAGGTCTTCATCCATTAAACTCGATTTACACTTGATTCATGGTGGGGGCTGTAAGAATGAAGATGCATAGCATAGATTTCAGCTCTTCAGAGACATCAATTAAAGAATGGTTTTGTGTAAACCCACTCATCTGTGCTGCATGGCTTAGTGTAATGCCATTCAGAAACTTCCTTCCTTGGCATGTGCACTACTAGGGTTGTTCCAGAAGCATGACGTGAGATACACTATTGTGACTGCCATCCATTCTCCTCCCTACAAACGATGCACCTACCATAATGCTTTATTAACATCTGAGGCTGTTACAGGTAGTTTCTTCCTCTCAGTCAGATATATCGTGACAGAGAGGCAAAGACCATGTTCATATTTGTAGTGCCCTGCTACAAGGTAGCATTTGTGATGATTCACAGAGATGTCCTACCCAGTCAGTCTCTCGCTGGTAGCAGATAGGGCTTAAACCTGTGAAGAATGTCTAACATCTCCGAGAAGGTGGTCCAGAAGATTGCAGTTGGTTGTTCAATCACGGATTCTTGGAAAAACATCTGTTCCTGCAGGGCTTATTACTGCTCTTTGGATTTCTAAATCATGTCTAACTTCTTGGAGGTTGCAATGTCTTTGTCAAACAGCATCTTCAGGATAGATTCTACCTGTGGCTGGTTTCCTTATCAGGCATCCATGCTTCGAATGCTTCCCAGTACAAACACCATATAGCTTCACTCAGGATTCTCAGGGCATGTATGGCCTGGTAATAGTCAGCTTTTTCACCAAACATCTTCTTGCTGGTCTCCTCCTGGCATAGACCAGCAGCAACGAGAAGATCTTCTACATCTGCTTCCCTGATTATCTTGTAAATTGCTTTCATGCAGTTGTGAGCTAGATGAAAGCAGCCCAGTAGCAAGAACTATCCACAATGCTTGATTGTGATGGCGACTGCAAGTTCATTATATAGCCTGATATCCTGTGATTATTAAATGTTGATGGCCGATTGTGATACCTGACAAGTCACATCATTTTCTCCTTTAGAACAGCCGGATCCATTCGGGAAGATGGGGTCGAAGATAGATAGCCAATGGTACTTGATGTTCTTTGTGGATAAAGATCAGCGCAGAAGGCAGAAAAACCAGGAAGTTCTGCTTCTCCATTCGTCTGTACCAGTTCACAATCGCAAAGATGTGATCATTCCTCCGAGGCGCCACACAAGCAAAACTCCTATCGACCTGCATATCTGAAGATGTCATCAAAATCTCGAGTTTCTCTATATGTTGAAGTGACCTAGATGTCTTTACCTGAGATATAGCATTTGTAAAAGGGATGGTCTTCATCACCAAAGAGCGTCTTTCTTTTGTGTGAATGTGGATTGGACGGTTTAGTACCTTCCCGGACATTCTCTGAGTGTTTGTCCTGGTTTTCAGTGACAATGGCAGTAGTGGCATTAAAACTCCCACCCTCTAATGTCTTTTTCTTCCAGTCAAGATTGTCCTGGTGCTCGTCACAAGACCGACACTCATGAGTCATACAACCTAGAGTTATACAGCCCACAAGTCATACAGTCCATGAATTCGACACTAGCAAACAAGGCCCACGAGACTGACCCATTAAACTTTGTGTTGTGTCTGTCGAACTCGAGAGCTGTTTTTACCTTAGTGTCGCTCTCATGAGCTTTATTTGCCTAGTGTAGGACTCGTGGGCTGTATGACTCATGAATGTCGGTCTTGTTGGATAACCCTGATTGTCCAATCCAAATACATCTACATGGGGAAATGTGCAGTATTTGTTCATGGTCTCTGAAATGTAGGCCTACACACCATCAGTTTGAACCTGCTGCATGGCTTGTACACTGTCCATGTCATAATTATACATGTACACCATCTTATGAGATGACAACTACTTTTACTTCATCGGATACCATCTTGGCTGTATGAATTAGGGTCAAAGGTCAAAAATGTTTTATCCTGTATCTTGGTAAATACATGCCTTATTACTCCCATATTTTTGCACGAGCAAAGACCATGGTTGCAAGAATCATTTCACAAAATAAAAACTTTTTTCTTAGATGCCATCCTGGCAGTGCAAAGAATGGTCAAAGGTCAATTAATACTTCATTCTTTGTCTAATTCGTCAGTATATGATACGTGTCACCCCATATTTTACACACATATAGACCATGATACATGGATCGTCAGCAGAAATAACAACAATTTGCTATAGGACATCATATGGGCAGTCCATATTTGGGTCAAAGGTCACAGATATTATATCTCTTATCTTGGTAAATATGATCGCCTTCATATTTTACACACATACATGAATACAGACCCATAATAATTTTATTAGATAACTAGTTATTGCTCAGAAGCCATCTTGGCTGTGCAAATGTGGGTCAAAGGTCAGAAATACATCACTAAGATATCTTTGAGAATACATTACCATACCCCATATATTGCACACATATGGACCACGATACATAGACCATTTTGTGAAATAACGACTCTTTGCTCAGATAACATCTGAACTGGGCAAATTAGGTTCCGATTTCAGCTGAACATTATGTATATTGTATTTGCCTGATCACCCTCATATTGTGCACACTGACATAGACCATGTTGCACTAATGGTTTCTTGAAATACCGACTTCTTGACATAATACTATCTTTGCCATGTGAATTACAGTCAGAGCTCAAAATATTTATTTCTTAATGGAGCGGATCACTGCAGGCACATTTTATTCAATATCCAAAGGCCAACGAAAGCTGTACATACACTGTATGCATATGCAACAGAAAACGTAGAAAACTGCCGTTTTATGTTATATAAAGTGTCCACTTTGGAACATCATAACTTTTCATTTAGGAAAGCAATGAAATTGTAATTTTCACACATTGTTAACCATATATAAAGACAGTTTTCTACCAACTTTGAGATCTGTAGTTGCTATAATTTTTGGAATATGAACAAAAAAGTAATTTTGCAAAATTTACATAATGTGGAAAAATTAGTAAAAAATTGATTTTGGCTGAGAAATTTTTATGCAAACTGCCTTTAAACCACTCAAATGTGGTATATTCTTGTAGATAATTTAATTATCTTTAATTTGATACCACACACATGTTAATTAAAGGTAATTTTCAAAAGTTATTTGCCAAAAATATCAGTATTACTTACATATGGCGGCCATTTTGAAAAAATGGCGCCATTTTTAACCAGCAGCATAATTTTCAGGTAGTCCACCTAGAAGTTGTCAAGAATGATCCCCTGAACATTTTGACACCCAACAACCTTTTACAACATCCCATGTCTGATATCCCCCCAAAATGGGGTTTTGCCCCCTAGGTATGTCTTTTTCCTGGTCACCATGGACCTGATGTGTACTGACTCTATCAAAATCATGTTCACACCTACAGAGTTGTTGTAGTTAAGTGGTCATACAACTGTATTTCTTGGAGTTGGATTTAGTTGATATTTTTGTTGCTTTGGGTTTATCATTTTCATTCAAAAGAATTTGTTATTTTTTTTTAATATTCTATTGTGTGAATATCATCAAAATGAGAAAGTACATGTACGTAGGTATCCTAAAGGGGTCTTTATTGCATGGGTGCAGAGAAGCTAAATTTACAGTGACAGTGCAACAAAAAGTTCAATGTAAAAAAAAAGAGAGAGTTTACATGTGATATACATCATGATACCACTATCCCTGTATAATGTTAAATTCACCTACTTGTACAGTATTTATGGGCACCCTGAAATGTTAGTGGTGGTGAGGTCATCTGGCTTTGTTGCTGTTGGCATGCACACTACATGTTTACATCCGTGTATTTCATGACATTTTTCTCTACACCTGTCTTTCCCATGTGAGTCCACTCATACTTTTCGTGCACATTAACCAGAATCAGAGGAAATTGGAACCTTCTGCTTTACGCACTAATCACAAGAGGAAGAAAAGTTCAATTTGTCTGTTAAGACACGTAATAGCAGTTCTAAGCAAATAATGCCGTCATAAAATGGCTGGGATGCTTGTGGTTACAATAGCAGGTACCCATAGGAAGTATGACTCACTTTCTAAACTACAAATGTACCATACGTAAGACAGAGACTTGTCCACCTACAATCTCTTTTAAGATCTCAAGTTTTATACATTAAATGCATTTGTTGTCAATGTAAGTCATCTATTTGATAGAAAAAACACAAAAAGCTTTGCTTACAGCTGTATATGTTTTTAATGTCACATCATACATGTAGTTCATATCTTTTTCCCTTTTTTTATGGGGGGGGGGAGCTTTTCGGATGCCCAGTGTACATGTTCATTAACATGCATTAACAGACATTTTGAAGCACATTTCAGTGAAAGAGATTCCACAATTGCCATTATGAATATAAACAACAAAATTCTTTGGGTAACTTAACGTAGGCATTGTCTGGCATTGCCAGCTTGAAAACCTGAAACAAGTCTGCCTAATAATGCAACCAGTGTCTCAGATTGTGTGTATAATGAAGCTCTTAGAAGTTGTGGTTGAAAAGTGATATCGGTATAAATGCTTCAGTTGAGGTCACAGGAACGTACTTTAAAAAAAAGAAAGAAAAATCAGGGGTCACAAACTGTCCATTGATCATGGGCATTGCGTGTAAACCCACTGCTAAAAATTTTGCCTTACAGCGCAAAGTACTTTCTATTCAGTGAGACTTCATGAATCCACCCACCTCCCTGCACTTGTTTATTGTCCAGCGGTACAAACAGTATGTCTACTGCAGACACCTTGGCCATACTACCAATGAGATGAACCCACTCAAGCATATGTGACAGCCTGACTGTTATTGTGAGATGATAGTGTTGAGGCCATCTGCATGTGTTGGCACAAATTTTACTTTCCCATGTAAGGAGACAGTAATTGCAAAGGTTAAATTTGAAATCAATCTACACGTCACATGTACATGTACTCTTTTTGTTTTTCTTTTTGAAAGATTTTGGCATCAGAGCTTTGCGTCTTGTGCCCTTATTTTTCTTTAAAATTCACCTTCATTAGTTACAGTTGTATCATGCCACCATATTAGATTGAGAATTTGGATATGTAGTGTTGTGTGCAACATTTAGCAATAGCATTTAAGATTGCTCTTCCTGTGTATGTTTGTGTGTTGCCATAGTCTTTTTTTTTTTTTTTCATGGTTGTGTGAAGTGTACACGTACATTGTACAGTGTACATGTACAAACGTACATGCGGGATACACATGTAGGATACTGTACAGTATGTCCATTATGTTGATTTTGTGTTTACATTAAGCTTCAAAAAAATTGTGGTTGAGCCTTATTGTAAAATGTTTCAATTTGATATTATTGTCAAGTGAACCAATGGAATACTAATGGTCTACAGCAGTGTCCTCATGTTGACATTGAGCAGAGACACACAAAAATATGAGTTGCTGCACAAGTGCTTGCCCAATTGCCCGGGGCAAGTGAAAAATCAAAGTCGAACAAATGTTTTGGAACAATGAGAAAAAAATGCCTGCCCAAATTGGTCAAACGAAAAGTTTTGAAACCACTTTTTCCCACTTTGTCCTTTACAAACCCTTGAAGTCAACCATACAGAGACCCAAAGACTGGGAAAGCACTTACTTATTTCATTTGAGTAACTTTCCAACATTTTACATGAAGAAGCCCCAAAGGAATGCAACACCAACACAAGCAAGTTTGTACCGTTTCTCCAATGTGCATGGGAATCAAGATGTGCTGTTCATTCCAGTGATTGTGTTTTACAAAGTGCTTGATTTACAAGTGATTTTTATATAATTTTCTTGTATTTTGGGACTTCTTTTCAGGCAAGTATTCTGCAACAATTTGAAAATTTGCTTGCCTGACCGGAAAGTGGTGAAAAAAGTTATGTAATGAGTGCTTACCCTGCAAAGGCAGTGTAAATTAAAAAAAAAAAAAGAAGAAAAAATCTGCATCTTCACCAATAATGACACCCCCAATGTTTCAAAGCAAAGAGGACAGAGTATTTGCTTGTTTGATTTTTCTTTAAATTTACTACAATTGTACATTGTTGTACAACCAGTGTTGTACTCTCCTTTAAACCCGCATCCCGAGTATACTTGGGCAGGTGTCTATATGGGAAATGCGTGTTGTAGCAAAATCAAAACCTTTCAAATCTCTACAGATTGAATGGTTGTATTTATAAACAGGATCCCTTTCCCGGCCTTTGTTGTACCAGTACACTGTGTCTACCAATGTTTGTATTCTGACTTAAAGCTTTGATATGCACGGTTTGTTCCAAAGTTTTAAGTACCTATTTTTGAGTGAGGAATACGGTCTGTTGATTCTAGCTGCCTTCTGCAGTTGTGTATTAAACTACAATGTACACTGTAAATCTTAATTACAAATTGTACACTATTTATCCAGTTGTATGCATCATCATGGTGAAAATACAGTGTACTACCTGTTTTATTCAATTGATCTTTCTATCTGAGGACCTGGTAACATGCTATTCCATCAACATACCAGTGCATTGTGTATTCAGTGTATTTCAGTGCATGAAATTAAATTTGAATACTTACATTGTATCTCTAGCTGTGTCAGGGAAGACTTTGAGAGATTACATGCGTGAGATATTTGACATTTGAATGATGATGCTGTTTAAAAAAATGCCTGAAATTATGATTTGTAGGACATGTGTAACCATTCTACAAAATCAGTCATTCAAATTCTAATTGGAGGTGAATTCTAGTAATTAAGAAAAAATCACTCAAATCACAGCACATATTTTCCTGTATAAGGCTTGACCTGGTAAATAAAAACAACAACAACAACAAATTAATAAACTTTTGGATTTGAGTGCCCTAACAGATAAGCTGATTTTTTTTTTTTTATTTATTTTTTTTAAGTAGGCTGTTTGTCTTACAAATGAGTGTTGACAAGTTATCTACTTAAAACTTACAGACTGACTTCCGATGATATGTGTGCTGGTCATATCATATGTATCCACATGGGATCTTGTTGCTGTCGTTGTGTGGTGCTTATAAATCAAGAACTTTAACCCGTTGAGGACGAGTCCCGAGTATACTCGGGCAGGTGTCTATGGGAGATGCGTGTTGTAGCAAAATCAAACCGTCCTCAATGGGTTAATGAAAATTGCCGTGTGTAAAGTGAAAATGATCTTTCCACACATACTTATCAAAAGAGCTTATTGTCAGATCTGCTGCCGTATATACTTGTGTAACACCAGCACGGCAAGATATGGTGTGCACTCCATGATTTTGCATTGTTGCACTTTTTTCTTGCCTGTTCTGTCACCATACTAGAGTGTGGACATTATCGTGGTCATCTCATTGAAGATAATAGGGAAATCTGTGACCATTGACACCAAGTTACAGGGATGGTATATAGTTTCAGTTGATATCAGATAATTAGAAACCACTCACAAGCCTCGAAATAGGATTTTGGAGGGGCAAGGCCATTTAGAAACGGGCACTTTTTCCAGAGGCCAGGGCACTTAGGTCAGTCAGAGGGGCACCAAGGCCACATTGGAAAGGGCATGTTGGGTGTTTATACGTGATGTGAATGCCCCATAGAGCTGTATGCTATCGACCGTGCTGCTACTCTCCAGCAGCGCATGCACGCATAAGATCTCTCTGCAGCAGACGACGTTAGGCAGTAGGCCATATGCAATATGATGTAGGTTCTGTAATACAGTACGTCTCAACGCGTACGCCGCGCTCGCTTTGGAGCACTTCCGGCGCTATTTTGCTTTGAGCATGCGGGCATGAATGCAGAGCGAGAGAGATGGCAATGCTCGCAGCCATCCGACAGGCCTGGCATTTTTTAGCATGGCTTGCGACCACTTGCTCCGGCCCGCCGCTGCCTAGCTAGAAACTCTATGGCCGCTGCGCTGCGGAGGCAGTCGGGACGGTAAAAGCCGGTTGGGCGTACGTGTACGTAGACTTCTACACGTCGTCTCGTATCTCGGAAAGATACTTTGAGTTTGAATCAGATATATTGGGACGCGAGTGAACTGAAGGTATGATATTTGAGATCAGGAAAGTTGTTCAAGCTTATTAAAGTGTAGACTTTGAGAAAGGGCATATCATACGTCATAAATAATAACTTGCATTCTGAAAGGGCACCACGGCCACAAGAAAAAGGGCACATTTTTTTGGCCGTAACTTTGATCAAGGAAAAAAAGGCATTGCAGCCAACGAGAGGGGCACCGACGGCCATGGCCGTCGGTGGCCATCGGTTAATTCGAGGCCTGCACTCGCGTATGAAATATCAAAGAGCATACATTTCTAAGGGGAATTAAAAGTTTATTTGATGAAAATTATTTTTGGAATGGCTGAGATATCCAAAAACAAGCAAAACAAAGTGGTCCTACAGTTGTATTATCATAAAATATGGGAAATACTATTTTGAGATATAAAGCTGTTTTGACATCTACAGTGATTGCTCCAATGAACTGCACCCAACTGCAATCAAACATTTGGACATATCACACATTGTGTGTTTGTTCAGTGTCTCTATGTTTGTCTGAGTGCTTCTTCTCTTTGAGATTGGCAATTTTTCCCTCCAAGGTCATGATTGGTTTCCACATTTGGCTCCCACTCAACTCCCACCTGTGCTGCACTTTCGCTAAATTCTCATTATGTGCCTTTGCACGAACTCTGTTCACATCTCCGAGATGAAAGTGGTCTAGCCAAGTGTTGGTTTTTTTTTCCCCCTCCTGTGCTCCCATGAGAGAGAGGGGCGAGAAAGGAGAGACAAGCACTACCAGCCAACATTTTGACTCCACCTAACTACCATCTGCGTCACCCTTTCTTTTAATACTTTGGTTTAATAGCATGGACTCTTTTCAACGCGGAAATGAAAGTGGTCCCTCCTTGATCTCACCAAGTGTATTTTCTGTGGTACTCCTGTGTGAGAGAGGGGGGGGGGGGGGGAGAGTGAGGGTGGGAGCCAAGTTGGGGTGGAGTGGCACCCCTGGTGACCTCAGAAGAGAGTCTAGTGGCATGGTACGCATTGACTCAAGAGCACTCACTCCTAAAGGTGGCGGTACGAAGACACAGAGGATACTCGGGTGTTTAACCAGCATGTCAAATGTTGCTGCTGCTGCAATAAGCTAGGTTGCCATCAAAATCAATAAGGCAGTGAAAGAAATCATAGCATCCATGCAGATTGTGACCTATGTTTTCCCTACAAGTTGTAGCATCATTCATGGAGCTCACTGATATTTTTACGCTGATTGCCAGTGGAGTGATAGAACTGGACTGGACGTTCACTGGTGCCAGCGGGTTGTTTTCCGGCTTACATGTGATGTAGAAAACATTCAAACGAGAGAGTTGTTTTGTTTGCTGGGCCATGCAGGAAATAGTCAAGGAGCGTTAAGTAGCATCCTCCACAAGACATTGACAATGATATTGTTTGTATCTGCCAATGTATCGACGCACTGAATTCCACGTTGGCTTTGATGTTGTTGGATACTTCTGATTGAATATTCATGAGACTGATAGCAAATCTATTAGTTAGCTGTCACTGTCAGATTTCACCATGTCATAGGGTTCAGCGCAAGCAAAGCTCATCCTGAAGAAGGCTACTGTCAGAAAAAAAAAAAAGAGTCAGCTTTACATTTGTGGATATCAGACACAGCCGTTTTCTATTACATGTCAGAACACAGGTGGAAGCCATCTTCATACGTCGAAGACATACAATGCCTTCTTGTTTTTGCCAAATGGAAATGTTCAGAATGCTGAGGGTTACATGTTATATACACGTTGTAGTCGCTCTCTAAATATAAGTTTTCCAGAACCTAACTGCAGTGGAAAGCTGCACAGTAGGACCTATATGTCATCTATAGAGCTGTGAATCTAACTTCATATTGAAATAACTGCAGATGTTGGGAAGGCAAGTACACACACTATCTATAGATGGTGTGTATGAAAACCATGGTAAACAGTATCGACAAGTTATAGAGCTTGGACTGGCTCCCACCCTTTTTGTCAGCTGTAAAAAAACAATAACAACTTGACTTGAGATGGAGCAAGAACGGCAAGATTGCGCTCACTGTGCTACAGTTTGTAGCTGCACACGTCTCATGTTCCATCATAACCAGACCTTCCTTCTCTTCTGAACTCGGTACGGTCTTTCCCTCGCTCCCATTCTTGTCAGATGTCAACATACGCAGATGGATGGTATCCCCTCCTCTCATTAAAAGTCAGTGACGGGAGGATCGACAGGCATGCTTACGCCAGGATTTGCAGTCGTGTTTGTGGGCAATCGGGAAGGGTGATTATTAGTTTTGCTGCCTTCTGGGGATCAATGGTGAGAACATCACGGTCCAGCCAGCATGGCTATCCGTATCTGCTCATTCAGGGTGACGAGACCGAGCTGCGCCTCAAGAAAGAGGAAGGTAATCATACCTAGCCTGTCATATCTGCAACACAGTTCTGGTCATATGTGTACAATATTTAAGGCATAGACTCTTCTTACTTGCTTTTTTCATCCCCCCTCCCCCCGAATTTAGTTTGTCACAAGATAATTTCGTATGCGCAGGGGAAAGGAAAACTGACTATTAAATCTTCAGTGATGGCAAAATAAAGGCAGATATTTGGCATTTGTCCAGGGGTTCCTCCTCAAAACAATAAATTGCTTACTTTTCAGTCAGTATTCTGGAGTGGGCAATAAAAGCTATTAAAACTTGCTGTATAGGCCTAACCGTATGCTTGCCTGATGCTCTGAATGTGGATATTTTTGCGTTTGTAATTTTTCTTGCTCAGCCGGGTAAGATGAGTTTCGCATGTTTTTGATACCGCAGAATCAAGACATGAACTACTGGAACATGCAGCAAACAAAAATATTTGTGTGCTTCAATACATTTTTATGCTCTGGTTCCTGGTTGTGCGAAATGCACGAAAATTCAGTACTGTGAAAATTTCTACTTTTACAGTGTGTGGTGAAAATCTTGCTTTACAAGCAGGTAAAATTTAAACGAACCCAACGTATTAGTAGCTGAATTTTGAAAATGCGCATATTCTGACAGGTCTGCACATGCATGAATTGTTCATTGTACTTCGTGGTAAACATGTATAATGTTTATTTCTTTTAAAATCACTACTGATGTTGCATTGTAAATTTGTGGAGGTTAATCTAGAACTTTTTTTCTAAAAATCTTACAAGATATTTCAACACATTGCATAAAATAGAAAATGTATATTTTCTTTGGGCAAATCAGCCATGTCAGACAGTAAAATGGGATTGCTTTCGTTTTTGTGAGAGATGAGTGCCCAGCTGTTGTTTAGATTTCACTCACGATCTCTCGAGGGAGGTCAGTCACTGTTATAGAATGGGTAGCGAAAAATCCCGTATCTCATTGGTCAAGAACTGTGTTGATTTTCTACTGGCGCATAAGCTGCCTCACAATGGTAAACATGTTATCGTGCACTTAGTAGCAAGAGAACGCGCACTCTTAGCAAAAGTTTGTGCCCTAAGCAAGCGTACAATGTACATGCACTCAGGATGAGATGCCTATTGGCTAGAAAAACAATCATCCAGTACTTTTGCCATGCAAATTACTGGATTTTGGGGCTTTCGTCTGTGGCAAGCCAAAAGGAATACATGTACAATTGTAGAATTGGCATCGGGTAACATGATCGAAAAATGGGTTTCTGGCAAGAAAATTGTCGCATTCTATATTTGTACATGTGTATGATGACGCACTGTGGGTCTTTTTGTGTGCATACTGTAACTATGGAATTTAGCGGAAACCCACTGGGCTTTGCCTCAGCGGTTATAAGCATTCTGTGTACCTTATGTGCACAATTCCGACTGGCGCACTCAGACCTGTGCATCATTTATATACTGCGAGCAACTGTTTAGTGTGAAAGTGGTGTGAGTGGAGCCTCCTGATGGGATAGGAAGATTCACCCTGCTTTCACACTGGACCCCGAGAGACGTGACTTTTTTTACGACTGACCGCCCACACTACCGATGTTTCCACCTCCCTGTCCTTGAGCTTGGAGAGCTATTATGGCTTGGGACAAGCCCTGCCACTGACACCAGACCTTGAATAGGCCTACAGCTTGGCACTATTGATTATGACCAAGTCACTCTCCCCTCCAAATTTTGTCCCTGGATGCGACTTGGTTCCCAATGCGCGGGGACGGGGGAGAAATTTGAATGAGCAGCCACACTCTGGTTTTGGTGGAGAAAGTCATGTGGTGCAGGACTTTCCCCGCAAAGCAGGGATTACTTTTCCTGCCATTGCGTAACATTTTGCTCCGAATTTTGGATATGACTACTTTATGTAATTTGTGTAGCAATTTCATGACATTATGCCTTTTTTTTTTCAAAGTATATTGTTTGTCCATTGACAAATATTGCTAATCAATTTTAGGAAGAGAAGTTATTCCCCGTGATGCAGGATTTAGTGAGAATGCAGGGATTGAGACATGGGCATGACATTCTCTGCACAGTTTGTTCCAGTGTGACTGAATTGCTCTGCCAAAGGAGGATGAGATTTCATCAGCATGGTTATGCCTCAGGATATAAAATGCATGTTTGCACTGTAATACATGTATGTACAGTACTGTGATAAGGGAGGAAATTTCATTTGAAAATTAAAAGTGACCAAAGTTTTTGCTTGTTTTATTTGCAGAGCACCAATGCAAGCTTGAATTATGCATTCTAAAAACCGTAAAGTGCCATATGCATTAAAAAGCTCACTTATCATACTTAAAAGGTCAAATGCAAAATCATGTGATAGGCAAAATAAATACCTGGTCATTTGTACTCTCTCAACCAGTCATTTGATTAGGATCTGTTTCATCATTTTATAAAAATATACATGTTTGTACATATAGCAGCTATTTGTATTGCTCATGAAAGTGTATGACAATAAAGCAGAATCTTTCTGCAAATGAAAATGCAGTTTTGTAAACTATCCCAGGCTCAAGTCACAAACCTCTCTTTATATTTAGAGTGTACGCCATAAGAACAAAGAATTTTTGTTGGACATATCATATGCCAGGCCAGCCCTGATTTCTGCCATCCGAACTGCAGGCCATTTTTCTCATTTTGTGGTTAATGCAAAAGCCATTCAGTCACACTTTTCTCCCCTGCAGCATCCTGCTAAGATAGTATTATGAGCTTAGTGATGTGTGGCTAATGATCTTTCAGGGGCGAAAGCTTGAAAGGGTGAGAAGGGGGGGGGGGGAGTGGGTCTGGTATTTATACAATATTTGAAACATTCATGGCTCAATAAGCTGCAGTGAGATGAAGCAAGCCAATTGAAATTAGAGTGTCAAAAATCGTTAGTGATGGAGAACGTGACGATCTTTTTTTCTTGTTTATTTTTTTCAATTTGTGTTCATTGTCAAGCTGTGCGTCATAAACAGTTGGATTTGTGATAAGAGATATTCTGAGATTGCTTTTAGCCTACATTCAGTGTGAGGTTGTTCAGTGTGATTTTAATCATTTGGCAAAAAAAAAAAAAAAAGCAGTGATAAGTCATTTTGATTAAAAATAATGGTACCATGTGTGAAAAAAAAAAACCTAACAACCAACAGCTGTATACGTAGGATGGCTTATAAAATACATTATTCTGTATAAGAAAGAGTTGGAGGTAGTAATTAATTTTGACTGCTAACATTACTTTGGGGGAAAAAATGTCCTGGGACAATACTTGAAAGGGGGTATGTACATCATAGTTCTCCCGAAGATTTGTGAGCGAGATATTATAAAGTCACATTTTTGGTCAATAATCTTGCAATTTACAGGTACAGTACTTTTTTTGTTATTGTATAAAGCCAGTAAGGCTTCCCTATATTTCTCCTTCAAGTCAGTTCAATCTAGAAGTGCAAACTCTGTTATACAGTGCACTTTTCAGCATAAACTCTGGAAAAACTCTTCACAAAGTGTAATAAACATTAGATCCATTCTCATACAATGTATCAAAGCTTTTGGTCATATTTTTGTAAAAAAAAAAAAAAAAAAAGAGTTATCTGGAAGTCTATAGTCATTCATCTGTGGTGTTTGTTGCTAGGCAGCAGTGAATCAACCCCGCTTGGGAAATCCCCTCAAAGGAGTTGATACACAACATGTATATATTTATACAAAACAAAGGGATAAACAAACAAACCCTGTACCGAAACAAAGAGATCAAACACATTTTAGCCCATGGTTGTAGTCTATGGAGAATTGGACTGTAAGAAATATGATCCACCACATTGCCAGGTGTCCAGTGTTTGCCTGCCAAGTCTACAATCTATGGATCATAAATCACAAATCTATGGGACATATGGGTGCTCTATTATCAAGTGTGTTTGTTTCCTGTTTGATGCTGGATTATGTGCCAAATGTCACACCCTGAGAGAAGCTCAGGTGAAGTATCCTGTCAAAAGTTCAGTCCCAAATATTTAACTGGTATCCTTGATATACAGTAATCAATGTGTACGTGTGAGTTGTTGTTTTTTTGTCTGGTCGCAAGTATATTTCAGTAATACAATGTAGTAAATTATTACCCATATCAGGCATCTGAGCTGTGGTTCTTTGAAATTGTATTCCCCTCGTCTTACACGCGAGGTTACGTGCTAGCAGGGAGTTGAGGAGCAAATTTTCCATATTCCCCGCTTTGACAAACGCCTATGGGATTTGCGTGTTAAAAACGAGGGGAATATAGCATCTGGGCACTTGAGATCCCAGTGAGGAAAATTTGCTGTAGATGACAGTCTCTCGCGGAGTAGTTTTGCGACGGAGGGCAAATTCCCATAGGTTAATACGTAAAACTAAGCGATGATCACTGCTACTGTGTGAGCCTTGCTGTTTCTAGGCGCGCTGCATACCCGAGTTTCGCGACAGAGGGCAAATTCCCATAGGTTAACATGTAAAAATAGGGGACGATCCCTGCGCCTGTGTGAGTTAGCTGTTATACGCGCGCTGCGTGCCTGAGCTGTGTATAAGCCTATAGGGCCAGGGATGCAGCACACAGTGTGGTGTAGAGCTCAAGCTGGCGTCGAGTGGAAAATTGTTTAAATTTACATTGTAATGATTTATTTTGCTGCTCAAGATGCTTGAAAAGGTTAATAAGATATGGACTGTCTACTTTCCGGGGATACAACATTTAAGAATTGTATTGCCCTCGTACAATTCTAGTTCAGGCAATAAATGTTGTATCCCCCTCAAGGCCAGTCCATATTAATGCAACTTTAGCGCGCTCTAAGGTGCCATTCTGTAACAGAGCTTTTTTGTTTGTTTGTTTGTTAGCCTTTGTTCTTTTATGACACTGCAGAGATTTTTAGCACAGAAAAATGAAAATGACATATTTCCTTTCATATTGATTGTAACTGGTGTTTAAAAAAAAAAATCATTTGCATTGTTTATAAGGGGAAGAGATAGTGTAGTAAAAGACAACAATTCCTTTCTCCTTAATGGCGCCAACTGATTACAATTTACATAAGAATGTGATCTACTGCTATAACAAGATAAGGGGCAAGGGTGTCTATGTAGAGGATACCTGATGTTGTGATAAATTCTTTGTTTGGACCATTCGTACTTCGAACGTATTTAGTGTCCAGAGTCGATGTACAATGTACTGTTTATTACAACAATCATGTGCACTGTCTCTTTTGTGAAGCCATAGTTTTGAAGAATATGGAACATAACTTTCCTGTCGACACTATCAAATGCCTTGGAGGAATCTACAACTATGATACACATATAACACACAGTATAAAAGCGTCTATTACTCAGACTGCAGTTTTCACAGTTTTTTCACAGTTATTCTACTTGAAGGAACATGTTGGTGCATTAACTTTTCCTCAAATCAGTAGATATCATGTGTCAAAGCTGAAATGAAATAGAATATCTTTATCTGACTCTAGCACACCATTAAAATGTGATACTCTATTTTATTTCTACATCAAATTGACAAATTTATTTTGCCCAGTTACATTTTATGTCTCCTATAGACAAAGAATGATATATTACAGTAAACATACATGTGCTGTAGCTCAAATGCAGCTTGTACTATTATTACTAATAAGCATTCCACTTGGGTAGCTGTCAGGATTATGTGGCATGACATTATTCATGGTGCCGTTGACATATTTGACCATTCATATGACTTCTTTAAAAGAAGAATAACACTTTCAGTTCAACTGCAGTCTGCATAAGTATTCATTTCGAACAAGTTTGAGGAGGAGATTTGTATCTTTGTTCCTGAGTTGTTGGAAAAGTAAAAACATCAGATTTCATAACCCTGTATTGCCTGCTTTCATTGGTGATAAGGAAAGAAGTGTGTAAACAGGAAAGCGACTGCTGAGAAAGCAATTTTGGGGAATCATTAATTAAGGTAGGTCTCCTACAGTATTACTCTCTGGCCTCCTATTGTCATTGGTGAACTCATCTGCCTGATTTCCCTCGGCGTCATTACTCTCCTTTTTCCCCCATTCCCCCCCCCCCCCCCTCTTTTATAGCCTTCATTTCAGGAAACTTGTTTCCACTTGTTTTTGTTGTTTCAAGTGCTTAAAAACTTCTGTATGTAAGAATTAATGATAATGAAAATAAAATGTCTTTTGGATGTACTAGTTTATTAACTTGAAAATAAGTTTTACAACATATTCAATTTAAGTTTAGCTGGTTTAAATACTTTTTTTTTTTTCATTCATCAGACTGGTATACATATATGTGACAGTGGATACAATGTATCTCATTTTGATGTCCAATTTCACCCATATTCAGCATTTCTAAACACTGCCACTGTAATATACTAATGAGTTGTAACATGAGTCACTTTCATATTGATATCATTATCAATGTCCTCAGACCAGGTAGCTTTGCAATGTGAGTAGAAAATTGTGTCTCATTCTAAACAATAAGATTTGTGAAAGTTGTTTGCATGTTGTTTTCATTTGTAATGCAAGTGAGTCTGCAGAAATATTTTAGTGAATTAGTTGTAAATGTACTCGCACATACACACATATTGCCTACGGATACACAATAGAACATGTGTGTACAACTGATGTGCATATCTTTCGTTTTGATTTTTATCTGTTACTGCTGTTACAGAGAGTATGAATTAAGTCCTACACAGTATAAAAGTAACTGAGTGGAGATAAGAAAAAGGGTAGCAGAGATGTTTATTAATGTGGAACTATCCATTTTGGGCATTGTACGTTGTATAAATGGTGAAATGTTAATCTGTTGTATTACTCATGTGCATGGCTGTGTTAAAGTTTAGAAGTAGAATGCAGATACAATATGCAGAGAAATACATTTGATAACCAGGATATGTTGTAGGTCATTATTGTTAGTAGCATGTAGTGCATCATTAGGCCTCGTAAAAACAAAACAAAAACAAAACAAAACTAAAACAAACAAACAAGCCCATAACAACAAAATTTTTCTTCCTAATTTTTGCAAAAATGGAGGATGCGGAATGGAGAATGCAGACATTTTTTTTTTTGGTGTGTGTGTGTGTGTGTGTGTGTGTCTGTCTGTCTGTGTCTTTCCAAGACACAGTCGACATAATGGATATGTAAAAATGATGGATCTACTGCACAATGCTCTTCGGGTAGTCTAATTTCCAGTTTTACGTTTGGTACAATAATATAGGCTTTGCATGTGCGAAATTTCTTCTTTGTATCTTAAAAAAAAAATGTAATGCGGCTGCAAAAAGTGATGTGGGCGGTAATGAAAAACTAACAATTCTTTTTTCTTTTTGTTTTTTTACTTGGCCTTATCATACTGCTTTTCTAGCTGGAAGCGCCAGAGATAATACATCAGAGTACCTGCATTTCCTGTTCTGGCAGATTCATGAACATGAAGTACACAAGTAGAGGTCATGGCAATTGATGATAAGGGATACTCAAAAGAAAACTGTTTCCCCCTTCCCTCCAGTGTTTTATTTCTCTTGCGCTGTTTGCTGAGGATCTGCAGTTGCTCAGCGAATGAAGTAAAGATGTTATGTGTTTAAAGGGATGGTATAATTCTGGTTGAGATGAGGTTTCATATTTCCAATTTTTTAATGAGATAATGAGAAACCTCATTTGAAATATGAAAGAGCATATAATTGTATTGAAAGAGGAATTCAAAGTTTATTTTATGAAGATTGGTTTTGAAAGGACTGAGATGTTTATCCAAAAACAAAGTGATCCTAGAAAAAGATGGGACCTATCTTTTATGAGGATTGCTTTGTTTAAATTTGTTTTGCATATATCAGCCATTTCAAAACTAATTTTCATCAAATAAACTTTAAATTCCTCTTAGAATTGTACATGTATGCTCTTTGACATTTCATAAGTGGTCTCTAAGTATCTTGAAAAAAGTCAAAATCTGAGTCCCCCCCATCTCAACCAATACTATACCACCCCTTTAATAGCATCGCTCTGTGATATTTTATAGGCAGTTTCTAATATAGTTTATTTCAAAAGTTGGAAACCTGAAGCCCCATCTTAACCAAAACTATACCATCATTGTTTACCAGCCTTGTTTACCATTTGCAGATTAAACAAAAACCCAGCTTTAGTGCTTCAAATTACCAGTGCAAAAAAGTTAATCAGTACGTTAAATATACAAAATGTAAACAACAGTACTGCACTGACCCATCAACAGTTACGGTTTTGTGAGAAAAATAGTAATATCTCCTTACATTTTAGGCTTCATTGCAAAATTTTTATTTTGTGGGATACAACTGACCTGCACATATAATATGCATCAAATGTGAAAATTCAAACATTTTTTTTGAACCACTGCTCCCAAAGGCAAACAGTACCTTTCACAGGCACAATGCGCATGATCAAGAAATTTGAAACCAAGAGGATAGGTCATTATTGTTAGCATTCATTAGGCCTATAAATACCATTATCATGTAGGCCTACTGCTTTACTCTGACTTGTAGGTGGAAGTTCCAGAAATAGTATATCAGAACTGAATATTTCCTGTTGGTGGCAGATTCATGAACATGAAGTACACAAGTAGAGGTCATGGCAATTGAAGATGGGATACTCAAAGGGGAGCTGTTTCCCTCTTCTCTCCAGTGCTGTGCTCTATTTCTCTTGCACTGTTTGCTGAGGATCTGCAGTTGCCGAGTGTATGAAGTGAAGTCGCTATGTGTTTAATATACAGCTGCATAAGCTGCATTGTATGGCCTCTCATCGTGCAGAATTTATGTCCTGGAAGAAGCAAATATTTCTGCATTCTGGGTGATTCATGCTATGTAATTTAGACCTCATCAGTGTAGCTGCCATAGCAACTCGCCTCTCACACAGCCGTCTCTGCATCCGAAATACAATTGTAAGTCTGTCTTTCAAGGTTTGCTTGTTGTTAAAGAGAGTAGCAGATTGCAACGTCATGTGGAATTGAAATGTAGAACCTATAGTACAAGTATAGCTCACTGTAGTCTTTAGCTTTGAATGACAAACTTGTGACAAATGATACCCCTTTCAGGTTGTAGTTAGGCAACATTTTAAAAACTTGTTTATTTCAAGGTGACCAGTGCATTTTAACCTGTCAAAAAAATCGAACAGAAATATACATTGTAGTACAATAGATTTCTTTCATCTTCACACATAGCCAGTTTGAATGGTAAAGGTTCTTTAAAGATAAGAATTTTGTGCAAAATTTTGTGCAAAATTTTGTGGAAAATAAAATTCGTTTTTGTTTTGTTTTGTTTGTTTTATTTTTGTAAGACTTTGCGTACATGTAAGAGGGCTACAGTATTTGTATACTTGGCTCTTCGAGCATGGTATGTTTGTGTGTATGTTTGTGTGTGTCGGGGGGCGGGGGGAGAGGGTTATTCTCAAGCTATAAATGGCTCTGAGCTAATACTGAAGGCAGTTTGTTTCTTTAATGATACTATTATTTCATCGTAATTGAAATAGTTTATCAGGGGTAGAATGAAATTAGAATTAAGGTAGAATACTTCGGAGTTCCTTTACCTGGGGCAATGAGAATATATACTGTAAAATACAAAGACTGTAATTTATTGTCTTGTAGAGTAACCATTACTGATGGTGACCATGGCTATTCCTTTACTGACTGGCCTGATAGAAATCAGGTGCAAACATTAATGTGGATGAAATGTTTGCAAATAGGTCTTTGCTATGTAAGTTGGCTCAGTAGAATCTGCTGAAAGTATTGAAAAAAGAAAAAAAAAATGTTCATGCCATCTCGGTGAAATGCAGTCCCTTGCTAACATTGGAAAGGTCCAAAATTTTGTGATAAGCCTGCTGTAAAAACATTTATTTTTGACTGAATAGCCACAGCATACAGGGTGATATTATACAGATATTGACTTATCAGAGGTGGAATATAACATTTGAGATCCTCGCGGGAAGTTATATTTTTGTCGAGGATTATTATATTTTTCCGAAGCGCGTAGCGCTGAGGAAAAATATAGTATTTCGAGACAAAAATATAACTTCCCAAGGGAAATGAAATGTTATATTCCTACCGAAGGAAAAAAGTCAATATCTGTTATATTATATGACCTACAGTACAAGAAATAAACTGCTGTGTAAGGCAACACGACTTCTCCTTTTTCAAACCCACAGTCAAATTCATGAACGCGCGTGACAACGCTCGGCACTGTTGTTAGTGGTATGGGGTATACAATCGAGCCAAACCGAGCCATAACTATGATGGCTTTCGCGTAGGCCCTACTATCATTCCTAGAACAGTCCCTATTCAATCATACGTAGGCCTGTAGCGAGGGCCTATTTACGTAGCGGTAACGTAGAGCTAGTGTAATGACAGTTGTAAAATTATTATTTTTTTTTAAATTGTAGAAGACTACCGTAACTGCCGCTTTTGGTCTAAAGCAAGCTTGTTGAGGTAAGTGTTTATGGTGATGTATGAGAATGTGAACTTTCTAACAATGTATGGCCTAATCTCTTCTGTCTGCAGTCACTGGTACACAAACTGTAGACTACGGACCTGGCCCTGGTCCAGGTCCAGCGCTAGTTGTAGCATAGAACTACCGGTGTCAAAGAAACTTACTCAGTTCAGGCGGTGGTACAGTGTACAACAGTGGGAGATCCTTTGCCTTCCGGTCCTGTCACGACTGTCTAACATTAACGGGAGTAGTAGGCTCTATAGCTTCCAACACATTCACCAGTTTGTTTCTCTCTCAAGCTGCCATACCAGTTACAACACTGCTAACAGTTTGACAAAAACAAATCTGTTGCAATTTCGCAATTCTCGCTTGTGAAGTTGTAGCGCGTGTATGCTGTGCATGAAGTGGTGTCTACCGCTAACGCTTTACAGTAGTGTGCTGTGTATACTGTGGTCACGGCGATTGCATTCGTGTACGTGTGTGTGCAAAGCGTCTCTGTGTATGTTGCGCGCATCATAACAATTGGTTTTTGATGACGTCACCCCTCCTGATATAACGCATTTGTTTAACGTAGTCGCTGTTATATTCCATGGTTGTACGTAATTTACGTCATGTTATGAAAATATAACGCTTCTTATCCTTGTGACAATGGTCACATGACTGCATTTTGACCAATCACACATTGATATCTATATAGGTCATATACATGTAATATAAGAGAATACTGTGTAACTACTGCAAAATCCTTGTAATGTGCTCATCAAGTGTGACATGTGACATACTTTGTTTAGTGGTGGACTAGCAAAGAAGAAAATGTGGATGGTTTGCAGAGAATCATCACTTATGGCTTAGCTTTGGTTGGGATGGTTCGAGATAATTAGAAACCACTTGAAATATTAAGGAGCATACAATTCTAAGAGGAATTAAAAGTTTATTTGATGAAAATCAGTTTTGAAATGGCAGAAATATATCCAGAAACAAAGACATACATGTACTAATAAAAGGTGGTTCCCGCCTTTTATTAGGACCATTTTGTTTTTCTTTTTTTTTGATATCTCAGCCATTTCAAAACTGATTTTCATCAAATAAACTTTAAATTCCTCTATAATTGTATGCTATAAAGTATTTGATTAAAGTGGTACAAATTGTATCTAATTATCCCACAACAAATAAAAGTCAGAATCCCCATCTCAACCAAAACCGTACCATCCCTTTAAGCCTTAAACTGTGTAATTCTGTAAGACCTGTTTACAATTGTACAGATATGTGGGTTTTTGCCTTTAACAGAGTTTTATCTTCCAGGGCAGGAAAACTGGCTTTTGTCAAGAAAGTAAAGACTTCCAGCGGCTCTAGGCTGCCTGCCACAAGGGAAAAGTGGAAGGTTTTCTCAGGAAGCATGCCAGACACTAAGTTGACATCTGTCATGTTTGGAGATGTAGGGCATATTCCGATTGTTGTGGGAGTTGATTACATGTAGTCAGAAAATATTAACAAAGCAAAAAACAAAAAACAAAAGACCAACAACAAGACAAGAAACAAACAAAAAAAGCAAATGGAATATTTTTTTTTTTTCGTTGAGGAGAACAAGGAGAAGAATACACTGTAGATGAATTTCATTTCTACATCATTTTGTACCTGACTTTATTAAGAGTACAATCAATAAGCAATGGTAGAGGTTTCATTATGATCAGACCTGAAATTATTAGGGGTAAAGCTTTTTTAGTTTTGCGTTATCTCACATTTATACCACATATACATATATGTAAAGAAGATGAGATGATGATGTTGTATCCCCTAAAGGTTATAAGATCTTTTGAGGTGAATACTAATATCCTATTTCGATCTAGAATCAAAGTAAAAACTATGCTTTGTATCAAATTATTGTTTGTATGTTGCAATAAGCTGTGGAATTACGATTTTGAGAATAGGTTGTAATTGTCAAGTCATAGACCCCCCCCCAAAAAAAAAAAAAATACTGTTATTTTTTTTTTTCAGTACGCAAACTAGTAGGAGAGGTATGAATTCATTACATCATCACCTTCACTTATTTGCATCATGTTATAGTTGATGAGTGGTAATATATTATTGTTGTTTGGTGAAAGCAGGAATTTGTAAATTCCATCACTTTCTTGCTTTAAATACTTTTGTATTTCCCATTTGAAACTTCTACAAAGTTTACCATTCTCTAAATTGTCTTTTTGTACCTTATTCATTTTAGTCAACATTAAATGGGTGTTGAAATGCACTTTTGAGAGAAAAGTCGCATTTACACAGACATCATAGTGGGATAACAATCATGATCCAAATACTGAGATACTGTATTTTGTGCCAATTTAGACTTACAAAATATCCTGCTAATTTACTGATCATGGTAATTTGTTGACAAAGGCTGTGTTTATGCTTCCCCTTTTTGGGCCAGAATCAGCGTTTTGATACGCGTTTAAGTTCAAAACGCAGTTGCATCCTTGCTCATGTTGATAAATAAACGCCGTTTCAAAACGCACAAAAAAGTGTGTTTACGATCGGCATTTCTGACTAATCACGTTTGATGGGGAAGCATAAATGCAACTCACATCACATATGCGTTTAAATGACATCATCTTTATCGCCATTCTGGTTCACTTGAAATTCGCGCAGCCGACCTTTCGATTACTATGCTGCGAAACACGATTTTGCAGGTGCTGATCCCTCAAGCTCCCTGTTGGTACATTACTGTACATGGCTGTGACAGCCATATTAATGCATGAACAGCTCACAACATATCATACATTCCCATTTTGTCAACAATTTGTTGATGAAATAAATACTTGTATTTCCTATCATTGTCTACAGTTCATGTACGTGTGTATTAGTAAAGCAATCAAAATTATATTAGCTATGCTACGGAACATGACCAATACACACACTCAGGCCAGAGCTTCCAAAAAAAGCGTGCGTCCCAATTCGACCTGCCTCTGCTGAGGTCAGTGAAGTAATCGCAAACGTTCTTTCCGAGGTCGAAGAAAGCGAGCATAAACAGTACTCCCGTGAACAGCGTTTTGCATCAGCTTTTTGAATCAGCATTTCAAAACGCTGATTCTGCCATCGCAAATTGACCATAAACACACCCAAAACTGTACATGCCCAAGATCTGCTGGAATGGTGACCCTTGCCCTTGTGTTTGTGTGCTGTTGTCATAAATGTTTTAATTGACAGGACAAAAAATCTTGTGGTTTCTTGCTCTTCATGGTGTGATTTATCAGGCTATTTCTCAAATTGTCATAATAAATCTGAAGTAATGGCAAGATTTTTTAGGATTTTGATCCTGATGCTATTTGTGCTACTTACTGGGACTTATTTATTAAAAAATGTTTACGCAGGCAAAATTCTTGAGATTGGATCGTGATGCAAGTCATGAGAGTTGTATCCTGCTAATTCATGTTGGTACGGATCTCACTACCAAAAGGCAAATCTTCATCAGTTCACCAATGATGACTCATGAAGAAGCCCATTGCAAGAGTCAGAGCGTAGCCTTGTCCCATACCACAACTGTAAATTGGAGAATAGAAAGGGAGAAGATCACACTCTTAAAGCACAAAATGAAATATTTTTCCACTGTGGTGTGTCTTTGAAGGTCTTGATTAGACTTCACTATACAAGTACAGACTAGCAATTGAGTGGGATGCATGCATTCAATTTGTACATATTGTGTGGAGTTAGGGACATAAGATTCGAACAAGACTAATCTGGGGCCCATAAAAGTGGGCGATGATAAATTTATCGACATCTGATGAGAAAATAATGTTGTTGAGCACTGCTGAAGCACACAATTTATTCATGAACTGATTCCAAGTTCATGAGAAAAAGGAAGTTGTTCATGGAAATAGTCCTACACTATTTTACGGAAATCTTAAACTATTTATACTTTATGAACAGTCATGAAGAACATCTGCATAACAACAAAGTTTCATTCAAATTCATGATTTTCTTCCGTCGAGATGTTTTCATTGCAACTGATTGACAAATTGCCCTACAAATTGTACATCGACGTAAATAAGCACTGAATTGATCAGTGTTTTAGTAGTAGCCATGATAAAAAAAAATCATGGGCGTACATACTCGAGCAGGATTCGAACTTACGACCTCCTGATCACCGGACAGGCGTCGTCTCCACTAGACCACAGAGCTTTCGCCCGAAAGCAAGTGTTGGTTCTAATCCTTACAGCATGCAGCAGGTACTGCTTTGTTATTCAAATTCATGATTTTCTTCCGTCGAGATGTTTTCATTGCAACTGATTGACAAAGTGCCCTACATCGACGTAAATATTTACGTCGATGTAGGGCAATTTGTCAATCAGTTGCAACAAAGTTTCAGTTGTTCACAAGACTTGTTCCAACTGGTTCAAGTACAGTGTACTGCTGAACTGCCCCGCACTATGACACATGCTACGTGTAGAAGGGCTAATTTATGGATACATTGTAGGTTGCACATAGTTCATGAAAGGTACACAAATCTTGCCCAAAAAGTTTAGTTGTGCCAGAATTTTGAACATGCTGTGTTGAAAATTTTGTCACATATATTTCAAACATTGACGCATTGGCCAGCATCTGCCCTCACATTGCTGTGAATGTTTCCCGCATTGGCACAAAATAATACGGTCATACAGGTACTGTACGTATGCCAATGTGCAACAATGTACAAACATGATTGTGCCCAAGTGTCAGGATGGCTTTAGTTGTTATATAGGGCAAGCCTCAGACTTCTAAGCTTTTTGGTTATCAGGAAAAGTCTTTAGTATTTAAAGGTATGCATAAGATTATATAGATTTTTATGATATGTAAACTGGTGCTTCTTTTTTTCTCGTAGCTCATGCACTTTTCAGTAGATGGTGTAATGTTCATGCTTATTGTATTGTACAAGTGTAGTCTTTCCAAGATATCACATTTTTTATGCCTCCGCCACGAAGTGGTGCCGGAGGCATTATGTTTTCGGGTTGTCCGTCCGTCCGTCCGTCCTTCCGTCCGTCCGTCCGTCCTTCCGTCCGTCCTTCCGTCCGTCCGTAATGAATTTTGTGGACAAGGTAACTATCAAAACCTGTTGAGGTATCCTAATGAAACTTGGCATGTATGTGTATTAGGGGGTGAAGTTGTGCCTATCAACTTTTGGTTGCACATGCTCAAGGTCAAAGGTCAAAAGGTCAAGGTCAAATACATAAAATTTCACTATTTCCACCA
Source organism: Diadema setosum (assembly GCA_033980235.1). NCBI lineage: Eukaryota > Metazoa > Echinodermata > Echinoidea > Diadematoida > Diadematidae > Diadema > Diadema setosum. The sequence goes on from CM067061.1 coordinate 39,324,985, forward strand.
TATCTATTGAATGCCTGAAGATATTTTCTTGAAACGTAGTGTATACATGTATTACCCAATTAAGATTCTCTGGTGAAAGTTTGGGTCATGAGGTCAAAGGTCAAAGGTCAAAAGGTCAGGGTCAAATACATAAAATTTCACTATTTCCACCATATCTATTGAATGCCTGAAGATATTTTCTTGAAACTTAGTGTATACATGTATTACCCAATTAAGATTCTCTGGTGAAGGTTTGGGTCATGAGGTCAAAGGTCAAAGGTCAAAAGGTCAGGGTCAAATACATAAAATATCACTATTTCCACCATATCTATTGAATGCCTGAAGATATTTTCTTGAAACTTAGTGTATACATGTATTACCCAATGAAGATTCTCTGGTGAAAGTTTAGGTCATGAGGTCAAAGGTCAAAGGTCAAAAGGTCAAGTAAAAATATTAAAACTTCTTTTTTTTCTCCGTACCTTGGAAAATTGTTCAAGGTATCTTCATGGAACATAGTATATACATGTACTGACTGGAATTGATTGTATCTAGAGAATGTAGGGTTCATGGGGTCAAAGGTCAGGGGTCAAAGGTCAAGTGCAACACTTCAAAATTTTACTATTTCCCTCATATTTATGCAATGCCAGCAGGGTTATATTTTTTTTTTGCACTTGGTGTATGCATGTGTAACCTAATAGAAATTCTCTGGAACGTTTTTTTTTCTTCTTTTTTTTTGCCTCAAAGGTCAAAAGGTCAAAGATCAAGTGAAAGTGCTGAACTAACTTTTTCCTCCATATCTCGGAAGTGGCTCAAGTTATCTTGAAACTTAGTACATATTATGCATGTTCTACCTGAAAGTGATTATCTTATGAATTTTAGGGTCAAGGGCAAAATGAAAATGGTAACAATTTACTATTCAATTCAGAAATTCACACCAATTCTCCACACCTGTACCTTGAAAATTACTCAATGCCTAAATGTATGAATGGGTCAAAGTCAAGTTAAAGTCCTTAAATCCCTAGATACATGCTCTCCTATTCATCCAATTAAACCTAGGTCAAGGAAGGTGAACATTCAACACATTTGTGAGAAATTTGTTATTTCAATATTTTGCCAATTTTGTGAAAATGTAGTCACACATTGTCCACATGTACTATCTAGACCTATTGGGAAAATCATGTATTATGGCGGAGGCATACCAGTCGCCAAAGCGACATTTCTAGTTATAACCTTCCTTTCTTTTCCCGTTATCTCTGTTTGATGCAGAAGAACATGGCTGCCATGGTCCGCACCTATATGATGCTATGCATCGCTGGCCTGGTGGTGACGGTGTGCATTCTCATGATCATGTACAGTGAGGACGGGGTGGACACCAGAGAAATCGTCAAGGTGGCTGATTCACATGAAAAGGGCCTGTGAGTATTCTGTCCTGTCATGTTGGAAGACCTTTGTAATCCAGACGAAGAGACATATTTTCATTAAAGCCTGCAACAGAATTTAACTTTCTTTGCTAGTACAAGTTACCATTATGTAACAGTTGTGATTTGCCCACAAATGGAAAATTATGTGCAAGTTTCTTATTTGCTCATTGCTTACAAATAGTGGCAGATGTTTTTTTTTCTTTTGTGTTTCATTGACAAATGAAAAATTTTGTCCATCAACAAACTTGTTGGTATGCCTGTATTTTATGGGAAATAATACAGTAGCCTTCACAAAACTAGTAGTGCAAATAGTGTGTCTAATATTAAAGACAAAGAGAACACTCCAAAAGTGAGTAGGACCCTGTACTACAATATTGTAATCATATTACCTCAATTTTTCAAAAGGAAACCGAAATTCTCTTTTGAGTAAGTGATTTAAGCATTGCATTGAACTGTTGAAAGGGTATGGATGAATACATTAAATGTGTTTTTGTGTGTTTGTATGTGTGTTATTCATACATGTGCATACAAATGTACCTGCCAACTTTTCAGTTTTAATCTGAATATTCAGATTTTTTACTGAAAGAAAATGCATTAATTTCAGTGTGTTCTGATTTTTTTGGAACTATATGTGTAATAGTAAAGTATATGAAATTTATGAAAGTTCAGATTTTTAGATAATTTTTCTTTGTTTGTTCATATTTATTAAGTCTCAGGGTTGGCAGCTATGCATGTGTTATATCTTCAGATACACATGATGCTAATTCTCCTTTACTTTGGCTGTGAGACTTGATCTGTAGTTAGCACGTATAGCCAGGCCAAGGATTTCATATCTTCATCTGATCCTCAACCAACTATGGTGCACTTCACCAAAGGCCTCATTGTTACTGCATATGCAGTGATAGCACAATACTGTATTAAATCAGAGGAAATTGCAAGTCTCACATACTGTCATAACACATAAAATGCATGGGGTGGCAGGTTTCCACCTGCATTTAATACTTGCAGGAATGTAATGGATATCCCTTCAGATGGAACAGTCAGCATGGGTGATTGTATTTTATGGGCTGTCATTATCTATTTTGGGTATTTTATATCATTACTGGGAACACGTGTATGGACCATTAGGAAATCATTGAGTACTATAGGGTATCATGTAACAGAACCCTCATGTTTTATCTCATACATGCACAGTTCACTATGCTCGTGAACAAAATCACTGAAGAACTGTAACCAAAAAAAAAGTACATTTTCATCAACTGAGCCTTGGTGTGTGATTTTAATACATTGAATAATCAGGATAGATATTACTTTTGTCAAGCAGATTTGCTGGTACTGGTGAGCCTTTGATTCAAGGTTAGGTTATTTGAGATCGTACGAGTGGTAGGAGAAGAAGATTGCGCTTCAATTAAAGGTACTGGTATTTTGTTAAGTAGCATTCTCAATATCATTTGTGTAAAGCAACTACTGTATATATATACACTACCATGACATATATAAATCTGTCCCTGTGTGTTATATACAGTACAACTGATGCCAACATGCTGTTCATATTGTATTTGCAGTATTGCTGCAATTTTTTTATTTTTTTGAATTTGTGAGGACCAATATATGCTATGTATATTAACAACTCTCAAAAATTTTGTCACCCTTAGTAGCACAAATATATTGTATAATAGAGACAATGTTAAATACAATTTGTATTAAACATCATCTCCAAGTTGGGAAATCACAAATTTTTCTCTGATAAAAAAGAAATAATACTTAAATCTCTCATTATGACAGTGAGGTTCTCGATCACATATTCAGGCACTTGCAAAATTGTTTCAATTCACAAAACGTTAACACTTCTTGAGATATAATACTTGTATGGTATATGCAGAACTTTCTCTCCCAGTCCTCTACCCACCCCCTTTCCCACTTGAAAGTTTATGCAACCAAAACTGAAGGAACCAAAAAGTTCAGAGCATCTGCTGCATTTTCATTGCAGATTTTCATAATATCATTTTTACAGTGTGCAGGTTATTGATACTTCTTTAAATCAGTGGTAGAAAATGCTCAAATACAGGTTTGGATTTGCATCCATCTTTTATTTAAGAGCTTCCTAGTTAATGCTTGTTTGTACTGACTTTTAATAGGAATTATATCAATGATGATACAAGGTATTTGCAATGCATCTTACCGCTCTGAGTGCTCAAAGGGCACAAGTTTTGACTATTTTATGGAGAAAACAACACATATAGATGAAGCAATTCAAAGTCTAATGCATTTGTGTGCTAGAGAAGTTAATGTTGTCTGGTACAGTGCGTTAAGTAGTCATTTATGTAAACAGATGAAAGTACGTCCTATGAGCAAATTGACAGAGCAACATGATATCAACATTTGACAGAGTGGTAAATATAAAAGGCATATAAATAACAGGATATCATGTTGCAATACTTGCATCATGATAGAGTGGTATAATCTGTGGACTGTTGCTACGACCACGGATAGCCCCAATCATACATTTTCTTTGACGAGTATGTAGCTGATTATTGTTGCAGATGTATCTCATGCCTTCAAGTGATATTGGGCACTTCATCCTCCACAAAGATGTTACATCAGTAAGAAAACTTCTAATTCTCATTGCTCAGATGACTTGAAATCTGATTATTTTCACCAAAAGGGGATACACAGAATATCTGCTGAAGATTTTCAGTATACTGCAAATTCTGCAAAAGTTCTTGATTCAGAGATATTCTATAGGTACTCTGTACATGTCCCGGTGTGTTGGAAGCATAGATCATCTTTAATTTTACTCCAAATTCCATCTCAGATTTCATCTGAAACTTACTTTTCCCGCAAGCTTTATTTCCATTTATGATTTACGAATTTGTTTTACAAGTGTACAGCAATTTTTTTTTTCCGTTTGTAAATTCCCAGGGCATTTCTCCGGCTTTTAAAGTTTAAGCAGTCACCAAAGCATGACATCTCAAGTGATTCATGACTGTTTGTGCATAGACGCGTTTGCTGGGCTCATTAGTGACCGAGACAGAGAAATAATGAACGCAATGCTCAATGTGCATCATTCAGCAGAGAAAGCAAATGCACGTTTCCCTACTGCTGCTTTGTGAATGATTAACATTCTCAAATGTCACACTTGTACAAAGAGAGAGTGTCATTAGGTATTCTATAGACAAGGCAAGAAATTCTTGTGGGATTTCTGAATTGATATTTTTTTGTTGTTGTCTGTGTGTATTTGTATGTGTGTGTGTGTGTGTGTGTGTGCATCATCCATGCATGTGTGTGTGTGTGTGTGCATCATCCATGCATGTGTGTGTATACTGGTGCCATGACGATGATATATGTAATATTTGAAGTGGATGTGTGGATATCTAGTAGATGGATTGAATGGATGAAGGGAACATACCACATTCAAAGACTGCATTTGTTTAGAGCACATTTTGAGGAAGATGTTCATTTGAATACATACTGTGTATTTCGTTGCTTTAGCTCGGACATCAACCATCATAATGCCATATGTAGATATATACTGTTGTATTTTTTTTTTTTTTTTGGGGGGGGGGGGGAGGGATGGGGCTTTTTAATCTAAAAAATACACAACAGAAACCCCCAAAATTTTCTTTTACATTAGACACACCAAAGTTACCGGTAATGTCTTCTGGTAGGATTCAGTCATATGTGCTTGTGCATCTATGTAGATATATAAATTAATGTACTCTTAAATGAATCCCACAAGGAGTGGAATGATCATCCCCCAGCATTCCTACTGATTCCCACTGATCAGTTACTAGCCATCCCCTTTAAAGGGATCGTATAGTTTTGGTTGAGACCTAACTTCTCCTACTAACATTTTTTTTTCTTGGTGAGATAATGGAAAACTTCCAATGAAATATGAAGGGGTGTGTAATTCCACGAGAAATTCAAAAGTTTATTTGATGAAGATTGGTTTTAGAACGGCTGAGATATCCAAAACAAGAGTGATCGTAATAAAAGGTGGGTTCCACCTATTATTATAATCGCTCTGTTTTACTTTGTTTTTGAATGTCTCAGCCATTCCAAAACACATTTTCATCAAATAAACTTTGAATTCCTCTTAGAATGACATGCTCTGTAATATTTCATAAGTGATTTCTTGGTATCCTGCAAAAAGTTAAAAGCCCAATCCTCATATCCACCAAAACTTTACTTGTCCCAGAACGAGTGAGGACAGACTCACAGTTGCTGTTTTGCCTTATCGTACATAAATGTGCTTTAACCAATTGAGGACAGACTGATTTTGCTATAACGCGCTTTCCCATAGACACCTGCCCGAGTATACTCAAGACTCGTCCTCAACGGGTTAATATAAAAGTGTAACGCTGAAGAGGCACACTGTGTCATTTCTCTAAATTTCACATATGCTCAAATTTGATGAATTACAAGTCTATGGTCACTGTCCCTGAACAGGCTTTTTTTTTTTTTTTTTTTTTTTTTTAATGGGACATCAGGAAAAGTTCCCTTGAGTGTCCACACTACAGTTTCAGAGGGGGATGTCATGTGACGTCAAACTTTATGCATGATCTGGGACATACAAAATAATCTGAGAGCAGGAAGAATCACATCCTGGTGATCAATTAAAAACAAGGGACTAATAATGGAAACTACTTTTTAACACAATTGTCAGATGTTTGCATGCTGATCTGATGGACAAGTGGCAGTGTTGGATAAATTGTGTTATCCTTCATAATTGTGTACCTAATGCAAGTCCATTTATTAAAACTCTTTAGTAACCAAAGATTTTGTTCGTAAAGGCCTATGGTTTCCTAGAAGGGACAGCAACATTGCTTTCATTTTGACAACTTTTTAAATGATATAAAATAGCTCACTGCATGTTTATGGATTGTCTGTTATAAGTTATGTTTATTTGAAAGCCTATTAAGACTTTACCAAGAGAATGGTGTGTCACAGAAGTAATTCTGACATACTTTTGTTAACCTTTGACCACTTTCTATATTCTTTGTGAAAACAAAAAGAAATGGTGAAGCGTAAAACTGAAAAAAAAAATGGTTGGGCAGTTTCGGGCGTTTCATTGACTAATGGGTTAACATTTACTTTTCTTTGTTAACTGGAATGCTTCATTCACTGACTGGCACAAATGTCTGGAAACCAATTTGCCAGTGAATAGTATTTATTTCTCAATCCCTCTAATCCTTATTGTGCCACCACCAGGGCCTTTTCTTTGTTGGACTGAGGGTGCATTTATCTAAAAAAAAAAATTTCTGAGGAAGAATCACAATCCTAAACACGTTTGAGGCCTTTTCGGGCGACAAGGCGCATAATTGCTACACCTGAATGGGCTTGCTAACTTTATAAGTAGGTCAAATCAGGATGAATTATTGACAGTTGATGAAAGAGCTCTTAAAGTACCTGGAACCACAAAGGGGTGACATCCCTTTTACAGTTGCCAAACTTTGCTTCCCTTACCTTCCAAGGTCAGTGCTGGTGATGCGTATAAGAATATAATGTGCTCATTATTTGTTAAATTGGTGGTTTATGTCTCACCTGCAGGTATAGTATGAGTATTAACAGCATTTTTGCTTTGTCTTGCTTCAAACAGGAACTTTTTTTTCGGTAGAAAATAAAATAATTATTAAAAAAAAAGTTTATGGGTGTCATTCAAGATAGAGCAGGAGGTGAGGAATCAACAGACTGAGATGGTACTAACCATGGTACAAGCACATGGGAAGGAGAGAAGAGACCCATTAGCTCCAAGCATATTAGATTTTCCAGTTTCTGTAAGGAATCCACTAGGGAGACCATACAAGACAAGAGAAGAAACAATCAAAGAAGACAAAATATGCATGTGTGAATCATGTCATGAAATACACAAATTGTAAACCTTTTTTTTTTTCTAGCTCTCAGGTAATAGTAAACTTAACTATTAGGTCCTGTGCTGATTTCTCCATAGCGTAGAAGATACTGTGTACATACACTGTTGTAAGCGCATGTGCAGTGCTTACATATACTGTAAAATGAGGAATGTTCACGTGCATTTTAATTTCTCGAATTTCGCGAGCGCCAAGATTCGCGAAATAAAAATGCACACGAAAGTTCGAGTCTACACTATGTGCATTGAATGACAGTGGCAGTTCACGAAAATTTCATGCCTCAGAAGAGGCCGTTGGCTCCAATTCGCGAAAAATTCATGCTGCGAATGTATCATGTTTTACAGTACCTCGTAGTGGCACTTTTTGGCTAGGACTGTCAAGGTATTTCCTGGATAGGAAGTGTATACCAAGTGAATTGCCGTGGTGTCTTGTTACCATAGTATTTTACCAATGAGAATGGTGCCAACAAATTACTGTGGTATTCAATATCATGGTAATTTATGTCTATTACGTTGATGAACTTATAAAGGCCTAACTGAAGGGACAGCAAAGAGGAGAGTCACTATGGAAATAAAACTGTCTTTAGCATCACAGAGTTAGGAAAAAAATGGACGGAATAATCTGGTGCGATCAGTAAAATAATCACTAGATCCCAGTGATACTGTTTATTGTTGCAATAAATCTGATCATATGCCTGTTTACCATTTTTATGTTTTCAAGGTCTTTACTGTTCACACCAGTGGGCAAGTTTATCAAGGCATTCAAATTGGATGCAAGTCTCCTTGTCTGTGGTTACTGTGGCAAGAGGCTGGCTTACTATAAAAATGGTGCTCAAATCTATGAATATTTAATGATTTTTCTCTGAAGCCACAAGGCATCAGGAAAATCCCCCCACCAAAAAAAAAAAAAAGAAAAAGAAAAAAAAAAAAGACTGCTCCACTCGCCCACATCACAGATGAACATATACATCAGTATAGCCAAGGCTGTTAATACTCCAGTCACAGACAAATGCCTACAGATTTCATTTTACTTGCCCAGCATATACCTCTAGCTTCCCTGGGCAAGCAGTTTGTGGGTTTGTAGAACCCTATCTGTAGAACTTGTGCCGATAACAAAGGTACTCGACCATATTCAATTTACCTTTTATCTTTTGATTTACCTTTTCTCTTTTGATTTGATACAAGGGATGCAGTGGTTGCTTCTTTGGGCAAGCCTCAGGCGAATTGTCTGGGTTAGGGCATGGACCTACAGTATTCATTGTAGGTCCATGGTTTAATAGGGGAACATGCTTCAGTGTTTGATGTGCCATACTGTCAAACCAGGGATTTTTGTGTGCATGAACTTTTTTTGAATTTTGCGAGGAGCCAAGATTCATGAAAGTTTTTGTTCTCATTTAAATGTAGTGAATGCTAGTACAGTGCCGTACACCATTAAAGTTGGCAATTTGTAGAAGTTTCATGCCGTGAAAGAGGCTGTCGATTCCAATTTGCGAAAGTTTCACGCCGCAAATGTTTCTGGTTTTTCAGTATGCAGATGATGGCTGATGTTAGAGGGAACATACAGGAGGATCAATCAATTCAAAGTGTTTAAATTGCATGGGAGGAAGGTTTCAAGTCCCGAGATGAAGTCAAGGGACTTGTCTTTAAATCTTTCCAATGTAGCATTTCAAAGCCTGAGGTTAGAACTTTCTGTGTGCTCTAAATGACAGAAGTGTCATTTATTGGCTTATTGGTTTGTTTATTTTTTTGGCTGTAGTGATATATACTGTAGTGCATTGAGAGCAATGCATACAGCTACAGTGTGTGTGGAAGCAAGGAAGTGTAACATGCCAGGAAATGAAAGAAGTGCAGCGAACATTGCATTTTAATGGCTGAAATCATTATCTAGAGACAGACATAATCTGATCACTTATGCATGATCTTGAATACTCTGTTCTCAAGCCAATGACTATCAGCAGGTGGCAGTATAAAAGAGGACTGGGTAAACTTTTTCAGGGATTGCTTTTCTTAAGACCATCATTCACATTGTATAGTACTCCTCCATCTAGCAAGCTTTCAAAGGGCAGCTCATATCGCATCCTATGATGTGTAAGAGAAAAACAGGGCGGTGTTTTGGGATTGGTGAAATTAACCTTCAGTGACCTCCACCAAATGGTGCCGAGTCCTCCTCGTACACAGTCTTTGCTCCACAGTACGGTATGTGCAGGATACCCCTTCCCTGTACACATCTCTGACATTGATCTCCAACCTTTTCTTATTTAGTACTGACATGGTTGATGTGCATATGCCTTGTGGTGTGACTGTGTGTTACACACGCTGTGCTCTTGCTCTTGCTGATGCAGGCAACGTCAGTTTCTCTGGCTTTATTGAGACAATAGACACATGGCATTTCAATGGCCTATATATCTTAAAGGACAAGTTCACCTTCATAAACATAAGGATTGAGAGAGTGCAGCAATATTAGTAGAACACATCAGTGAAAGTTTGAGGAAAATTGGACAATCGATGCAAAAGTTATGAATTTTTAAAATCTTTGTGTTGGAACCGCTGGATGAGGAGGCTACTAAGGCTTGTGATGTCATATGAGTACAACAGTTTAAAGAAAATATTAAGAAAATTCAACATATTTTCACTTTTTTCGCATGATAAAAGAGCACTTCACTTGCCTCTTTTTAAAGGCAATGGGAATAATATTACCCATAACATATGTCAGTAACGAGTCAAGGGAATGTGTACTTTTTTCAAAAGATGAAATTTGTGAAATTCTCTTTATATTTTTACTCATACATTGTGCATCTCTGGTTTGATAAGTGCAGAATCCAGTTCCCTTGCACTGTGATGAACCATCCTTCATTGCAAATTGGTATGATACAGGACAATGTGTGGTCATGATCCTGCATAATGCTGAGCAATATAGGGCTGCCCTTTCTCCACGTGATCTTTCAAACGAGAGTTCAGAGTGGAAGGTACGCGCCTTGCATCAAGACAGAGAGAGAGGGAGAGCCTTGTGTATGCATGCTTAGCAGCAAGGCCTGGTGAGGTGTCCCCTCGAATGTTTACATTTCATGTATGCTTTACAGCTTCAGGAGCATAAAGTGGGAATTATAAAGCGGAATGGAGAGTAGAAATGCAGCATCCCACTGCCTTTCCCTTCATCAGGGGCTCTATGAGAGTTTTAATGCAAATCTGACTGCACACAGGAACCCACACCACGCTGTGGCATTTAGAATTGAGAATGTTAATAGGCCAAAAGGTTCTCAAACACGGTCTGTAGTCATCTACATAGGATTTATGGTTTGTTATTGTGTATTATGCTTTCTCGATGATGGGTAAATGTCCATTTTCTCCCCATCACATTATTTTCAGAATCACTTTGAATACATCTTTTTACCAGATTTTATTTGTTTGTTGCAAACACTTGATCATGATGAACTTGAAGAAAGTACAATATTGATGAGTATGGATATTTCTGCAGACAGACATATTTTTATAGGTTCATTTCTATTCATGAATATTAAAGGGGATGGCTAGTAACTGATCAGTGGGAATCAGTGAGAATGCTGGGGGATGATTGTTAAAATTCTTGTGGGATTCATTTAAGAGTACTTTATATATCTATTGTTGTGTGAAAATTATTTGCTTCAGAACGGTCTCATATTCAAGTAATGTGCAGTTTAATGCCCCGTCACTGTACAGGCATGCTAGCCTGGAACCATTAAACTGCACATTACTTGAGTATGAGACCACTCTGAAGCAGTCTAAGGATGAATCATGAGAAGAAACACAAAGTTGGCTGTTGTCATGTATTTCTTTCCTGCTTTCCTTTATCAAAGCTCATTATATTCCAAGAACCTGGCATTGCATCCCCCCCCCCCCCCCCCCGGCACGCACCAGCAACTTCACCCATGCCCCCTCTGATGTATCTACATGTAATTTCTGACAATTAACCAAGGAGATATACTCAAACAGTGCGTTTTTCAGATTGTAGTATATGACTGCCAATGTGGTGCCGGTGATGCGAACATGACTATAACAGCCCCTAGCAAAGGGCCGCCAGATTTCTCCTAACACCATGAACCAAATCTGTGAGCGCATGAGATTTCCGTCGGATGACTGGTGACCAGCGAAGAGTGATGAATGTTTTTCCCCTTTAGCATCTGCTGCAGGTTACAGCCTGGACTTAAAGGTAGACCTGTGTTTTGAAACTGCCAGTCAAAGAAAAACTGATGACAGAAGCATTCTACTGCAAATCACATCCCTATATGTACAGTATGTCTGAGAAGGCAATAGGTACAGGTTACTACTAAAGATCTAGTAAATGTGATAACCACATGTTAGAACAAAGTTTGAAAGTTCATATGTGTTCAGCTTCACAACTGTATGTAATTGAGTAGTGTTTGTCAAAACTCACTGAAGACAGAAAAACTTCAAAAAGCAAGCAAAATCTTAACATTAGTACGACCATTCCCAGAGAAAGATCAGATTGATCATTGTTAGAATATTGAGTGTGGATCACAATTCTGCAGTGGGTATTTAAATGTAAACAATCACCATGGAAACATGGTCTTTAGATCACTCTTATCTTGATTTCATTATTATCAGCTTTCATGACCTTTGGGTTTCCAGTGATGCATAAAGGAAGCAGTGCTACCTATCAAAGAAAGCAGGCTGTCACAGTAGATAAACACAGTTGTGAAGAGAATTTGCTCTAGTGAGATTCACACTGACACAAATTGTTGGGGCACAAATCTCGAAATTTGCATCACAAACCATATATTTCAATGCCAGTGTGGGCATAAAAGTCTCACTATTACCGCATTCACACTGGTTATTAAATTTCTTCCGCGATTGATGCGAGGCTGTGTTCTGCAATGGTCTAGCATCAGTCGAGGCTTAATTTGTGTTCACAGTGCGCGTAACAGCGTATTATACGTGTTCACATTGAAGAGGGCAGTACATGTATACGAGGGCAGTATTAAAGCTGATCGTTCTTCTGTTTATTTACATTGTGTGTGTGTGTGTGTGCACAGCTGTTACATTATCATTTTACCTTTTTTGACTTTTATGAAAATGTAATGTAACTTTGAATCTAATAAAATGAATATACATAATGATTATAAGTATAAATAATATAAAAAAACATATAAAAGAAATCAAAATATATTTTTTTAATTTAAAACTCTACTTTGTAAAGTGGCAATTTTCGTGATTCAACCTCTCCAATTATCACAGTACACATGGCAATACAAAAAAATTATTTATATTTGTGAACCAAATTGCCTTCTTTGGTACTGTTTTCAGCATACAGTATGAATATCTTTTTAAAAGAAATTTAATAAAAAATCCTTTTACGTCATTATATTCAAGTGTGCATTGTATCTTTCAATCAATTTATATATATATATATATATATATATATATATATATATATATATATATATATACGGATACTGTTTGTGTTGTTGCTTTTTTTTCATACTGATGTATGAATCTTCAGAGCTGCCCTGTTCTTATTCTGTAGGAACTTCCCAGAAAACTTCATTATCTCTTGTCTGGATAACTAGAATATGAAAATTTCTCTAATTTTGGTAATTGCATGTAACCACAAGTACCGTCTGGGTATCCGTCTGATTTTGATGGTTAAAATGTCAGCAGTACTGCATCTTAGAATGTGCATACCCACTGTGTGTGGGCTGAAATTGATCAGCTGTAGTCATCAGTTGGCTGTAAAAACAAAACAAAACAAAACAAAAACCTTTGCGCATGACATTTGAGCCATTATGTTGCTCGAAATTTGTTCCAGATTAGAATGACAGGAGTGACCTTTTTAACATACAAAGAGCTCACCCTTTTTAGCTCACCTGAGCCAAAGGCTCAAGTGAGCTATTGCGATCGCCCTTCGTCCGGCGTCCGTCGTGCGTCGTCCGTCGTCCGTCGTCCGTCGTCCGTCGTGCGTAAACTTTTTACATTTTCATCTTCTTCTTGAAAACCCCAAGACCGATTTCCATCAAACTTGGCAGATAGCATCCCTAGGGGGTTAGGAACTCAATTTGTTAAAATGGGCACCATGCCCCACCCAGGGGGCCCCCAGGGGGGCCCAAACCCCCCAAAATTAAGGAATCTGTAAAAATCTTCTTCTCTAGAACCAGAAGTGATAGAGCTAAGTTAATACTATGAGTTAGTACATTGATGACTGTAGTTTCAAGTTTGTTCATAGCAGAATCAGGGGTGCCCCCCTTGGGACCCAGGGGAGGGGGGTGGGGAGCGGTCCTAATGGGGCCTAAATTGTACATTTTCATCTTCTTCTTGAGAACCCCATGACCCATTTTCACCAAACTTGGCAGGTAGCATCCCTAGGGGGTTAGGATCTCAATCTGTTAAAATGGGCACCATGCCCCACCCAGGGGGCCCCAAGGGGGCCCCAAACCCCCCAAAATGAAGAAATCTTTAAAAATCTTCTCTAGAATCAGAAGTTATAGAGCTAAGATAATACTATGAGTGAGTACATTAATGACTGTAGTTTTAAGTTTGTTCATAGCAGATCCAGGGGTACCCCTCTTGGGGGTGAGGGGGGGGGGGGGGGAAGGTCCGAATGGGGGCCTGAATTGTACATTTTCATCTTCTTCCTGAAAACCTCATGATGGATTTTTGTCAAACTTGGCAGGTAGCATCCCTAGCGGGTCAGGATCTCAATTTATCAAAATGGGCACCATGCCCCACCCAGGGGGCCCCAGGGGGCCCCAATCTCCCCAAATTAAAGAATCTTAAAAAAATTTGGGCCCTTTTTTTTTATTGTACATTTTCATCTTCTACTTGAGAATGCCTGGTCAAATTTTAGTAGAGCTGTGAATAATTTAGATTAGTGACTGCGTGAAAGGTGAACTTGCGATACTCAGGTGAGCGCTAGACCCGCGGGTCTCTTGTTTTTTTTTAATTTGGTTTTCAGGAAAGAATTATGTTTGAGCAATTTTAAGGCAAGAACAGCTCTGTGCAAACTGTTCAAACAGGAAGGAAACAAGCCGCTATTTCCCATGCGAGCCTCTCCAGATGTTTCTGTCATTGTTTCAGCCCGGAAATAGGAACCCAGTAGAAAGAGTTGTCAAATTAATTGGCTTTTTAGAATGTCTAGTGCAAGAAACTAATGATTCAAAACAAGAGCATGTCTACTTTGCTTGTTGGAGACACAAGCATTCTAAAGATATTGTCGTCTTGAAAAAAAAAAAAATGCCTCTTAGTCCTCGATTGGCTCGTGTGCAAGTTGATTATGTTCAGTCATTGAACTGCTGGAATTTCTGTTAATTCAGAGATAAACTGAAGAAATGAAATGGAGTCATAGATCATGTACAATAATGTACTAGGCATGATGTTTATCCCAGTTCTACAAAGTTCAACGACATAAACTTCATAGTACTCTGTTCGAAGTATGATATCATATTAATAGCATATTTTTATTATACATCGAGACATTTTGGGCTTAGCAGTATTTGACTCTGGAGGTGGTGAATGTGAAATGCCACCCCGCATTTACAACATACAATGCACATCACTGTACAAATGTAGGTTGACTCTTATAGTGTAGGATCAAACAAATGGAGCATTAGAAGTTTCACTAAAGTGAGACATTAAATGAAAAATAAAAAGAGTGTCAAGGTTTCACAGCATTTTAGAGACAACAATATTGGTCACAGTTGTGTAACTGTGTGCAAAGTAGATGAGATGTTAATATGCTGTGCAGAACTACAACTGACCTTTTACAAAACTCTTTGTTAGATTGGCTGTATACAAATACAATAAAACTTTGTGACTGAATTTTTTTTATACCTAAGACCTGACTCACGAAATTTGCAAAGAAAATAAAAACCTCACAAAGTATATGGTGCATAAAGTATTCTGCAGACCATGTGATTATCTGCATCGAGATGGTGGTATTAAGATTTTCATCGCAATTGCTTATGATTTAATCTCTGATGTATTGTTAAGTTTGTTTTCGTTTTTGTATCTCCTTTTCATCTATTTTATATGTTGGTCTAAATAGTAGGACATGTCATTAGTAATACCTCAGGGAAAGGAAAATGTTGTTATGTACATATGTACATTTATGATAACCGTCTAATTCCACTGACGTCAGTTCACTCAAGACTAATTTTGAAGGCATCGATGGAGTGAAACAGTTATTTGAAAAACAGGTAGGAAATGGAATTGTGTAGAAGGTGAAAATACTTTATGCAAATATTGAGTGGAAAAATGCATCAATTCCTGGCCCGCTCCTCAGTCCTACCCTCACCACAGCACGGTCGTCCATCATCCATGATGCCATTCATGTGGACTTGAGCGTAGCATTCTCAAGTTACCAAGTGCCTCTTGAGGTGCATTCACATTGGATTTACCATGGTTATAGATACCTTGGTAATTTCGTTGTCACCGCTCTCATTGGTGAAATATCATGGCAATACTAAATAGATACTGCAGTATTTCAGTTGGTACCATTCTCAACCACAAAATACCATGGTAATTCTGAGCAAAAAGCACACCTCTCTGAGGTAAGCATAGCACATATGATCTCCTATTTGGAGGAGACAGGCAGGACGTCAGGTTGCGAGAGAACTTGTACAACCTTATACCACTGTACGAAGGGTGGTATTACGTGACAGGATTCACGCTCGAGTGTCGCATCCATAATTTATAATAATTTTGAATTACCAATAGCTGTAAATATATTTTACCTTGGTATTTTGTGAGGTATTTCGCAAGGTGATTCCCAAGGTATCTGTTCACATTATGAAATATCGCAGTATCTCAAACACCTGTATGATGGTATTTCCCATCGGTGTGAATGGCCCCATGTTTTTTTCTCCATGAGATATGTGGGTGTAAATCCATGGGGAGTCAAAGGTGAGACAGCACCTCCACAGAGAGCTGCATGGTACAATGGATGAGCTTGTTTGACAGGGACAATGGGAAATTCTTACCTTGGCTTTGGCTATAATGACATCATAAGCTAGAAAAAGATAGAGACTACAGCCCCCCCCCCTTAAAAAAAAATAAATGAATAAATGTCATAAGGTATGAAATATGCTCAATACAGACCTGCAACATGCTTTTTTGTGCTTCTTTCTGTTCTTGTCTCATATTTTAATACAAATTGTTTATTCAAGAAAATTTATGAAACCTGGCTTAATGCTGTGATTACCACTGGTGATTTGTTTGTAAATATAATAAGTTGTGGTTGGCAGTAATGGCCCATAAAGGGTTCACTGTGAAAGTAAAAGCGGTAGCACAATTTTTTCACAGTGAGGCAATATTTCAAAGTAAATTTTGCGTGTTAATGATTTTGCAGATAAGTATATTTCTGTGTGAGACCTGATATCAATAGCATGAACAAAATATTTGTATGTTTTGACAAGTTGACAGTCAGTGCAACTTTGTCTTGCTAGTACTCTGAGCAATATTTCCAAATCTGTTCATGGAACTATTAAAAGAGATAATTCAAAGTTCAACCAAAGATGTTTTTCACAATTTTTTCACAGTGAGGCAATATTTCAAAGTAAATTTTGCGTGTTAATGATTTTGCAGATAAGTATATTTCTGTGTGAGAGACCTGATATCAATAGCATGAACAAAATATTTGTATGTTTTGGCAAGTTGACAGTCAATGCAACTTTGTCTTGCTAGTACTCTGAGCAATATTTCCAAATCTGTTCATGGAACTATTAAAAGAGATAATTCAAAGTTCAACCAAAGATGTTTTACTCTGTCTGAAAAGACATGGGGGGGGGGGGGGTGATGGTGAAGTGAAAGAAGCAGCATTTGCTGTGATCATACTACCGAAACTAGTCAACTCTAGGATAATTCCCACCCAACTCCTGTATTTGCATTCACATGGAGGAAATAGGTGATGCTGACTGCGATCCAAGTACAGAGATAATTTGCTCCCGTTCAAACAGACAGAACTATCCCCCTATGGCCAATCACAATAACTTTTCAACCAAATTTCACATACCCGAAATTACTGGAATGGTGACCCTTGCCCTTGTGTTTGTGTGCTGTCATGATGTATGGTTTGAATGACAGGGCAAAATATCTGGAGATTTTTTGCTCCAGTGTTCACACAAATGTCATGGTACAGGCAATTGCGCTATTTCTCAAATTATGACGACAATTGTGAAATAATCACAAGATTTCTTGGCATTTGGATGGTAATGCTGAACGCGCTATTCAGTGGTATTTTAATGTCCACACAGGCAAAAAGTGTTAAGATTTGTGTCCTGCTTATTTGCACCAGAGTGAATCCCACTTTTGAGGAGTGGGGAATAAAACAGTCTTCCCTTCTTTACACAGAACAGAATTAGTCATTTTGATGTTTAATTGCAGTGTTTGTGCTGTCCATGAACAAATGAATCCTTTTTAATGGCACAATATTCTTACTGTGTATGATGCTCGACTGTGATTACAAAACTTGCACATTTGCTTCCTTTTGGATGATTATGTTAATAATGTTAAAAATTTGTTGGTTTCATATAGTATGTGATGAAATAAAATATATTTAGGGCACAGTACTTTCATTGGGCAAAAACAAGCCTTACAAGAAGGTACACAAACAAAGAAGTACCTACTACATAATATACCTACTTGTATGCTTACATGAAAATGTTTAGCAAACTTGAGAGAGACAGGTAAATTGACTACTTGATAACAAAGATACCATCAGTGTATACTGCACAAACTACTATTTTTTCATTGTCATATTGAGTCATGTTATCATTATGTATTATCAGTAACGTATTGCCAATATCTCTTTAATTAGATTATCAGTGCAAAAGGTGTGCATTAGTGAGGAGGAGGGGGGGGGGGGCCTTTCATGCCTTTGTTCTCCTTCCCCATTTTAAGTTTGACATATCAATCAGGATCAGCGAGCCTACCATGGTAGTGTCAGTGATCGATAAGTTGATAAGGACTCATTATTTTTATTGTTTTGACTGCTGTAGGATCTTCTTGAACAAAGACTATTCTGCTCTCATTACCAATTTAGCTCTGAGAGCTGACCTTTCTGAACTTTTCAGCTTAGGGCATACAGATTGTAATAGCCGAGTTCATGAGGTGCAACCTTTTGAGCTGACCCTAGGATGCGAGGGTGCCAAAGTTTTCCCCCTGGGTGCTGATGAGTGTTGGTGTTAAAGTGAGATTAGCCATCAATCATACAAAAAATGATAGAGTGTTTGATATTTGAAGCATTGGAAGATACTCTGTGAGCATGTTCAGCCTGTGGAGATAATGAACCATACTGTGCTGTGCGACATCTTACGATGCTGTGCTAGGTTCCACCATGCCGCAGTGACACACTTTAGCATGCATTTAGGGCTAGCACAATTTGCACGGATCAAGGCATATTACCATGACAAAAATATTCAAGGTATTGTTTACCATTGTGAGCAGTGATTTAGAAAATGTTCGAGTTATCACATTTGATGCATATGTGTAGGTCATTTGTATTCATGAAACATCCTACATAAATAAAGCCTAAAATATAAGGAGATATTACTATTTTTCCTCAATAAACCATAACTGTAGACAGTTTTAATATTCTGGAAGGAATTTTATTTTTGCTATTGTTCACATTTTGTATATTTAACAATGTTAAACATTGATTGTAGGCCTTCTAATTATTTTTTTTATTATTGGTTGTCTCTATCCCGAACTCACATTTTAGAACTGATTTGAAGCACTAAAGCTGGGTTTTTGTTCCATCTGCAAATGGTAAATAATGCTTTTAACTGCTTCTGGCATCACTTTTGAGTCACCTTTGCTTGACTTTGCTGCAGCACCTTGTCCAGGAGCAATGAGGGTTGCTGTGTGAAGGATCCCTTTTGAACTATTTTGCTAGTTCATTTGGACACCTCATTTTATCCTATACCAGTTTGCAAAAAATAAATGAAAGCTCAACTGACATAGAAATACAAATCATTTACAATAAGAACTCTAGCTTGCAGACGAAATTAGTCTCTGCGACTTTGCTGCGACCATGGACCTACAAGGTCCATGCTGCGACTGAGGAGATGTCGTGGAGATGTCGCAGAGATGTTATGGAAACGTCTTTGAGACCAGCTGGAGAATGTGGTATTTCATGGCACAATTCACACTCAGTATTGTATGCATATGTTGGAAGAAGTTTGAATTATCACCCTAAATACCACGGTATTTTGCAATGTATTGTAAGGTTTATTTGCATTCATATCATGAAACACAGCACAAAATACAGCAGTATTTTGCAGTGTGGATGCATGTACAAGTAGTGCATGGTAAACCAGGTATGTGGAAACTATTCAAGTATATTTGAGGCATGCCTCACACTCTGTAGAACATAAAAATGATTGAATTTGATTGGAATATGAACACACCCTTACAGATCCATGGAGGGCGACCCTCTTTCATTCTGTGGCGTATGAGGGGCCTCTGGGCTGTACATAAGATTTATGACATTCATACACTTCGAGAGCTGCACTAGCAAGTGGCTTCATCCATCAGATAGTGTATTTGCAGTATGCTAGTCTCTGTAGCTAAACCTTGTTTTATTTCTATCATTCCTCGGAGATACATGCATGCAACTGTTTATAGGGTGTCCATATAGAGCAATAAATTCCCAAGAAAGCACTGGTGTAGGTCTTGATTTATGAATACTTCTATGGATTATGCTGTCATTCTAAATTTCTTTTTCAGGTACATTTGTGAGCTGTGAATGAACTCGAGTACCACACCCTGCGTTCACATTGTCCCCCGCGCCGCGGGGAAAGTCCCGAGCTGTGGGACTTTCTCCTCCAAAACCATAATGTGAACGCTCGCTGGGACTTGTCCCCTCGTCCCCGCGAATCAAGTCGGGTACGGGGACAAGATTTGGAGGGGAGAGTGACCTTGGGGCGAAATTGATAGCGTCCAGCTGTGGTCATCAAATGTGCGCATGCGCTGTGCCTGGCAGAGCTCGCCCCAAGCTCCAATTGCCCCCACAGCTCGGGGACAGATGAGATACCAATGTGAACGGTCAGTCGTAAAAAAGATAAGATCTCTTGAGGCTGTCCCCGCGGCGCGGGGGACAATGTGAACGCGGTGGGTGTCATATCATGGGTGGATATGGTTGTTCACCAATTCTAGTAGTAACTACGTCATTGTCTTTTTATGTGTAATATGATTCCAATTACATGACTGATGAAAGCGTGATGACGTGGGAAGTTTTTTCTCTGCTGTCTACGGTTCCCTGTTTTTGTTTTCCTTTTTTAGTAGGCCTACATAGGACATTGTCAGCAATCGTCCTGAGGGGAGGGTTGAATGAAGACAAAAGCAGAGCCACGATTCTGTCGGCCAGTTCACACACACCCAAAATTAGTGGTCTAAAAGAAAAAAATATATATACATGTGATGCAAAAACAGACAATACTTGTTTATGCAAGAAATAAAAAATCACAAGCTGTTATGATCTACCATGATGCCCAAATCAGTCTGTCTTTGATATTTTTTGTTTTTCAACTCTCATGATGATTTGCCTTGTACAGTGTGTGAATGGCATGTACTGGTAGTAAAGGGAAAAAAAAATGTTTTGTATTTCCCCATAATGCACTAAGCTGCACTTGGTGGCAAGTTATGCTGCAGTCATTGTTCAGACGTGCACAATTTGGAGGTCTAAAGTGCTTTGCTTGCAGCCAAATGAGTTTGTTTGTTTGTTTGTTTTTTTTTTTTTTTTGGGGGGGGGGTGGGGGGGGAGGCCATGTGAGAATGGTGGCAAATATAATATATTTTGCATCTTCATCCAAGTAGTGGGTATCTCATTAGATGGCATTTAGAGTCTTTGCTGGTTGCAGAGATGTTTTTACATTACAACGCTTCCTAGAGACGAACTGGGTCTCGGGATGTTGCAGGAAACTCAACACATTGGCACAAATTCACGATGGTGATTTAAACCTGGTTTACACTGAGACCATGGTGTAAAATGAGTGTGAACTACAATGTAAGCATACTTTTGACATACATATATCAATGCGCGTTTGTTATTTGGCTTGTGCAATTTGTTATCGTATTTATGCAGGAGAAATTTGCATAAATCATGGTGTAAATTTTTACCACCTTTGTGAATTTGGGCCATTGAATTTTATTGGAGATTTCATCCAGTCCTCAGCAGGTCCTAGAGACATCGCCGTGACTAATCTGGTCTGCAACTGGGGAGTCGTCTCTTTGACTAGTTGATTGTCACCTTGTCTTGAGATGGTCTTGAACGTTGCTCTGGAGTTGCCTTAGTTAGAGCACAGGCCTTTTTTTTTCTGTTTCTTGAGTTGCTTGAGTTGCTGCAACGGATCAAATGCGGCAGTCCTGGCAACAATGGGTCTGTATGTGGCGCAGCCTTGGGGATGGATTGACCATGGCGACCACTCTACCAACATGTCATTGCTGTTCTGATGATCTCACATTTGGCCATTGTGGTCAAGGTGCCCACTGATTTTAAGACAGAAATTTCATTTCTTGTTAGTGTTGTCGGTATCTAGTCATTTTTCATAGGTCTGTACATCTGAGTCTGAGCAGAGACTATGGTGTTTGAAAGAGTACCGAGAGATATTTACTCCTGTATACAGGCAGCAGGGAAATATGCCCCCTGGGCCATTGTGTATATTTCAGGAAGAATGATGAGTGCTAAGTTATACCCCTTTCATAAACTCATCCTCCTATTATCCGCATAAGAATAATGCGGACAATTCAATAAAAAATGCGTTCACAAACTCTGAAAATAATCCGCATTATTTTTACGAGCGCCCGTCCTGAAAAAGGCGGATAATCGTCATGGTGACTGCACACGTCCCTCCTGCGGGAAAGACAGGTGACGTTTGACCGCACCCCGGCAATTATCCGCATTATTTGGGTTTGCGTTCATAAACTCCAAATCTGGTCCCGATGCTGCTATTATGCGGATAATTAGAAGGGTCGAAATAAAGCGCATTATTCTTTCCCCGCTCCGATTTTACGACCAAATGTTGCGGATATTATCCGCATTATTGAGTTTATGAAAGGGGTATTAGAAAGAAAAGTTCTGATCAATCCTGATACAAAGTAGGTTGTGTACTTTGCAGCAGAACTATAAAAGGATGGAGTTAGACATTTGCTGAGATGCTCAAGACATATCCATTTCATTCATCACTTAAATTCCTGTTATTCAAATTGGTCTACATCGTAGATTGAAACATTAGTATGATAAAACAGTGTAGACATTTGCATGATGATACACCCCCCCCCCCCCCCCCCCCCGAAAAAAAAACCACCCAACAACAGCAAAAAACAAACAAACAAAAAGGAAGTGATGAGAAAAGATACAATTTCACCAATACAAACAAAATCAATTTCTGTCGGGTCATTCATGTGAAAGTATGTTTGTGTTTGTATCATATGATCTGATGCATTATGTTGCAGTTTGGAATCTGTGGAAATAACTGTAATCAGTTTAAATCAGACCACCACTACCAACCATTCTTATATCATTTGTAGCCACTTAGAGAGAGAAAAAAAGGAATAATGATTAGTACATTGTTCCCACATATGTGTGTGTCAAAGCAATCCAGCCAGTCCCCTATTCTGTCATCTGCAGGGCTACCTTTGAATAGCAGTAAATCTATCATCAGGATAATCGCCCACCTGCATGTCCTCAATAGATGCTGTTTCCCTTGACTCAGACCCATCTGCACATCTCTAATGGACATGTACAGTGTACTGTACATGTATGTAAATGATTGTCCTCAGAGATACATTGTATTTATACTAGCAGGATGATCGCTCACCTGTATGTCCTGTAAAGATGTGCATATGTGTCTGACAGGGAGGGAAACAATCTATAGAGAACATACAGGTGAGTGATTCCTCAGAGATAATGTAAAGTCTCCAGGGGATTTACGTAGATGTAGGGCAATTTGTCAATCAGTTGCAATAATTTGTGTCTATTTATCATAATTTTACATTGTCCAGTCTGTTTGCAGTTGAACTGAAGCATTTAGAGCCAATTGTAAGTTGAACATTTTACATGAACTACACATGTAGGCCTACACATTTACACACATGCTATTCCAAGGGAACTAAAGATGATGTCGGTCTTCTTTTCTAAGGGTAAATCTCAATTGACTTCAGAGGTGGCTTGGTCCCAGTTGAGGCATCACTCACATCTTCTTAGCTGTGCTTGGAATTTGATTGCTTGCTTTCTTTGCCAGATGAATCTGATGCCCCTCAAATGTGGTTCATATGATTATGCAGCTGTATTCATCAGATTATCATAAGGGGGGGGGGGGGGGGTTGGGGTTCCAGGACATTTGCTCCAGTGACAATTGCTCCTACATGTATGAAATATGTGCATGCTAAGCCAACTTAAATTGTACCCACAAACATAACCCTAACCCTATAATCCCAATCCTCACATAAAGCTAAACCTAAAACCCTATCACAACAACAACCCTACATCATAAATCCTCCGAGAAAATAAGACTGGAGTAAATGTCATAGGAACAAATGTGATGTCACCTAAGGGGGACATGCTGAGTGGAGAATTAGTTTGCAGGAATGATAAGGGTTCACATTTGCAAGAAAACTTGTTGCTACTTACGTTTCAGAGATGCATTTCTAAGCATATGCAAAGAGCTATGTACCGTACCGGTCCGTACCGGTAGTGTAAAGACGCTGTAATATATCCTCCTCACAGTCTGCTGACTGCTGTCAACATTCCATCCGACAGCTGTTTCATGATCTCTGTCACATCAAGCATGCGACTCCAATGTGTTTGTATGAAGAATATGAACTTGTTGGTTAAATGCACTTTAATATCAGTACTGAATAGATTACATGGTGGAGCTACACCAAGCATTTATAGCTCCAATCAGTTGTAGGAGTCACATTGTTCAGCTCAAACAGGGGGGCGTTTCATGAAGCATTTTGTCTGACAAAGTTGTCGAACAAAGTTGCTCTTAGCCAATCAGATGCAAGGATTTCAGTAGCTTGTAACAGTTTGTCAGAAAAATATCCGACCAAAATGCTTCATGAAATGCCCCCCCCCCCCCCAGAATCAACAGATGATAAGTTACAGTGTAGAAGGAGTATTACTTTATTCCAACACATTTGCAAATTGGCAAATTTTTTACACTTCATAATAACTTCCTTACTTTTGCTGGTAATCCTGTTTTGATCGAATTTACACTCTTGTGCTGGTACTCTTTCTTCTCAGACTAACTTAAACTGGGGCTTGGAATTCGCTTTTCATGTGATGGTTTACTGTACCTAAAGTATGTTTATGGTACAGTTTTCTCAAGATGTATGATGTAGATGCAGTCAGAAAATTTGCATGACTCATTCGAGATGCAGGATGAGTACTACCGGGATATCATTTTGTGACTTTCTTTGTAGAATTCTTTGGAAATGCAGATGGAATAATTTTCTGTTGATTTACTTCCTTTTTATCTCTCCAGGGGGCCATTTCGACAAATCAAAGGAACAGCAGACGACAGGAGAACTGCAGAGGATGTTGAAATCTTGCCAGACTGGAGAGAGGATGCCCGTGTCAAAGAGATTGAAACGAAGAAGACGGGGGAGGAAGGAGATGAGAGAGATGACTTAGAGGAGGAGGAGGAAGAAAAGGAAAACCATGGGTGGGAAAGTAGGAGTGAAAGTTTAGATGATGAGTGGCTGCAGGAAGACGGCGACACTGATCCACATCCAGTTCAGGATGATGGTGTTAAAGAAGAAAGAGGCGGTAGGAAACCTGCTGTTGCCAGGGGAACCAATATTGGCATCGATGGTGTGGGGGAAAGGCGCTATGCCATGGATTCCCCGATTATTATAAAGATGGCTTCCAACCTGAATACTGGGGATGAATTAAAACCTGGAAACGCATTGGGTGAGAGAAGAAGTGGTGATATAATTGGGCAACGTGGTGTGGTGGCACACCTCTCCACAGTGAATGACCAAGGGAGGGTGGCTGACATCAAATCGGAGACTGCCGCCAAGAAAGATAGCAGCGACATGGCAGACATGAGGATTGCCAGCGAAAGGAGCCTCTACCCACCGAAATACAATGCTGGGATCCAGGATATCCTTAGACATCCAGAAGCACATGCAGGAAAAGGTAACTTCCACACATCCTTCTTCGAGACTACAAAGTGACTTTTTTTTTTTGTATATATATATATGTATATTTTTTTTTTTTTCATTTTCATTTTTGCACAATATGCTATTTAGCAACTGTATTTTGTATAATTTTGTTTTGGGCCCCAACAACAAGCACCAGATGCTTCAAAGGGGTCCCGGCATTAATTTCCAAATATGTGCATGTATGTTTATACACATTGTTTTTGTTTTTACTGTGTACATAATGTACTTTTGATTTATTTTGTGCCGAATAAATTGAATTGAATTGAACATGTATTCATATTTAATGCAAAACTTCATTACACAGGCTGTCACAGATGACTGGCCCTAGGCTTGTTATATGACATTTTGCAACATCTCATGCATGATTCCAAACTGATTTCAACCACTGGCATATATATTTTACAGCAGATATATCCACAATCTTGTTCCCTGGGACCAACAACACGAGTGTGTGTCTAAAAATGTCAATATATTTGTAAAGTGGCCTTCTACTGTATGTGGAACGAACAGCTCAAAAAGTATCATACATCGTGAACTCACTAGAACCATTTGTGGGAGAAACTATATATAGTGAAGTTGGATACAATTTTGTGCCTATGTGGTAATACAAATGCTTGAATGTGTCATGTTGACAATTTAAGGTAAGATAGAAAAAGGAAAGTGGCGTAGATCATGTACATGTACAAAGTGTATGCTCATTATGGCCAAAATCATGGAAATGTGAGATAAAATGTTCTTTCCTGTTTTTGACAATACTGAATGTGTGTATGATGTTAGAAATATTACAGTTCGTGCTCTTGGCTATAAAGATTCTTCCCACTCCCAGCAGCAAGAATTTTTTGATGACTTCTTTACTCTTTGAATGATGGAAGAGCATTGCGTACTTTTAGATACAGCGTAGTTACTGTAGAGGGAGGGAACATACAGTACATGAAGGGTTTGATGTTATTGAGGGAAGAGATGAAGAGGACAGACGTGCAACCTCCCTGGCATCAAACCCAGTGAGATCTTCACTCTTTGAGTCCCCAACAGCAAAATTCACAATCTGTTCAAGTGGCGCTCCTGTTACTACGAACAAGGTTTTGAGTTCAGAGTAAAAATTCAGTCCCCAAAATTATCACCCTTATCATTAAAGGTAGGAGATACCTTTTACAGACCTCCCAAAATGCAGCAAAACATTAAATATGAACCTCAGGGGACTTGCTTAGTCCACTGCTGAGAAATTTGGAAGTCAATGCACAAAACTCAACTACTGTAAAAGTGGATATTTTCGCGCGACTAATTTTTCGCGCTAGGCCGGGTCAGAAGAGTTTCGCATGTTTTTAATTCCGCGGAATCAAGACATCACGCACAGGAACGTATGGCAAGCAAAAATATTCGCGTGTTTTTATTTTCGCGCTAGTTTCTAGTTGCGCGAAAATTTCAACACTGCGAAAATTTCCACTTTTACAGTACTCAGTAGTTCTGTGTGTCAGCCACACTTAAGCCTTTTTGTTGCAGTCTTCTGTATTTTTTTATCTATAAACACAAATCTAAAAGTATAAGAGCTGATGTAATAACATATAGAGTGTGTGGCAAGAATGTATATAGAAATGTTTGTAAGTTTTGATGAACTTTCTTCACAAAATATACATGATGGACACACATGCAGTGCATGGGTCTGCAAAGATAGCCTAGTAATGTACTGGAATTTACGGTGAGCCCCGAAAAAAATTCAATTCAAAATCTAACGGTCGATAAAAATGTACTAAATGTTACCTTCCACTTTCAATACTTTATGGGAGTTTCTAAAATGATACTCTCTTCAACATACCTTTGTATTTATACAACTCTTCATTTAAGCATGGACCTACATTAGGTCCATGATTTAAGGCATGCAAATGGGATTCCCTACCTTTAAAGGGACTGTACAGTACTGGTTGAGGTGGGGATTCGTGTTTTGAACATTTCTATGGAGCATATAATTTTAAGAAGGATTCAATGTTTATTTGATGAAAATTGGTGTTCAAATGGCTGAGATATCCAAAAAAGTGCTAATAATAAAAGGCGACATGCCGCAACTTTATTAGGATCTCCTTGTGTCACCTTGTTTTTGGATATCTCAGCCATTTCAAAACCGATTTTCATCAAATAAACTTTTGATACCCCTTAGAATTGCATGCTCTTTGACATCTCATTGTGTGGTTTCTGAATATCTCGCAAAACGTTAACCCTAGCTAAAACCTCACCTCGACCAGAACTGTACACACCCTTTAAAGTACAAGTTTCAAAAGCAGAGAAGTAATGGCATCATCAAATGATCATTTCATACCTTTTGTTGTAAACTACCTACACTACCTGCGTCTCTGGGAATCATACTGCTGATACAATTCATATATGTACATTATTTCTGGGTCCAGATCTACGAGGGAGACAGTGTGTGGGACATGACAGTGTAATGAGCAATGTCAGCTGTAAATCATGCAGTTGAATGGGATATGATATCGTTGACAATGTTTAAAGGAGACACAAATTGTCTCAACAAGGTCAAGTGTATGACCTAAAGCTGGAACTATAGGTAAGTTCTATTATTAGAAAGCAGGTGATATGGACCAGCTTTGTAGGCTGGAAAGTGTTGACACAAAGGCTCAGTTATAAGCTCTCCGTGATTGGCTAGGCATGCATTATGTTCATGATTTGTCTGGAACTGCTTTCACTGGGTGAAGTAAAGAAACCCCAGACAAGTACATGTATGTGGAGTTTCAGGAAGTGAATTATTTGCCCTTGGGATTGATGGTAATAGTCTTTTTGAATGTTTAGAGGTAATGGCATAACCTCAAACATTTCCTGATTCCGGGGGCAGGTGGCATTGGTTGTAGGGATGCCACCCACCCACCCGATTCAAGTAGGCCTATGATGCTGGTAGCGTAAAAATCATTTGAAGATTGAAAACATGATGCAGTACACCCAGCTACAGTGTGTGTTTGTATAATTGTGTGTGATTGTGTATAGGCCTATGGGTTGGGGGTTTGTTATACTATATCTTGATATAAACCTTGGTTCTTTGAATCTTTTGAGGGTAGATTGTTTTGAAATTATAAGCACGGTATTCATCTATAAAGTGTAGTGTCACTCTACATGCATATTCAAGTTTATCATGTTGAGTAAGAGGAATGGTAGCAGTCGAGCAGTCAAATAAATGATGGCATGGTATTGTACAAGTTTCACTGAAATTGGACCTTGAACGGGAAAGTTGACAACTTTTTTTAATCCATTAAATAAGCCAATCTTAAGATGGCAACTTTGAAAACAAAATGTCCTTTCGAAAATGTGAAGTCTACCAGAAGATTTCAGTGGAAATGAAGGAAAGGCTCACATTCTGATCACCAGGCACATTGATTACTAGCGAGACAGTACCAATGTCTGTTCTCACGTGGGTCATAGAAGGGGGGGGGGGGGAAATGGCTGCAGCATCATTGCAATGAAAGTAGCAACAGGAATCGCTACTGGCTGTGTAACGAGTGCTGACAGCTAATTTGAAGGCACAGACAGTCGTTTCAGCCGCAAAACCTTGATCCACAGCCATATATGCAAATGTGTACAGATTGGAAGTGACAGTGTTCAGCATAATGCTATCATGGAAGATGAAAACCTTTGGGATGTAAAGGAAATGAAAGTATATGCTTGTCACATCCTTGTAGCATTGACATGAAGACGTTAATATTCCATATCTTTGTTTGATTTTGAGTCTTCTTCACCCAAGGAAAGTCGGATGCCTCAGTACATGATGATGGAATTGGATGGAGAGTCAGGATATTTTGATTTCATTACCAAGTCGCTCACACATATGACAGGGGATGAAGTAAACCACATGTCATCAGAAGGATAAGAGTTAGGGAGCATGATATACCGTTATATACCGGATATATAGACACACTGTAGGTCTATGTGATGTGTCAGCACAAAAGCCATATAATGTTGGGATAATGATATTTTGCTTTTCTGCAGATATGAATTCATAAGATGCTTAGCTTAATTGATATGTAATTTGCCTACTTCATTAGAAAGAAAATATGAAAAAGCAACAACTAAATAAAAAAAAAACTGTAAAGGTTATATTGCCTACATGTAGGCCCACTTTAAGCACATTTTACCTCATTTTATTGTCTCCAACTTTGTGTAATATAATGATGCACCACATATGTTTGGGGGAAGGGGAGATGGTGGAATGGTATTTACCCAGGGGCAGGTCACAGGGGGATGGATGTGTTTAGCACCATCATTGGTGGGAAGGTCACATCTTATTCACTTGCCAACACTCAGGTGACTGGAGGATGGGTCTAGGGCAATTACCCCCAGGGCAATTATACTGGACCCTTCCCCTGACCCTAACCCTAATCCTTATCCTGAACTCTAACCCTAACCCAGACTTTAACCCTAACCCTAATCTTTACTCTAACCTTATCACTTACCAGTATTCAGCAGGGGGGTAATTGCCCTGATATGCTGCTGGAGGATACCCATGCATTGATTTAGAACAGTAGGTTGTGTTTGTTATACATGTACATGATTATTTATTTTTTATCGCTTTTATATAAATAGTAACACCTGCAAGCCAAGCCTTCCTAAGTCTGTATAACGTAGGTTAGATGACTGCATGGAAGGTTTTGTTCATCAGATCATCTCTATTGCGGAAATCCTATAGCTTATAACACTGTCCTTTTGTTTGGTGTGTGTTTTTGTGTGCAGAGAGACAAAGAACCTGTAGTCCCAAGAACAACATCGTCATGCTGAAGACACACAAGTGCAGTAGCTCTACCATGCAAAACATCCTCTTCCGCTGGGGTGAGAATCACAATCTGACCTTTGCCCTCCCGTGGAAGGGCGTGTACCTTGGGAGTCCCGATCTCTTCAATGAGAGGTACGTCATGCCAGCCAACGGGGGTCACTACAACATCCTGGCCAATCACATGCGGTACGACAAGCAAGGTTAGTGGACGCATATCGGGCGACGGCTAGACCCAAAATCTAAAAACCTGTCGGGCTGTCTCCTAAAAGTGATCTATTGCAGATGATGGGACATCGTTGCTGTCTGGCAAGATTTTCTCTACCACAATCAAAAGATATTTTTGATACCATTTGACACCATTTTATGTTTTTTGTTGAAGGGATGGTCTAGTTTTTGTCGAGGTGGGGCTTCGGGTTTCCAATTTTTTGTGAGATAATGAGAAACCTCTTATAGAATATCAAAGAGCATGCAATTCTAAGATGAATTCACAGTTTATTTGATGAAAATTGGTTTAAAAAATGACAGAGAAATCTAAAAACAATGTAAAACAGAGTGGTCCTGGTAAATGGTGAGTACCACCTTTAATAAGAGTTTCTTTGTTTTTGTAATATCTCGGCCCTTTAAAAACCAATTTTCATCAAATAAACTTTGAATTCCTCTGAGAATTGTATACTCATTAATATTTCACATTCAGAGGTTTCTCATTATCTCTTCATCTCACAGAAAAGTTAGAAAGCTGAAGCCCCAGAATTATACTATCGTTTTAACTCGCGTCAGCCTCTGGTTTGATATGAATGTACTCGTTATTATACAAATAGTGAATGGTCACGAGTGCGATGGTACATTGTACACGGTCACAGTCACTATGTACATACATACGCGAAGCCGATGGGTTGAAGTTGTTTACAAAAATGAGTGATAAAAGTAATTGTAATCGTTGAGTGCACGCGGCAAATGTTTGTTTATTGTGACATTAGACTATGTTTTTGATTTTCGTTGATTGGAAATAAACTATGATTGAATTGAATTGAAATTAGAGTCGTGCAATGGAACAAAAACTTAGGGGTCAATCGTGAGTTTAACACGGAAGTCAATGGAAATGGGCGATGTCAGCCATGTGCTATCCAGTTTTGCTCAAACAAAATTGCAAGGCTGACAGCCACAGCATGCGATGGAACTTGCTAAATGTCGCGTGATGGGCAATCGACCAATTGGATAGCTACATTCTAATTAGATGTTGTATAACACATCATAGATAGCCAAAAGCAGTGTGCTTTCCTACTCATTGAGGATACTGACACGCTACACTCTACACGTATACACACTTCACAAGAATGCCCCCATCCATCTGGCCATCAGTATGCCATATTTCTCTGTATGTTAACATTTTAACAAAAATCTTCAGAAAAACGTATCACAACCTTTTTCAGTGATTTAGATGAGTGATTGATTACCCTGTGTTTTTGAGCACACGTTAAACTTTCATTAGTACTCTTAAGGGGTGTTGCTCTATCAGTACAACAGGTGTCTTTTCATCACTGTAGCTACTTCTGCAAGGTGTTGACAGTTTAGCAGTTGGTATCTATATTTAAGGACGTTCCTCAGTTGAATTTATGCGCATCCTGGCTGCGCAGGTTGGTCACGTGATGTGCGTCCTGAGCTGAGGTTGCCAGCCAGCAGCTAGCTGCGCTAGGTAGCGCTGTGAGAATCGAGCCAGAGTAACAGTGTACGGCCATGTGTACTCGACAGCTTCCCACCCACCGGCACCGCGGCCGTGCGTGCTGGGCGCCGGCGGCCTCGCTCGACCCGCGACGCGTGCTAACTGGACGCATTACGTACTAAAAAAAAGATAAAACTGTATGGTCAGCTCAGCGGTCAGATGTAACACATATGTGTTAGTACTAGTAGATCTACATCAGATGGTTATACTATAGAGACACCTTCAGAACTGATCGACTGAATCGTGAAGCTTGAATCAAGGTGAGCACTATTTTGTCGAGAACTAGACCCCATTCTACATGTTGTTATTTTTTTAACACCTTTTGTACTGGTAGTAGACTAAGTTAGTAGGGCCAAATTGTAACACCCAGGAACAACAACAAAGGCAGTGAATTTTGCTACTAGGTATGGCCTAGCCGTGGCCTGGGCTTGTGTTCCTCACACATAGTTACTATAGTCACACCTATAGTACAGTAGTCCATGGCATAGTTCTACAGTTAGTTGTAGTAGCTGCATGTACCGTACCACAGTCCACTGAAACACGCAAGTCACAACCCATGGCCTAGTAGACAGAAAGATCCGTCTGTCCGGAGGACTCTTTTATATTTTGCCATTAACGCTGTCCTCCGTAGACAGGGGATCCATGAAGCCAGACATAGTCTCCGCGGAACATTCCCCGACGGACAGATACAGACCGATCTTTCGGTCAACCCATGGCCATGCCATGGCCTGGGTCCATGACAGGACATCTGGAAAAGGCTGACACCAAAAATAATTCCTTGAATATCCTTTGGTTACACCAAATTTTGTAATCATTCATAAATCTGAATGATAAAGACCAAAGTACTATTAGATTAAATAGGCTCTGCATGGTAATATTTTTTTGACCTTGTATTTTATAACCAAAAATAAAATATTAGTATTAAACTATTAATAGTGATGATAAGTTTAGATCTAACTTAGATTTCAACAGAGATAGAGTTCTACTCAGATACATATGTTTTAGTTGTTTAGATCAACGTTAGAGATGAAAAGTGTGCCATGTGTTTTTTTTTTTAAACACCTAACTCAACCGTTAACTGTTAGCATAACAGACTTACTACGACGCACACACAGAACAAGAGGGGACTGATATCATGATTTGGCCAGCGACAACATGTAATTAGTAAACTTGATTCCACATATTGAAATGTAAATTTTGTTACATGTTAGATGTATCCACAAACTTGAAAGTGTTACTTTGGAAAGCAGCCTTTTACACACACGGATGGAAAGCATACATTTAGCCAACACATTGAGTATAAATTCTAACTTTAGTTTTATGGGAATTTTAGTTGAATCTGGATTGAACATGTTGAATGTGAAAATTACAGTCCACCATTGTCAAATTTTCTCAATTTACATGTACTGTTTGTTATTCTTTGCATATGGATATTATTGTTTTGTTTTTTATTTTTTGCTTATAAATACAAATGCAGGTAAGCAGTCCTAGCTGAATGAAAACATGGTGTTTTACACAAAGAAAGAGAAAAAGAGACGTGATAATGTGAAGCAAGCCAACTACAAGAGAACTGGTAAGTAAACCTATAGAAGAGTCACTGTCTGCTCAGGAAGGAGTCTTTTTTAAACAAAATAATACTTAGAAAATTAATTTTGGTATACTTTTTTTTTGTACTGTAAGATGTTATATTGTGTGACATATGTTATTTGTACTGCAGTCATTGCAGGGCATTGCTATGGCAACACATTTGTGACTTTTGTTGTAGAATCACACAAACTTTGTTTGGCTTACTACTACTCCTAGAGTCTTTGACTGCATTGTAATGCAAATTAGTACATTTGATTACCATCAGCCCTGTTTCATAAAAGTTGGTATGGTAGCAAAACCTCTGCTGGAATGGCAGTTTACCATGACAGCAGTAAGAATTCTGCTTTCTGATTAGCTGATATGAAGAAATGTTGTGATATTTATTGTATGTTGTTACAATTTGGAATATTATAATCACCAGCAATGTAGCTTGGCAGACGTATTGTATCATGATATTGAAAAGCTTCTTAGATTTCATAACTCATACAGTACTGCCACGATCATACCTTATTTATTATGCTTATGATGGTAGTATCATTCTGGTACATGTGTAATCATGGAACACTTACAGTCATGATCGGACTTCATGTGCTAGGATTAGGAGATTCATTACTAGCCAAATATTTGTTGAGCACAATATGGCTACGTTATGTACACATCCAGTTTTTTTATGCAAATTGAAATAAACTACACTGAAATTTAACTCAATTAATAAAACTACTGGTTCTTACTTTCTTTACAATACAGCAAACAAAGAGACACAAGTTCAGCCAGTGCCTGAGATACCCGAGAGTGAGACTGCATCGTCCTCTTGGACCAAGTCATCGTCTTGTACTGAGTCAGGTACAGTAGGGTTATTTTTGTTTTGGTTATTTCAAATGGGAGTTAAATACTTGGTAAGAGGGTGCCCTAGGTGCAAAATAAATTGATAATTTAAAATCAAATTAGCTCGCTCGAAACTAATATTTCATATTCATTTTTGCATTTTTTTCCTACAGTTTGATTGTAGTATCATTGTGACACTATGGTACATGTGTAATCATGGAACACTTAGTGTACACATGGTAAACTTTGGGGTGGGGTGGGGAGCACCTCCAACAGCTGTCAATGCCAGCTTTAATGAAGTGATGATGTAGTATCATGGCTTAATCTATAAACTGTGCAAATTACAGTCATGATTGGACTTCATGTGCTAGGATTGGGAGATTCATTTACTAGCCAAATATTTGTTTGGCACAATATGGCTATGTTATGTTAATGTTGTGATTACACATCCAGTTTTTTATGCAAATTGAAATAAACTACACTGAAATTTAACTCAATTAATAAAACTACTGGTTCTTACTTTCTTTACAATACAGCAAACAAAGAGACACAAGTTCAGCCAGTGCCTGAGATACCCGAGAGTGAGACTGCATCGTCCTCTTGGACCAAGGCATCGTCTTGTACTGAGTCAGGTACAGTAGGGTTATTTCTATTTTGATTATTTCTAAATGGGAGTTTAATACTTGGTAAGAGGGTGCCCTAGGAGAAAAGTAAATTGGTGATTTGAAATCAAATTAGCTATTAAAACTAATATTTCATATTCAATTCTGCAATTTTTTTTCTACAATTTGATTGTAAAGAATCAGTTGTGGAAAAATAGAAATGAAACATACAGAAGTTTTGATAAAGGAATTTTTCTTATGACAGTGTCACCAGAAATTGTGATTTTGAAAATCAACTCTTTCCATGCAGGTAATCAAGAAATTTTTTGCTTTTTGGAATGATCATATAGCAGATAATTGTTCCCTTTATCACTGTTTCATGAAAGCTTAGTTATACTGATGTTTTGATATTTTTGAAAGTCTTAAGGTAATGAATCAATTATTATAAAGTAATGGATAGAACGATATTTTGTCCTGTTTTTGCCTGTAATGATGCAATAAATTAAACCGTGGTGGTTAATTTTGTTCTAATATTACTTATGTAAGTCTTTTTTTCCCTAACATACATAAAGAGGTTCAGAATGTATTCAAATTTTGTCCCACTATTATACTTGTAATCCCTTTGAATCTAATTGATTTAATCTTGCAAAATTCAGGGGAGATGATTGTGAGTAGAGTTTTACGCTTTTATGTACCCTCAAACTTCAGAATTATTCTGAAAGCAAATAAAAATGTCAATCAACTTCAAGCTTATATTGTTTTTATGAAAAGGTACCATCAAGTGGAATGATGGGAGGCGGGTTGTGGAACTTGGTGTGCTGGCAGAAGGACTGATCTGCACAGACTGTCAAGCAGTTTTATCTCTGCTCGATGTAACTAGAGAGACACGGCGTGGTTTGGGCAGTATTCTCTATGTAACTTGCCGTACTTGTGGCTTTATGAACTGTGTGCTCACTGGTAAAACTCACAGGCAGCGAGGGATCAGAAACGGGGCAGTAATCTTTGATGTCAACACCAAAGCAGCAGCAGGTAATTAAGATTATAATTGTTTTAGCTCATTTACCAAATAATGTGAATCCCATTTACTAGTAGGCCTTACATGATTTGCACCTCAATAATATAACACAGGTTTAGGGATGGAAATAACCTTGCCATCTATCGCAAATGCGGCAGTTACTATCCTGTGCAATTTAATGGCAATATAGTTCCAGGACGTCAGTGCAGCATTATGTGCTATAAGCTCCCTGGAAGTGCTAGGCTCCGCAGTTAGTTTTGGCACAGTGCTGAACTACATGGAATATGTGTGATATCAAGTTTAATACACAAAAAGCTACATGCAGCATAAATAATTGAACCCCACAAACAAAGTTGGAATGGGGTATATATACAGACTGTTCCAGAAAGAGTAGTAAAAAAAAAAATGACTCTTTTATTTCCGAGGCATGACTGACAGGTTGCCAATATGAATCAGTTGTTGTGTAAAGTGTCAGTTTGTTTTGTTTTGTTTTTATGTTTCTTTATGTCTCCCTACTGTAAAGTTTGATGTTAACCAAAAGTAATTAGTCTTCAGTTTTTTATTTGGTGTTTTTATGCCTCCGCCAACGAAGTGCCCGGAGGCATTATGTTTTCAGGTCGTCCGTCTGTCCGTACGTACAACTGTACTTACGTACCGTTTTGTTTTTGTCGATATCTCAAGAACCGTGTGGTGGTTTTACATCAAACTTGGTATGAGGGTATATCCTGGAGGGATAATACTT
Organism: Diadema setosum; assembly: GCA_033980235.1. Classification (NCBI taxonomy): domain Eukaryota; kingdom Metazoa; phylum Echinodermata; class Echinoidea; order Diadematoida; family Diadematidae; genus Diadema; species Diadema setosum. The sequence continues at coordinate 39,361,669 of CM067061.1, forward strand.
TGTTTGGATTTTAGGGTCACGGGGTCAAAGGTCAAAGATCACAGGTTATTTTGTTTAAAAAAAGGTTGAAAATTCATGTTTTTCTCCATATCTCGCAAATGGTTCAAGGTATATTCATGGAACTTGGTATATATGCTTGTTCCAATGGGCAGTGATTATCTAGGGAAGTTGGGGGTCATGGTTCAAAGGTCAGGGGTCAAAGGTCAAGGTCAACTCCTTAAAATATCACTACTTTCCTTATATTTATGCAATGCCTGAAGGTTTTTTTTTAAACTTGATGTATACATGTATCATTTAATATATATTCTGTGGAAAGTTTCTTGCCAAAAGGTCAAAGGTCAAAAGGTCAAAGGTCAAGTGAAAGTGCTGAATTGCACTTTTTCCTCCATATCTCAAAAGTAAGTCAAGGTATCATCATGAAACTTACATATTTATGCATGTTCAACCTAACAGTGATTCTCTTTGGAACTGTGTGGTCAAAGGTCAAAGGCCAGGTTTAGATAATGCTACTTTCCCATTTGATACTGAAATTATACTTTTTCTCAATACCTTGAAAATCGCTCAATGCATAAACTTATAAAAGGGTCAAAAGTCAAGTAAAAATCATCATTTCCCCAAATACCTGCACTCTGACATTTTAATCATTTATCCAATTGAACCTAGTTCTAGGAAAGTGAACATTCAGCACATTTGTATCAAACCTGTCATTTTAATATTTTGCCAATTGTGTGAAACTGTCATCACACATTGTCAACACATTGTACTATAGACCTATTAGGAGAACTATGCATTATGGCGGAGGCATATCAGTCGCCGTAGCGATATATCTAGTTTATTTAATTAAACCGAAATTGAATTGAATTCAATTCAATTCAATTACATAAAATTGTAGTTGGTGGCATTTTATAGAAAAAAAAAAACACTTCTAGTTTTATTTGTCACTAAAGTCATCAATTTTCATGAAGGCGTTTTAATTCTATAGCCACTTTGCTGCTGGAATGGCAGTTAAGGCCATGACAACAGTGTAAATTCTGCTTTTTGATTGCCTGATATGAACAAGTTGACACGAAGAAGTATTAATTGCCTATCTGTTGTTTCCCCCCCCCCCCCCCAGGAATGATCCACATAGGTATTGGAGAGACTGCACTCAATAACCTCCTTTCCATCCTAAACATTCCACCTGTTGCTGGGGGAACAGTAAAGGCGCGTGAGAGAGAAGTTGGACCAGCCATAGAAGCTCTTGCCAAGAAATCTTGCCAAGAAGTGTTCAAGAGTGCAGTCCTTCGCCATCACCGGATAGATTCTGGTGAGATATATTTACCTGAGCCTATCATATTCTAGAAAATTTCCAAGCTCCTAGACCTGTACATCCAACTAGGCAATAGTAGGATGCTAAAAAGACTCATTTCGTGGGTTTGCTGCCAATAAATCATGATCTTAAACAAACATCTATCTATCTATCTATCTATCTTTCATTAAATGAAATTTGAAGGGGGTATATAGGAGTAAACTCTTGGTTGGTCTCTCAGTTGGGCATTCTGTCTATGGAGAAGTTAAATGCAGACTACTCCACAGTCTTTCAAGGTTATGGAATGTAAAATGGGTCTTGTCCATTTAATGCTATGAAACATACTATGAACTTTGCTAATATACTAGTAATTGTACAACTCGCTTCAAAAGTTTGTTGAACCGTGTATTGGAGCTTCACCTCCCAGAGGGACATCTACCATCCAGGTTTTGTCACAAACAGGCGAATGGATCCAAAGTTATAAACCATATTACATTGTACAAACTTGGTCCAAAATTATTGTTAGACTCAATTTTATATTTTTTTATGCTGATGCTACCACAGTCCACCCTGATGATGCTACCACAGCCCATCCTGATGGTGCTGCCACAGCCCACCCTGATGATGCTGCCACAGCCCACCCTAATGATGCTGCCACAGCCCACCCTGATAATGCTGCCACAGCCCATCCTGATGGTGCTGCCACAGCCCACCCTAATGATGCTGCCACAGCCCACCCTGATGATGCTGCCACAGCCCATCCTGATGGTGCTGCCACAGCCCACCCTGATGATGCTGCCACAGCCCACCCTAATGATGCTGCCACAGCCCACCCTGATAATGCTGCCACAGCCCATCCTGATGGTGCTGCCACAGCCCACCCTAATGATGCTGCCACAGCCCACCCTGATGATGCTGCCACAGCCCATCCTGATGGTGCTGCCACAGCCCACCCTGATGATGCTGCCACAGCCCACCCTGATGATGCTGCCACAGTCCACCCTGATGATGCTACCACAGCCCACCCTGATGATGCTGCCATAGCCCACCCTGATGATGCTGCCACAGCCCACCCTGATGATGCTGCCACAGCCCACCCTGATAATGCTGCCACAGCCCATCCTGATGATGCTGCCACAGCCCACCCTGATGATGCTGCCACAGCCCACCCTGATAATGCTGCCACAGCCCATCCTGATGATGCTGCCACAGCCCACCCTGAAAATGCTGCCATAGCCCACCTAGCTGATGATGTTGCCACAGCCAACCCTGATGATGTTGTTGTCACAGCCCACCCTGATGATGCTGTTGTCACAGCCCACCCTGATGATGCTGCCACAGCCCACCTAGCTGATGATGCTGCCATAGCCCATCCTGATGATGCTGCCACAGCCCACCTAGCTGATGATGCTGCCATAGCCCATCCTGATGATGCTGCCATAGCCCATCCTGATGATGCTGCCACAGCCCTTCCTGATGCTGCTGTCACAGCCCACCCTGATGCTGCTGCTGCAGAACTCCCTCAAGATCGTGATGCTGCTTTACCAGGTGTGGTACCAAATGCAAGGCATGTACGTTTTTTTTTTTTTTTTTTTTTTTGTTAGAGACAACGAAGCACAATGCAACCATACTAACATTATTTCCACTGATGTCTTGAACACATTTTGCCCCAATCTGGTGCCACTGTGTTCAAGGGATTGGAAAGATGACCCCATTTTTTATTATGAAGAGCAACCTTCTTACAATTATATCTCATTATAGTTGGGCAGCATAGGTGAAAAATGTTTTACTTCAGTATAAAAGTATCAAATCCTGAACAAATGCAAATCATGTTAAAGCAAATGTGGATATTTGGCCCTCTGCAAGATTTTCTTTTTAAGGCCAATTTTGGGTTTAAAAATAGATTTTGGAGGTGGGAGGGTGTGGGGGGGGGGGGGGGGGAGGAGGGGGGCGGTCAGACATGGGGTTGCAATTTGAAATTTCATGTGGTAATATTGAAGCCAGCTGGTGAAATTTGAAGAGGAGCTCTTATTAAAAAAACGACCGTCTTTTTCACTCTTTTTACATCATTCTGTCATTTATGCTATTATGGAGCCTGAAATAACAAGAAAAAAGTACAAGAAAAAAAATGAAAGTTAATGGTAAATTAATAAATCAATGTATTAGATTTGAAACTATGGAAAGATGCTAAATGTTTACAAATTGTGTAATTGAAATGTCACAAAAAGGCATTTTTTATTTCTTGGGTCAAAAATGTTCATGTTACTTTTAAAATAGGCCAAATTTTATATTTTCATTAATTATAAATATAGAAATAACTTAATATTGAGATAAAATGCATAATTTCAGACAACTTTGATTTTATCAAATCCCTCCCAATGAATTTGTGACTAAAATCCCACTTTCATACCCCCACCCACACATAGCATGTACACGTATGGAGGTATAGGAATCACTTGGATGGGGCGGGTGGCCGGGTGTTCGGTCGTTTGGTAGGTCCGTCAGTCCATTGCAAGAAGACATGTAGATCAAACTATTCTCTCATTTTTTGAGCAATTGACCCCAAATTTGGCATGTGTGACCGCTATCAAAGGCAGCTAAATATGCAAGACCTCTTTTTGTCTGTATCAAATAATGTGTTGCCATGGCAACGGCAGATTTTCATTAAAATTATGGATCAAATTACACTTTTTTTGAGCAATTAACTCCAAATTTGGCATGTGTAACTGCAATCACAGGAAAATTTGCAAGATACCTCTTTTGTTAGAATTGAATAATGCTTTGCCATGGCAACAGCAGATTTAAAAAAAAAAATCATAACAAATGTTGTGGGTCCAACTACCCTGTCATATTTTTTAGCAATTTACCCAAAATTTAGCATGTGGACTGCTATTAAAGGAAAATGTGAAAGACGGCTTTTTCGTAATATCACATACTAGTAATGCTTTGCTATGGCAATGACAGACTTTTATAAAAGATATATGAAAAAAAATCCCAATGTTGTGGATGAAACTACTCTTTCAGTTTCATAGCAATTCAATTGAATATATGATCAATGTTATGTGTAGTTGTGCAAGACACCTTCTTTTGTGTGTAAATGAATCTGTTGCTATGGCAACAGAATTTTTTATACCAATCATACACAAATATGTGGATTGACATAGCGCATTGAGTTCTTTGGTTATTTGACTTGAATTTTGGAACATGTGACCAAAATGTGTTGCCATGGCAACAGCATATTTCGAATGAAAATCATGCAGCAATATTGTAAATTCAGCTATGGTGAGTATTAAACTCCCTCAGCGTTTAAGCATTCGACTTGAAATTTGGCACATGGTATACAGTGCACTCCCATTATAACGAACATGGTTAGAACAAAATTCCAGTTACAGCAAAATAAAAATCCTGGCACGAAATTATTGACTCTATGCTTTTAATCCTTTATTTGTCTCATTTGTTACAAAATTTTGGTATAACAATAGAAAAGTAGGCTCTCACAAGGAAAATTAATATACTCAGAATTGCATGATCTACATTTCTGCCAAATTTGATCCTTTAGACAAAATCGAACCATTGGCTTGATTAATGTAGCTATCCCCCCCCCCCCCATTTTAAATACCAACTACATTTCTTTAAAATAGCAATGTGTATGGATACGGACCCTTACAGATATTGAACCTTTATTGTTCTTATTCTGAGTAGCGTTCTTTATGAATAAGTGACCATTCTGAACTATGATCCTTATGAATAGAAAGTGACTCCTTACTTACTACCCACACTAATACACATGGAATATGTTTATTTTGTTATTTAGATCTTTACTGTATAGAGATTCTGGCTGAACACTTATGTATGCTAACACAAGTATTTTTTATTCCCTTTGCAGCTAGCATACGTGGCTCTTATGACATGGGCTGGCAGTGCAGGCGAAGAACAAGGAATTCAATGTCTGGCCATGGCACCCTCCATGATCATGAAACAGGCAAAATAATGGGATACGGTTATCGCATCACCACCTGCAGATACTGTGAAGTTGCAGCAAGACAAGGGAAAGAACCACCGCCACATGACTGCAGAAGAAACTGGAGTGGGAGTTCAAAGGCCATGGAACGTAGTGTTTGTGTAGAACTTGCAAAGGCAACAGGGGGTGCATTGAGAACAATTATCATGGATGATGATAGTAGTACTTTGGCATACCTCCGTGAGCAGTATGATTCAAGCATTGAAAAGTGGAGTGATACTAATCATGCAAAAAAGAACTTTACCTCTGCCCTGTACACTCTGGCCTCAAAACATAAGGTTCTGGCTCAAAGTAAGAACAAGGTTTTGAATTACATTTCCAATTGTTTTTCTTTTGTACTGTACCAGAATAGGGGAAATGCTGGAGGTGTTGCACACGGTCTGCGGAATATTGTTTCTCATATGTATGGGGAACATGAGGCCTGTGGAAAGTGGTGTAAGGCTGAACAAAAAGGTGAAGCATACAGATACAGTTGCCTCCCAAGAGGAAAGCCTCTCTCCAATCCTGAACTGCGGGAAGACCTCACCAATCTCTTGGAAATCCATGCGCGAAATGCTGAACGACTAGCTCCTTGTGGTTCAACTAAAGTCAATGAGTCATTCAACAATCAAGTGGCTCAAAAGGCACCAAAGAGATGCCATTACTCAAGTTCTGAAAGCCTTCCTTACAGGCTTGGAGCAGCAGTGTCCCAGAAAAACTGTGGGCACTCTTACATGCAAAATGTGTTCCAGCATGTCTTAATCTCTCCTGGCAGCACGCATGATGATCGTCTCAGGAACATTGCAAACAAGGCTAAAAAGAGGAAAATGACACAGAACACACCTTCCTTTAAGAGAAGGCGGAAAGAACTGAAAATGGAACGTGGCAAATTGTTGGCGACTGCTTATGTGAAAGAAGGCCCAAGTTATGAGACAGGGATAGACCTTGCTGAACAAACTGACTGCACCACCATTCCTGAGAGCACACCCACACCAAGGAGGACACCCATTGATGACATTTCATCATGTTCTAAGGTGTATTTTGATGTAGAAACCTCCGGATCAGGTGAAGATGATGATGCATGCCTTTTGCAGATTGCCTGTGCTTCATCACAAGGAGAATTCAGTGTATACATCACACCTGAGAGGTCAATCACTTATCATGTCTCAAGAGTCACAAAACTGACTGTCCATGATGGCATATTGTGTTTCAACAAGAAGCCAGTTGAAAGCAAGTCACTGAGAGATGCTGTTACAGCTATGATGACATTTCTCCATGCACACTCCCAGCCTGTCCTGCTCATCGGACATAATGTCAAATTTGACTCGCTGCATCTGTCAAATGCCATCTTGTCGCTTTGTCTTGACCAAGAACCTTCATGCATTGCTGGGTATGTTGATACATTATCATACATGAAACAAATCTTCCCAGATAGGACCAATGGGTACAGCCAAACAGCACTGGTGAAGGACGTTATTGGTGAGCAGTACCAAGCCCACAATGCCTTGGATGACTGCAAGACATTGAAGCGGTTGGTTGAGACTGTGAGCAGTGGCAACTTTGAAGTCAGTCTTCAAGCTCATTCCTTCACCTACCAGTCATCGCTGGAGTATGCAAAATGGGCTAAAGAAAGAACACTCAATGCGAAAACGTTTGCTCCACTGGTGCAGCAGAAAGTCATCTCAAAATTCATGGCAAATAAATGTGCCGGAAGCGGTCTCTGCCAGCAGCATTTGAAGGTTGTATTTTCCCGCACAGGTGAAGAAGGCCTTCAACTGCTGCTGGCAGAGAGAGAGAAAGACGGAAATCCGAGAGTGACGAGAAAGAAAGAGATTGTTAGGAAATTAGCGGAGTATCTGCAATCCTCATAAAATAAATTACTAAATCATAGCCCATTCGCAAATCTGTGCAATTATGTAACCATGCATCACAAAAACAATTTAAGGGGAACATAAGCCCTTTTTTGGAACAAACTGGACCAAAACCCTACTGAAATTGAAATTTTGCATTCAGATGTAACATTGCATTCTAAAATAATTACTTCTTTTGCTCTGTACTAAATCTTTAATGATTTATGCAATAGCGTGAGGGTTTGGACTGATGGTCGCCATGGTGACATGATTATAAGCCTGTCTTTAGAAGGTGGCAGGGCATAAGTATAATTCCTGTATTCTTGATTTCATCTCAAAATACACTATCAAATGCTGGTGAGAACGTTTCCCTCAGCTGTATGGCAAGCTCTCACATATTTATATCCCCACATACACATATTGTATAAGGGAGTATATGGGAATGAACATGTCGTCAGTTGGTCACTCCTCAAATCTTGTATCATGAAATCATTATACAGTTTTTCAGTTATTAAGATTAAATGAAACCTGTATGTGGTTACGTTGGAGTGTAGATGTGAAAGACATATTACATGTATTTGTATTTTTCAGTGAACGCATTGTCATGGTAAGCAAAACTTTACCAAAACCTTGTGAAGCCAATTATTTACACATCATTTGAGCAATTAGGTGACATTTGGTGTTATGTGTTCATCTTCAGTTGTAGTTGTGCAAGGCACCCTTTGTGCTTGCACCTGAACAAGCGATGCTATGGTAACAACATTACCTTGTAAAAAGCTTGTGTTGCAAACTACTACATTTTTGACCAGTTGAAATGAAACTGGGTGTATGTGATGACGTTGAGGCATAGATGTGCAAGACATATATATTTATATATATATATATATATATATATTTTTTTTTTGTCTATGTGACAACGTTGCCATGGGAACTGCAATTCTACCAATTTTTGACCAGTGGAGTCAGATCTGCAGAAGCGGAAGTATTAATCACCTGTGATATGTTTGTTTTGGCCCATCATTTGAAGCCTTAAAAACTGTGCAATTACTATTTTGATCAATAATAATCATGACATTAAATTTATGAACTTATGAAACAAAGTGCTTCATTTTAGTCTGTACTTTGCTCATAATAGCTACTAGTGGACTTGTTTCTTTGTATGTAAGCTTGTGCATGAAATGATGAGGTGTTTATGGCGTGTGCCCCCCCCCCCAAAAAAAAAAAGAAAAGAAAAGAAAAAGAAAAATGAAACGGGTAAACCAAGATGAATAAAAGTCTAACAGTCAGTACTATAAACTCTTGATTGTAAGCACATGCCGACTGGAAGGATTGCCTCCTTTATATTTCTTGAATTATTGATACATTGTATGTGTTCATTGATAATGATATATTATTTTCTGTTATTGTTGTTACTAAGACAGGTCAATCAATTTCTACTCCAATTAATATTTTGTTATGTTTTGTAGGCCTATTTAGAAAGCTCTCCAAAGAGATCACGCCAGTATGTGCTTGTAATCGAGAATTTACGGTATGTTATTTGTAATAAGTATAATCAATATGGTTTTTGATTCCTCTGGTCATGCTCTACAAAGCATCATTGTCTCACATATCTTTATTTAGTACCGATTTTTGACACATTTACCTAAGACAACACAATATCCATGCATGGCAGGAGGAATGAATAAGCTCGTAATTTCATAACATTCAATATTTGCAAGAATTTCTGACCACTTCTTTCTTTGATCATACCATTCAGTATGGCAACTCAAAAAAAAAAAAAAAAAGAAGCAGGTTATGATATTTCTAAGGGTTAGACGTCTTACATTGGATCTATATGAATGCAACAAAAAAAAAATCCCTTTCATTTTCCTTGTTTTTCTTCCTCCAGATATACACCAAACGTTAACTGTTAGATTGTAGAATCTATACTTTTTGCAGTTACAGCAATCGACAAATAGGTGTTGTATAAAAAAAATAATAAAATCTCACACTGAATTCATGGTGGCTGTGTGAAGTGTGTGTGTGTGTGTGTGTGTGTGTGTGTGTGTGTTGTTGTTGTTGTTGTTGTTTTTCTGGAATAAGTAGGTCCCTGAGCATTCTTCTACAATTTGGTCAAGTTGAATGTACAGCATGATATCTATAAACCCACCCTGTCAGGGCATCACTGGATAGGTTTCTGACAAGATTTGCGGGTCTTACTATAGGCTCTAGTATATATGCCACATTTGGGCGCTGCTAGCACAAAAACGAGCACATGAACCACCACTGTTCATAATTTATCTAGAATAAGTAAGCCTTCTTCTACAATTTGGTAAAGTTTCGTGGAAATGACATGGGTTTTGAATGTACAGCATGAGATTTATGAACCCACCCTGTTAGGGCGACCCTGGATAGGGTCCTAACTAGATTTTGGGGTCTTACTACAATATAGGTCGCATGGGGGCGCTGATAGCACAAAAACAAGCACATGAACCCCCACTTTTCATAATTTTTCTGGAATAAGTCAGCCTTTTCCTACAATTTGGTGGAGTTTCGTGAAAATGACATGGGTTTTGAATGTACAGCATGAGATTTATGAACCCACCCTGTTAGGGCGTCCCTGCGTAGGTTCCTGACCATATTTTGGGATCGTACTATAGTATCTGTCGCATGGGGGCGCTGCTAGCACAAAAACGAGCTCATGAACCCCCACTTTTCATAATTTATCTGCAATAAGTAAGTCTTCTTCTACAATTTGGTAAAGTTTCGTGGAAATGACATGGGTTTTGAATGTGCAGCATGAGATTTATGAACCCACCCTGTTAGGGCGACCCTGGATAGGGTCCTAACTAGATTTTGGGGTCTTACTACAATATAGGTCGCATGGGGGCGCTGCTAGCACAAAAACGAGCACATGAACCCCCACTTTTTATAGTTTTTCTGGAATAAGTAAGCCTTTTTCTACAATTTGGTGAAGTTTCGTGAAAATGACATGGGTTTTGAATGTACAGCATGAGATTTATGAACCCACCCTGTTAGGGCGACCCTGGATAGGGTCCTAACTAGATTTTGGGGTCTTACTACAATATAGGTCACATGGGGGCGCTGCTAGCACAAAAACAAGCACATGAACCCCCACTTTTCATATTTTTTCTGGAATAAGTAAGCCCTTTTCTACAATTTGGTGGAGTTTCGTGAAAATGACATGGGTTTTGAATGTACAGCATGAGATTTATGAACCCACCCTGTTAGGGCGTCCCTACGTAGGTTCCTGACCATATTTTGGGGTCGTACTATAGTATATGCCGCATGGGGGCGCTGCTAGCACAAAAACGAGCACATGAACCCCCACTTTTCATAATTTATCTGCAATAAGTAAGTCTTCTTCTACAATTTGGTAAAGTTTCGTGGAAATGACATGGGTTTTGAATGTACAGCATGAGATTTATGAATCCACCCTGTTAGGGCGACCCTGGATAGGGTCCTAACTAGATTTTGGGGTCTTACTAAAATATAGGTCGCATGGGGGCGCTGCTAGCACAAAAACAAGCACATGAACCCCCACTTTTCATAGTTTTTCTGGAATAAGTAAGCCTTTTTCTACAATTTGGTGAAGTTTCGTGGAAATGACATGGGTTTTGAATGTACAGCATGAGATTTATGAACCCACCCTGTTAGGGCATCCTGCATAGGTTCCTGACCAGATTTTCGGTACTTATGATGACATAGGTCGCATGGGGGCGCTGCTAGCACAAAAATGAGCACATGAACCCCCACTTTTGATTGTTTTTCTGGAATTAGTAAGCCTCTGTCTACAATCTGGTCGAGTTTCGTGAAATTGACATGGGTTTTGAATGTACAGCATAAGTTTTATGAACCTTGTCCTTTTGCTCACCCCTAACAGAAAACGTCGATGAGAAGGATTTGAGAGAATTCGGTGTTTTCTGCCGCGTGAGGGCGCTGCTTGCTCAAGAATGAGCGTGTAAACCCTAACATTAAAACCTTTTCCTCGTTTTGGGTATCCTTTTCTACAATTCTTGTAAATTTGGAGAAAATAACGTGGATTTTGAAAGAATTATAGGGATTTAACTTTGTCATTGCAGATTTTGTTGCCAATCATGGTCTTGATCCTGTAACGCTATCATTTTGGTACAGGACGGCAGATTAGTCATATTCTTCAAAGTCCCGTAGAAGAAAAACAAGCACATGAACCTATGGTTTTATTTACATATTTTGGCTTCGGATGGGTCAAAGTTACGGTATGGAAAGTTTCAAGAAAATGACATGGATTTCACTTTAACTGAGGAACGTCCTTAAGTGGTTCTGTGACATACAAAATATAGTGTGAATATGTTTGAAGTAGACTTGTTCTCAATTTGCTGCAGAAGACAATGAACCATAAGCGTGCTATGGCATTCTGTGATTTGAGCATAAGAACAAAACAATCAATTTTCATGAAATAAAAAGTTTCCTTCATCAAAAGTGGGGAGATTTATAAGCAGTGTTCCAAATATTGGGTAAAACAGTGCCCTTGTGGTTTTGATTTTTATCATTTTACTGAAAAGAAAAGAATTTAAAATTGACACCATGATGTAGAGGAGATCAAGGTCTGCAATGTGATACCAGTAACTCAGTCCCCCCAAATTTGTGGTAACGCCCATCTAGTTCTCAGCGGATGATATGTTTATAGGCATTTAAACTGTATATTCAAACAAAGATGGATGAGTGAAGGTATTTGATGGTTATCATAAATAAAATCTGTCCGTCTGTTTTGTTCCCCCCAGCCGTGGAAGACTTGATGCCGGCAGACTCCATCTACATCACACTGGTGAGAAACCCTGCATCCCAGTTTGAGAGTATGTACAGCTACTATCGCTTTGATGGCAGGTTCCGGGTGCCGCTGGACCAGTTCATGAAGAGACCGCGAGCCTTCTTCTTCATGGAACCACGCATTGCTAGGCAAGTCGGCCGCAACCCAATGCTCTTTGACATGGGCCTGGATGCCCGCAATATGGAGAGGGATGACAGTAGGGTCAAAACCTTCATAGAGCAGATCGACAAGAGGTTTGACCTGGTGTTGGTGGCAGAGCATTTCAAGGAATCCCTCATTCTTCTGAAGGAGAAGCTGTGCTGGACACTTGAGGATATTGTCTTCTTCAACCAGAATGCCCGCAGCAAGACGTCAGTACGGCCGCTCTCTGGGCAATTGCGGCAGCGCATCATTCAGTGGAACGGTGCGGACAACGCGCTATACCAGTACTTCAATAGGACGTTATGGCAGCGGATCGCCGAGTTTGGCCACGAGCGCATGGCCCGCGAAATTGCTGAGCTCGACCGGCGCAACGAAGAGCTGTCTCGCCTCTGCATTGGTGCCACCAAGGAGCAAGGTGACAGGCGTGTGTATTATCCCCCAGGGATTAGTGTAAACAGTTTTATTCTCAGCTCCAGTGCGAAAGGGAACCAGCTATGTGATCAAATGACGCGGCCTGAACTCACTTACATTGGAATCCTGAGATCTCAGCAGATCAGTCGCAACAGACAACAGAAAATAGAGAGGTAGTGAATTCCTCCACTGCCATCTCTTTCCAACTGAATGTATGCAGTACACAGCATTATATGTCATTTGCAATACACATCATTTCCTTGTCTTCTTCTTCTTCTTCTTTTTCTTTTTCTTCTTGTGATTTTTAAATGTGGGCAGGTTCCACAAGATTTCCCAGCATGACTGAAGATTGTACCTCACAAGCAATGTTTCTCAGAATTGTACGTTATTCAAAGATTTAAGAATTGAGCTGCCGACAGAGAAATAGAGTTTGCGCACAAAGGACCCTGCGATGAATTGAAGTTTGCTCCATATGCTGCCAGTGCTAATGCTACTATTGAATGCGTACCTTTAGAAGTAGTTTTTGAGGTAGCTGAATGGCAAGATGAATTCGGCTTTATGATACCATTGCAGCTAACAGGAAAATAGTCAGACTTGCACGATAGTGTGCTTTATAGATAGACATCAGGGGCCTGTTTCATAAAACTTGTCATCAGTGACAACTGCCACATTTCTCTGACAAATTTGCTCTCAGCCAATCAGCTGCAAGGATTTCAGTAGCTTGTCACATCTATGACAACTTATCACTGATGACAAGTTTTATGAAACAGGCCCCCGGAGGGCTTTTCGTGAAGCATTTTGTGTGACAAATTTGTCAGAAAAATTTGCTCTCAGCCAATTAGATGCAAGGATTTCTGTAGCTTATAACAGTTTGTCTGGGAAAAAAAAAAAGTCTGACAAACCACTTCATGAAATGCCCCCCTGATGCTATTATTTACCTATTTGAGTAGGCTTGTACACTATTGACTACCGACTACAAAAGCAGCAACAGCAATAACTGCAAAAGCATTCTGAACAGGTTGATGACATTTCCCAGTTTTAAATGATGCATTAGAAAGGCCAAAAAAGTCTCCAGCAGGCGAACCGTCCATGTGTCACTTTTCTCCATCAGTTGTAAAGCATTTTTTTTTTCTGCAGAAATGCTCATCCTTTCACCAAGAAATGTGCACCTGAATATCTCTGCGTATGTAATGTTAAAGAAAGATTTGATGGAACGTGTTACAGTCATTAAATCTGCACAATTAGAATACAAAAATTGGCAATTTGAGAAAAGCAGGAACTTCATTCTTCCAAAATGTGTTTCCTATTTCAGAGTCAATTATAAATTGATCAATTATAAGAGGCTTAAAAAATGTTACTAGTGAAATGTTTTATATGAAGAGCCAAGGGCTCAAGTAAAAGAGAATTTGTACTCAACCTTTTACAGCACATATAATGAAAAGTATAGAAATGAAGGAATTCGACGCATTCGTTAAAGACTTGGTAGCAAGGGGATATCAAGGAGTGGAAAGGCTGGCCCCACTTGGATATATTCGAGAATCGCTGTTAGGAATTGTGTGTAGCTTTATCACTTATCTCTATGTAAGAACACACATCTGAAGAATCTTGACTGAAGTCGACCGTTATCAGTGAGCGTATGCTCCAATGCACATAAATTATCAGCTGATGGGCACTATTCATGGTTTTAAAGAGTACCAAAGTGGCCAGCAAATGGAGGTTTAATCAGTTGGGCCATCCATGTCTCCCCTGGGTCTTTAAATCTGCACAAATTAGAATACCAAAATAGCCAAATAGACAAAAGCAGAAACTTCATTCTTCCAAAAATGTGTTTCCAATTTCAGAATCAATCATAGATGATCAGTTAAGAGGCTCTAAATATTTTGCCTGTGGAAAATTTTATATGAAGAGTGAAGGGCTCAAAATTTCAATGAAAGAGAATTTATAGTCAAATTTATACAATACCAAAAATGAATAGTACAAATTATAGAAGGAAGATTACAGCACCAAACCTCAAAATTGTGGTTGCTTGGTTCCTTGACTTTATGGGTTCAAAGCCATGACTCTGGACACTTGGGAAAAGAGACCACAGAAGAAAAAATAGATATAAAAAGCTACTTTGCAGGGCTCCTACAGTCATGGAAAATCCTGGAAAAATTTGTGGTCATGGAAAGTCAGGGAAAAGTCAGGGAATGTGGAAAATTTGTGAACAGTCATGGAAAAGTCATGGAATTGCATTTACCTCTTGGCTATGGCAGCTTTCCAGTTTGTCGTGTCTCGCAACTCTCTGATCATACTCTGCTATTATAATTGGTGTTCATGATTTCCATTTTTCCCAGTTTTGTTACATCCCAAATTCTACATAACTCCTGGGACATATACTAATGATAATAGATGTACATGTCATGAGTACGATAGTGGCTGGAACGGATGGCTGTGAGGGGAGGTGGAGGCCATCATAACGTGTCTGATTTTGGAAACCGTGCCAGAAAGGAAGTCATGGAAAGCAGCAATTTAGTCATGGAAAAGTGATGGAAAAGTCATGGAATTCTGTTTTCAAATTTCTGTGGGAACCCTGCTTTGGTTGCTTTGGAGAATAGAAGTATCATCACCGTTATCAATGTATGTGAAGCATATTGTACAAGAGACATGCCTGTTTCTGATTTTTTTTTTTTAAATTCGTATTAAAACATGCCACAGCTTGTGATATTCAGACAGTTCTTTTTTTCTTTTTTGAGAATACCCAGTGCAAGGCAGTACTATGATGCATAATATACTGGTACAAAGCTAGCGCATAATCACCTAAATATAGTCCTCCTGAAGTTGTGTAGAATGTGTATCACCAATTAAACTCAAATGTACAATAAGATTTGTAATAAGTGTAACATATAATCCATTTTACAGTGCTGCTATTATTATTATTATTTATTTTATTTTTTTTACAGTTTTGTTGAATTTTGATTATGTGTATTGGGGTTTAGCTGGCTAGAACTCTACTTTGAAAATAAGACAAGAGTCTTGGCATCCACGTGCACATGAGTTACAATATTCAAAATTGTTCGTAAGTCTCATCTGTAATCAGACAATTTTATCAATCAAAAATGCATGCCAAAGCAAATAAAGGGGAGCATCCATACTTTGAAATGAGATTATCTTGTATTTGCCAGGGTAACCTGATGAAAAGTTTGGATTATTTATGGGGAAAATAGTTTCATACTGTAGATACATGAAATGGAAAAGAGTTTACACTGTAATGTGGTTTGAGATACTCTGTAGTTATTATTGTTGTGGGGGGGGGTGTTAAGCATTCCCAAAATTTGTATTCACATATTCCTATTATAAGCTTCATTTCAACAACTACTGTATTGGCCTTTTTTTTTTCGTGCATTTTAATTTTGTGAATCTTGGCTCTTGCAATGAACATTTCTGGTTTTACAGTAATTGTGACAGTGTGTGAATCTGGCACATGTTTTTGGAATCTTTTTAGAACATTAACACTGCATAAACCAGGGGAAAGAATCCTGTTATGCAGTTTGTAGCAGGTCACTCCACATGTGATGATATAGAACTTTTTTTCATTCCGAACAAATCCAGTTTGATTTTATTGGAGATATACAGCTGTATAGTACAATATCCCCTGGGTAGTCAATAATGAACAGGAGGAATAGTGCATGCACATGCATGGACACCCACACTTTCAAATATGTAATAAAAGGTGAAAAAAGAAAAAAGAGAGAGGTTAAAACAAATATGACAGATATAATATTTTTTATTTCATTGATGACTCGTTGGTTTTGGAGGAGGATCTGCTCTGATTGTACTGAAAGACAATATTGTTTGCTGTTGTTTTTTAATCTAGCCTCCTGGTGATAATGATTTTATAGCATGAAATTGTGCAAATAAAAAATTGCATACAATTTCAGGAGTCAAAAGATGAGACTGTGTTTACTCCCATTTACTGCCTACTCTGCTGGAATTTCGTGACTTCATTCACTGTGGTAAGAGTGGCAATTTTAACTATTTGGGGACCACTATCTAAATTGCTGCTGAGATTGTATGTGAACGTCTTGCCTCTGAGGCTGATAAAGTTAATTACATGTAATTTCATAGTTGTCATCACTCCACGACTCATGTCCACGAGTCAGCGTTTGAGCGAATGAAATCACTCCTAGTTTTTTTTTTTTTCTCTCATTCTGGTAATGCCATGCCTCATATGCAGACTGACGTAGTTTTGATTTTAGCAGCTGCAGAGTGGATTTTAATCTTGTATTATAGTTATATTATGGATATTTTAAAGTTGATATTTATTGATGCGTGTATTTGACCACATCGAAAAAGGCACAGATATTTCAGAGTATGTCAACTGTGTTGATCAAACAACTGCTATTTTGCTCAGGTGATATTGCTCCACTACAATCTCCGTCGACAAATATGTGTCGCTTTTGGAGGAAGGTATTAGTTTGCAATACTTGTGATTCATTTTTGCAAAGCCAACTGCATTCAAATCAAACTAAATAAAGTGTATGAGAAGGAAGCATTGCGAAAAGACAGCTTAAATTGCCCCCCCCCCCCCAAAAAAAAAAAAGAAAGAAAGAAAGAAAGAAAGAAAGATTGGATTCTGAATATCAGAAATATTTTTCAAAAACTGCATAGAACTAGTTCTAGTGATGTAGATATTCTTCCAGCTTCCTTGATATTAAAAAACAAACAAATAAACCCTTAGAGAGCAATGAATATCTCTACATTGTATCATTGCATAAACCACTATCTCATCATTGTGCCACACCCCTTGTTGACTCTATGTGATTCCATCCAGTGTATTTTACTACACAATATTTAGGATCTGCTGAAAATGAAACAAAAATAAAATAATAAATCAATAAATTAGAGAGAGAAGTTTGAAATTATGCACTCATGCTGTTATTACAATCATCATAATTGCCCCCTGCCACAGTTCTCTAAGTTTGGAGCAGTGTATTTAAGCGGTATTGTATAACCGCCATTTTTCCTAAGAGTATGGTAAACCATTTCTAACAGCCAGTTCATGCTATGCTCTTTATACCAAGTTTAGTGCTACTTTGCATGAGGATGCTTCATTATGATGACATTGCAACTGTTTGTGCCTTGGTTTGTGAACTGCATGCTTTCTTTTTCTTTTCTTATTTTTTTTGTTACTTATGGTTGGTCATTGATTATTTTGTCTTAAATGTTAATGGGTGCTATGTGGCCAAGTTGAAAGTGGTATGTGTCATAGATATCATTCTTGAATTGATCTTTTCCCACCGACAAGAGGTCAGTTTTGCAGCAGGAATGCAATGCTGCAATATACATCTGAAGTTTAATACAATGAATGATTCATGAATTTTGTGATGCATTCATTATCCAATGTTGAAAAAAGGCCTTAGTTCACATGAAAACGAGAATGCCAGTCATGATGCATTTTCACTAAAGCTCCATTTTGTGTTGGCAGTCTCATAGGAAAAGAACAACAACTAGAAAAGCACTCCAAGAGGGCAGACCTCCGCCAAGCCAGCAGCTCATTTCCAACCATACACGCATGCTGAAAATCGCCCAATTTCCCAATATAGAAGCCTTTTGTTTACGTCATCAGCTTTGATCTACATGGCGTCTTGCCCGAGCAGAGCTTTTAGTGCATGTATGTACTGTAAACCTCAAATACGCACAGCTTGAACTCCCGAGTTCATTGACCCGATCTGGCAAAAGATAAAAAAATCCTTTAAAAATACCTGAATCACTACCAAAATGTGACCATCTGTTCCATGTGTCATTATCAACTTTTCCAGCAAGTTTCATTCAAATCCGATCACAACTTTTTTTAGTTATTTTGAAAACAAACAAACGGTGATGATCACATAACCTCCTCCTTCCTTGGCAGAGTTAATTATAAAGAAAAAGTACATAGTACTTTTTTGTACTCTACAGTATTGTGAAAAAAAAAAGCTAAGATGTGATGACAACTGAATTTATTAAAAAAAAGTAATAGATCCATTTAACTGCTTGTCAGACATTATTGAGTAAATCTGTACTACTTGATGACATGACTCATCATTTGCATGTAAAGCTGTCGATCGTGTGTGTAGGAAAGCTGTCGATCATGTGTGTAGGAAAGTCATGCCCTCTGCATGTAAAGGAACCCACGTTGCTTCTGTCATAGTGTTAAGAAATCCTGTTAAAGTGATCAAACACACAAAAACCAGCTGATGTACTCAAATGGTCACAGTCACTTACATTGTAGTTGATTTTTTGGTCCCTTGGCAGACTAGGAGATTACCAGCCGATTGATAAGAATGATGTTAATTTTGATGATGATGATAATGATACTACTGCTACCACTGCTACTATTTCTAATATTAAAGTACTACTACAATTCTACTGATACTAATAATGATAATGATGATGATAATGATAATGATAATGATAATAGTAAGTAGGAGTGTGGACCACTGTTAGTGTACCTAGAGTTGTATCCCATTTTGGACACAAGGCTGTGCTTTGACTACAACCCAGATTAGGTGCTTTTTGCACTGAGAGTTAAACAGTACATGTACAGTGTAATATTGGTGCACTAGAATAAGTTTTCTTTGCTGATGTGACTTTGCTTGTGCAAGAGTATGTTAAAACAACCAACAACAAACAGCTGTAATAATGTGCCTGGTGTTGAATATTCCACGTTAGCAAGTGCAGTTAATAAGTGTAACTCCCCTCACATTGGACAAATTACTTCAATTAATTAATGGCTTGACCGTGTTAATGGTGCCACTTCTAGCATGCAGTGACACAGCAAATGTGTGAAATAATATTTCTGAGTGTAAACACTTTTGCACTTTTTTGGGTGAACTATTTTCTATGTCATTCATTTTATCTTTTCAATTTCCCTGCATGTGAATATATGCATCTTTTTTCTATACTGAATGCATGCTAGAGTCGCAGTTTTGAGTATGCAGTGCTAGTATGCACATGTACAATGTACAAGCTATAATGAACATCATGTTCTGATGATAATAATTGTTAGTAGGCCTAAGTGTTAGGGCCGCACTTTGTGAACAAAAATGTGCTCAAAGTGGGTCCTTCTGTGTTTGGTTTGGTTAAAGTAGGGAGCTAGTGTAAGACTTACCTCCAGATATTTTGGTGTAATGACTTTATGTCCAAGGTCACAAAGGATGTTTGCATCTTTGCATTTGTGTCTGTCTGTGCAGTAGGGCACAATTCAGATCGATATTATCCAGAAATTATGATGCCACCTTTGATTTGTGAATGCCCAACTCTGTTGTATTAATTCTGACATCTTTGATTCAGACCAAACCAAGCTTTATTCGACTGCCCATGTGACACATTGAAATTCATTTGTATAATCTCAAATCAAATGAGAAGAGAAATCAGTATCTACATGTATCACAGAAGGATTTCCTTCGTTCTTTTTCTTAAAATGGCTTTTGCTTTTAGCTGGTCTGGGTGCTATGCATGGTACAGCATGAGCCAAATATCAAATTACTGCTCTAGCATTATTGCATCTCTCAAATGGAAAATCTTGTAATGGCAGAAAGGATTGTCATTTTGCTTCAAAGAATATCTTCCGACTTGCTTGTAATGCGCTATCTCACAAATATGCATGACGACAGTAGTTTTTTGTTGTTGTTTGTAATCATTTGACTTTAATAGTTTGACAAATCCCAGAGTGCATTAGATTTCCCCGATTCATACAGAGGGGGGAAGATTTTTTTTTTTTACATGTGCTTTTACCCAAGTGCGAGTAAGTATTACATAGTATATCTTCCAAGAGTTTGGTACAGTTTATATACTTTGCCAATTTCATTATGTGAAAAAAAAGAAGAAAAAAAAAAACGCATTGCATGGCATTCATTGTCTTCTAGTGTTGATACAGTCCATTGAACAACAATTCCCAGTCAGTATTGTCAACTAGTAAACCTCAATATTGTAGCCAGTAAGAGTGCAAGAACAGATGGATGCTAGAAGACATGGAAGATGCTATTAGTTTCTTCCATGATGAATGTTTTGGTGCTCAAAATGATATTCTTTTACCCGCTATGGTGCGATGATGTAAATAGATAAAATGTCCAGATAACAGATGTGGTGCTTTTTGTCCAATACAGAGTTTACTGTACGAGCTGAAATTTCGCGAATCGCCTTTGAACCGCAAAAATAGCAACACGCGAAAATAACAACGTGCGAATAACTAAGTTCAGTTAGACCCTCGCAACCGCGAAATTAACAACACGCGAAAATGTCCTCCAAGTAGCAATTCGCGAAAATGTCTGTACGCGAAAATTTCAGCTCGTACAGTATACCAAATTTTGTGCATGGCAAAGATTCTAAATGAAGTTTCAAGGTGTGCTTGTTGCTAGAAACGTACAAATTATGCTACAGTCCTGGCAGTGCTTTTCTAGCAGTTCAATTTAGTGCTGAAAATAAACAAGCACCAAAACATTTAGAATTGTTGCCTTCAGCAAGTCTGATGTGGGGCAGGGCCGGGGGAGGGGGTGTTAGGGAAGTTTTATAGGCAGGACACGTGCAGAAACACATGTATGCAAGCAGTGCTTGCTGAATGGGTCCACCAAGCATTTATATTGAAAGAGAATCATGACCATGCAAGTCGTGTTTCAGGGTATGTGTATATCAATACTGAATTATTCAGACAGACAATGAGGAATACACAATGTTTAATGCATAAATTACTCGTTGCTGCCTCAGATGGAGATGCTACTGTTTGTGAAGCTATACAAATAAGCCAGTTCGGGTTAGCTCATGGGCACATCGGTACAAATGACCTTTCTTCTTTCTCAGTTGATGAGGCACTCCACAAGTTTTCAAGCGAGAGAAGGTATTTTAGCTTACCCGACGTTACAATTTATAGAATTCATTCTTTTTCTATTGATATTAATACCGCTTTTGCTGTCAGGTGGATGTGCTGGCAAGCACCACTCATAATGATCACTTGAATAATCATTACATCACAGATGCTTATCTCAGTGAATAAAAAAACCAACATGCTCTGCCGGTACTGATGACCTCTTTCTGCTCATGCTCAAAGTGGAATCCCGAACTGGCTTATTTGGATTAATCAGTTTCACGCTCGATCTTTGTTTTAATAATTTAGGCAACCTACCATTAGCATAGGGATAGCCAATTTGCACTCATAGTGTGGTTATTTTTGTGTTGCAGTGTGCACGTCACCCTAGCCCTCTGGGCATTTATCTGGTGTTAGAGGAGGTTGCTAAGAGATGCAAAGTCCAGCGTTCTATCCAATCTTAGACATGAGGCTGTTCTTTGACTACAACCCATATTGGGTGCTTTTTGCACTGATAGTTAAACAGGTCATGTAATATTGGTGCACTAGAATATTTTGATGTCTTTGCAATTGTGATTTTATTTGTGCAAGAGTATGTTTAAAAAAAAAAAGATATAAAACATCTGTAATGATGTGCCGTGTGTTAAATATTCTGCATTAGCAAGTAACTTCTCTCACACATTGGACAAACTGCTGCATTTAATGAGTGGCTTGTGTTGAATATTCCACATTAGCAAGAACTGTAAAATGAGGAATGTTCGTGTGCATTTTAATTTCACAAATTTCGCGAGCGCGAAGATTCGCGAAATTAAAATGCACGCGAAAGTTCTTGTCTACACTATATGCATTGAATACCAGTGGCAGTTCGCGAAAATTTCATGCCGCAAAAAAGGCCGCTGGCTCCAATTCATGAAAAATTCATGCCGCGAATATATCATGTTTTACAGCAACTTCTCCTACATTGGACAAACTGCTGCTCTTAATGAATGGCTTATGTCAATAGTGCGACCTTCTAGCGTGCAGTGACTTACCAAATGTGTGAAATGAATAAATGATATCTGAGAATGTGAGCATTTTGCACTTTTATCCTTAGGGAACTTAGAGAATGAAATTAGGAGTATTTTACTCATTTTATCTTTTCAGTTTCCCTGCATGTGAATATATGCATCACCGAAATGACCATTTCGTCGATGTAATGTTAACATTTCATGACGAAATGAACATGTTGGTTGACGAAATCTACAAAATGACCAATTTAGTAACGAAATAGGCCATGCGCCACTTGGCGTCCCATACAAAACTACGGTCTTTGTCCATGGTTTAAACCATGGTTTCAATTGTACCACCTTCGTGAAGTCGGGCCAGAGTGTGGTTGGAATCTGCTGTCTTTGTCCCGCACACATTTCTCTGCTGTCTTTGTGTATCATTGCCCAGTTATACCTTTACAACTTTGTTGGACTATTTTCTCTGTTGAAGTATGTATTCACCATTTATTTGTTTATTAAAAAAAAAAAAATACATATGCACTTTGGTTTATTATACAGTTTTCCCAGTGAAGTGCTGGTGTCCCGTTGCATAGGTTACATTACTTTTCTCTCACACAAAATGCATGCTGTGAATGAAGCTTTATTGTGTCAAGTGAAGTGTACATTGAAAAGGCGATATTTGTTTCCATCTTCAGCATTGTATAACCCAGTATGTTTTGGTTGTGATACAAATTAAATATGGAATGAATGTCAGATTGCTTCTTTTTTTTTTTTAATGTTGCCTTTGTGCAATGCATTAGGATGCAAGAAAGCGCCATTTGTCCCTAATTAACATGACTTCAAATGAGAAATGTATTTGTTACATTCCATTGTAAACTACTCGTATGCTGTGATGTGTTCAGATATGATATCATCGCATGTTTTGTGCAGTACTGAGTATTCGTCAGTGGAAGGGAAATTTCGTAAAGAATAGAACACATTTCCCCACCGAGTGTGCCAAAAGAAAAAGCTTTAATTTTCCCCCACAGGCAGAAAAAATAAAGATATATTGTGTCTTGTAGTACTTTACTTGAGATAAATTGTATTTGATGCTCCATAGGAGCTATCATTTGAAAAGTCTCTCTGAATCTAAATTATAACCCTGTCAAAATATGTCAACCCTGATGATGGTTGCTGCCAACAATACCCAATCTTAATTTCCAAAATGTGAATGAAATCAGTGGTCAAAGGGGGATCTATGTTACAATCTGTAGCAAAACCACTGTCACTGGACTTCACTACATTTATAGAAGTGTGCACAAAAGAGCAAGGTACATACTTTGGGACAGAGAGAGAGAGAGGGAAAGATTAAAGATGTTTAAAATTCTCTGGCTATACAGTGCACTTCTGTTATAACAAACACGGTTATAACGATATTCCGGTTTACAACGAAGTAAGAATTTCAGGCTGCAACATTATGTGCCCCATGTATTTTATTGTTTATTAGTTTGGTTTATAACAAAATTGCAATATAATGAAAGAAAAACTGCTGGTCCTGAGGACTTTATTGTAATGAGAGTCCACTGCACAGAGTACTTTCCATTAGTACATGGAAGATGACTCTGAACGGTGATATTTGAGCACATATTTTTGAAGTGTTATGATTTTTTTTTTGTTTAATACAACAGGTAATACAAAAAATGATGAAAATAATATTCAAGAGGATGAGGATGTTTATCAATTACGACAATGATAATATATTGATGGAAATCAGGGTGATGTCTGTTTATTTAGGTTTCCATGAAAAATATAGTCAGCTAATTTAAGAAATGAAATATGCATTGATCAAATGTTTCAGAGTGCACTGGAAGCAACTTTTTGAGAATTTGAATGTGTGTAACACATTTGGTGTCTGTTTGCACCTTTATGAGCGGGGAAAGGTTTTATTTCACACCTCCGATATTGACAGCATGAACTACATGTACATGCAAAAACATAATTTATGATTTTGTGATTTTTAGATGTTTCTTTTTAGAATTATGTATGTGAATATGCCTGATATAGTCTCCATTAAATTATTACCACATATGTGAATGAAATGCACTAGTAGTTTTGTCTGTTATTTTCTGGGAGTGAGTTTTGTCTTCTATACGTTGGTGGAAGGGGAAGAGTGAGAAGTATGCAGATCACCCCCTGTAGCTGCTCATGGTAAATGATCGGATGTCATGACCAGTCTGAAGTTAGCTTGTGTGCTTTTTGGTACAAATAACCTTTCTTTTTTTTCTTCTTAGTTGATTATATGTAGGCACTTCAATCAATTACCAAGTTCAATAAAATGCAGCATGAGCTTGCACGACAAACAATGTACGGAATTCATCAATCGTGTCGAAATGAAGGATGAACTTGCATAGACTAGGTGACCAGAATGGTCCATCAATTAACACTTGGGAAAGCATTCATAACATTATGCTGCATTGAATGTGTCAACAATCTCTTTCTATGAATATTGCCAAATACCAGACTTGCTGTGAGTTGGATGTGCTGGGAAGCACCATTTATAAGGATTGCTTGAATAATCACTACATCACAGGTGCTCATTTCAGTGAATTTAAAAACCAACAAGCCCCGTCGGTACAAATTCACCTTTTTCTGCTCATGCACAAAGTGAGTCTCTATCTGGCCAATTCAATGCTGTGGGGAAAAAAAAAATACCAGAGGTATATGAAGGTACAATACATCTTGATCAGATACATTAAAGGTCCAGTTTACCGTTGGGAGCAGTGAAATGAAAAATTTTCTAGATATGACATTCAATGCATAAGTCTGTTGTGTCACAAAACATCCTATTATATAAAAGTTTTGCTATAAAGCCTAAAATATAATGCAATATCTGTATTTTTCTCAATAAACTGTAACTGTAGATGGTTTAGTCTTGAAACATTTTTATCCTGACTATTGTTCACATTTTGTATATTTAACAATACAATGTACTTAACATTGATTTTACCAAATTTTTACAGTGGTCGTTTCTATCCCTAACTCACATTTTAGAACTATTTTAAAGCATTAATGCTGGGTTTTTGTTTCATCTGCAAACGGTAAATTATGCCTTGAAGCGTTCAGTTTTATTGTTACTTATTACCTATAGTGTGTGTGTGTGTTTTTGTTGTTGTTGTTGTTCCGAGCATCTGTGCCACTTACGATTCTAGTGCACATTGGTATAGGATAAAGCAGATGATTTTACACATTGATTTCATATCATAATGTAACATAAGAATTTGACAAGACAAAAAGAAAATGCAACTACCTAATTGTATATCACAAAGTTATCCAGTTTGTCTAATGCTGATGTTAACACATTCCTCTGGACCATAACTATTATTTGCACATGAAGGGTTCTCTCCTGTAGAAACCACCGTTATGCAGTATGTCCACCAGAAAAGATTACAATAGGATTTCTACATTGAAAACTTTCAATATGATTGAACTGTCTGAATGCTATTTCAAGGTCTGAAAATATAACCACTTACCTATATTTTGCGGGAAACCCCATTCAATTTGGTTGAGTGGTCACAGAGAAATGTGGATCGTTTTAAAGCATGTCATGCGTCTGTTTCTTCCAAGTTTAGCACTTGGATGCTCTTGGAACTGCATATTAAAGTGTGAACACAATGGACAGAAGTTGGAGGGAAGGGATTCCTGGCATGCTCTACAAAGATCCTCATTTCTCTTTGACCACTCGGGCAAATTGGATGGGGATTTCTGTGAGATGCGGGGAATAAGTTATAGTTTCATACCCTGAAATTGCATTAGGTATTTGGATTGATTCACTGTTTTTAAAGTTTTTGTTGTGGAAAGCCCTGCTCTATTTTTTTTTTTTTTTTTTTTGGGGGGGGGGGAGGACATATGGTAGTGGAAAAAACTCCCTCATCAAACTGTGATCCACAGAATATTAAAAGAACTGGGGAGCTGGAATATTTGACAAAATTTAATACAGGTGTAGAATACATTGTAATCAGTAGTTTGCCCCCCCCCCCCCTCGTCTTTGCTTTTGATATAGATGACAAACCATTGCAATTTGACAGTGAATTGTAAGTGAGAGCTTGTGAAATTTTACTGCTTTCGTGGCAAGAGTGTATTCAAATAAATGTGCAGAGATCAGTTAAAGCATGGTAGCAATACACATGAAATGTGGTGATAGCCATTTCCAAAGAACTTTATTGCTGGTACATTTGCAAACACCCACACATAGCAAGGAGGTACTAGGCTAGCCTAGTCATATTAGCTCATTTTATACAAAGGATACAAAATATTTTATATAAGCATCAAACAAGACACACAATACCTGTCACTAGGTAAACACTTCATTTTCCAGCACCCGACTTTTAACTTTGAATTCAAAATATTCTTGAATTATAATTATACCTGACATGGTGTCCCTGCTCGCAATACACATATAATGATTTTGATTCCCATTGCATTACCCTTTGTCAGGCAAAGTATGTTCATATATAAAGTACAAAAACTTTGCCGAGTTGGTTGTTTCATTAAAGAGATTATCTTAAAAACACATTTTTGGTGGATTAAGTTACTTGTACATGTACATGTTATTAGACAAAGACTAAGTTGCATATAAATCGGTTTCTTACTGCATCTGAGATGGCTGATTTCGATCCCTAGCCTCTACAAGAGTCAAGTCGTCCACACATTTTTAACAAGGACTAAGTTACACATCAGTCTTTCAGGTTTTAATTTTGTATTTACCATAATCAAAGCAAAACCAGACCAAGCTTCATTCCCTGCCGCATTACAACCCTTGATACATGAAATACTGCCATTGTATTTTACAGCCTGCTGTATGCAATATAGAGTCAACAATCGAAGACTAACACAGTCACGTGGACGTACATAACTGTATATTCACTCGTATTAATTTGTGAATCGAAATATGATCAATTCGATAAACAGCTTTACGAAAATCTGTAAGAACAGTATTTAACACATTATTTTCCCTATCAATATTTCTGTACAAATTGTGCATTATTGTGCTGAGACACAAGACAATGACAAAAATAAAATACATGATTATGAAATATAATAATACCCTTTGAAAGACACACAATCTATGTTGCATTTGAAATATATATTGTTTGTATTATATAATCAACTATATGGAATCGCTGCACAGACGCAGAAATCACTTGAATGAACGTGTTTGTGCGTGTATACGTTGCTTTGAAATGTCAATCATGTTCATGCGAGATCTTTATTTTAACTCATAATGGAAGAAACTGTAGTGATGATAATCTCGAGATGTTTCATAGCGATACCCATTGCACCTCACGTTACATTTATAATATTGCAGTTTAGATCGACCGCAGCCTTTTTCATTTCGTAAAATGTACAATGTGCTCTCTGTTCGGTTTATCTAAGAGATTGAAGAAAATCGGTATCAAAACGGTCAACATGATTGCCATGATTTTGAACCACAAGGGGGCGCTGTTAATCATTCTTTCACACATAGGATTCATCGTCGAATTCTGCTATATATTTGGTTTTCTTTGTGAACATGGTCGTTTTCGTTGTTTTTTGTGTACTCTGCAGAGTAAATCTAAAGCAATAACAAAAACAACAACAACCACTCACCTACACTGATTCAATTTCTATAAAACTGGAGCCTTCATGGTTATACTTTACTGTCTACAGTAAAAAAAATAGAATCAAATGTAAAGATTGATTTCATCGATATGAATGATTTCCTGATGACGAGATTGGCAATAAGGCACGTTTCTTTTACTATTAATTTTCCCGTCGGGACCCAACCAACAAGCAAAAAAGAAGAAAAAAAGTAAGAAAGAAAGAATGTATATAATATTATACGTAAATATATTCTATATTATCATGAAAATATATAAAGTAATCTATTTCAGATTTATTAGGACTTCACTGTATATCGATTCTTCATTTTCTGCGCTCAAGTATAAAATGAAACGTAAATCAGACTATCGATGCTACATTTATGTATATTAAAAAAAAAAAAGAATACGTAGCGCGGCGAGTCCTAGATATAGGCAATACTGGTGATATACATTGGTCACCTATGTGCAAAGATAAGGGTAATCAATAACTGGAAGGAATGAACGAGATACGCATGTTATGCAAAATAGAAAGGCGACGCTAAAATAGAAAGGCAAATATCAAGACACTAAACAAAATGACTTGAAAAGTGGGAAGCGATGAAAAGAAAGAAACATTGGTACATAGGTTGCTGCAATTTCAGTTTGATACTGCATTGCACAGCTGTACCAAAGCTACAGTAAGTACTCATTGTCTTTCGAATTATTGCTGTCTTGTTTAGAAAAACAAAATCGCAAGAAGAAAACCGAGATAATGAACAGATAGCTAAAAAGTTAGATCAATCTACCCGACTTGAAAATCGTGGTAATGGAGAAGCCGAAAATTTCAGTTATTGGTTTTCCCACCCAAATGCGTACCTCCCCACGTTACAACAACATTTCTTAATATTTCATTTTGAGCAAATTCGAGCGACCACCGACTCTAAATTTCAGAAACCTAAAATTGGCATTTAATTTAAATTTCACGGTTTTGTCAATCGCAAATGCAAACAGGAAGACCGCCGAGGAGGCCTCAGATTTAAAGGGGATGGCTAGTAACTGATCAGTGGGAATCAGTGGGAATGCTGGGGGTGATTTTTCCAATCCTTGTGGGATTCATTTAAGAGTACATTATGTATCTATTGTTGTGTGAAAATTATTTGCTTCAGAATGGTCTCATATTCAAGTAATGTGCCGTTTAATATTTCCAGGTTAGCATGCCTGTACAGTGACGGGGCGATTAAACTGCACATTACTTGAATATGAGACAATTCTGAAGCATATAGTTCTAATCAACATCAATTTGACTGATACGATGCAAAAAAAAAAAAAAAATGAATAAACAAAAATTACTCTCTTTCGCAAAACTGAAAGAGTTCGATCGCGAATTTGAAGCATGGAAATATAAAAGGCTAGCGAAAAAAAAAATCGTTCGAACATGAATGCTTACTCACGAATTCGAATCAAAATTGTTGTTAAACTGTTCGATAAACCTTCGCTATCCATTTTCGACGACATACCGTTGGTTGAGAATGACGAGGGTACCTCTAACACTGGCTTTTATTGATTGATATTGCACCAAATAAGCTACGCCTGAAACACCAAGGTAGATAATGAGCGGTAGCTAGACCGAGGTAATTCGATCGTACACCAGCTCCACTGGAATCGACTGCGGTAACTTGCCGGCAGCCTGCTCCTTGGCGATGGTCAGTTTCTCCTTCGCGGGTTTCTTCTTCTTGGCATTCCTCGCCTCTCGCTTTTTGCGGTGAAGGTCGAAAGTGACCAGGCGATCCCTGGCGAAAAAGTACTGGTAAATGGGCGCTGAGATGAACAGCATCCCCGATGCGATGTGTAAGCCGATGAAAGCCCAGATTGCGTTCCTATACGACCCCGTCGCGTCGATGCTCTGACCTAGTAATGATAATAGCAGCAATATTGATCATAATGTGATGATGATACATTGGAGGGAGATGATGATCATTATACGATGGTGATGGTAATGATGAAAATGATATTAATAATGACAGTAATAAAGATAGTAATAATGCTAATAAGAAATATACTCATAGTCTTTATTACCATTATCATTATTATTGAATTTCTCACTATGGCTATTGCTATCATTTGATTATCATAACCATCATCATCTTCATCATCATCATCACCATGATCATGATCATGATCATCATCATCATCGTCATCATTATCGTCATCATCATCATAGCTGTCTTTTCCGTTTCAATCATGACAACAGTAATTGCATCATAAGATCTTATTTACTCCGGGTAGTTTTTCATAGCGTTACTCTATAACTCGGGTTCCCGCCATAATCATCACTTCGTCAGGGCGAAGTACTGAATATCCCTTCTGGCACCTGGGTCGAAGTCATTATGTGAGTCATTATATGACAATCGAGATTTACTCTGTAGTCAGTTCCTTAAATCTACAGATGACGAACTTGCCAAAAGTGTTTCAAATCTTCTCATTCCAGAAGTAATGAATTGGGCACACGTGTGTTAGTCTTCCTCCAAAATCAATTTACGCTGTCTTTACCTCCTAATTTGCGTGTATTATACCATAGGTTCTTTTTTCAAACGAAAGGCAGATTATTACATCTCTCATAATACGTTTTTTATTACAAATAAATAGTCGTGGTTGCATCTTCGGTGCTACGGATATCTCTATGTAACGGGTAAAGGCTTTACTGATTTTTTTTTTTTTTTTTTTTTTTTTTGTCCATTACCACCACCCTGCACTAAAACAAAAAACAAAATAAAAGCTTTATACCAAGTCCGGTTCTTAACCCAGATATAGTTTCTCTGTGAAGCTGAACATTAAACTTTGGGTGGAAAGAGAGGTGAGTTTTACCTCCTTGGTACTTGTCTGTTACAACAGCGGAACAACATGTTTCATTGCTGAGGGAGAAGGGGAGAGAGAGAGAGAGAGAGGGGAAGGAAGAGAAGAGGTTGCCCTCCTCGCACATGCGTCTTACCAATGAACGAACCGACGAAGTAGCCAGTCCCATAGGCGAAGAGGATAACGCTCCACGTCTCCAGAGCTCTCTTGTGACCAAAGAACTCACTTGGGATGGTGGAAAAGGTGAGCGCTGAATTCAGAATACCGCCAATCACTGAAGAAAAAGATGAAGAGAAAAAATGTTGTGAACATCTCCCACAATTCTCACGAAAGTCTCACGGAAGTCATCAGTTTCCCCATCTCCCCAGTTCTTTGGAATATCCTTCTCCCAGCAATCAAGAGCATCAAGACTATAAAAGGATGGTAAGAATAGTATTGGTTGCGGTGAGGATTCAGCTTTCAACTTAGAAGCCACTTTGTGAAAATACAATGTTAAAGAGCGTACAATTCTAAGAGGAATTCAAAGTTTATTTGATGAAAATCGGTTTTGAAATGGCTGAGATATCCAAAAGCAAAGCAATCCTAATAAAAGGTGGGTTCCACTTTTCACCAGGGATCACTCCTGCTTGGATATCTCGGCCATTTCAAAACCAATTTTCATCACGAAACTTTGAATTCCTCTTAGAATAGCATGCTCTTTTATATTCCATGTGGTTTTTCATTGTATCAAAGAATTATCATTAAAACAACTTTGAAAACCTGAAGCCCCATCTCAACCAAAACTGTACCATCCCTTAAAGGACAAGTCCACCTTCATATTTATACATGTGGATTGAGTGAATGCAGCAATATTTGTAGAACACATCAGTGAAAGTTTGGGGAAAATCGGACAATCCGTTTAAAAGTTATGAATTTTTAAAGTATCTGCATAGTCACTGCTGGATGAGAAGACTACTAGAGTGTATGATGTCACATGCGTACAACGATAAAAGGAAAATATAAAGAGAATTTCACAAAATTTAACTTTTTGAAAAGGGTGCACATTTCCCCGACTTGTCACTGACGTATGTTAAGGGTAATATTATTATTCCCCCTTGCCTTCTGAAAGAGGGAAGTCAGGTGTTCTTTTAGATTACGAGAAAAGTGAAAATATCTTTAATTTTCCTTATACTTTCTTTATATCGTTGTACTCATGTGACATCACAAGCTGTAGAAGTCTTCGCATCCAGCAGTGACTACGCAGAAACTTCAAAAATTCATGACTTTTAAACGGATTGTCCGATTTTCCTCAAACTCTTGCTGATGTGTTCTATTAATATCGCTGCATTCACTCAATCCACATGTCTATGAAGGTGAACTTGTCCTTTAATGTCAATCTAAAAGGTTTTATGTATATAGTCGTACATATTTTGATGAAATGAACGTGAAGTTACACATATAAGTATCCAATTTTTCCTCCTCTGCCTCTTTTTTTTCTCCTTTCTATCTTCCACCTTTGTTTAATCATTTGTCTGACTTTTGCTCCGCTGAAATGTAATAATGATTGTACTTTGTAGGGGATCATTTCCAAAAAGCCTCGTGTGTGCTTGTTATGATCCCTACATTCAAAATATTTTTGAATTTTGTAAATGTTGAGTTTTGAAATGGAAATAAATAAATAAAAAACATAAAAATGAATCATTTCAATCGATATCATCATTCTGTGTAATATATACACACACGATTGTGACAGTCATCACCTTTTTTTTTCTTTTTTTTTTTTTAGCGATTTATGATAACAACCTAACTCCCCAAATCTTGATCTTTTCTATTTGATTATTGGTTATATCTCATCATTTTGGTCAACCCTAATAAAGAATAGAAAATATTTTTAAGAGGAAGCAGAGAATATGAAAGCACAAGATTTCAGGTCTATATTATCATAACTCACTGACTAGAAACGTTGATATCAATGGCATCAAAAACATTTTTTTCAGGCTCATATCGTGATGTATAATCTAACACTTAAGATATTGTGCTGTAAATGCGTTCGTATCTTCTTCTTTTTTGGTTCAAAGAGAAATATAATGGGTAAAGAAAACAAACAATATACCTTGTGTTTCTTGTATGACATATGGTGTAAAAAAGAAAATGGAGAAAACTCACCGACTGCAACAACAATCATCGGAACTAGTGACCGGATAAAGAGTATGGCAACCATGATGCTGACGGTGAGGGCGCTGTATATCGGCATGATGAACAGCCGGGGGAACGGGAGGTACTCGCCCACAAAGGACAACGTGAGTTTGCAGACGAAGTTGGAAATGCCTATGACAAAGACAACATTGGCACCGTCCTGCTCCGAGAAGCCAACGGACATCATGTAACTCACCTGTTTAATGATGGTAACAAGCACAAGATAATTAGCACTGGCAGAGAAAAAAACAAAAATTTGCTCACTCACCGCTTCAGATGACACATACAGACACACGCACACACGAACATCTTGCGGTTTTTGTTTGTTTGTTTGTTTGTTTGTTTGTTTGCTTTTTTAGTTAAAGTTACAACCGAAACCGATTACAATTATATCTTAAAATTTGGTTGACAAAAGGATGCAAGCCACTATTTTCTTATAAATTTGAATTGAGATAATAAAATCAGTCAAAACAGGTTACTGCCGCGAGATATTTTGTCCATAATCTTCACTAGTGATAGGCTTTTCTAACTTCAAAAGGAGATACATGTATTCTTATAGAATTGCTGTAATAACATACCATATCCGTATTTATAAGTAATGAGTAGAACATTGGCAACGGTCACCATCAGGTTATGCAAGCAATGACGGGTTCCGGCAAGTCTGCCAATAATGAATTGCTTGGACCCAAATCTAAGAAATAAAATTACAAAACTAGAAATGTCGCTATGGCGACTGGTATGCCTCCGCCATAATGCATGGTTCTCCTATTACAGGTGCATAGTACAATGTCTTCACAGAGTGTGATGACACTTTCACATAACTGGCAAAATATTGAAATGTCAGGTTTGTCACAAATGACCGTTATGTGTTGAATGTTCACTTTCCTTAAACGAAACTAGTTCACTGAATTCAATGTTCACTTTCCTTAAACGAACTAGGTTTGCTATAAGTAAAATTGTCTAAGAGTGGAGGTACATATATTTGGGGATTTGAGGATTTTTACTTGACTTTTGACCCTTTTATAAGTTTATGCATTGAGCAATATCCATAGTATGAAGAAAAAGTGTAATTTCAGTATAAAATAGTTTTTTTTTTTTGCATTTTAGCCTAGCATTGGACCATTAACCTTTGACCTTTGACCTTCTGACAGGAAATTTCCCAGAGAATCTCCATTAGGTAATACATGTATTTATTAAGTTTCAAGAACAATCCTGCAAGCATTACATATATGACGGGGTTAGTGAAATTTTGAGGGGTTGACATTGACCTTTGACCCATGACTTCTAAATTCCCGAGATAACCCTTGCCAGTCAGTGCATGAATATGTACCAAGTTCCATGAAGATACCGTAAACCACTTGCGACATATGGAAATAAAGTGAAATTTTAACATTTCCACCTGACCTTTCACCACATGAACTGAAACTCTCTCTGGAAAATTTTTATTCATTAACACATGTCTACACTGAGTTTCAAGAAAAAACCTTCAGGTATTGCATAGATATGGGGAATAGCAGAACTTTTAGCATTTGACTTTTTGACTTTTTGACCTTTGACCTCTTGCCAATTTCACTAAAAAAAAACCTACTTACCTAATTGCCCCATCATACGTCATCCTTTGACAAAGTTTGGTGACAGTTGCTTCATCTAGTCATGAGTTATCGCGTAAACAAATACATTTTAGGAATTGACCTTGATCTTTGACCTTTGACCTCCGGCCGATTTCACTGAAAAACTAATCAAGTAATTGCCCCATCATACATCATCCTCGGACAAAGTTTGGTGAAATTTGCTTGATCCAGTCCAGAGCTATCGCGTAAACGGACACAATTTCATGAATTTGACCTTGACCTTTGGCCGATTTTAACCAAAATCTAATCAAGTAATTGCCCCGTCATACTTTATACTTGGACCAAGTTTGGTAAAATTCTACTCAATGTTACTCAAGTTATCGCGTAAACGAATGGGGATGGACGTATGTACGGACGAACGTACGGACGGACGGACAACCCGAAAACGTAATGCCTCCGGCACCCTTCGGGCAGAGGCATAAAAAAAAGAAATCAAAAGGAAAGATCTTTATTACCCTTTTCATAAAAACAAACAAAAAACTATGACGGGAGTTGCATGAAACCTGTCATTATTCTATATTGCCGATTTTATTCTTTTCGTAGAACAATAACATCTCCCCAGGTTTAAAACAAAACAAAACAACAACAACAACAACAACAACAACAACAACAACCAAGCATCAACAAAGTCGACGGGATATCGGAATAAAGTTTCAATTATTGCACTTCTATATCATTGTGATAGTTTTATGATGTCAGGTGAATCGCGCCATCTCGAGTAAGTTGATCTATGTGATTCCATGATTTTACGCGCTTCTCATTTTATCTTGCCCACTGACTGGCAATGATGAAGTACTTCCCAATAGGAAATAAACTAGGGTCTCATGACCACGAACAAACATCTATACACGCACATGAAAAAAAAAAAAAAAAACACCACCAACAACAACAAGACAGTTGGCAAATGCCACAGTCAACATTTAGTTGGCATACCATGTTCACAAAATAAAAACACTCTCCGATGCCGTAGATGAAGACCGCTATGGTAAATGACCAAAGCTCTGGATACGCCAGCACGACGCCAATCCTCCGCCACATCTTTGCTGCATGCATGTCGCCATCTTCATCGGAGTAACCGACGTCCTTCACGGGCGCGTCGTCGACAACGTCGCCCTTCCTTTGCCTACGTACCAGCTCTTTGCTGCTCGCCTTGATTTGCAGCGGCTCCTCGGCGCCGCCGGATGGAGTGATTGGCCTCTCCTGCCAGAGAAAGTAGTCCCGGCAATTCATGTCCAAGTGCGGTGCTGGAGAGTCCGTGTTGCCCGCTCCCTTGAACTTCTCAGGGTCACATTTACCATCGTCTGCCTCGGAAGCAAGCGCAACATACGCGCGGTGGCCTTCTACGCGGAATTTTTTGTCTCCTTCTGCAGCTCCAGAAGCGTCGATGCATACCTTCTCGTAAGGGTTGTCTTGGCGGGTATTTTGGGAAGGGTTTGAATGAGTGAGGACGCACGGGATACCGACTCCTAGGCAGACGGCTCCAAGAATACGCAGGAGGGTCCGCCAGCCGTACGTGGAGATGATGAGGGACATCAAGGGAGCGCCTGCAAGCATACCTGATGTCAGGTGGAATATGCAGACATTGCATAAAGTAATTCTTTATCCCTGATGTTATGTATGATAATAATGATGGCAATGACAAAGATAAAGAACATGTATTGATGATGATAGCGATACTAGAAGTGACAATGATAATACTAGTAACAACAGTACTATTACCACTGCGATTATTAATGATAATGATAAAATCGGCTTTAGAATCTCTGCAATCTGATTGATCAATTGTCATGTATTGATATTCTTTTCTTAAAAACTTAAATCGCGCATCCAATTCTCACTGATCCACTCTGTCCTGTGATATCATTTGTATACAACTCTGGGTATAACTTAAATACTCTTCCGCGCAAATGACACAGTGTTCTTCGAGAGGGTCCTCCTTTTATATCTAGCAAGGTCAAGAGGAAAATTGTGTTTGAAACATCTTATCGAAGAATATGTTTGCGCATGCTCTGTGTGTACTTGATCTTCTGGTTTATGTTAATCTTCCCACGACAATAAACTGAGCTTGGTTGCACAGAGTGGTCCTGCCGAGTCATAATAGGGAGTTTTCGCAAGCACGACGCGGCCGGGAGTTAAGCGTGCCGTGCGCAAAATTTGCTTCTGCGCATGATCAAACCCGAGAAACGTCCCGTCCTGGGGAAAACTAGTACGGTACACGGCCAAAACTTCTCACTGCCAATCCTATCATGAAGTGTGTTTGTTTGTTTGTTTGATTTTGACCGTAATTACAATATATTACAAATATTACATGTAATAATAACAACACTTTTTATGCTTTCAAATCATGTGATTGCAATTTTGTACAGTAGGTAGCCTACACCTTGTATTCAAAATGAGATCATTGTAATCCTTGTCATTTATTATATAATCATGATTACTTATTTTCTGTCTTCCGTGAATTGGCAATGCATATAGTGCAGTGCTGTTGTCTGTGTGTGGCACTAAGTTCAAGAAAAATGGCGGATTTCCGTTTGGCACCGCGGAATACCAAAAACAGCATCACAGTCGGATGAACAACAAAAAATGCAAAGATTGCCCCCGTGTTGGCATTCAAACTTTCTCATTAGGATAGGATTAGCGCGCATTGTGCAGCTCTCCACAGAGCTCCTATTTACTTTGTTATTTATACTGATTTAGCACACACTTTACATTTTGTGATCATTGTTATCTTGTTGTACCAGTGATGTAGACATTACTAGACCTTTTTTGAAGTGTTTGATCATTTTGGCCACTTATTCTACCAGGATCAATTTTTCTTTGCAACTGAGCCATTTTCAGCCAAGGCATGAAGGCATGGTCTCCCATACACTGTAAGTAGTTGCCTATATGTAATGTACTGCTACATGTACAGCTGTAAACCCACTGTAGAACCCAATGTATTCACTGGACCTGAACTTGGACACAATGGGACTTCTTCAGCTGTAAACCCACTTTAGAAGTGAACCCAGTGTATTCACTGGACCTGAACTTGGACACAATGGGACTTCTTCAGCTGTGCCTGGTGCTTGCTGTGCGTAAATGAGAAGCAGACACAAATCGAGTTTCCGAGTAAACAGTCACCTGGAAGGCATTTAATAGAACCAGGGAGGTGAGTTGTCTCACCTCCCTGATAGAACCCAGCTTCAGAGCAGATAACCAGCAGTGTGTAGCACAGACAGGTGATAAACTTCACCAGTTTGGAATAACACATTCAAATCTGTGCTCCTTCTGTAGGGCAGAGGTCGAAACATATTATCATATATTTTATGATTGTCCTTTAGTTTATCGAATATGGAACGAGGTAGGAAATAGACTAAAATTTCCTCAGTTTATTAATATAAATTGGCTGGATGTTTTACTTGGATTCAGGGAAAATGTCAAACTCAATGCCTTGTTGAATCATGTGTTAATTTTGATTAAGTATATGATTTACACTAATCGTAAAATTGGAAGAGTTCCAACCTGTGAAGAAATATGTAGGACAATCGCCACCTCAAAACAGTCTGAATATGAAAAAGCAACATTAAAGGATAAATTGACATTACACTACGCGAAATGGGAAAAATATACTTCATGAAATACCGGATTTAACTATTGCATCTTGTTAAGATATATATATTTTTTCTTTTTGTATTTACCTCAGCCAATCTATTTAAAATGATTTGAATATCCGGTGCTTTCAGCTCTGCCCGCTCCACTTGTTTATTTTCTCTGATCCTCATACCATTAAAACTTAATCAAATATTATATTGTATCTGGCTATGAATCTCCACGTGCATAAGACCCAGAGAGATATTAGACATTATGATGTTCATAACTGGTGAATAGAATACATTTTAAAGATTTTGTAAGTCCATCACCTCTCACGTTTTTTTGTATCTGTCTTAGATAAAATCTTTATTCAGACTGGTGACTGAATCATGTCAAATGTGTACAATATTTTGATGTATGTTTTATCTATATTTTGCACACAACCTTTTGTTGTCCGTTGAACAGTGTATTATAGTTATTTTTGTGTCACTACAATGTAACATTTTCATTTGATTGGTCTGAATAAAGGCTATAAAAAGCGTCAAAAAAAAAACATTGATAATCATTAACAACACTGGCGTGATTGCCTTTCTTCTTTACTCTTTCATTTTTCACCTGAATGATAAAGAAAATATAAAAGCTCTACTTGAGCTTAACAAACCATTACCTTTAAAATGAATAAGGGTGTAAACTATTATAACATACAAGTAGTTGCACTGTTCATGACCTATGATACTTGCAAGAGTAAACTGCCATGAACTATAATAGGCTGGCTTATAAAAACACTAAACTAACACCTGAAAATAACAATTACACTAAGACCTGACTTAGACACCAAGAGTGTAATCATAAAAACTTATTGGGTACCGTACGTTTAACAATAACACCAGATACGCATTCTACCATCCATTCTTCTCGTCAACGTTAAAGAAAACAAAAACACAATCACGAATTGTTACAAGCATATAACCATCACATCATACCAATACCTCTCTCAGACATGCTGACACTGAGTCATACAGTCCTGATTGACATGAAGCATACCGTTCAGCAAAAACAACAGGTTAGACAATCATGTGCGACCTGATGGGGCAAGCTAGGATGGCATGAAATAAGTAGCTCCTACAAAGGCATAGACTTGCACAGTATAAGCAAAAATATGAAATGATGTACAAAATGTTCATGTGGGGACACAGAAAATACACATACCTATATGAAAATAGAATTACATATGCACGTAGCAGAAAACAGTGATATGTACGAGTAAAGGTGCAATTAGGGCCAGGCACCAAACAGACACCAAAGATGTAAATATATAAAGGTAACTGGAAAATATTAAGAAGATGAGGGTATGTGGTAAAAATAAACCTGGTATTACACTCAGAAAACAAGAAGGCGTATGCACCCACTAAGGATATAAGCATCATATGTTATACACAGCACAAAGGGGCAAATCACTGAGACATAAGCAGGGTGACTGAAAAATAATACACCTATAGAACATATCCACGACTAAATTATACGGAGAACATACCAAGACAGCTAGGTGAGAGACAATAAAGATAAACAAGGATGTCATACAGAGACGGATTGGTAGAAATGAAGAATAAACATGATACAAGTACAGATTTAAAAACAAAAACAAAACAAAAAAAAACCGCCAGTTTGGGACACCTCAGAAAAAGGTTATGTTAAGGGACATAATGTAATAAACCAGATGGGGGAAATGAAACAACATTTGATGTGGCACCAGGATAACATGGCTATGAGAGAGGTAC
This sequence comes from Diadema setosum, assembly GCA_033980235.1. NCBI lineage: Eukaryota > Metazoa > Echinodermata > Echinoidea > Diadematoida > Diadematidae > Diadema > Diadema setosum. The sequence continues at coordinate 39,401,583 of CM067061.1, forward strand.
ATTGTAAGGATACACGGTGAGTGAGGGGGGGGGGGCATTAGTCTGAGGTAGCCAGCAGTTCACACAGAAAACAAAATACTTGTACCTTGTATATCATTGATTAATACATCAAATAATCATCGAACCTAGGTGGGAGGCGTCGGGAGCGCTGAAGGCGCCCAGTGGGGGTCACATGGGTGGGGGACAACCTGGACCGTTAATAGTCGGAGCAGTGGGGGCAGGTTCCTGGGGCAGAGGGGGAAGGGGGGCTTCAGGAGGGGGCTCCTGCAGGAGGACACACGGGACATCTGGCTCAGGAGGCAATGAGAGTTCCTGTGGAATGTCTCTGCAGGTGTTTGGGGGGAGCAAATCTCGCTCGTCGTCTGGGGAAAGCAAGTCTGTCTCATCTTCGTCGGACATCTGGTGCTGGGGAGGAGCCACAAGGGGAACAGGGACCCTCATGCATTGCGATGTCTTTACACGATATGACGATTTTCTGAGCTGAGAGCCAATGAATTTGCAAATGTTACACCACCTGCCATCTATTGATGTTGCAAGGTATCGAGGGCGTGCGGAGGACTTGCTGCGATCTGACCGGAGATAAACAAGGTCCCCAACTGCGAGAGGGTCATCATTGGGGAGGATGCGGGAGGGAGCCTTGGAACGCTCGGTGTGGGGATGGTTCGAAAGGCGCTGTTCATGTTGTGAAGAGATGAGGTCCGCATCCGACAGTGGAATTTGGCTGTGCGTGAATTGGTCACGCTGAGTCCACATTTCACGTGCTGAAAGGCCACGCGAGCGAAGACGGCTATTGAGACGGGCAGTGGCGAGGGACAGGGACAAGGATGTCAGTGGTCCTCCGGAGGGCTCATGCCGCAGGATTTCATCTTCGAGTTCACGAATGGCCTTCTCAGCAACTGGGTTCTTATTGGGATTTTTGGCGTGACCTACTTCAATGGAAAGGTGAAACTGGGCGAGCAGGGCATCATCTTTCAAGGAGGCGAAACCAGGGGCGGGGTCGGTGCGGATGACAGCAGGGGGCCCATCGAGCGGGCGAAGTTCCACACAGAGACGGATCAAGGCATCGCGAAGAGTATCTCTGCGCTCATCTGGAAGGAAACAAGTGGCGGTGTAGGAAGTGACACATTCGCGGAGAAGTAAAATCAGTTGTTTCCCACGGCCGCGGGGGGATCGCCAGTGGTCTGAGGGACAACCGTGTGTGGAGCATTCCACAGGGATGCACACTGATGGCAAGTGTCGGTGACACGTGTGATGGCAGAGTCCATGTCCAAGGCAAAAAAATGCCGGTTGACAACGGTCTTGAGTTGGTGGTGGGTGGGATGATCAAGTTGGAGATGGAGTGAAGTAAGCAGGCCATCAAGAACGCTACGGGGGATGATGATGCACTCGCGAAGTGACACGAGAGCCTGTTCACGGCGGACAACCAACAGCCCATCTCTAGCTATGGTAGCAACACAGAGATAGCGTTTGACGTCTTTGATATTGGTCAGTTTCTTAGAAGGTCGTGTGCCCTGGAGAAGGTGAGCGTGAGTGCGTCGCAAGTCTGGGCACTCAGATTGTATGCTGACCCACGCTGGCCGGGAAGTGAAGGGTAACTTCCGTTTTCCTGTGAGCACGTCCGTAGGGGACACTCTGTGAACAACAGAATCCTCTGTCTGACGAATGAAGAGGCATACCTGACAAGAGGAATCAGTGCACTCTGGGGCATTCCTGCTAGCAAAATCTGACGGAACATTGGCAGATCCGGCCAGATGGAGCACGGCACATTGGAACCGGCTAACTGTGGACAGGAAGGTTGACACACGTGGGCTGGCAGAGAACTCACCACGACAGAGTTTTTCAAAAGCCTGTACACAGGGCTTGCTATCTGTGAGAATGCATGGCCGGTGCTTGGACTGCACAATGTACGGGCTGAAATACTTGCAGGATGCTGCAATAGAAAGGGCCTCTATCTCACATGGGAGCCAAGTAACCTGCCGATCACGAAGTTTGGAGCGAAAGAAACCAGCTACCTGTGGCTTTCCTTGTCGTGTTATGTACAATGTGGCACCAATACCATGATCTTTGACAGCACCATCAGTAACAATCCAGAGCTGGTCGGATGGTCGGGGAAGGGTAATGGCACGGGGGGAGGCTAAGGCTTCCTGAGCGGTCTTGAAAAATGAACGCAGGTCATCGGACCAATCAATGAGATCACTCGACTGACCACCAGCGATTGCGGCGTCCAGTGGTGTGAGGAAGATAGCGCAATGTGGGAGAACACGGGCGAGCATCTTATATGCCCCAATGAAGGAATGCATTCCTTTCACAGTAGTAGGAGGGGGGCATGAGGCAAGCGCCGCAATGCGATGAGGGCTCGCTTGTAGGGTCCCTTGGGACCAGATCCAGCCCAGGACCGTGGTAGACTTTGGGCAAATCACAGTCTTATGGGCTGAAAGATGAAGGCCTGACTTTCGGAGGGCATGCAGGACACGTGACCAATTCTGGAGGAGCTCCTCGGGGGTATCACCACCAATGAACAAGTCGTCTGCAAGTTTCACAACAATACCTTCCACAAGTAGATCCCCAAGCATGCGACACATCAGCTCTTCAAGAGCAGTTTCTGAGCCTGGCATGCCCATGGCACAGCGTGTATACACACGGACTCCACGATAGGGGGTTGCAACACCACAATACTTCATCGAGGCCTTGGACAGGGGAATTTGATAAAAAGCATTGGTGAGATCTGTGGCAATGAGATGTTTCCATTGACCAATTTTTCTGAGGGTGGAATCCACATCAGGCATAAGGGAGGGCTGAGGCTTGGCATAACGGCCTACATCGGCAAAAGCTGTAACAAGGCGGAAGCCGCCGTTGGCCTTCTTCACAAGGAAGGATGGATTCAGGTACTCAACAGAGATGCCCACATCTTCTGGGCGAGCAAAGACACCCTGTTGTTCTCGTTCATCGAATTTCTCTTGGAGATCAACCAAAGAGTTACGGGAGTAAAGTGGCAAGCGACCCTTGCGTTGGGGAGGCTGAACCGGGCCCATGTTGACAACGGCCTCAAACGGGCCAACAGCACCATTATACCCAGTGAAGGCAGGGTCAAAAACATCATCGAACTCGGCATGGAGAGACTGAAAGTCATGTTTCGTACCAATGGGGATAATGCAATCAGGATCGAGCAATATTGGGTCAGAAAAACGATGCTCAGTATCACGTGAGACACCACTGGGCACGGGCCTATTGGGTACAGAGGGGTGGTCATCAGACTGAGGCTCTGAAGGAACGTAGACCGGACGAACCTGGCAGAAATGTTCATGTCTACGGATCAGGCGGGGTTGAGGCGTAAGATTAGGGATACGCACTTTGCCTGCTACACTGGAGACCATGCACGGTTCGGGCCAAGATGGATCAGTTGGGGGAACACCCTTCTGAGGGACAATCCTGGGCTCAAGGGCAAGTGTGTCATGAGACAGTAGCTCATCAGGAACTGACAGCTCGACAAATTCACCAGGCAAAAGCACAGTAGACTGATATGGGGCACGGAGGACGTGAGCACGGCGAACTGCATGAGTCGCATTGTCCGAAGGCCTGCGAGAACCATATGAAATGATCATGTCATCACCCACACACACCTGGCGTTTAGCAGGACGAACCGAAACATCATTGTGCTCCATGAATGGGGTACCTGCGAGTACTTCTACGTCAAGATTATCAATGACCAAACCCTCAAACACGAATGACTTGCCGTCACGAGTGAAGGACAGAGTGGTCTCCCCAACAACATCAAGGGGGGAAGACCCATCGGCTTGATGAGCAGACTGCGAGCTGGGTTTTATGACACCCTGGAGGGACTGGACAGTAGAAGCTCTGATCATGTTACCAGTAGCACCACTGTCGACAGTGATGCGAACGACCTGGTGCCCGCAAAACGCATCAAAATATGGAGACTGACGGACCTGGACTCTGAGGGCCGATGAAGAGTCGCTGGTAGCCGTATCATCCTTCAGAGGGACAGGCTCAGACAGGTGGACCTGTTCAACTTGGCACAAATCATCAATCTCATCATCAGACTCTAAAATATGTGCAACCTGGCGGGCCTTAGCAATGAATCGCCTGTCTGCTTCGGGTAAGTACGTACACTCACTTAAATAATGAGTGTCTGGCCGGCGCGCTTCACGAAAGAGAGGACAGTATTTACTGTTGCGCTGGGGGTGCGAGTCTGCAGATTGCGGCGACTGCGGGGCATTGGAGCACGCTGGGGGCGTAGGCCTACAGGGCGCGGGGAAGGGGAGGTCAGGGTGCGCATAGCACGAGAACTCTCTGTGGTGTGGATTTCATCCAAAAGACTATCTAATGCCTGAGGGATTTCAGGTTTCAGTGACGCTAAGGTACGGGAGCGCAATTCTGTCCCGTAGCGCTGCTTGACCAGGCGAGGAAGATCTGAATGAATGAGTTGGAGCCAAGTGAGGATGATAAGGTTTTCCAAGGTGGGAGTAAGCTCCTCATCTTCGCTAACATGCTTACCATGGTGAGTTATGCCACCTGCGGATGTGAGCAGGTTGTCTTCGATAAAGGCCACCACCCTTTGGTAGAGGTCCTCAGGACGCTCATCCGGCTCTAGTTTGATGTCACTGAAATCAAGAAAGTGAGCCCCGGTACTTTGAAACCCATAATGAAGCCTGATCTTCCCCCAAATATCGTTGAGGGAGGTGGAAGTCTTGACTATGGAATTGCGTGAGATAATGGGACAATAATGAGCAATCTGTCCGAGCATAAGCTCAAGCATACTGGCATTCTGGTGTGCTGATTTTCGAGACCCTGTCGGGACGCTTTCTGGGTCATCAACAAAGCCACGGAGTGGGCAAGATTTAGATTTTTGAGCCCATGAGCAATCGTCATCTAGGAACGGCGCAAAATTTGAGTCTAGGGTGAGAGTGTACACTAAGTTTTGTCGCCAATTTTCGAATGAATTGACTGTTTCACGTTTGGTGAGACACCATTGCTTGGGTGCTCTTGGAGCTGAGGCCATCACTAAAGCCTATAGGTGGGACCGTAATGTAAGAGAAAAACAAGGAACTTACACCAACTCTGGATCGTTGGCCGATTTGGAGCTCAGCAAGCTTAACGTCTGCTTGTGCAGGTGAAAACAAATCTTCATGAGTAGGTAACGTTTCCAGAGCTGCCACCACGTAAATGAGAAGCAGACACAAATCGAGTTTCCGAGTAAACAGTCACCTGGAAGGCATTTAATAGAACCCAGCTTCAGAGCAGATAACCAGCAGTGTGCAGCAGAGACTAACCCTACAGTCACCATGAGGTGGCGCTATGTAACAAGCTTGACTTGTAACATTGATAATCATTAACAACACTGGCGGTGTGTCTTCATGTGAGGCTGAATGGACCTGAACATTATGGACACTCAACAGTCCTTCCTTTTGTTCGTCAGCCTTTCGTCAGAAAGCATTTCTTGAAGTGCAGGATCTCCTATAGCCAGAACTGCAGTGCTTCTTTCAAGATTGAGATACTGCAAGATCGGAGATATCCACCCTAACCCAGGTCCAGACCAGCAAATGTCACCTACATCTTCTTTGCTCAGACTGTCATCTTCTGAACGAGGAATCAAGTACACTCCAACAGAGCTTCGCCACTTCAAAGACTGTAAGTCTTCATTACCTGGGCATGTATTTGAAATTATCAACGCTCTTCATATTAATTGTGCTAAAATGTCAGACAATGTTGAATATTTTGGCATTAAGCGCAGAAAGAAAACCAGGAGAGGAACGCGTGGAGGTAAGAGACATACATCTGATAGTGCTACACCCTCTGCCTCTACACCTTGTAGCTATCTCAGGTTGTGCACTGTGAATACTCGTTCAATACGTAGTAAGTCAGCATCTATATTTGATTTCATCTGTGAAGGAAAGGCTGATTTGTACGTCCCTACTGGTCACCGATTTGTTCATTGTCCGCGTATTGGTCGTCGTGGTGGAGGAACTGCCCTCCTGTTTAAGGACACCCTTGATGTCCATCAATTTTTTGCTGGTGAAGAGATAATTTGAGTTTGCGTGTTACCACATATCACTCAAATCTTTCAAACTTGATCTCATAAATATTTACAGGCCGCCATATTCTGATGCTCATCCTATATCAATGTCTACTTTTATATCTGAATTCAATGAGTTTATACAAGAGTATTTGTTATGCAATATACCTGTTGTAATCACTGGTGATTTTAATGTTCATGTGGATATGGATAATTATGAGTGTAGGTCATTTTCAGATTTGCTTGAGTCATTTGCTTGTATTCAGCATGTTGATTTTAGTACTCATTTACATGGTCACACTTTAGATTTGGTTATATCTCGTAAGTCAGACAACATAATTGTGGGTCGACCGTGGCCTGGTCCTTTACTGTCTAATCATTTCTCTGTTATGTGTGAGCTTAATTCAGTCAAGCCACATGCACCATCTAAGAAAATTTCTTATCGCAAAATTGGCTGTATAGATTGAGATTCATTAAAGCATGATGTGGCTAACAGTTTATTATGTACAGACACTCCTGACGATCTTACAGAGTTGGTTATCTTATACAATGATACACTTAGTTCAATTTTGGACAAACATGCACCTTTGATTACCAAGACTGTGTCATCTCATCCACGGGTACCATGGTTCACAGATGATGTAAAAACACAAAAAAGAATAAGAAGGAAAGCTGAGAAGAAATGGTTGAGAACGAAATCTCCTCTTGATTATGAGAATTTCAAAGCTGCCCGTAATAGAACTTTATTTGTTATGAATAGTGCCCGTCGTACATATTACTCTAAAATGATCAAAGAAAATAGTTCAGATCAAAGGTGTCTCTTCAATGTAACCAAATCAGTGCTGAATATGACAAAGCTTCATGTTGTAATACCTCACCATATTGATAAGAGGACATTTGTTGATGATCTGGGAAAATTCTTCTGTGATAAGATAGTAAAAATTCATTCTCAGATTGAGTCCTCTGTAGATGATGAGATTTGTCCTTTTGATAATATAGATTTTCAGATTTCACACAATGCAAACTTCAATCTTTTCAAAATGTTATCTGTAAGAGATGTTGAGAAATTTGTTTCTAGTCTGAGCAAAAAGTCCTGCTCCTTGGATCCCATGCCAACAAACCTTGTTTTGCATTGCACAGAATCACTCCTCCCGGTCTTTACTAAACTCATCAATGTGTCTCTCTCCAGTGGTCTCTGTCCATCTGAGTGGAAAATGGCACTAGTTAGGCCACTTCTCAAAAAACGTGGTATGGAAGTGAGTTATGACAACCTAAGACCAGTTAGCAATCTACAATATGTATCAAAACTGGTTGAAGGAGCTGCTACTCAGCAGATTTTAGAACACCTACACGGTAATGAATTGCTTCCATGTATGCAGTCCGCATACAGGCAGTTTCATAGCACAGAAACGGCCTTAGTTAAGATCAAGAATGATGTTTTATTGGCAATGGATGATAAAAAGGTAACCTTTTTGGTATTGCTCGATCTAAGTGCTGCATTTGATACTATCGATCATGGGATATTAGTGAATATATTACATTCATCTTTTGGCATGAGTGAGTCTGTCCTTGCATGGATTGAGTCTTATCTTTTTAACAGACAGCAAAAGATTATGATAGAGGATGTAATATCAAAGAATTTTGATGTTCCATACGGGGTGCCTCAGTGGTCACGCCTTGGGCACCTTCTTTTTACACTTTATACAAGTAATCTGATCAAGGGTATTCAATGTTGTTTCCCAAATATTTCTTGTCATTGTTATGCTGACGATACACCGTTGTATATTTCCTTCAGTCCTGATAGTGAACAACACATTGATAGTATTTCAAACTTAGAATCCTATGTTATGTCCGTTCTTGGATGTCCAAACATAAGTTAATGCTTAATGATGGAAAGACTGAGTTTCTTGTTGTTGGGACACCAAGACAAGTAGGAAAGCTGGATATTAGTAAGATATCAGTTGGAGATTTGGAAGTTAAACCATCGAGCTCTGTGAAAAACCTGGGTGCCTGCAGTGTTGCACACTCACGGCTCTTGGCGGACAAAGATCTGTCAACCAGAACCACCCTCAGTCCGGATGAGGTCACGGACCTCCTCAGCTTCGTTCTGAGATCCACCTACTTTCTCTACAACGACACGTACTACGAACAGTTAGAGGGCGCCGCCATGGGCAGCCCTGTGTCTGCTGTAGTTGCCAACATGAATATGGAGGCCTTCGAAGAACAAGCCTTGGAAGAGTGTCCCCCCGAAACTGCACCCAGGATTTGGAAGCGGTACGTCGATGATACCTTCATCGTTGCCGACAGGAACCACGCGGACAAACTACTCGAATTCATGAATACGAGAGAACCTACTATCAAGTTCACCTCAGAGCAGGAGACACAAGGAAGCATCGCCTTCCTGGACACCCTAGTCCACAGAGACACAGGGGGGAAACTGAGCACAACCATATACAGAAAGCCCACACACACAGACCAATATCTGGCCTTCAGCTCACACCACCCTACCTCCGCTAAACGAGGAGTGATCAGATGCCTCTACGATCGAGCAAACAAGATCATAACCAAGCCCTCTGGCACAGCAACCGAGAAACGACATTTGCGATCAGCATTGTCGGCCAATGGCTATCCCAGGTGTTTCATCAACAAGGCACGAACAGCAAGAGTTCAACCTGAACAAGACAAGGAGGAATACAAGTCCACGGTTGTCCTCCCCTATGTGGAGTCAATTGCTCCCGTTCTTAGACGCCGGCTGGCGAAACACAATATCCGAGTCGTCTACAAAGCCGACGCCACTATCAGATATCACCTGGTTCGAGCCAAAGACCCGGTACCTCCCCTCAGGAAAGACGGAGTGATCTACCGTATACCCTGCAGAGACTGTGGGATGAGCTACATCGGAGAAACCGGCAGACCGGTAGGGGAAAGGTTATCTGAACACCGCCGAGACGTCACTAACTGCAAAACAGAGGCATCTGCAGTAGCAGAACATGCATGGAATGCCCAACATCAACCAGACTGGGAAGGCGTGAAGTGCATGGACACAGCACGACACTGGTACACTCGTAGAGTAAAGGAAGCCATCCATATACGACTCAGTAAGGACAACCTAAACAGGGACGTCGGCATAGAGTTACCCGAGTCATGGATGCGTTGCATTCGCATGCACCAACACACTATACACAAACCAAAGCCGCCGAATCGTGAAGGCAGTCAACGGACGCAGGATGACACACTACCCGGCCCGCCCCGGGGGCGTTTTTTTTTAAGACGGCACAGATTGGGGCATGGCGCGTGTTAAACCTATGGGAAAAACGTTGGGTTAGGGTTTTTGGTTATGGTTATGGTTAGGGTTAGGGTTAGGGTTGGGGTTAGGGTTAGGGTTAGGGTTAGGTTTAGGGTTTGATGGTTAGGGTTAGGATTAGGATTAGGGTTAGGTTTAGGAATAGGGTCCCCGATAGAATTTTAGTTTCCCCAATCTGTGCCGTCTAAAAAAAACACGCGCCCCGGGGGACGACGTGCTGCCAACTAGGTCCGCATAGACGTTGTAAACAGCGGCCACAGGATGGCGCACTGCCCGCCCCGCTGGGGAAGGCAACGTGCTGCCAACTAGGTCTGCATGAACGCAGCAAACAGCGGACACGGTGTGGCGCACTGCCCGACCCGGCTCCGGCGGCCGCGTGCTCACTACCACGTCCGCATACACGCTATAACTTGCGTGCACGCACCAACGTGTCTTAGTGTACCTGACGAAGCTCAGCAGTAGCGAGCGAAACGTCGTACACCTTTCTACGATCTTCTTCGCGAGACAAGTGAATAATTGTTTCCCTATCGTCATAGTATTCACCGCGATGGTCAACATCTTCACAAGATATCAAATTTCTTAATAAAATAAAAAAGTAAATTTTCAAAATGACGTCATCAAATTCCAAGTTCACTCGAGCGTATCTCACTTATCCTTTTCAGTATGTTGTAGCTTATTAAATGCTCTTTCATTAATGTGGCAACAAAATTTTGATTGGATGACGGCGTCACCTCGTTAAAATGGATTGAAAGTAATCTTGTCAAATTTGACCAGTTTGCGTGTTATCTCTATGGGAGTGCATTTTTTCTGGAAATGAAAATTGACATGACTATCTTTATCGAGCACTAGCTCACTTATGCTTCAATGAATTTCTCCCAGATTTTAATATGTTGTAGCTGAGAATTTAGGCTATCGGAAATGTACCCTCCATTTTTCATGTGACGTCAAGATCACGTCGAAAAACTTGGTTGAAATTAAAGCTTATCTTCAATGTATTGAGGTATTTCTTTCTTTCTGCAACTTTCTTTGCAATAACTCAAGAAAAACAGCCCCTATCACCCCCATATTTTGCACATCGTCGGTCGCATTACGAACCGGCGAATGTTCGAATTTGCGCGGAAACACGATTACGAGATAATCGCGTTTAAAGAATCGGGACTTCTTTAAACGTATAAAAACGTGTCTTATAACCTCACATTGTTGATAATATTAAGAGAGTGATGAAAGCGGAATTTTCTGCTTTGTTTGATACTAAATATTATTTTGTAGCAGCACCTGGGGCTCTGTGGTAGTGATGCAAAGTGCGTTTGCCGGTTCGTAAAACCCCCCATTTCAGCGTTTTACGTATATCGTGTACTAAAGAGAGGGCATTACGAACCGGCAAATGTTTACATTTGCCGGTTCGTAAAGCCCATGCTCAATACGTGTGGACGTAGCGAGTGCGCATTACGAACCGGCAAATGTAGCATAAAATGGCGCGTATCATCACACATTCCACACGCTTAGGTGGTACGCGCACAGTGTAATGTATACATTCGCCGCTCTAGGTAGTGGGATTGTAATACATTCATGTTCATTCATGTTCATTCATGTTAGTTGTATCATAATCATGGATATTAGGAAAGTGTAACAAACACCACAGTTATTTTCTCAAACTATACAACCTATAGGTACCTGTACTTTTACACATCAATTGTTGATGCGAGTAATGTTATCAAACTGTGCAATGGGTTTTTGATTGGATGAGTATTAAAGTGTGCCTGGTAGTCACTGCAGGGCTGCCAACTCTCACTCATCGAGAGTGAGACTCACTCATTTTGGTCCTTTCTCACTCTAAAATTTTATTTCATTTGCATGCATTTCTATTGATCTCACTCATTTTGCCTCCTAAATCATAGCATTGGCCTATGGGAGTCTCACTCTCAACTAGTTTCAAATGTTGGCAGCCCTGTCACTATCTATAAATATTACAAGTGTTAAGTCAATATCAGTATTGGGAGGATATAATTACACCCATACAAACACAAACATACACAAACACACATACACGCACATATACCAGTAAACACACTCGAACCCACACACACAACCTACTTTCCGACACATTAATTGTTGATGCCAGTAATGTTATCAAACTGTGCAATGGGTTTTTATTGATTACTGGATGAGTACCAGTACCGGTACTAAAAGTGCGCCTGGTAGTCACTGTCTATAAAAAAGTGTAAATTCATTATTGAGAGAATATAATTACGGCCATGCAAACACAAACATACACAAACACACACTATACATGCACATACCAGTACACACACTCGAACAAACACACACACACACACATACCCTCTCACAAAGCAGTCATAATCACCTTGTTCTCCCAATTCTAGGTATCTGTGTCTCTCTCACTCCTCTTTTTTCTATTCTTTTGTTCTTTTTTTTTGTTTTCTATTCACCAGCAGTCCCCAAGTTTGTGAAGAATTCTGCATTTTATTAATTCAAAATGCACCATTCCACATGTGTGTTCATAATTACATACAGTAACTACAAAACAAAGCATTCTCCTCAAACTTCCAGATATAACCTGTAAATTCAGAGAGTGATTTTTTTTTTGCATTTTCGACAGCTCACAATAATTATATTGCACACTATTATTACAATACATTATATTACAATTGATACAAAATAAATGTGACACTCTCCATGATACTTCACTATGTAATCTCACTTGGAATGAGAAGTTAGGCATTTGTTGCATTTCAGAATTGTGTTCTGACCACTATAAAAGTGGTGCAATAACATGTACAAAATACAAAATTCTCCCAACACTTCACGAGGTAATCTGACCTGTAAATTGGTGAGAAGTTCTGCATTTCCTTGACTTTAATGTATTACTGTAGTACGCGTGTTAGTCACAAATAGTGCAATAACATGATCAAGTGTACCATTCTCCTCACACTTCACAAGGTAATTTTGCCCAGGGTTGAATTAATGAAAGTGATACCCAATGTGTTTATAAACACGAGTCTACAAACTTTAACAGTCTGCCAACTACTGGACTGCTGGGAGGAGAGTAGTGTACGTCATTTGCCTCTTTTTGCTGTCCTTAGGATGGGGGACAACATGTTAATAACATGTCTGGCTAGCCATTCTCTTTCTAGGACCAGAATTTTCAAGGCATGATAATACTGTCTGATAGACATTCTGCCATTTTCACTGAGGCAATCATAGCCAAAAGATTTATGGTTACGTGTTAAATCACATCTTTGATGGTTAAAATGTATTCTACCATCTACAAATATTTCTGACTTTTTGTAGGCTTCCCCACTGTTCAGCTTTTTTTTTTTTTTGACAATTCTGTTTTAGATTCCATGAATTTTTTCACGACAACTGAAGATCTATCAGGAATAGAACTGATGTCAGTACCTACATATTCTTCCACATGAAAATCTTCTGGCTTTGCACTGACATCTATCTTCCACTCCCTCAAAAGCCTCAATTGCAGTAGTTTCCAAATTTGCAATGAAGAGACAATAAATGGAATACATACTGGAACACTACACTTTATTTCTATTGTTTCTTTTATATTTGAATAAGGTCCTCCCGAAGGGATAAAAATTGGTCGATTTGTGTGAAACTGTGTTGAAATTATTGAAAGCATGTAGCAAATATGTAACACTGAAGATGAAATAATTACCAGAAAGTATTACAAACTTGATCATGCATCAAGTCTATATTTGTACAAGGCATTATGAGCAAGAAATTCACCAATAATTCCCTTTCCTTTCCTTACAAGAAACATGTACAATAGTTTGCCTAAATGGTCTTTATTTTAGGAAAGTTGGTCAACAGTGCACTACATATAATAATGTAAATACAACCAGATGTATACCGACAAGACTAGATAGAGGGCAGTATAGAATACATACAGCATATGAATATGCTGTACTTCCATTACACTTCACAAACAGTTTTCTATTGCTTTCCTGTGTCCGGTTACCATCAAAATCGGTTCTTCAATGTCTGACAGGGACATTGCTTTCTCGAGATTTAACAGTTTTCCATCATCCAGCAAGGTTCAGTATTCTTTGTAATCTGAAATAAGAGTGGAGGACTTAGTCTGCTTTCAAATTGAAATCAGGTACACCTAATGCAAGGAAAACAAATACATAGTTTGATGAAACTGCCAAGTCTGGTTGAATAATTGTTACTTCATTTACTTTTTTTTTTAAACTATTGTTTGCAGAAGACAAACTATTTTCTTTAAATTTTACAGGTTGCCTGCCACAAACTTTTTCTTACAAGAGTGAAGGATAAAAGAAAAAAAAAAAGATAATCAAAGTATTTATCACATGTTTAAATTATTTTACATTTGTTATTGGAAAATGAAGTTTTGGCTCATAATTGCTTTTTTTTTAGGAATTTGCACCACACAGACAGATAATGCAAGAAATACAAACAACAGTTATACAATGCCCTGAACTTCTCAACTCCAGTTGAATTACCTTCAGTTTTAAAGGTAACATTGCTGCGTTGTTTCTTAGAATGCGGACACCACAGCTGTTTGTAGAGGCTCTGCTTCTGTTGCTGCTGCTGCTTCTAGCAGTGTTGCTAATGTTCCTGGAAGTGCAGATGCTAAAGTTGCAAGTAGAGGCTCTGCTGCTACAGTGGTAAGTAGAGGCTCAGTTGCTACAGTTGTAAGTAGAGGCTCTACCACTGCTGTCGTACTTAGAGGCTCAGCTGCTAGGGCTGTATGTACAGGCTCCACTGCTGCTGCTGCTGCTGCTTCAAGCGGTGCTGCTGATGTTTCTGGGGATTCAGCTGTTACAAATCGACGTTGAGGCTCTGCTACTGCTGTCGCAAGTAACGATACTGCTGGGGAAGTTGTAAACAATGCATCAATGAAACAAATTATGTGACCATCCTGAGGGTAGAATCAACAAGATTTATACTAGATATACTTGCAAACATCTATCATGGACACTAGAATCTGCAGTGTATTACATGCACATAAAGCAAATTATCAGTAATTGATTTTGTTTTGGGACTGAGAAGAGACGTTGACATAATAAATTGTAAGTAATAATCAATATCAGACTTTTAAAGAAAGGAAGTGGAAAGCTAACAGTCTTCAGCATCCTACAGTCATTACAAACTGCAATTATGACATTTGTTTTATTCATTACACAGAATTGAACATTTATATTGAAATGGTAATGCAATGAAAGTACATTGTACCTGCTGGTACATGATACTATGCATAAAAATCTCTACATCATTTTAAAATGAAAAAAGACATAATATATCTTGATAAACTTATTGATGTAGAACAAATCAGTAACTATGTATTCAAATTACCTCAGGCAGAAAGAGGAATGCCCTCGTCATCTGACATCCTACGTCCATCCATGGGCATGTTGAAGACTTGAAGCACCCTCCCTTTCCACCAGCCATTTTCACTTCTCATATGTACGCAGGAACCTTGTTTCGGTTTGGTCCGTTGAGCATGATAGAGGTCACTTGAGCTGACAGGATTCATAGAACCATCCCTCTTCCACTTGACAAGAACATCTATGCCTACGGTGGTTCAAAAACACAAAAAATTGTATGGACAATTTCAGTGAGAAATTTGACAGTTGTGTCATACACTATGTGATAAAACATTACAAGTACCTGCAGGTTTGAAAAATGTGAAGAAGAGTATTTCTTAGAGCTAAAGCACAATTTCAGAAGAAAAAACAAAGTAACATAAGGAAATTCTTTACAGGCAATCACCTATACGGCATTTTGTGAGACAAAATGAAAATAGCTACAGCCAGCATACCTATTTGAAATGCAAAATAAATTGTCATCAAAGTCTGCTGATCTCTGAAGGGCATAGTAATTCAGGAGCTATTGGTCGAGCTTTTACACCTTGGGGTTGGCAAAGGTAAATAATGATAACTGCTACACATTCTTTGATTAGAAATGTGATGTCTTTCACATAAAAACCTAACAATCTTATACACAGAAGTGTAGTGCTTGCTTTTTTTCTCTTTTAATACATTGAGTAGCAGTCAACATTGATATACATGTATGAAATAATTACAGTAAGGCCATTAGAAACTTGCCCCAAGTATGCTCAAGCAGGTGCCTAGGGAAGAGCTTGTAATATCAACATGAGCCTGTCCTCACCAGGTTAATATCTGCATAAGATACTTGACAGTAGAGTTAGATAAGATCGACATTACAGAAAAGGTATGACTACATTACATCCCAGATATCAAAACAGTGATTTCTGTCAAATGACATCGTATTGTTCAATCATCTAGCTATTCCACTGAAAGTAATAAATGACCTATCCCATTCACCGTAAACTGAGAAATGTTTGTGAATACCTGGTTCCCGGTACACTTTATGGTCCACAAGTACCGGTACCATAATCACTTGTTACGAATCAAACTTACCATTATAGGCAGAAGGAAAAACATCCTCATCACCACTACTCTCTGCGGTTGTATACGTAGAGGCTCTGCTGCTACAGTCTGAAAGGCTCAGCTGCTACAGTTGTAAGTTAGGATCATGCTGCTACAAATGTAGAGTTTTACGGTAGCATACGTAGATGCTCTGTTGCAATAGTACTGTCGGTAGGCCTACTGTAGTACATAGAGGCTTCGCGACTACAATTGTATGGAGAAGTTCAGCTGCTACAGTTGCACTTTACAGGCTCTGCTAATGCTGCTCCTGCGCCGAGAGGTGCTGCTGATGTTCCTGGGATGCTAGCTGCTACAGTTGTAATGATAGCGGTGCTGCCTTTGTTTGTGGGGACTCGGCTCCTGCTTGTAGTGGCCTGCTGCTCCTAGAATTATCCCCAAGATATAAATAAGGAAAATCATGTCAGTGTTATCAGGGCACAAATAGGAAACCGCGTTAACTTATATAGAATAAAAATCCCTGGATATAGGCTTATACTTGTACACGAGTGTTAAAAAAAACAAACAAACTGTGAGTACCGTACCGGTACCGGTAATCAACTTCGTTTAATTTTTCTGAAAGTTCATTGATATCTGTCCTGGTAATCAAAATAAGTACCTTCGGTAACGTACCGGTGAATACAACCTCGATCTAGCCTATAAATTTACTGTTTATGCAGGATTTTAGTTAGACAGTAAAGGCCATGAGTAGCTATTCTTGCATGCTTAAGGAAGCTATATGTAACTATAACTGACTTAACACTGACGCTAAACAGTCTCATCATGCAATTTCATTCTTACTTAGGGCCTAAATACATTTTTTTAAAATGCAACAACATGAATCTTTGAAAACAATGATAATCATTTATTACTTTGGGCCTATTTTCAGTTCTACCTGGGTATATGCAATTGCTACACGATATTTTTTTTTCAGTTTATAGATTCTACTATGCTTTAGTTTAAAAAAAAAATGCATCCGGGTTGTATGGGAGGATTGCTTTATCTCTGACCAAGAATAATCAAGGACCCCCTTCGACAAAATGGTGGCTAGGTGTACGACTGTGTAGCCGTAGGATCTACAAGGAAATGAAATACACAGGAAAGCTACTTTTACATGATAATGTCGAGCAATTCTACTTCTCTGATGTAATATTTTATGATTACACATTAACCTGCCCCGATTATCATTACTTTTGTTTTTAAACAGAAGATTAAATAACAAATGAGCAACAAAATGCACCTAGTAGTTACATACCAGCACAATTCCGAGTGCATGGGACTGATGGTGATGACGAGCCCTCGCTCGCGGCCTCGCAAGCTCCTCGATTCGCCCCACATACCTCACGTGTGTTCCGTCTGAACAGGGATTTTACGAACCGGCGAATACGAACATTTGCCGGTTCGTAATGTCACAAATTGCAGCATTTGGACATTTTGAAAATTCGTCACTACCAAAAATACATGTTTTCGTGAATTTTGCGATTTGATATTTTGGGGATAGATAGAGTTTGGTATGGACATTCAAAAAATGGAAAAAAGTGAATTTTGAAAAATTGACCCAAATTCGAACATTCGCCGGTTCGTAATGCGACCGACGACATGTTTAGTTCATGTCACGTACATTATTTCATAAACTAACAACTACTTGATCGGACACCATCTTGGGTATGTAAGTTAGGGTCAAAGGTCATAAATGTGTCATCCTGTATCTTGGTAAATACCTGTCCTATCTCTCCCATATTTTGCACACGCAAAGACCATGCTACAAGAATCATTTCACAAAATAACCACTTTTTGCTCAGATGCCATCTTGTCTGTGCAAAGTGGGGTCAAAGGTCATGTGAACTTCTTTCTGTATCTTCGTTATGACGTGTTATCTCTATGGGAGGGAATTTTTCTAGATGTGAAAATTGACATGATTGTCTTTATCGAGCACTAGCTCACTTACCCTTCGGTGAATTTCTCCCAGATTTTAATATGTTGTAGCTGAGACTTTGCGCTATCGTTATGTGGTTATGTGCCTTTTGTTTTTTCATACGATGTCGGGATCATGCTAAAAAACTTGGATGAAATTAAAGCTTATCTTCGATGTATCGAGATATTTCTTTCTTTTTGCAACTTTCTTTGCAATAACTCATGAAAAACAGCCCCTATCTCCCCCATATTTTACACAAGTTTAGTTCATGTCACGTACATTATTTCATAAATAAACAACTACTTGATCGGACACCATCTTGGGTATGTAAACTAGGGTCAAAGGTCATAAATGTTTCATCCTGTATCTTGGTGAATACATGTCCTATCTTTCCCATATTTTGCACACGGAAAGACCATGTTACAAGAATCATTTCAAAAAATAACCACTTTTTGCTCAGATGCCATCTTTGGTGTGCAAAATGGGATCAAAGGTCAAATATACTTCATTCTGTATCTTCGTTAGTGCATACGGAATTCGGTACCAAAGATGGCAGGTCTGACTCCCTTTTCTAAATGAGACTCCAAACATCACATGGCCAATGTCCCCTCAACACAGATGAAACCTGTATGGTCATGCCTATTGGGATCAGGACTCAAATCATTGGTTTCCCAATAGATCGGATCACCTAATTTGTCAGTGTTGACAAATTCCGAGTCTAGTTCCTCTATTATCTAGAAATATTAGGAGCAACGAAGCAATAGATCCTACTTCCTATACACCTATCGGTGGTTGTGATCCAATTCGAAGCGATAATGATAATGAACTTCCTCAGCTAAAGCAAATGAGGGTTATCTCAGAAGCATATATCTCGAGAAAAGTGACCATATGGCAAGAAGATGGGAAGCAGATTGTGACACAAAACAAACGCTCACTTCCACTACTATCATGCACAATGGCAAAAATGCAATTAATCAACGACCCCTGAGGCCCCGGCCTTGGCCGATGACAACCTTCGCCTGCAGCTTGTCGTCTGTTAATCTGATGGTGATTTCAGAACGCAAATAACCATGAAAAAAAAACCAGTTCTATGAAGGACACTTCTCACCCGTCCTGCAAATCCAACAGTAAAGGGTTTTCTTTCATTTTTGTAATTCTATTCAACTGGATAAATTCCATGTGTTAAAACACAAAGAATATTAAATGAATTCCTTGAAATAATTCTGATATGCATGTAAATGCGATTTGATTTGAGTGCGATGAAATTTTAGGCACCTTGATCCTGAAAACTAAATACTAATTTTGCAATCTCATATACTCATTGTTATACTCATCGATCATTATTCTTTACATGACCTGGCTATATTATGAGAAGCTTGTGACAGAAAGGTCATTTGTACCAACGTGTACAATATGAGCTAATTACCAACTGACTTACTATATACGTTTATTTGCATCAACAGAGGACAACAGAAATAAGGGTTTTCGGATGGACAGTATGATTGATTCACAATGATTAACTCACTTCAACCATCGAGCTATATACGCTCCGTGCTTCCACACTGTCTTTGTCGCTTCTTTGCCAGAATTAATAATGTTTCCCTAAATTCTCTCAAAGCATTTACTTCAACACTTGACAGACATACAGTAGGCCTATGCAAATATAGTTTGCCTTGAGAATTTCTGGTTAAAACTACGGGGACAGGTGACTCCAAAATAGTAATTTTGGAGTACTGAAACGCGATATTATGCTGAGTATATTTTGTTTTATATTTGGGATTAAAAATGTAAACAAAAGAAGGGGAAATGTCGAGAGGCAAGAAGTCAAGGGCTGGATGCGATATTGTGGAAGGATCTTGCAGTGATCGTACCATTTATTGTATTGGAAGTCACAGATTGTTAAAAAAAATGTTATATTTCATATGTAATAGCGTGACCGTGCGACGAAGCGAAGTGTCATGACAGTTGCTTTATTAAAAATTGTTACATTTTACAGAGTGACAAAGGTACGAAGCAGAGAGCGATGTCAGAATTGCTTTATGATGTCACAATTTCTTTGCTACATCATTTCACAAATGGTATTTATATTTTGGATTAAAAAATATCCTCTAGTGATTAGTTGATTACGGTGATTACGGGTGTCACTGCTATGACGACATTCTGCAAATAGTAAACATGTACTATTTGCAAAATGATGTCACAAAACATTTCTGAAATTGTGTGCAGCTTCGCACCGTCACTCAGTCACGGTGTCAGTGGAATGTAACATTATTTTTTTTTTTGTTTTAACAGAACGATTGTATGACATTCACAAAGCAACCTGACATCGTGCGCTGCTTACTAGAGTCCCTTCACAACATCGCATCTACCACTACGACACGACTCCTGGGGGGCATTTCATGAAGGAACTTGTCGTATAAAATATCCGACAAGTCAATTATATCCGACAAGTTTTGAGAAATTCTGTAGTCTGATTGGCTGATTTCTCTGAACTTGTCGGATATAATTGACTTGTCGGACATTTTATCCGACAATTTCCTTCATGAAATGCCCCCAGGCTTCACATCTTTCCCATTTTTTCTTCTTTTGTTCAAATTTTTGATCCAAAATATAAAACAAATATACTTCGCCTGATTTTGAGTTTCTGCTTAAAACTATAGACCTCGGTGTCTACAAAAGAACTATGCGCCCCTCAGTGAATACAGGTAGTTCCTTTGGATTCACCTCTGCCCATAGTTTTAACCAGAAACTCTCAAGGCAAATTATATTTGTATATATATTTGAAAATGTTGGGTGGCAATGTTGGGTTTGGATAAGTTCCTGCTGTACACAGTATGCAATTTCGCTTTGTTCAATATTTTTTCTACTTCTACGGGGACACCTTCATTTTGCATAAGCACGACATCATCCTTGAAGAAGCCATACCAAGTTAAAGGGGAAGGCTAGTAACTGATCAGTGGGAATCAGTGGAAATGCTGGGAGATGATTGTTCCAATCCTCATGGGATTCATTCAAGAGTTCATTGTATATCTATTGTTGTGTGAAAATGAATTGCTTCAGAATGGTCTCATATTCAAGTAATGTGCAGTTTAGAAACACGAATGCTTTCAGGTTAGCGTCCCTGGTCAGTGACGGAGCATTAATCTGCACAATAGGCATATGAATATGGGACCATTCTGAAGCAAATCATTTTCACACAACAATAGATATACAATGAACTCGTGAATGAATCCCATAAGGATTGGAACAATCATCTCCCAGCATTTCCACTGATTCCCACTGATCAGTTACTAGCCTTCCCCTTTAAGTGCACTTCGTCTTGCAACGTTCTGTTGATGCAATTATGCTGTTTTTTCTATAACAAAACTGACTGATAAAATGAAATTAACAATGGATAGAAAAAACACACACACCAAGAACGTATATACAAAACACATCACCTCTGATCAATGATGGTGAGAGAAACGAAAGGGTATTATCTTGGGTTATCCCTGACAAAATGCGCAGAATGATGTTTCTGCTTGTTTGGTTGTTGTTGTTGTTGTTGTTGTTGCTGTTCGGTGTTTTTTGTTTTGTTTTGTCTTTGTTTTTGTTTTGTTTTGTTTTTTGTGGGGGAGGGAGGAGGGGGAGGGGTGGCCCTCCAAAGAGAGCAGTTAAAGACATACAATTACTTTAAAGAGAATGTATTTTATAATCTAAGTATTTCTATACGGGGAGCTGCAATGGTTCCGCGGCCCGTTTATATCCGGAGGACGCACCTGTACTCGTTCCGCAAAGAGCTATTGCAGTGGCGCGCATACAGTTCTCCTGGGGGAAATGGAGTAGGATGAGCGCCAGAGCACAGACAGTGACGAGCCCTGCCCCCGTCCCGAAGATAGCGCTGTAGGTCACGAACATCGGACCGATACCGCGGACAAACGAGGATGAGATCAGCCCGACAGCCGACAGCACGATGCCGATCAGGGAGAGGGTTCGGTAGCTGAAGTGCTCCGCGAGGATGTTGACCACCGGGGCCAGAAGCACGGAACCACCAATAGGGATCGAACCGACCCAGCCTGGTAAAGACGAAAAGCAAGAAACAGTTAGATGAGATTTCGCTGTGCCAAGTGGAAATGACGGTTAAAGCTTCCAAGATAATGACAGTTACGCCTTAGCCGCTTATATTCCTGACCCCCTCTCAAATAATAACAATGGTATTGATGATGATGATGATGATGATGACGATGATGATGATAATGATAATGATGATGATGATGATGATAACAATGATAATAATAATGATAATAATAATGATAATAATAATAATAATAATAATAATAATAATAATAATAATAATAACAATAATGATAATATTATGTCCACTTAAGTCCACTTGTTTTTCGTTCTAGCGTATGGGAAGACCGGTCAAGGTGGGAACTTTGTGCCAGAGTCGCAAGGGAGCGAGAATCCTCGGTATAGAGAATTCTGGCTCTGAAGCTTGCCTGGCACACATAGGCCTGGCATAGGTTGCAGTTGTACTCATACCAGTTCTCTCGACGCCAGGGCATCCGCCATCATAATACACAATACAAAGTGGTGTCAGTGAGAATTATTCACCCGATAGTAACATTGGGACGGTCGGAAACATATGAGGCGAAGCCGAGAGTATTTTCTACTGTTCAGCATTAATGCGAATTATTGTTCTTTGAACCAATTTTGGCCTGCCCAGAAGTAGCGTGAAATATTTGTTGTATAAAACGGGGACGCCATCCTACATTGTCCGACTTCCGCAGCAATATTCGTGAAGATTCCCATGCTCACTATGTATAGCTCCAAGCGAAGTGAACGGTACACACAATCAATTGCAAAGTACTTGTAATACACAGGCACTGTATGCGGGCTATCGTTGGTGCTGGTCATCAAATAACTAACGATCAATAAAGAGTGAAGTAAAGACCTGTAGGCAAAATAAAAGTCCGGTTACGTGACAGCTCTCGACCAATCAGTTGATTAGGATCCATATCTCAATTCTATAATGGGTAATAACGATGGCGGACCTTCTAAAAGAACAACGCTTACATCGAAAAGGCTACCCAAAACAAAACGTTACCATTGTAACAATGTATTTGACAATATTGACATAAAGTGACTCATTATACAAAGCTAGCCATTTCGAAGTTTTTGGTAGTACATGTAGGCCTTCATGAACAGCGGTGACACGACATTTCCCTCTGAGACAATTGCTCCGGTCCTATTTTCTCCAAAGAACTAGAGTTAGGGTTAGAGTTAGGGTTGGGGTTAGGGTTTTGATAGGGTTTTAGGTTTAGTTTGCTTGCGAATAGGATATAATTTAAGATTGGCTTAGCATTCAGATACTTCATGGGAGCAATTGTCGCAGGAGCAAGTGTCATTTAACCTCGCTTGTACGGTACCTTGTCATGTTCCATTCATATGAACAATATAATTATGTCTTTTACAAATAATTTCACATCTTTTAAATCAGTTATATTGAATTATTTTAGTTTGTGTTCATAGGAGTGCAATGTTCGAATTAGAATTTCATGTTTGAAGCATCAGCTTTTTGTGGTTCGGTATATCTTTTGACACATATTCAATTGTTCTCAGACACAACATCTCTTATGATTTGTGATTGCATTTATGTGAAATGTTGTACTGAGTATAATGCTTACGTTAAGACTTGAAATGATATTAGTACTTTTCCAAATGCATAATGAAAACTGAAATTGGAATTGAACTGAATTCACCTCTATATCCGGACAGAATAATGTCTTTATCCTTGTGATCCAAAACTTTTATCATGGAACGATTTCCCCTCTTACTAAGTCAAATATTTTGATCAGCAGACTATTTTCGTAGTCATTGTCATTTCTAATGTATCCGGAACGCCTTTCCCACGTAATTAATCTCTTGGGAAACTCTTTAAATTCATGTTTCCTTTCGTTTTTCTTCCCAAATGTGTGGGGGCTGCAAACGCCCGGCAACATCTGTGAAAAGTTTTAATACAATGCCACAGGTCTTACCGGTCACTGTGGCACTACTGCCAAATTCCTGTTGGAAAGCAACGAAGAGAACGCTGTAGGCATAGAGCGGCCCGTAGAGGAGGACGAATAACAGGAAAGAGGCTCCCGTGACCACCCAGCCCCACAGTTGGCGACGGCACCCGCAGACCCCTCTCCTGTCTGCTGCTGCTGATCCCATCTCAGCCTGTCGGTTCCGTTGTGCCGACCTGTAAAAGGCAAGACAAATTATACATGATAAGCCCTCGATATCAACTCACCGAGCCCGGTTGACCGAACTTCATGTTTACTTATCTCGATGATAGTGGAAATCCGAGGGGGTTAAAACTCTAACCATGGAGCTACTGTACTCTTCTCTACAGTCGTTCCATGCCCTAATTATACCTGTCCTTGTGAACGCACGCGTGGTATTATCATACTTGGGGAACGGTGTAGTCATCGGAATCTCCACTTAAAGCAAAATGTCACCATAATTATTTGCAAACAGGCTAGACAGTTACATGTGCGGTGTAAATAAAGCGTGTACAGTCCGGTGACACTCCTCTTATACACAAGTAAATGAGTGGCGAAAAACGCGAATGTCGAAAAAAAAAATGGCAAAGTGTAACATTAGTTTTTCTCCGAATGTGGTTCGACACTAAAGAGCAGTAAACCAAGGAGGTTCAAGAGAATGGAGTCACAACCGTCTTATATCCTTTGCTAGATGTTCGATGCCGCCGCTCAAAAATATTTGAAGCACGTGCCAAACAGGATCTGCCACGCAGATAGGAAGACAATTGATTTGTGTCTCATTGCATGGTTACTCGTTTGTGAACTCAAATAGATTGAATGGCAGAGGTGGTGGTGTGGGATTATTTGTTGAGAATAACTTGAGTTATGGTGTTCGAAATGATTTTGTTGGTGGTATGTGATTTATGTGAAATTTTATTTATTGAACTCGATTTTCCATGTAAGAAGAATATTGTTATTGGTAATTAAAAAAAAACAATGGAGGCATTAAAACATATATTTCAGTATTTCAAGAGATTATGGACAAACTTAACACTGAAAATAAGATAATATATGTAATGGGTGATTTTAATATAAATTTATTGAATAATTCACCAAAGTATATATATGATTTTTGGGGTATGATGAATATAAATTCTTTGATTCCATTGATTGATAAACCAACACGAGTTACCAGACAATCGGCATCATTAATTGATAATATATCTACCAGTGATTGTAATTCCTGCATTATTCCTGGTATATATTATTCAGATATTACGGATCATTTTCCTATTCTTCAATTAGTTCAATTGACATCAAATATTGTTATGAAAAACTAACAAGTTATGATTCTCAAAATTTATGTCATAATCCAAAGTTTTTGGAACGTATTAGAGAAAAATTAGGTACAATAGATTGGAGTGAAGAGTTGGATAAGGAAGGTCCAGATATTGCATATGATTTATTTTTGTATACTTTTGAAAGCACTATTAAAGATGCATCTCGCCATCTTTCCTTTAAGAAAAAGAAGCATAGTAGTAGAATTAGGAAACCGTGGATTTCATTAATTTTGAATTATTGTCCCTTATCAATAAAAAACAAAGATTATTAAAGATTATTATTCTGCAAGTATTAAAGATAATAATGAGAATGTAAATAGGAAGTATAGAGATGTGAGAAACTACTTTGTTGAGAAATGCTAAGAAAAAATATTATCACGATAGATTTCAGAAATATTCGAATGATTTAAGAAAAACATGGTCCGTGATAAATGGATTGTTAGGGAAGAAAAGGTCAAGTTATCCTTCGTATGTACATAATGGTAGGCAAACAACAGATGACAGAGAAATTGCGAATTGTTTAAATTATTATTTTGTTGATATAGTAAAGATTGTAAATGAAGACGAATATGATCATATTTCAGATCCATTGACTTTTGTTTCTCATCAGTCAAACAATTCTTTTTTCTTTTTTCCTGTTAAAGATCAGGAGATATATGACATAGCTAAAGGGATGAAAAATTCTGCAAGTACTGGAATCGATAATTTATCGATAAATTTGTTTAAGCAAGTAATTTGTTGAAGCCTTTAACTCATATATTTAATTTGTCATTAATAACAGGAATTATTCCAATGAAACTGAAAGTTGCTAAAGTTATTCCAGTATTTAAAAAAGAAGATAAGCATTTCCTCAGAAACTATCGACCAATATCAATACAACCATGTTTTTCAAAAATCCTTGAAAAGATTGTATGTAACCGTTTATATGTATTTTTGTCATACAACAATGTCTTATGTAATTCTCAATATGGATTTCGTCCAATTTTTCAACTGAAATGGCTCTTGTAGATCTGCAAGATAGTATTCTTACTTGCGTTAAATGATAATTTACATGTTATTGGTGTTTTTCTTGATTTGTCTAAAATTTTTGATCTAATAAATCATGAAATATTGATTCAAAAGCTTCATTGTTATGGTATTAGAGGTCATCCATTAAAGTGATTTAGAAGTTATTTGAACAATCGGACACAAGTTACATTATACAAAGATACTTTATCGGATACATGTGATGTTTTACGTGGAGCCCCTCAGGGTTCCATATTAGGGCTGTTGTTATTTTTGATATTTATTAATGATATGTGTAATATTTCACGTGTGGTTAAGTTTATTTCATATGCTGATGATTCTACTTTATTGATTTCTCATTCTGATTTGAATGTGTTGATAAATAATTTGAATAATGAGTTATTCAAATTGTCAAAATGGTTTTGTGATAACAGATTAATTGTAAATATTGAAAAATCAAATTTTATGTACTTTCTTAAAGGTAAGAAAAAGATTCCAGATTTGGAACTTCGTGATGTAAAAATGAATAATGCAAAATTATCTCGGTTAGAAGAAGGTTTTGATTTTGTTATATAACAGCTTAATTTTATCTCATTTGAATTATTATAATGCTATATGGGCAAATACTCATCAATCAAATTTACACGACACATTTATCCTTCAAAAAAGAGCAATTCGATTCTGTACAAACTCGCATTGTTAAGCGCCGTCAATGCCTTCGTTTCTGAAAATGAACGTTTTGAATATATATAAATCAATTGAATAAGTTTAATATTCTTATGTATATGTTCAAGCATAAAATGAATATGTCACCTGAGATGATTTCTGGTATGTTTAAATCTAATGACCAAATTCATAGTTATGATACTCGAATTAGTAATAAATATCGTTTATTTAAGGTAGATAAGATGTATGTAATGCACACACTCAGACACACTGGACCCTCATCATGGAATTCTTTACCAAATACAGTTATAAATTCTCCAACTACTAATATTTTT
Organism: Diadema setosum; assembly: GCA_033980235.1. Lineage (NCBI taxonomy): Eukaryota > Metazoa > Echinodermata > Echinoidea > Diadematoida > Diadematidae > Diadema > Diadema setosum. The sequence goes on from CM067061.1 coordinate 39,428,633, forward strand.
AAGAAAAATCTGAAAAGACATAATTTGTTAGAAAGTTAGAGTTGCCATTATGAAATTCACTATGATTATAGATAATTTTGTGGTTTTTGTTTTCTAGGGGTTGATATGACCAAACACTATTACTTGATTTTATAATGAAAATGTATTTTTTGTGTATGTTTGTCTGTTTTTGTAATATTTTCACCTGTCCTATGTCTTGATCGTAAAGCAATATTGTTCCTATTATTCTATCTGCTGGGAACAACCCTGACAAGACATGTTTCATTTATAGTTGTTATATGTTATGTATGCATGTTCATGTACTCGTTTCCTGTCCTCAGTTTGTCATTGTACAAATGATATGTTTTTTAAATGAAACAGAATAAAGTTCAAGCTCAAGTTCAAGCATAATCACCAGCCACTTTCCAAGGAAGATATGTCTTGGTAATTACTTTTCGCTATCCCTTCTTATAAAAGGTAGGTGGTACAGATACGAGATTGCGCGAATAGAAATTGCGAAAAAAATGCTGAAATAAAGATGAAAATTACGTGAATGGGCATACCCGGGCACTAATCTGACATATCTATCAATAAAGAATTATACTTGAAGACTATTCCATATTAGTTTTATTTGTGGAAATTAAGTGGAAAAGTGATAACACCGGCTTTCCAGGATTGTACAGTTTTTAACATTTCACATGATACAGCTCTGATTTACACTTTTGCACAAAATTTCTGGATGGGATTGACTTTTGTTTTACATGCTTTATCATTAAGTGAAATTTCATTTCATTAAAAAAAAAAAAATAAGCAAAATATGGCCAACATTATGTCACGTTCAAAATGAATTAGTTCAGACTAAAAGGCACCTAACGTTGTTTTTTAAATATATACAATGTTTTTTTTTTTTTTGATGGTTTCTTGTCAATTTGAGGGTGCTGATTCCAAATCTGATTGATGCCACTTGCTTAACCTTGAGCATTTTTGGCAAAATGCAAAAATGCAAAAAGGCCGCCGGATATGCTAATTTGGCCGTGATAATCACAATAATGTGCATTCTATGACCAATTATTCCACCAAACTTTGTACATTTCTGTTCCTAGAGTAATTCTATCTGCATATGCGAGGGAATTTTCCTTTTTATAGGTATATTTAGTATTCAAAGCTCATTTTCAATTCAAAATGGCCGCCATTCCTATGCTCATGTACAATATGAATGGAAAAAAAATATGCATGGAAATATATAACATATTTACTGTATTTCTAGTCCCGTACCTACGCTGTTATAAAGTGTTGCATGTGCAATACAAATATGTTGGGTGCCACTTACAATATGGAGGGCCTTCACGTATTTTCATTCTTCTAAATGCAAAAATTCAAAATTGTCGCCAATCTTATTTTTCTTTACAATATGAATGGCAAACATATACGGGGAAATAGAAAACCAATTTGCTGGGATTTTTTCTGTCATGTAGCTACATTGTTTATAAAGATTAGTGCTGATCATATATCTGAATGATGTTCTTAACAAAAAGTTATTCTTTCGTGATGCAAAAGTCTCAATATGCCACATAAATTAGGATTTTCACATGCAGGAATTAGGAATGGAGTTTTGAGCATTTAATATTCATAAGCCTTACAATGTTTAACACAATTTTACATCTTTTATTTTGTTTTCAACAAAGAGTATAAGTGCACTAAACATCACGCAAAAAAAAATCAATATACCATTATATTCTACATGCAGATTGAATATAAAAATTTAATGCTAACACAATGTATTAAGAAGCCTAGATGCATGGTATTTATCACATAATGTTGAAAATGGAGGGGAAGCTAGAAAGCAACGTTTGTAATATGCATTCCCATAAACACCGTTACTAATAAAGTTGAGAAAAATCCTATACAGTACTGCAGAGATCAAGGTTGCGGACAAAAGCACATCGGACATTAATGACGAACCTAAAAACCCTTTAAAATGTAGCTTTTTTTCTTTTTTTTTCTTAGTAAAGGAGTTTTTTTTTTTTTTTTTTTGGGGGGGGGGGGGGTCCTGAGGCGAGTTTGAAATGGATCATAAACTTCATCACTTTGATTTATGATATAGTCTAGGAGTACCGCCTTGATATTATCGAGCAAACTTGATTTTCTTCTTGAATTAAAACAACAACAAAAACTGGTGAGGACATAAACGAAACTGTCCAAACGCAATACCGTACAAACTATTCATGAAACATCAACCAAGGAGCAATGTGAGGTACCTCTTTCAGTTCTCTCACGGTTCCCAGATGTGTACACTTTGTCTTGTCTTAAAACTAAAGATGTCATTTTTATTGTCTTCAAAGTATCTCTTTAATTGGATATTTGGCAGCAGGCGACATCAGCCCTAAATTTGCAGGATTCTCAGGCTAAAAGATGCATATCAGTCATGCAACTCCTTAATTGCAACCACATCTGATGATGTTCAGCACTTCCTCAGGGATCAGAGGGTGATCACTTGCCATAGAAACAAGATGAAGACTTGCTACACCACCCGTTGAAGCCCTTTGCCTTTGTTGCCAGGCCAGAGACAGTGTTGTAGGTAACTTGGGTGGTATCAGGGATGGCAGCAAACCAGCATCTGCACCACCCAGTTTTGGGGTCAAAGCTTTCAAGTGACGGGAGGGAAATCCAAGTTGGCTTGTGGGGTTTCAGACGCATTGATGGCAGGTTGTTCAGGGGGCATTTCATGCAGCGTTTGTTCAGATTTTTTTTTTTTGGACAAATTGTTATAAGCTACTAAGATTCTTGCATCTGACTGGCTGAGAGCAAATTTGTCAGACAAATTTGTCAGACAAAACGCTTTATGAAATTGGAAGGTCAGGGTATGCGTTGACGGCACTGGTGACACTTGCCATCCTTTCCTTCCAGCGCAAGGAGGGAGAGTGATCAAGTGCCAGTGAAGGAGGGTGGACTTGGGTGTGCCTGAATTCAGAGACGTATCAATAAGCTTCGTATGGGAGCTATTGGTCCATACTTATGGGCAGGATACTCTGCAGTTCAGTAGACGAGAGCTATAGGGTAGCAGTACAGAGGTGGTAAGTTTGGCTCAGCCAATAGCACGTCAGCCTCTAGATCCAAAGGATCCGGGTTCGATTCCTTAGTCAAACTGAGCAATGCTGTGGGTACACTGCAAAAAGTCCGGTGTTAAATAGTGAACACCGAGCTGGTGTTAAATTTTCGGTGCTCATTTATGGTGTTAAATTAACACCTATGGGTGTCATTTCCAAATTTTAAACTGTTTTTTGAAGAGTTTCTTAGTAACTGCACTTCTTGTTGATATTTTATTTAAACAAGACTATCAAGAATTTTACATTAAAATACTAAATTTAAAAAAAAAATGTGAAAATAAATTTACACTAAAGTAACACCAGCTGGTGTGGTCCCTTATTGAAGCTGGACGGGTGTTAAACCATTGATATTAACACCAGCAAATATCAAATCAACACCATGTGGTGTCATTTTTTAATTGACTCCAGTACAGTGTCAAAATAACACCAGGTACAGTGTCAAATTAACACCACGAAGTGTCAGGTGAACACTTTTCAACACCATCACAGTGCATTTTTAACACCTGTGGGTGTGGTCCTTTATTGAAGTTTGATCGGTGTTAGATTTAACACCAGTGGTGTTAAATCTAACACCGATGTTTTTACAGTGTAATCGATCATACCGTTCTCACTAGAAAGAATATAAACTGTGTCCCTCAAATAGGACATAAAATGGAGGTTATGTGTGTGGAGAGAGTTACAACTACAACTCATACATATAAAATATTCCGCTTCATTCATTCAAAGGAAGGTGCATCCACCTGGCGCCATAGAAAACCAGCTAGAGGAGGCAAATATAGGCTATCCAGCCATCTTATTAGATGGATAACGGGACAAACAAAGAATAATGGCCTTTGGACCCAACGTGCTTGCAAGTTTCCAGATGACTTTGACCAATGATATGTTTACAACGCTGTTCATGTGTTCCCCGTATGTGAGAGTGCTGTCCAACAAAACTCCCAGGTAGGGCCTATAATCATAGGTAGGGAACCCCTTAGCCTATGCCTGGAAGGCTTGCCACAGAAGGCTACCTTGAGCAAAGCGTTGGCAAGGTGGTTACAAAGATGGAAGGTATGGACCTGATGGTAATCTTGTAAAGGTTGGGGCAAAGTCTCCAGAAGGTGAAGTACTCCTCCATTGTCTTGAGATGGGTCAGGACTTGGCTGATGTCATCCAAGGACCTTCTTTGAGACGTAAAGGCAAGATCATCTGCACGAGCAAACTTCCTACTTGAAGTAATTGTCATGTCACCATGTATAATTCATTATGTTAAAAAGAAGTGGAGTTCGTTTACAGCCACCCTGGTGGAGGCCATCATTCAGAGTCCTAACACAGCTGGTCTGGTTACCTAGAGCAATCTTGAATCTGCAAGTACTGATGATTAAAGAGAACCTGTGCGTGAAGTTGTTATAGCACTGCTTTCAGAATGAGGCTGCACTTTACAGATCTCAGAGTCTCCCTTGACATCATACGCAAACATATTCACTCCAAGAAAACTAGTGGTAAAATTCATCTACCTCGAGAACAGTGAAGCCTTTCATCTACCATGGCTCCATTTTATGGGCAACAATGTCAGCATGCTTATTGTCAGATAGCTCTGTGGATGGTTGCTGGTAAGGTTGGGCTTTGGATCTTCTGTAAAGGAGTGTTCAAGCAAGTCCCCATGTCTTCACCCTGTCTCTATGCAGTGACCCCTGAGTACCTTGTAAAGTAAATGCAGGACTAGTTGTAGGGATCGCGGAACCGAGGACTGAGCAGCAGCAGAGGTGGGGCAAACGGGTGTAAAGCAAGCCCCTTAACTAAAATGGACCAATCCCATTATATCCATCATGAATCACCTGCATTGTACTGACAATGGTAAATATTCAATAATTCCACAATTTATCATTGAAGGAAAGGTGTGAGCAAAGTACTCATCTCCAGACAGAAAATGTGTCAATTTTACAGTGCCAAGCACAAAATTAAGAGTATCTGATATTGTTTTGAGCATGTTGAGTGATAATAGGTGCCTACTGAAAATCTGTTTCAGTAGGAGTAACTGAGAGCTTCCCACAGTCGCAAATTTGGATGTTTCCATCACAAATGAAACAGCTTTTTTGTTACTAACAAACTTCTGGTTTATAATCAGCAACCAAATTGATAAGCAGTGTAGCTGCATGACAGGAAAAAAAAAAGAGAAAATTTGCTTATTTCCATGTTCATTTTGTCGTTCATATTGTACAGGGTTAAGTTTTGTATAAAGAAGAACATAATACCTACAAACAATATATTTTCTGTTTGTTTGTTTGTTTGCTTGCTTGCTTGTTTTGCTAGTGGCACTCATCAGATTTGTATTGCAGATGCAAAACTTGATAGCAGCGTAGCTATGTGACTGGAAATACAGCAAATTCGTCTTCTATTTCCATCCATATTTTTTGCCATTCATATAGTACATGAGTATAGGAGTGGCGGCCATTTTGTATTGCAAATAAGCTTAAAATACTAAATGTACGTACATGAAATGGTAATTTTCTTGCATGTGCAAATAGAATTACTCAAGGAACACAAATCAATTTAAAAAGTTCGATGGAATAAACGGTCATAAAATTGACATAACTGGGATTATCATGGCCAAATTAGCATATCTGGCGGCCATTTGGGATTTTTGCATTTTGCCAAAAATGCTCAAGGTTACGCGAGTGGCATCAATCAGATTTGGAATCAGCACCCTCGAATTGACAAGAAACCATCAAAAAACATTGTATACATCAAAAAACAAGGTTAGGTGCACTTTCTATGGAGCCTGGATTAAATCTTCAGATTGCTCAGCAAGACGGAGGCGTCGAACGTCGATCATCAAAGGCACAAATGCACCTGTGGAATTCTTTTGTACATCAATACAAAACTGACAACTGTTTGAATAAATATAGCCAGTTGGAACTCCAGCTATGAAACCTCCTTGACTAAACCATTATTGCGTAGTTTATGTGTTGTTCTGGTAAAGTATGTGTGAATGAAGTGTACCACTGCTGAACTACTTACTGCCAGTCCACACACAACACAGTATTCATATATATAAAAAAAGCAGTTTAAAGATAACGTTTAATCAACCATGGTTACGATTAGAGTATGTTGTTATTCACTTGGTAACTTTTCTTTTATTCTTTCTCATCATTCAAGAAAGGACTTTGAGCTTTGCCTGTATAGAACAATCATAAAACTTACATTCTCAACAAAAATCAAACTGTCATATTTACATAATTTCTTTAAATATTCAAACTACACATAAATTTGTACATAAATAAATAGTCATTTTTTGGTTTAGGTAAAAACTCAGATGACAAAAATGTATGAAAATCAAAAATCAAAAGTCAAAATTTAAACGTTTACACTGTTTCTTAAAATTTTCAAACGACACAGAAGTTTTGACCTGAATAACATAATTATTAAAATACAATGTGCCTTGAACTCATTAGTCTGGGGTGTTTCTAAAGCATCGTGTGGTTCATTAAAGGAGATTTTGATCTAGATGTAATAATCATAATTGGAGAATGCAGAAATATTAGTTGAACACATGAGCGGAGTTGGAGGAATGTCGGACGATCGAAAATTTATGAAGTGCAAAATGCTGGTGTAGCCATTCCATCGCATAATGAGAAGACTGCAACCTTGACGTCATGTATGGAAAACGGTGTGAAGTATTAAAACAAAATCAACATATTATTTTCATTTTTTCTAGCATTATTAAAGAACATTTGACTTACCTCTTTCAAAATACTGGGAATGATTATAATCCTAAACATTAGGTCAGTGGCAAGTCAAGGAAATGTGTGCTTTTAACAAAAAAAAAAATTGTGGAATTCCCTTTATGTTTTCTCTATCATCTTGATACAAATACATGACGCCATGATCAGTAGTAGTCTTCTTATCTAGCGATGGCTGTACCAAAAGCTTAAACATTCATAACTTTTCAACGGATGGTCAAACGTTCTCGAACCTTCTCTGAAGTGTTCAACAAATATCATTGCATTCCCTCAGCCCACATGGCGGCTATATTTGGGTTTCATTTCAAAGTATACGCATATCTTTCCATTCGTGCCCCATAGGACATTTCGGTCTTGATCTCTCACGAAAAGAAAGGCATGCGGTTATAGATAAAATACGGTTATCTGTTGCGTTTGACGCGACATGCTGATTTGATCATAAATCATGAAAAGATACCGGTACAGATATCTTGTAATTACGATTCAAAATAAGAATGAAGAGAGGTTTGATTTTGCACTGCCACGCAATAGATCAATTACTTCCTGGTATGTATCCGTATACCAGGGATATTTTCTTCTCACCTCCCTGGCTATTATATATCAGCCTCACACTCCACGGTTTTCGAAATGGTACTTTTGATAACGTGACCCATTATCAACAAGCTTGATTCTATTTTCTCTCTTTTCCAATAACACAATAGTTTTGTTCAAACAGTGTAATAGGTCATGCATTTGCTTCTTGTTCCTGTAGAATGTTTATGAGATGTATTACATTGACTTCCTAAACTATATTGTATATTGCTATAGTGATATTTGAAATAACATCTAGGTCTAAATTGAATCGAATTGGAGTATACGTGGTATGAAACAGGGACAGTTATCCCAAAGTTAGATATAAATGTGTGTGTATGTATATATATATATATATATATATATATATATATATATTCTCTTTTCTCCTTCTCTGCCTGTCTGTCAGTCTCTCTCTTTCAATAATATATATATATATATATATATATATATATATATATATATATATCATATAAGATCCACGAACTTATTGATAGTTTACACTTGTCAATGACTTCATCAAATCATCTACTTTGCGCACGTTATGTTAGCTAACAAGATCCTGAAAATTCTGTAACGTCGAAAGCTTCCGTTTTGTTATTTTGATTTCCGTGACCCTTTCACACAGCTCCGTTTGATCGATCTCATTAGAAAGTGAAGTCGGGCTTGGGGTGATGCTTTCCTTGAAGACCGCATGCCTCATGACTGAATGTACTGTTAACTTCGATGGATTTTGCCGCTGCTTCAAGGCATATGCATATATATATATATATATATATATATATACGTACACGCACACACTCACATATCCTTCGTCAAATAATTCTCACTCAATGTTATATTTTATGCAACCTCATTGATATGTTGATTCATAGCAGAAAGAATTGTTCTCTCCTATTTTGGCCAAGTAAAGCCGTTCACTAGAAGTGTCCACATGCTGGAGAATCAGGGAGGTTCACCTCCCTTTGGAGAATTAAACATTGCATTGAAAAACAAACAAACAAAGAAATACATAGTATGATTATGTATATATATATTTTTTTTTCAAATTAATGAATTCTTCCGTGGAGTATTTTCTTATTTACTCTCAGTATGGATAGATATTAACAAAAACCCATACTTTCTGAATTTTATATTGATTCCTCGAATTTACACCCTGTACTGATACAGACAATATAAACTTGTCGCTCTTTCTCTCTTCTGAAGGTGAATAATGATGTCCCCATTCCAATTCTTATCCAGTTCCAATTTTCAAAGCTTGCACAGCAGTGCTGTCCATAAAGTGAACCTCGATTTAGAGCAGAATGTTGTCATGTTATCATAGTGGACCACGTCGCGTTGTGATTTTCACGTTACTGCAAGGAAGCATCGTGAATACCTCCTTGGTTTAGAGCGAACTGTACCACGCAAGAAAAACGGGACTGAAGGTAACCATGCCAGAACAAACCGTGCTGCACTGAGTTTCTGTACTATCATGCGTTGATAAAAGGGTTTACTAGGAATGGGGATTCACGGAGAGGTCATGCTTACTTTCGAGTTCGTTTCCCTGGGCTTGACCTCGTGGTTGTTAGCTTACCTTCGAGTATACTCTAATGATAGTGACGAAACAATACACACAGGTGCATCCCATTGAGGCACTGCCCGAAAACCGTTCATCGATGCCGCAAACAACACACTAAGAAAAAAAGGTTCAATAAGGGAGCTAGAAGGGATCGAAGTCGCGGAAATGGGTGCAAATTACACGATTTGCGAAAATGGTGGAACTTTGCTTCTGAATGGTTCATTTGGAGTTCGATCTTGCCCACGGTCATTGACGGTGCAATATGCGCCCCAAACTAGTCTCAAAACAAAGACCTCCTATGGTGTTGCTCGACACTAAAATGGAATATTACATATCCTTGTGCTGACATTATGAACATATATTTTTTGATATCAGGAAACTTAATTATCTTTCATATTCTATAATCATTCATCGAGAGTATATTTTCAAATTAAGTTGAGTCCATGATAAAAAGGGTCTACTAAAAAAACACTAACGTAGAATGCTTGTCTGGTATTGACCAATCACATTGTACACATAACCTAGGAGGTTTAACAGATGAAGTTCCAACTGGCTGTAATTATTCAAATAGTCGTCAGATTTCTATTGCTGTACAAAACAATTCCACAGGTGCATTTGTGTTTTCGCTGATCGGGATTCGATGCCGCCGTCTCGCTGAGCAATCTGAAGATTCATTTTGGACGTTAACATAATTTTGGCTATATTTTACTTGTTTATCTATGAAATGAAATGAAATCCTATACTCTAAGATAAAAACATATAAAGCAAAAGTCAATTCTGAACAGAAATATTATTGTGCAAAAGTGTTAATCTTAATCAGAGCTGTTTCATGTGAAAGTGTTTAAACTGTACCCTGGATAGCCGGTTTATTTTATCACTTTTCCTCATGATTCTGACAAAGCAAACTGATATGAATCTTCAAATAGAATTCTTTATCAATAGATATATCAGATTACTGCCCAGGCATGCCTATTATGATAATGTTCGTTTTATTTCATTTTTTTTTTTTGCGCAATTTCTATTCGTGTATCCCCGTGTCTTTAACATTCACCTAACCTATCTCTTATTGGTTGGGATGTCGAAACGTAATTACCATTACAAAGACATATCTTCCTGTTTTGTGGTTCATTCTTGCTAAGGTGCAATATTGAGCCCGTAACTAGTCTCAAAGAAAGACCTATATGGTGTTGATCGACACTTGAATATAATATTGCATACCGTCGTGGTGCTACTATGTACATGTTTTTTTAAGACATCATAAAACTTGGATGTTCTCCCATAATTTCATAATCAGTCATCGGAGCATTTTTAAATGAAGTTGAGTCTTTAATGAAAAAGTCTGCGAACAAGTTAACGAAGAATACCTGACTGCTCGTCTGGTATTGTTCACCAATCAAAATGGAATATGTCACAGCATTCCCTGCATGCTTACTGTGCGATGATGGAGTCAAACCCTGCTACACGCTGAAGATTTTCGTTGCGACTCCATCTCGGGACAGAAAAAAAAAAGTCAATATTTTTTCAAGGCCCTCAAATCTGGAATTCCATCCACTCTGATGTGAAATGTAAGAAAACGGTACAAAGTTTTAAGAAAGCTTTCAAGCGTATTTTACTTGAAAGGTTTTCTGGAAGTTACCAATATCATTTTACGAATTTATAAGAGACTAGCAAGATAGGGTGTGTTTGTGAAAATGACATCTTGCGTATTGTTAATGTGCGCTGGTCCATGTTTTTGTCTGTGTATGAATGTGTGTGTATGTGTGAGTGTGTGTGTGTGTGCCAATGTTTTTCTCTGTATATACAATATATTTACTTTTCCGGGATTAGTTTTGAATAAGGCCAATTGCCTTCTAACTCACCCCTTCACTTGATATCTTTTGCTGTTTGTTTGCTTTGTTTATTTGTTTGTCACATTGTCATTTTATACTTGTCATACCATTGTCACATTTTATGTATACATATTTTTTTTAAAGTGAAAATAAATGAAATGATAAAATAAAATCATTTAGAGAGCAAAATCGCCGATATATAAGGATGCAAACTGCACGATTTATTTTTAAGGGTTGATTTTTTTCCCCCTTTTTTTCATAGATACATGCACGGTAAAGCCTAAGGGTAAAATGCATGCACATGAAAAATGTAAGCACATGTTTCCATGTGCTTGCAAACACCACATTTTAGAATGAATAAAGACTAGCTGTGATAGTGGAATTTCTCATGAATAAATAATAAAACATTCAAACCCTGGCCATTGTTTTTTTTTTTTTTAAACGCCTATTAATCCATATACATTCGATGCAAAATAATGACATGGATGTTTCCTTAAGTGACAATTCACGGACCCAGTCGTTTGGTCACCTGGCGTGGGCATGTTCATTCTTTTCTTAACATGATTTTAGAATTCAATGAATTGTTGAGTCGTGCGAACTTATGTGCACATAAGTTGACTCCCAGATGGCTCATTGTACAGCTCGTGCATGCGTGTTTGAGCCGAGCATCCAGCGCAAATTCCATTTCCACAGCAGATCAGCTCTTCTGAGGCTTTTCGTAGCGGCTTACTGCAACTCTGACTTCAACATTATTTTGTCCACTTCATAAGGCCAAAAAAAAAAAAAAAGTGTTTGTTTGCCCTTAATTGTCAAAACCCAAGAGGGTCGGTAGGTCGGTTTTTTTTTTTTTTTTTTTTTTTTTTTTTTGTTAATACAGGGTACCCTTTTTTCCATGTCAATGCACTCAAAACTCCAAGAGATTCATTCAAATTTACGTCTTGCCAGGGCCCGGTACGCGAGGCAGAAACTCTCACTGACAAACACTTATATTAACGTTCATCTTTGTTAAATTTTGCAAACAGCTCCAAAAAAGTACCTTCCAGTGAGATGCTGGCAACTGAACTCCAAACAGTTTTGGTGCCATGACAGCTGGTAACGGATGCTGCAAAAGTAGCCATCTTGTGAAGGGCTGCACACTAACCCATTTTTTCTGCCGGTCCGACGTGTCTCTGTCAGACCGGTAAATGCCCCGTTTACCATTTTGTACAGGTCCGAACAGAAAATTTACCGGTCAACAACGACAACATAAAAAAACATTAAATGACTTGCAAACTTATTTCCTTGTTTTTTATGGATGTACCCCCCCCCCATCTACATTTTACAGATTAATTTTTTTTTTTTTTAAACTTGCATTATTTATTGCACAAGAAATTTAAAGACAGGAAAAAATTAGAATGTTTGTGAATTAGTGTAAAATGGTAATGAACAAAATCAGATTGTATCAAATGCGTTTGTGACTTTTTCTAAACATCAGGGCACGAACTTGCTGCGTAACCTGCTCTTGGTGGTCAGTTGGATTGCGATGATTTAATGAATTATTTTAGCTGTGATATTTTCTGATGCACGCGATACAAGGGGTTCTTTATTTTTCTCCCGATAATCTCTTCGCATTTGTGCATGCGTTCTTGAAAGGTACACGACATGCAGGGCCGAATTCGCAACCCTTTTTGCGCCCATTTCCACCTCAAATATAAGCGGGATTGTGACGATTTCATAAATTACTTCGGCTGTAATATTTTACGATGCACGCGCCAAAAGGGGTTGAAAATGCGTCCTTTATTTTTTCCGATAAACTCTCCGAATTTCGTAAGTGCGTTCTTAAAAGATGTACCACACGGCCGCATTCATGATACTTTTTTGCGCCTATTTCTACCTCAAATGTCAGCGGGATTGTGACGATTTCATAAATACTTCGGATGTAATCTTTTGTGATGCACGCACCAGCTAGAATGGTTGAAAATGCGTTCTTTATTTTTCGTAAATGCGTTCTTAAAAGATATACGACACGGCCAAAAATCATGATTCTTTTTGCGCCTATTGTTTCCTCAAACTTCAACGGGATTGCGATGATTTTATGAATTATTATTCGGCTGTAATCTTTATGATGCACGGGCCAAAAGGGGTTGAAAATGTGTCCTGTATTTTTCTCCCTATAATCTCTTCGCATTTCGTACATGCGTATACGACACGGCCGAATTTACGATCCTTTTAGCGCCTATTTCTACATCAAATACCAGCGGGATTGCGATATTTCGTCAATTATTTCGGCTGTAATCTTTTGTGATACATGCACCAGAAGGGTTGAAAATGCGTTCTTTATTTTTCTCCCGATAATCTCTTCGCATTTGTGCATGCGTTTTCAAAACTATACACTGCATGCAGGGCCGAATTCGAGATTCTTTTTGCGCCTATTATTGTTTACTCAAATTTCAACGGGATTGCGAAATTTTCATGAATTACTACTCGGCTGTAATCTATATGATGCAAGCGCCAAAAGGGGATGAAAATGTGTCCTTTCCGCGTTCTTAAAAGGTATGCGACACGGCCGAATTCACGTTCCTTTTTGCGCATATTTCTACCTCAAATATCAGCCGGTTTGTGGCGATTTCATTAATTACTTCGGATGTAATCTTTTGTAATACACGCACCAGAAGGGTAAAAATGTGTTTTTTTTTTATTTTTCTCCCGATAATCTCGTCGCATTTGTGCGTGCGTTTTGATAACCAACACGGCATGCAGGACTGAATTCAAGATCCCTTTTGCGCCTATTATTTCCTCAAATTTCAACGGGATTGCGTTGATTTCATGAATTTTTATTCGGCTGTAATCTTTTATGATGCACGTACCAAATGTGTCCTTTATTTTTTTTTTCTCCTCTATAATCTCTTCGCATTTCGTACATGAGCTTTTGAAAGGTGTACGACGCGGCCGGCCGAATTTATGATCCTTTTTGGGACGATTTCTACCTCAAATATGTAAGCGGGACTGCGATGATTTAATGATTTTTTTTTTCTTCCTAGTATTATCTCTTCACATTTTGTGCATACGTTCTTAAAAAGTACACGGAAGGGCCGATTTCGTGATCCTTTTTGCGCCCATCTTCATTGTGAGATCATTCTGAACGAATGAAAATATTCATTTGTGAAATGACTGTGTAAAATGAAACTGAACGCAATCAGATCCATTTACTGTATCGCTGAATATCGAATATGTTTTTACTTTTCTAAAAATCGACACAAGTAAATTAGTTCTAACATGTCAACTGCCACGCTGCTGCGAAGCCGGGATCGGATCGTGAGTAAAATGACCCAGAAATGCGTGCGCTTCTAATTCTATCAATGCTTCTTGTCTGGCATGACCGCCGATCGCAAGCAAACGAAAAGCAGTTACACTGTACATGCTTTGCATTGCATGGCATAGCAGTGCGTGAGCAGCGCCAATGCGCAAGCTAGCGCGAATGTCGCCAGTGTGCAGCCCTGTACTAAGTGCATAATAATACATGCATTGATTGGATTTCGTGCGTGTGCACGCATGTGAGCCAAAAAGGTAGCTACATTGTAGCATGCAATGCATGCTATAAAACGTAGCCTGTGGACCGACGCGGCCCGAACACACAATGACGACGGGTCGATCAGATGAAAAAAAAAAAAAAACATTTTTAGACTTTTTTTTTATTCTTTCTCTAGCTTAAAATGGATAATTTTGGGTCTAAAACCATTCACAAATTTGTAGAAGATGAAATTTGTGGAAAAAAATAAACTTGAAAGAGCAAAAAAAAAAAAAAAAAAAAAAAAAAACGCGACCCGAAATTTCCGTGATTTTCGGTCGGTCGCGAAGGGCAAACAAACCATTTTTTTTTTTTGGCCTAATATCAAGACCCCGCAGCTTCTTACTTCGTGGAAAATGGTGAGTTAAAATATCATCGTAAAGCATGATTTGAAATATCCACAATGTTCTCGACCAAGGCCTTACTCTCGATATTACCCTTCATCAAATTTCTTGTATCTGTCATGTTTTTGGCTGTATAGATCTAGCCTTGCAACTGATTGACAAATTGCCCTACATCGACGTAAATAAGCACTGAATTGATCAGTGTTTTAGAAGTAGCCATGATAAAAAAATCATGGGCGTACATACTCGAGCAGGATTCGAACCCACGACCTCCTGATCATCGAACCCACGACCTCCTGATCACGTGGGTTCGAATCCTGCTCGAGTATGTACGCCCATGATTTTTTATCATGGCTACTACTAAAACACTGATCAATTCAGTGCTTATTTACGTCGATGTAGGGCAATTTGTCAATCAGTTGCAATGAAAACATCTCGACGGAAGAACTTCATAAATTTGAAGATCTAGCCTTGTCTTATAATGTAGGCTTGTAGGCAGTAATATTGAAATGTTCATTTTAGAGTTCTGTTAAAATTGGCTAGTTTTATGGGTGCTTTTTCTGTTTTATTGTCCCCGCCGAACGAGTTCGAGCAGGGACTATGAAACGGGCTCCGTACGTGTGTGTGTCCGTCCGTCCGTGCGTCCGTCCGTCCGTCCGTGTGTCCGTCCGTGTGTGCGTCCGTGTGTGATCAAAATGTTCAAAATGCTACTCCTTCGTCATTTCTAACCCGATTTTGATTCTGTTTGCTTTATATGATAGCACTACATGGGAGCTTTGAAACTTCTATACAGAATTTCAATTGTGACCTTTGACCTTGACCTTTGACCTATATTGTACATTTTGCTTCAAAATGCTACTCCTTCGCCATTTCTAACCCGATTTTGATTCCGTTTGCTTTATATGATGGCACTAGGTGAGGGCTTCAAAACTTCTGCACAGAATTTTAACCTTTGACTTCTTTGACCTTTGACCTTGATTTTTGACCTATATTGTACATTTTGCTACAAAATGCTACTCCTTCGCCATTTGTAACCCGATTTCAATTCCGTTTGCTTTAAGTGATGGCACTAGGTGAGGGCTTCAAAACTTCTACACAGAATTTTGACCTTTGACTTCTTTGACCTTTGACTTTGATTTTTGACCTATATTGTACATTGCCTACAAAATGCTACTCCTTCGCCATTTCTAACCCGATTTCGATTCCGTTTGCTTTATGTGATGGCACTAGGTGAGGGCTTCAAAACTTCTACACAGAATTTTGACCTTTGACTTCTTTGACCTTTGACCTTGATTTTTGACCTATATTGTACATTTTGCTACAAAATGCTACTCCTTTGCCATTTGTAACCCGATTTCAATTCCGTTTGCTTTAAGTGATGGCACTAGGTGAGGGCTTCAAAACTTCTACACAGAATTTTGACCTTTGACTTCTTTGACCTTTGACCTTGATTTTTTTACCTATTATACATTGGCTACAAAATGCTACTCCTTCGCCATTTCCAACCCGATTTCGATTCCGTTTGCTTTATGTGATGGCACTAGGTGAGGGCTTCAAAACTTCTACATAGAATTTTGACCTTTGACTTCTTTGACCTTTGACCTTCATCTTTTTACCTATATTGTACATTTTGCTACTAAATGCTACTTCCGGCGGGGACATATATTACGCACCGCGTAATTTCTACTTTTCCTTGTTTTGTTTTGTTTCGTAACCATTCTGTGGAATTAGATCAGCTTTAATGATAAAGGCCTTGCTACAGACATCATGGCATTCCGATTTCCGATTTCCGATTTCAGATTCATTTATTGTTCATTTAGGAAATTCTTTTTGTTGGTATATGGGAGTGCACATAGAAATATCTACATACATGCATAAACTTACATTATTATATTCATGTACATGTACACATTATAAATGATACAATTTTCACTACATACACAATTATACAAGCATAATTTATACTCACAATACAGTGAACACATACATCATCACAAATTTCAAATAATTCTTCAGATTTACCGATCAACAACAAAACAAAATAGTTCAGAAAACGTGGAATCGGATATTCCTATAGGAAGTGTATCCTTTAATAACCTTTACGCCCCCTCCCCCCCCCCCCCCACACACACACATCCCCAAGGATAATACATCGCGTCGTGCCATACCACACTTAATTAATAACGAATAAAAGGAACGAAAGTTGATGAATAATTATTGATAAACTTATGGATAAATAGACCAGTGCACTAACTAAACTTATGGCATACATTGCACGCTCATTCTTATGCTGGGATAATATTCTCTGTAGTCAGGTAGTGTTAGTGGTGGACTTAAGTACACCCTGTATGCAGCAAGGCAGTGCATAAGAATTGAACTATACATTAAGCTGCCATGGAGAGAGTTATGTCGTCACATTTACATAAGTTAGTTCTTCTGGAAAATTATTACACACACTTGAGCAGTGGCCTTGAACTCATGACACTTGATTTTCCTTTTCAGGTATTCAAGCAAGATACAATATGATGAAGTTGCGCGCATTCTCCTGATCACGTAAACTTATATGCAATTCGGGGGGGGGGGGCATTTCATGAAGGAACTTGTCGGATAAAATGTCCGACAAGTCAATTATATCCGACAAGTTCAGAGAAATCAGCCAATCAGACTAATATAAAGAATTTCTCAAAACTTGTCGGATATAACTGACTTGTCAGATATTTTATCCGACAAGTTCCTTCATGAAATGCCCCCTGAAGGACAGAGTGATTCCTCAACAGAATATGTAAGTTTCATTAATGGATTAATCCGTAATATATGTATTTTCAGGTTATTGATTCATCTAGATTTTCAGCATGTGATATCCGTGAAGTATATTATATCAAAGTTATTATCATTTCAAAGTTTATCATTACACATGAACGCAGTTTTATCAGTTACTATAACGTAGCCACCGTTTAGTGGGTTGCGGAAAATTTGATAAGACTATAGTGCAATTTTTGATACCATCTATAATCGAGAGAATTCCTCAAGTGGACCATTGCGATCATTCATTCTTGACTTTTGCGTTCTACGTCTTCTCAGTTTTTTGGATTTTTTCTTGAAAACTCCATGATGGATTGTCACTCATATCAAATACAGGCAGCATCTCTACCCCGCAAGAATCTTCAAATGCCCTGAATAGCTTCTTTTTTTTTTGGGGGGGGGGGGGGGTAATGTCCTTTTCTGTGACCAGTATTATTAAAGTAAATGAAATCAATGTTGTAAATAAGTGTAAACGCGCAAAAGGCCAAATGCGAGGCCAAAATTGGCCTCGCATTTGGCCTCGCTCTGGAGGTGGTCTCGGCCGCGGCCGAGCCGCGGCCGAGCCCTGCCTCTTCTTGGTGTAAACGCAAACTGGGCCAAATGCGCGGCCAATTGCGCGGCCAATTTTAGTCTGGCTTCCAAACCCTCTGCCTGTATCTTTCGCTATTCAGGATATTAACCCCCTCAACGTCGAAAACTAGTATAGTTTGAGGTGGTTTTTTCCTGCAAAGGATTTTTTTTTCCTTCGGCAAAGGCCTTTGCCCGAACGGCGACTTCGTCGCCACGGAATTCATTTGGCAAAGGGTCTGAAAATCAGACAATACCAAATTGCGTTTGTTTATAAGCAGAGCGCCACTACGACAAAATATTGAAAGGTTTGAATCAAAAGCGCGGCCGAGCCCAGCAGTGTAAACGGACAAAATTGCGAGGTTCGGCCGCGCAATTGAGGCCGGGCTCGGCCGCGGCCGAGCCCGGCCCCGCACTGTAAACGGGGTCTAAGTCTTACTCCTTTCCTAACTGTGTAAAATATACAGCAAACTGATGTTAAATTGGCATGTAATATGATGTTGTCTTACTTTGTTATTTTATGTTATGAAGACTTTGAGTTGGCTAGGAAAAATGTGGGAATATTTGAATATGCCCTATGTCATAAAAGTATGCAGACCTACATAAAAGGTGTGTATTTTTATCTAAGTCCAAATTCGCCACATTTTTTTTTCAACATGACTTTACTCAGGCTATTCCACATCTATTCTTTTTTTTTTCTCACCTCTAACTTAGTGATGTCTGCATGCTGTCTCCTAGTTCCCCGCCTGCTTGGAGAGGACATGCTGTATGTCTGTGACAAAGTAAGTGCTGCATTTTTTTAATGGGCGACGGGAATTCCATCTGCTTTGTGACTAGAAATATAAGAGGAATATAACTTTGCATTATTATTATGCTTTACTTATATGACAAAGAGCTGAAATAAATCTATCCGACCGGATTTGTTTAGAAACCAATATCAAAACTTAAAGGGATGGTATAGTATTGGTGGATGTGAGGATTTGGGCTTTTAACTTTTTTTGATATACCAAGAACCTACTTATGAAATAATAGAGAGTATGCCATTCTAAGAGGAATTCTAAATATTTTGATGAAAATTGGTTTTGAAATGGATGAGGCATCCAAAAACAAAGTAAAACGCAGCGATCGTGATAAAAAGTGGGTCCTACATTATTATTATTACTACAACTACTACTACGACGACTACTACTACTACTACTACTACTACTACTACTAGAATGCTGTATACCCCAGGCCCATTAACGTATGATCCTTGACCTTTGAATACATTGCCCACATTTTTCAACGAATAGGCATCTGAATGCAACGTAGGTATATATAAAATGAAAAATGTTTTAGGAAAATACATTTAGCCACTTCAGAAATAACTATGGAACAAATAACATAATATTGACACGTTCCCTTCTTCCTAATGACGCGACAGAAAACTTTCCTCATCGAATCATTCTGTCGTTATTCAAGTACAAGTCATTGGTGATTATATACCTAGTTCGATTAAAAGTATACATGGAGTCATTGCAAAAGTATCTAATGAAAAGTATGCTTCATAACTACATCATTGTCATTTATTCTATAACGCTAATAATAGAGTTATTGTTCCGCTATATCATATATGTGCAGGTGTGTTAGGTAAGAGCTATGATGATCCGTCAGAAAGGTTTATCGACTGGCAATGTAATATATGTATTTTTCAACAAGGAAAAGTAGAAATTACGCGGTGCGTAATATATGTCCCCGCCGGAAGTAGCATTTAGTAGCAAAATGTACAATATAGGTAAAAAGATGAAGGTCAAAGGTCAAAGAAGTCAAAGGTCAAAATTCTATGTAGAAGTTTTGAAGCCCTCACCTAGTGCCATCACTTAAAGCAAACGGAATCGAAATCGGGTTAGAAATGGCGAAGGAGTAGCATTTTGTAGCCAATGTACAATATAGGTAAAAAAATCAAGGTCAAAGGTCAAAGAAGTCAAAGGTCAAAATTCTGTGTAGAAGTTTTGAAGCCCTCACCTAGTGCCATCACATAAAGCAAACGGAATCGAAATCGGGTTAGAAATGGCGAAGGAGTAGCATTTGGTAGCAAAATGTACAATACAGGTCAAAAATCAAGGTCAAAGGTCAAAGAAGTCAAAGGTCAAAATTCTGTGTAGAAGTTTTGAAGCCCTCACCTAGTGCCATCACTTAAAGCAAACGGAATTGAAATCGGGTTACAAATGGCGAAGGAGTAGCATTTTGTAGCAAAATGTACAATATAGGTCAAAAATCAAGGTCAAAGGTCAAAGAAGTCAAAGGTCAAAATTCTGTGTAGAAGTTTTGAAGCCCTCACCTAGTGCCATCACATAGACCAAACGGAATCAAAATCGGGTAAGAAATGGCGAAGGAGTAGCATTTTGTAGGCAATGTACAATGTAGGTCAAAAATCAAGGTCAAAGGTCAAAGAAGTCAAAGGTCAAAATTCTGTGTAGAAGTTTTGAAGCCCTCACCTAGTGCCATCATATAAAGCAAACGGAATCAAAATCGGGTTAGAAATGGCGAAGGAGTAGCATTTTGAAGCAAAATGTACAATATAGGTCAAAGGTCAAGGTCAAAGGTCACAACCGAAATTCTGTATAAAAGTTTCAAAGCTCCCATGTAGTGCTATCATATAAAGCAAACAGAATCAAAATCGGGTTAGAAATGGCGAAGGAGTAGCATTTTGAACATTTTGATCACACACGGACGCACACACGGACGGACACACGGACGGACACACGGACGGACACACGGACGGACGGACGGACACACACACGTACGAAGCCCGTTTCATAGTCCCCTGCTCGAACTCGTTCGGCGGGGACAACAAATGCCGTTTCATGCTCACCAAGAAGATGTCGAAAAACCATCTTCTAAGTCTAGGAATCAATTCAGTCATGGTAAACCAAATTTTAATAATACAAACTACAAGGAATTTAATGGGTGTGGTCTCAAAATTGCCCAACTAAATGTGAATAGCATTCTTAAACATATTGATGAGATTAGGTCATTGGTGAAATGCAATAATATTCATATGCTAGCATTAAATGAGACCAAAGTTGACAATTCTATAGTTGGTGCCGAAATTAAAATAGATAATTTTTCCCTTTTAAGGAAAGACAGAAATCGGCATGGAGGCGGGGTAGCGATCTACATTCACAAGTCACTCCATTTTGAAGAGCTAAATCACGATGTAATACGTCAATTAGAAATCGTCTCGGTCAAAATTCATCTGAAAAATTCAAAGCCAGTGGTTTTTTCAACTTGGTACAGACCACCTGCTTCGAATGCTGACGTATTGAGACAATATGACAACTTCTTAAATTACCTAGACGGTCTTAGTCTCGACATAGTGCTAGTCGGTGACACGAATTGTGATATTCTGTCAAAACCTCTATCAGCTGTGAGTAAACGATATCAAGAAATTAATAATATGTTCGGTTTGGTGCAAATAAACGAAACCACACCAACTAGAATCACTCCCGTCTCAGCAACTTTAATCGATCATATGATTACTAACTGCCCGTATAAGGTAAAGAAATTTGGTGTAGCTCACAACGGTATGAGTGATCATTCTATAAGCTATTTATTTTGGAATTGTGGAGTAACTTCAACTTCCAGATTTATTTCCTTTAGAAATTGCAAAAATCTTGATCCAGACAAGTTCAGGGACGATGTTCGTGAACAGGATTGGTCAAAACTTACTGAGTGCAATACAATCGATCAAGCCGTTGACGCATGGCAGAGCCTTCTGTCAAAAGTAATAAATAAACACATGCCGATGCGTACTAAGAGGATTAGGGATAGGGATTCGCCCTGGATGAAATCTGATATCTACAAACTCATGAAAAAAAAATGACAAAGTGAAAAAGAAAGCTTGCCAATTAAATGATGATAAACTTATGTTTGAATATATGAAATTACGTAACAAAGTAACAGCAGAGATCGCAAAGGCAAAGAAAAAATACTACTCTGATAAATTGGCACACTGCAATGACTCAAAAAATACCTGGAAAACCCTAAAATCAATCGTGCCTAACAAAAAGGGTGACTCTACAATAAATTCTGCAAGTGTTTCAAAAACCGTAGACAAATTTAATAATTTCTTTGCTAAGGTCGGAAGCAATCTTGCAAATAAATTGCCCAATACTCCTTTTCTTCAAGAAATCACTAAGACAATGGATGAATCTTTTGAATTTACTCCTGTTAATGAAAATGACGTTATTGGTATTGTACGAAACTTAAGGAACACGAAGTCTGTGGGACTAGATGATATCTCGGTTTTTGTTTTGAAATTATGTGCTCATGAAATAGCTCCTATATAGCATTACTAAAGTCTTACTTGATGAATTTCTCTTTAATAAGTGGCCAATTTCCTAAGCAATGGAAGATTGCTAAAATCATTCCGGTACATAAAAGTGGTGATAAAGAACACTCTATCAAATTTCAGGCCCATATCTCTCCTCCCGTGTGTATCAAAAATCTTAGAACGCATCGTCCAGCGACAAATAGTTTCATACTTACATAAACATAATATCCTCTCAGCAGCACAGTCCGGGTTTCGTGCAAAACACTCAACAATTACAACCCTGATTAAGGTAACGGATGATTGGTTCCACGCAATTGATAGGAAAGAATACACAGGGGCGGTGTTTGTCGATTTAAAAAAAGCCTTTGATACCGTAGATTGGGATATTCTTCTTGAAAAGTTTAGAAACATTGGGATTAGCGGTAAAGCATTGCTATGGATGGAAAGCTATTTAACGGGTAGAGTCTGTAGGACACTAAGCTTGTCAACTCTGAACTTTCTACCGAATCGAGTATTACGTGCGGAGTCCCGCAAGGCTCACTACTAGGGCCTTTGTTTTTTATCATCTATATAAATGATTTAGTAGACTGTGTTAAATCATGCCAGGTCCAGTTTTACGCTGATGACACTGTACTTTATTTTTCACACTCATCGACCAAAAAAAAAAATTGAGGCTGCTCTTAATTCTGATCTTGAGAATGTAAACAACTGGATGAACAGAAACAAACTAACTGTCATTGTAAGAAAACAGAGTGCATGCTGATTGGGAGCAAACACATGCTAGCTAAACAAAGTTAATGTTTTAAATGTAGTCTTAAATGAATCCCCACTAAACCAAGTACGGAAATTTAAGTGCTTATATAGGTTTGATTTGTGATGAAACTCTGAGCTGGAATCACCACATTGAAACTCTACTTCAGAAAGCTGGTAAAATGGCAGGATTTCTTGGACGATTAAGACGTTCGTTGAATGAGTCGCTGGTGAACTCAGTATATAAAGCCCGTATTTTACCATATTTTGATTATGGCGACATAATTTTTGGCTCAGCCTATAAGAAATATGTTGACAAACTTCAAAAATTACAAAATAGAGCGGCCCGTATTATACTCAGAGTAAAGTCAGAAACATCTGTATCTACCGCCGAAATGCATAATGCACTGGGCTGGAAATTCCTCGAAGAGAAGACAACATCATACTGTTATATTCATGTACAAGGTTATGCACGGACTAACTCCCTCGTATTTACGCAGTGAATTCGATCTTGCTCCCCAACACTACTCTTCCCGACTAGGTGAAAAACTGCTTTTACCAACTGACCAAAACCAAGAACAGAATCCCTAAAGAAGGATTTCAAATATCGAGGTGCGAAGGCGTACAACGCCTTACCTTCTAATATAAAATCTTCTACTACAAATGTTTTTAAATCCAAAATAACATTAAATCCGTAAGAGTTGAATTTAAGTTTGTTCATATGTTTGTTTGTTTGTTTGTTTGTTTGTTTGTTATTATCCTTTCAGCCCAAGAGGTAAAATGTTCAAACTATTCAACTACTGTGCAAATCTTCACCTTAACCACTTCATATTTCCTACTAGCTAACAATTATTGTAATTCAACCCTCGTATTTGATTTTCTAATTTTTTTTTTCAGATTTATGTCATGCTTGTTGTTCAAGTTTCAGTCAATTGTTCTCTTGTAGTCATCTTTTGATTTCGATGTGTTTTTACTGTTGTTATATTATATATTTCGTACTTTTTATTCAAATCTCACTCAATTGTCTTTCATAAGTTATATATAATGTGATATAATCTGTTTTGGTGTTATATTTTCTGAACTTGTTTCTTTTCATCTTAATGTTGCAATTGCATGCCCGGATTCAATTTTCAATTGTTTTATCTATTCTCTGGATTTGCTTTTGAATTTTTGTCATTTACTTTTGATTTTAACCTCATGTAAATAGGTATATACATTGTATGCAATCCGTATCAGATAATAATATCTTATTATTTTCGTTTTTCTAACAAGTCATGATATCTGAAATTTTGAATCAGCTCTCCAACTTATTCCATGCTTCAAAATATTTCTTAAAACTTTTTACAAGTTGTACTTGTTTTCTCATCCATTAAATTATTATTCTTTGATTTCGATACAATCATTATATACCTCACCTTTAGTTTTCCGTAATTGACGTATCACTTGCCACGAATTTTACTTTTCTTAAATTGTCATAGATTAATCTAAGCATTTTACACAAGTCCCCAGTTACTTTAATACGTATTTTTAGTCTAAATTTATCAAAGTAATTATTCTACAATAATCTTTTTTTTTTCTCACTGCATAGATATGTTTGAGGATTTTATTTTCAAACACTCCATTTTATATCTAAACATATTCTGATTTGGTCATTGTTATATCTAATTGCCTTTAAGATTTTTCTGTTATCGGTTGTTCTTTTTTCTCTCTCCCATTTTACTGTATGTGTTTCCACCTGCATGTCTGTATAATTTGTTTTTCCACATACTCATTGTATGTGGACCCCATGGAAGAACAGCGTTGCCATGTTGGCAACGCTGAATATGGGCAATCCCCCCGTTTTTTTATTTTTATACGGAAATAAATACCATACCATACTCCTACGACGTTTGTTCAGCAAATAAGGCACAAAATGAAATTTTGCGAATTTTACACGCTGTTGCCAAAGTCTCTAGATAATCTTCTTTAGCACTATTCTTAGACATGAGGTATGCTGATGCTGTATGAATTAGAAACGGAAGCTTCACAAATATTCACCATCTAACAAGGTAAAAGCGAAGTGATGTCTTGCCCACATATCGAATTTGTGATTACACTGATTTTCATATGTAAGCTCATTGACATTCACTTTTTGACTGTTGACGGAGTCGGACTTCACCAATATCAACACTTGACAGCCATCTTTAGATGATCTGAGGAGTGAATTTGGTGGTCATATAGCTCAAAAATGTTGAAAGTTATTAAAAGAACACCACAATACTATGTCGACAGTGCTTACCAGGTGAGATACAAAGAAAGAGCACGAAATGACATTGTAGAATTTGACAATGACCTACAATATTTGACCTTGAACGCTGGCACCCACAAGGTGGTAGAAGTAACTTCGTGCAATCGTATATACATATGCAAAGTTTCATTTGGATACCTCAAACAGTATAAAAGGGGAATGAAACCCAAATGTACCCGTGGATTGGAGCAATATCATAAGAACACATAAGTGAACATGGAAAATCGTATGATCCAGTGGAAGTTATGCATTTTTTAACGTTTCAGTGTCACTTTCATGTATGGAAACGTATATGAAGAAAATATCAAGGGAATTCCATATAAAATCTGATTCTAAATGAATAGTACAAATTGCCTCCACTTATTTGTCGTTGCCACAATTTTAAGGGTAATATTAGCCCCCCCCCCCCCCCCCTTTCTGGAAGAAGTAAATCAAGTGCTCCTTTTGTAATGCTAGAAAGGTGAAACTATGCCTATTTTCTTTACATTTCTTTATATATTTTTCCATGGTGGGAGAAAAGAATAAACATGCCCACGCCAGGTGACCGAACGACTGGGTCCGTGAATTGACACTTAAGGAAACATCCATGTAATTTATTTTGCATCGAATGTATTCAATGGATTAATAGGCGTTTTAAAAAAACATTTTGCACTTTATATTCTTAATAATTCAGTAACTATAATCAGATAACACTGTCATTGATATGGGTGATAGTTGTATAATGCACAATTTTGTTGGAGGTGGTTTAAAACATAAATCAGTTTCATGAAATCCATGATCAATTTCAAAGTTAGGTTACAGATTTTGCTCTATTTCCAACCCTCTGTACAAAACTTTCACTTTGCACAGGGGTCAATGGGTGTGTGCGGGAGTATGTGGTTAACACCCTGACAATGGTGTTGAACAATGGCCAGGGTTTGAATGCTTTATCATTTATTCATGAGAAATTCCACTATCACAGCTAGTCTTTATTCATTCTAAAATGTGGTGTTTGCAAGCACATGGAAACATGTGCTTACATTTTTCATGTGCATGCATTTTACCCTTAGGCTTTACCGTACATGAATCCATGAAAAAAAGGGAAAAAAATCAACCCTTTAAAAAAATCGTGTAGTTTGCATCCTTATATATCCGCGATTTTGCTCTCTAATGATTTTATTTTATCATTTCATTTATTTTCACTTAATAAAATATGCATACATAAAATGTGACAATGGTATGACAAGTATAAAATGACAATGTGACAAACAAACAAACAAAGCAAACAAACAGCAAAAGATATCAAGTGAATGGGTGAGTGAGAAGGCAATTGGCCTTATTCAAAACTAATCCCGGAAAAGTAAATATATTGTATATACAGAGAAAAACATTGGCACACACACACACACACACACACACATGCATACACAGACAAAAACATGGACCAGCGCACATTAACAATACGCAAGATGTCATTTTCACAAACACACCCTATCTTGCTAGTCTCTTATAAATTCGTAAAATGATATTGGTAACTTCCAGAAAACCTTTCAAGTAAAATACGCTTGAAAGCTTTCTTAAAACTTTGTACCGTTTTCTTACATTTCACATCAGAGTGGATGGAATTCCAGATTTGAGGGCCTAGAAAAAATATTGACTTTTTTTTTTCTGTCCCGAGATCGAGTCGCAACGAAAATCTTTAGCTTGTAGTAGGGTTTGACTCCATCATCGCACAGTAAGCATGCAGGGAATGCTATGACATATTCCATTTTGATTGGTCAATACCAGACGAGCTGTCAAGTATTCGTCGTTACCTTGTTCGCAGACCCTTTCAGCAAAGACTCAACTTCATTTAAAAATGCTCTGATGAATGATTATGAAATTATGGGAGAACATCAAGTTTTATGATGTCTTAAAAAAAAACATGTACATAGTAGCACCACGACGGTATGCAATATTGTATTCAAGTGTCGATTAACACCCTATATAGGTCTTTCTTTGAGACTAGTTATGGGCTCAATATTGCACCTTAGCAAGAATGAACCACAAACAGGAAGAAATGCCTTTTACGTGTCAACATCCCAACCAATAAGATAGGTTAGGTGAATGTTAAAGACACTGGGATACACGAATGGAAATTGCGCAAAAAAAAAATGAAATAAAACGAACATTATTCTAATAGGCATGCCTGGGCAGTAATCTGATGTATCTATTGATAAAGAATTCTATTTGAAGATTCATATCAGTTTGCTTTGTCAGAATCATGAGGAAAAGTGATAAAATAAACCGGCTATCCAGGGTACAGTTTAAACACTTTCACATGAAACAGCTCTGATTAGCATTAACGCTTCTGCACAATAATATTTTTGTTCAGAATTGACTTTTGCTTTATATGTTTTTATCTTAAAGTATAGGATTTCATTGCATTTAATAGATAAACAAGCAAAATATAGCCAAAATTATGTTAACGTCCAAAATGAATCTTCAGACGAGAACGAGAGCGAGACGGCGGCATCGAATCCCGATCAGCGAAGGCACAAATGCACCTGTGGAATTGTTTTGTAAAGCAATAGAAATCTGACGACTATTTGAATAATTACAGCCAGTTGGAACTTCATCTGTTAAACCTCCTAGGTTATGTGTACAATGTGATTGGTCAATACCAGACCAGCAATCAGGTATTCTACGTTAGTTTTTTTTTTTTTTTAGTAGACCCCTTTCATCATGGACTCAACTTAATTTGAAAATATACTCTCGATGAACAATTATAGAATATGAAAGAAAATTAAGTTTCCTGATATCAAAAAATAGCTCATAATATCAGCACAAGGATATGTAATATTGCATTTTAGTGTCGAGCAACACCATAAGGAGGTCTTTGTTTTGAGACTAGTTTGGGGCGCAATATTGCACCGTCAATGACCGTGGCAAGATGGAACCCTAAATGAACCATATAAGAAGCAAAGTTCCACCATTTTCGCAAATCGTGTAGTTTGCACCCATTTTCGCGACTTCGAACCCTTCTAGCTCCCTTGTTGAACCTTTTTTTTCTTAGTGTGTACAGTATTGGTGGAAATGAGAATTGGGCTTTTAACTTTTTGCGAGATACCAAGAAAACACTTATGATATAGTACAGAGCATACCATTTTAAGAGGAATTCAAAGTTTGATACTAAAAACCTTCATCGGCTGGGGATGATGAATAATTAAATGACTGAGCTTCAACCAACCTTAAAATTGTAGAGGGCAAGCTTTCGTCCTCTCCTGAGGACTTTCTCAAGCCTTATGTACATTGTAGTGTTGTCTTGCTGGCGCCGTTGCCTGTCTTTATTAATCACTGGACCATATATTGGTGAAAGGGTATAGCCCGAGTCTCTGTTGAGAGCTGGATTTATTTGCCTTGGGACTTTGTTAAAGCTAAAGACAAAGTCCCAAGGCAAATAAGGTCAGGCAAACTATATAAGATCACTTGTGCTGATTGCCATGATTGTTACATCGGGGAAACCAGCAGAACCTTGAACGAGAGACTCAAGGAACACAAAAGGGCACTGAGACTAAACAATCCATCACACTCGGCGATAGCTGAGCACTCTCACAACACAGGACACAAAATTGAATGGGATGAGGCACGTATCATTGACTTTGAAAGCAACTGGTTAAAAAGGAAAATAAAGGAAGCACTTTGGATCAGAAGGGTCAATCCAGCTCTCAACAGAGACTCGGGCTATACCCTTTCACCAATATATGGTCCAGTGATTAATAAAGACAGGCAACGGCGCCAGCAAGACAACACTACATAAGGCTTGAGAAAGTCCTCAGGAGAGGACGAAAGCTTGCCCTCTACAATTTTAAGGTTGGTTGAAGCTCAGTCATTTAATTAATTCAAAGTTTATTTGATGAAAATCGGGTTTGGAATGACTGAAACATCCAAAAACAAAGTAAAACAAAGCGATCGTAATAAAGTGTGGGTCCCACACTTTATTAGAATCGCTCTTTTTTGGATATCTCAGCCATTTCAAAACCAATTTTCATCAAATAAACGTTGAATTCCTCATAGAATTACATGCTCTTTCACATTTCATGAGAGGTTTTTCATTATCTCACCAAAAAATGTTAGAAACCTGAAATAAGGTCTCAACCAAAACTATACGATCCCTTTAATGAGAATGCATAGTATTAGAAACTAGTGTGCCCCTCCCTCCGTGTTGTGTTCTCCTTCAATGCAACTCTTGAATGTATACTGACTGACATTTTTCAGGTTTCCGAACTCGTAGCAGAGCTTATTTCTCGTTATCTCTTTGCAGCTAGTTTTCAACTCTAGTCCCATCCTCAACTTTGACGCTTTTACCACGCCATTTCCACATTTCTTTGTAAAATTATCTACCAGCACTCATTACCGGAACTTTAATAGTGGAACTCTTTCTCTGCGTAATTTAAAGGGCAAAGTTGTCTGTATGAGATAGTTCCATGATATTTTGCTCCTGCGACGACGTACTGCTCCCATGAAATATATGCATGCTAAGCCACGTATAAACTCTACCCATAAACATAACCCTTACATTAAACTAAACATAAAGCCCTATCACAACCCTAACCCCGTAACCCTAGGTCCTTGGAGAAAATAAGACCGGAGCAATCAATATTGTAGCAGGAGCAATAATGTCATGTCTCCGTATAAGATACACCAAAAGACAATTAGAAGTGATGGCAGTTTACGTATAATTTGACATAAAATGAAAAGTTGTATTTTACACTTAAAGATGGCATGATGGTATTATCTCCATCATGGTTTATTGCATAAATAGCATTAAAAATGTGTTTGGTTGATGTTTTAACCACCTGCAACCGCTTTCCCCTAGAGGTCATTCTTGATAGGTTATTATTACCAAACAATGATAATTCAGAATAAAATAGATATCTTTTTCTGTTTTGATTTAAAAAAAAAAAAGAATATTTACACATGACACAGGCTCAAACATATGTACCACAAAAGAAAACAACATAAAACTGTACACAGCTGCTCAAGGCACAAATAGATTTGTGCGGTGATAACATGACACCATGTATGAGTATGCTATTCCGACTTACAGTTATACCACTGCACTGGTATATGTGGGAAAAACTGGGAAATCAAACTCCCATAAAGGCTTATTACTACAAAATACTATCTAATTTTGATGACACACCAGTCATGCTATTTGTCTGATTCACTGCCTTTGTTAAAGTCACATGAGATAATATGGTGTGGAATATTGTACACTATAGATTTACAGTTAATAACACAAACTAAGCGTTCCACCCCTAAAATCTCCACTGACTTACCTCTCTGAGTGGCACCACCTACATCATAATCGTGTAGAGATGGATATTGGTATATAGTCCAGATACTGGACGATTTTAATTGTCCGCATTCCCCACCAATACACACGCATACACATACATGCACCTACACAATGCGCCCAACCGCTGACTGCGACACTCCACCAATTGGTACTCCCGAAGAGGGGTGATCTTGCGTACTACAGTGTTACATACATACACCATGGAGCTACTCTGTTAGTAGCTCCATGCATACACCATCAACGTACGTCCGTACGTACGCGGGTACGCTGCATACGAATACAGTCCCAGGAAGTGGACTAATTGGTATTGTCTGAGGATCCTGGGTGCGATGGCTTCATGACACACGCATTCAATTATAGCTTGCTAATGCTTTCGAGTGTCAGACCATTATGGACCTACTAGGTCCATGTTCAGACGAACGCGCGAACAAGCGACACCATGGCATCGATAGATGCCGGATGTTTTGAATAGTGTGCGTGTGTGTTTGTGTGTGTGTGTGTGAGAGAGAGAGAGAGAGAGAGAGAGAGAGAGAGAGAGAGACAGACAGTGAATGATGCTTTTTGAGTGGTTGTGTTCAGGTAATAAAATATTGAGATTGCAGTGGGCAG
This sequence comes from Diadema setosum, assembly GCA_033980235.1. Taxonomy (NCBI): domain Eukaryota; kingdom Metazoa; phylum Echinodermata; class Echinoidea; order Diadematoida; family Diadematidae; genus Diadema; species Diadema setosum. The sequence goes on from CM067061.1 coordinate 39,459,942, forward strand.
GGGTGAAAAGAAAAGGATAAATGTTCAAAATAAGTTTTGACAATTGATATTCTTTCGCATGATACACAAATGAGACCCATTCTTTGATCCATTACTCGGTATGTTGGATAAAAAAACACGCAATCTTTCTTAAATGACCAACTAGACAACCTTAGATAAATAGCAAGTAAATAGAACTGTTCTCTAACATGATTACCATTATTCAAATGTTATGCATACTTCTTGAACAAGCTAAGGTTAGGTTACTCTAAACAACAAAGAAACTTGCCTGAAGCTTGACCGACTTAGACCCCGTTTATAGGATCTGAGAGAATAACACTATGAACACGGTTTTTATAATAATATACGAGAGGCGACCGAAAAATTCTGAGCCTAGTGAGCTCCGAGAGATGGTAAGAGGCAGAAGCATTTTATTGCCATTTTTCATCATTGTCCCCCTGTGAATCCACACACTTCTTCAATTGGTGACGGAGTTCCTTGGTGGCGGTTGTGGTAGAAGTCTTTTGGTTGGTCATCTAGTCAGGAGTCGACGGTATCAATTAGACCTCCTCATCAGGGGTGCAGCATTTTCCAGTCCAATCCTTTTTGAGATTTGGGAAGATGTGAAACTCCGGCCGGGTTTGATGAATGATGATGATGATGATTCACAGAGATACGTTTGAGATTTTAAACACAATTAAAATTAACCCCCCCCCCCCCCACCAAAAAAAAAAAAAAAAAAAAAAAAAAAGCTTCAGCGTATCTCTGTGAATTCCTACAAATAGCTAATCGAAGAACGTAAACCATGTTAAGAAGTATTTTAGTATTAGCCACGGATACAAACGTATCTTCACATTTTTGAATTCGTTGGGTACTCGATCGTCGGGCACTCCCTCCAATGTGACGGGGCCTTGTTGAGCACTTTGAATTATGAAGGGTTGGAAGGGGAGACATTTTATGAGGGGGAAAAATGGTTCCTACTAGATGGGGACGTAGAAGAGAATAATGTCTAGACCTAAAGGGAGATGTTTTTGAGTGGATGTTCTTGTGTTCGTTGTTTATTGATATGTTTCATTATATTCTCGTTTTGATTTATTGCTGATCCATTAATTCGTATAAGAGTAAATGTATTTGAAGAAGGTATTGCTTAACAGGAAGATAAAACCCGCAACTTCCAGCTATCCATCCACAAAATGGAACAATAGGACCTACTCTATGTATAGTAGTCTACAGGAAGCTGCTTAGATTTCTATGGTGTTCCTGAGGGTGATAATGGAGACACTGACAATCTCATCTGCGACTTGGTGACCTAGCGACTGAAGGTGCCTTTGTCGGTGACCGACTTGGACAGATATCACACTGTGTTCCATATATATTGTCTATCACAGATGGTGCTATAAACCAAAGACACGCACCCTTTTCCACTATGCCGTTCTCGCCACGATTTGACAATTTTCGCAGATGGGGAAGGATCGGGTAAAACATGAGCAGAGCAGGACGCATATACGATGTTAGAACGCTCTAGAATTCTATATTTACGACCAACACGTGCTTGATACGCTCTTACTACGATGATCGGGAATGAGACATTGCAATCTCTGCCGCTGCAGTTACGCTTAGAACGATGTAACTACGCTGTCAGTACGATGTTACCGATATTATCCGATCTATGCACACTGTATTTACGCTCTGAACAATCTATACGCACACTGTTCCCCCCATCCAGAGAGCTGAAAAGTGCCCGATGTTGTGAGGTCAAGGAGCAAGAAGAATGATTCCCCCTCTCCAATACAAAAACTTAAAGTTCAACCCCTTGGGAAATTTTTTTTTCTTCAGTTTCTTCATTCTTCTCTATAAAGACAAAAGACAAAAAAGAAACAAAAACAAAAACAAAAGTGTGTGTGTGTAGAGAGGGGAGCCCCTAGCCCTCCCCCGCCCCCGGTTCCGCGAGCCCCTGCCTAGAAGACCTAGTAACTAGCGTTTGGACATCAATCGAAGAAAATATCTCCCTCATCGTTATGTAGGCTTCCTTCTGATCGTAGTAAGACTTCCTTCTGACTGTACGTTAGCGCTGTCAAGGTTTTCTGTTTTCTTAGTTATCTGCATACACCAGTAAAGACACCAACTATCATACTGTAGTTACCTGTACATAGTTATCATAATCGGCATCATATTTCCGCTCCCATCCTTCTTTCCTCTTTCCAAAATAATTGCCTCTTATCTAAATCCAAGTTCATGTATTTAGCAGAGGAATGGCTGCTATAAAGGGGGGGGGGGGGGGGAATAATCTCTCAAAATCTGAGTATCACGGCAGAACCCATGACTTCCCGTTAAGTGATTCTTTCCTTCCGGAGCCGGTAGTAAGATTGACCCTTTACAAAGCAAGCTTCCAACTCAATTCCATTACCTTTTTTTTTAACGAAAAAACAAACAAAAGGCATTTAAGCATTTTCTATAACAGAAACCGACACTAGAGATAACACAATACATGTCCTTGACTTAAACCTTTGACGTTCTTTGAAGGAGGCAACGGTGCACCTGGTCGAGATAAATCAGTGCTATAGCTCCATATCTCAGTTTTGTTTTGGGTTTTTTTTGTGAAATTTCTTTTTATATTGTTTGTATTGTTCCAATACTTTCACATCACAAAACATAATAAAGGTCTCATCTACAGAATTGATACAGAACTTATCAAAACTTTTAATAATTATTTGCTTTTATATGGATTTTCGACTTTCCTCAAGCGTTCACATATTAGGTATTGTAGGGTTGATGAGGGTGAATCATTCTATAATAATAATACAACTCAGTTGGAGTTTTATCTAACTTCCCTTGAGAATTTCAGGACTGAAATAAAGGAAGTGGGTGTGCTTATTAAACACGAAGGACACTGTCTTAATCTTCCATGTACATATCGGTTCACGGAGGGATAATAATTTGCAGGTCTGAAACCTATGAAGAGGAAGATGGATATAGAAAGAGAGACACGTTGTAAGTCGTTGATCAGTCTCATCACCTATAATATACGACCAAAAAAAAAATACATGTTCTTGAAAATGAACCAATTGCGGCAGCTTTATACAAGGGGCTTATCTATCATAATTAATGTTTGTTTGCTTTTGAAGCCTTCACCACGCTCACGTCGGTAGCGTATCTTACGTACTGCTTTGTATACCTTTGGACGGTATTAAGGGTACTGTTTACCATCGAGAGCAGTGATTTAAATTTCTTAAATCACTGCTCTCGATGGTAAACTACGGACCTACACATATCCAGCAAATTTTGCTGGATATGTGTAGGTCAGTTGTTTCACAAAACATCCTACACCATGTAAAATTTCGCAATAAAGCCTTAAATATAAAGAGATATCACGGTCTTTCTCAATAAACCATAACTGCAGACGGTGTAGTCTACAAACATTTTATCATTACTAATTGAATGTATTGTGAACATTGATAAATCTTCTGAATCATCATTTACCTCTTAATAAAGCAAATGTTGGTTTATATTCTGTTTTGTAGAGTTCCTTTTATTTGGAATAATTTGCCACAGGCAATTAAAATGAGTCCATCTCTAAATGTTTTTAAACGAAGATTTAAATTATTCTTATTGGAAAAAGAAAAGTAATCTACGCATTCGGGTATTACTCTGTGTTTGTTTTGTTTATTTGTTTGTTTTTTGGTCTTTTTATGTGTCTATTGTATTTCTCTCAACATGTGTTTTTAATTGCTTTGGTTCTAATTTCTACGCACATATTTTGTTCGACTTGATTTATATGACTTTCATTATGAATACTTTTGTTATGGTGGCAGCTGCTCATAAAACTTTGTTTTTCTTGCTGTCTCCACATTCTGTTACATTTTTATTGTCAATCTAAATTTACTTATATACCTTGTCTGAATGTTTTTATCTCTTTGAATGAAATAGACGCAAATTGAAATTGAAAATTGTGTACATTAACAATGCTTAACATTACTTATACTGATTCAAATCTTTACATTGGTTGCTTCTATCCCTCACTCACGTTTTAGAAATATTTTGAACAAATAAGGCTGAGTTTTTGTTTCGTCTGCAATTTTGTGCCTTTAATGGGACGCAATTAAAAGAGCGAGAACGGGAAGTTATGTATTACAAGAAAAAGTCATGCACCTCAACCCCTCTACCGTATCTAGCCCTGCTGATGGGATTATAAAGATAATCATTTATCATTAAATCATTATACACTGCTAGACCAGATAGTCGTGGCCATTTAAATCGGGAAAAGAGACACACATTGCAATGTAGGCCTACACATTACGAAGCGAAGTAGGTCAAAAGGTGTAGGTAAAACAATATAAAGCGTTAAAGCAGAATACTGAAAGAAAAGCTAATATTGTTGTTATTTATGTGTGTATCTACATCTTATCTATTTATCTATCTGTGTATCTATCTGTGTATGTATCCAGGCCCGTAGCCAGGATTTTTCAAGGGGGGTGCGGTCACTAAAAAAACGGACCTTCGGTACCAATACCAATGATGACACACACACACACACACACACACACACACACACACACACACACACAATTATATATATATTCTTTGGACGACCGAACTACAAAAGTTGTATAAGAATTTGCGCGCGAAGCGCGCCGCAAATTGTGAATTTTGACTGTTTTAATGACGTTTTAAAGTAAAGGAAATTTGTATTTTTGTCTGTTGCATGCAATCGCGTTACGGTATTTCATCTAGGAAATAGTAAAAACTCATTTTGCCAGGAAGTTGCAAAGTTTAATTGTGTTCGAGACTCTGCGCGCGTAGCGCGCCGCAAAATTGAGAATAGTGATTTTCCTGGTGTTGTTTTAACTTTTATTTTTTCTATTGTATACCCGCGTTAGCAGGCCTGAAGCCAGGATTTTTAAAGGAAGGGGGGATTGCGTTAATTAACAAAACGGTCCTTTGATACTGTCCCGGGAGGGGTAGCGACAATGAAAAGGTGGACACCATGCTCATACATGGACTTTCAAAATGGCCCCTAAACGAGTAATGATCATATGATTTTTCGGGCCTTTAAAACAAGTATTCCTTAAATGTTTCCTGCACCCTAAAGAAGTACTTCATCATGATTGAACAATATACCATTTTCCCAAATTTCGGCCTTTTTGATACCCTTTGATTATATACGCTCGTACATCACACTTTCCATCTAATCCGTGAGAAAAAACGACCCCTATTACGCGTTTTCTTTAGCAAGTATGGTCACGGTGTCCACCTTTCAGTTGGAGTTTTCCATCCCATTGGATGCTGTTTGGAAGATGAAACATTCACTTTACTATACAGTATATCAGCCGTTGGTATGCGAGTTTGTCAAAAACGAAAATAAATAAGAAAATTTTTAAAACAAAATGAATTGTAAATGTGAACCATTTATATTTTGCCTCCTTGTGGTAGGATATTTCCAGCATTTCCAAACTTTCAAATAATCATTTTAGATTTAATGATATTAAAGGTAGTAGATCCGATTCGCAAACATCTCCAATATCAGTCAAATGTCATATTAACCATCATGCTAAGAAGGTTTTCTTTGTGAAATTTGGAGGTCAGTGAAATTCAAAAATTAAACATCCGTTAGCCATTGGAAGAAGTTGAGTGCAAATTCAGACCTCAGGCTTAGTGCTCAGATGTTTTCCTATTTGATTTGATCTGTCTTACTGTGCATACTAAGATACATACTGGAATGGTTATTTAGTATTTATTAAATTATAGTAGCATATTTGGTTACTAGCTGTCTCTAGGCATTTTCGAATTTGGGCTGCAAAGAGATCCACTACCTTTAAGTTAGAAGAGAGATAAGTAAATAATGATAAAATAAACAAACAAAAAAGAATGAGTTTCTTTTGTAATACTATCTGACAAACTTTTTACTTTACCATTTTACTTCATAGATCAGCATTTTCCATTCTCTCTCATACCCTCTTACCCATTACATTTAAATGAAATACAACTAAAATGAGTTTGTGTGCCTGCATAATACTCTTTGGAAATTATAAGTGAAAATGTTCTTAGGTTTTGGCTCACTTTAAAATGAGAACCAATAGAACTGTCACAACATGAAAAAATGTTTAAGTAATAATCAACAGTACATTTCCGAATTTGGCCTGCAAAGAAATCCGCTACCTGTAAGTTAGAAAAGAGATAAGTAAATAATGATAAAATAAACAACAAAAAAGAATGAGTTTCTACCGCCGTATCCAGAACAGAGCCTGAAACGGTGCAGGCTCAAGAAATCGTTTGTACTATAATACGTCTTGAAGTACTGTGTGATACTGTTGACTCAGACTTCTACAAAGCTGTAAGTGAGAATTATAATCCAATCCGACTCATTACCTGAGATATTTATGAAAATATATCAATAAAGAATGTAAATTAAATAACGATGCGTCACAATGCAGTCTAACGCTCTCACAATGCTATCATACATAGGGTTTTTCACTGACTGTTTTTACTCCGGAGCTCTTGCAATATTCAGGCTTTTGTAATACTATCTGACAAACTTTTTACTTAACCATTTTACTTCATAGCTCAGCACTTTCCATTCTCTCTCATACCCTCTTACCCATTACATTTAAATGAAATACAACTAAATTGAGTTTGCGTGCCTGCATAATACTCTTTGGAAATTATAAGCGAGAATGTTCTTAGGTTTTGGCTCACTTCAAAATGAGAACCAATCGAACTGTCACAACATGAGAAAATGTATAACTAATAATCAACAATATATTGAGACAGGCAAGTAATCATCAAAAATAGAAAATGATGATTACATATAGGAGTCAGAGGGGAGCATTTGCCGGTCCTTTGAATGTGCACTTGTGCAGTGTGATCTTCGCTTAGTCTTTTTCTAGTCTTTAAGCATTGTTTGAAGTTCCAGTCTTCTGGGATGCTTTCTGGCGAACAATTTCACCACCCTCTCGTTATCAACGTCAAAGTTGTAATGGATATGCATGAGTGCCAAAGCAGACAGCCTGTCTTGTGTCATGCTGGCCCTCAGATAGGTGTGCAGTCTGCGTAAGGCACTGGCGCTTCTCTCGCATTCGCAGCTGGTTGTGGGGATGGTGCAGCATATTTTTAGCAATGTCGTAAAAACATTTGGAAACATGTCTCCATCACACTGTTTTATTGTTTCCGCTGCAGTAGACGGACGTTCATTGGGGGTTTTGTTTGGTACTTGTGCTTCCATCGGAACAACTCCTGCGGAAACACTTCCGTTGACATAATGGCATAATGTGTGTGTAGGCGACAGAAATCAGGTTAAATCTACAGTTGAAATGATATAGTCTATGACCTTATCATTCCTTTACAACATTATTTCAGTTGATTACCTGTGTACAACACGTGTATATAAGCGCCCGATTGCAGACAGCAGGTGGCAAGGTGACCGTTGCAACTACTTACATTGTTACCACTTCCGAAGGAAATGCACCAGTCCGACTTTACAGCCATCATTGAAAAATGAGATGGAATGTGGAATGTATTTGGTCGTTTTTGCTCCCAAACTTAACAGTTATGTTGTCAATAAGGCTGCTACGTATCTAGATAATGTCTCACATACAACTGTATCTGGATATTGCGTTGAAAATGATATTTGGCGAGAAACAAAAGCTTGAAATCACAGGAATTCACACTGCTGACAACGGCAGACAGTGAAGGTCAACGCCCGGGCTCAAATTTTCGTTGGTAGTCTCGTCACGTGATAGTTCTGTATGGATTGTACACGTTCCCTATGACAGCAATTGTGAATGGGTAGTCTAGCTTTACTGCAAATTTGCGTCAGGACTGCTCAACCAATGGACAAGTTTCTTATATCACAAATATGGGCAGAACCTCTACTTTCTGAAACCGTGCGCCCCAAGTTTGTGCGATCTTCCGTTCTCAAGATATCCCGTCTGGAAGAATTGCAAGACGGCAAAATATGTTCAAATTCGTCAAATTTGGACTGTTCGCCGTAGACAATTCTACTCATAAGGTACCTTTCTGATCTAATTTGCGTCACTGCTACAAATGTTACAATAAAGATGTATACACATAAATAATCCCTAAAGTGTCCACTTTTAGAATCCGGGCGCCCCAAGTTTGCTTCTTAAACAGTTTAAAAGTTATGGCAGATTTTGTGGAAAATGCGTCGTTTTTTGACCCGTTTTACGTGTTGCAGCGTTCGCGCGGAAGCGCGGCTTCGCAGATGACCGAAAGTTTTCAATTATGTAATAGCTCGCACAAATTGATACATAACATTTGTGTTTGTGTGCATGGGGACGATCCGATGGTTCATACAACAAAAGGGTTTCGTACAATTATTTTAAACATTGTTAAACGTACTCTTCCACATTTACGTAGCATATAATGTGTCTTTATTTTATTTAGATTGTTATCTTGAGAATTGTTAAAAACCGTTATTATGAAAAAGTGGACCTTTCAGAATTTGGGGGGGGGGGGGGGGTGCGTACGCACCCGACGCACCCCCCCCCCCCCCCCCCCCCCCCCTGGCTACGGGCCTGTGTATCTGTGTATCTATTTGTGTATCTACTCTCTAAAAAAAGCGAGTGAAAATATTCACTCTTAAAGGAGTGAATACACAAAAGAGTGAATTTAGAATGAATTTGGAGCGAATTTTGAGTGAAAATGCTCATTTTCACTCGTTTTAGAGTGACCTCAGGGATCACTCCAAAATCTTCGAGTGATCCCTGAGGTCACTCCTAAATGAGTGAAAATGTAGCGGTGACTGCACAAAAACTTCAAAAATTCATAAGTTTTGAACGGATTGTCCGATTTTCCTCAAACTTTCAATGATGTGTTCTACTAATATTGCTACATTCTCTCAATCTTTGTGTTAATGAAGGTGAACTTGTCCTTTGAATTAACACCTAGTGTAGTGTCAAAAAGATCACCAGCTACAATGTCAAATAAACACCACTAAGTGTCAGGTGAACACTTTTCAACACCATCACAATGACTTTCTACACCTGTCGGTGTGGTTCTCTATCGGCACTTGATCGGTGTTAAATGTAACACCGATCTTTTGCAGTGCAAGGACTCGTCACTACACCCGTCATCATCAAATTGGTCTCAGCAAAGTCATTCCATCCCAGGACAGAAACTTACACCTGGCGATCACACAATCAAAACCAGTTTGTCAATTCGGCATCAACCACCAAAACCATTCGATCATTAGACACATCATCTACACGCTCTCCAAAGATGCTTAAATGGTGTCAGGGATCAACACCTTTCGGCGGATCTAGACCCGACCGATCAATGAGAATGACGACACCACCATTTTCACCACACATTGCTGACGACAGTGGAAGCTTTGTAAGTGCCACGGACAAAACGAGACCTTTTTACCGCATTCTCAGACCCGAGCTTAATCATTGTTGGTTTACTTCTTGAGAGGTATCTGACCATGCTGAATCAATAATTGAAAAGGGGCGCTGTGGCATAGTGGATAAGACTCCCGATCGGAGGACCCGAGTTCGAATCCTGCCCAGTGCTTATGTCTTTAGACAAGATGTTTTTACCCACTATGTCCCTCTCGACCCAGGTATACAAATGGGTACCTGGCAACGCTAGGGTAATACATGTAATAATAGCAGGGCCTTCTGATAGAGCAGTGGCAACACTGACGAGGCTACTCTGGGTAAATAAGACCCTATTACTATCATATTATTACATGTATAAAAGTTTTATTTCACAAAGGACACATACGCACACACACAACACACACGCACACACACGTTTTACTTCACGTCGAGTTACCTTTCTGTTATCCAATAAAACTCGAATGCTCGGTTCCAAAAACTAGCACCCTTAAAACATCAAAGACTGCTGATGACTGGCAATACATTTGTATAATCAATGTTATTTGGGAACATTTCAACATGTGAAATAATGAGTACAACACGAACACTCATTCATGATATGCTACTTCTCACTCACTTCTTTAGAACCCCTAAACCTTTCCTGCCCTTCAAAGCTAATACAAGTACATGGAAGTCCCAGTTATTAGAATTATTGATACCAAGTATGGCAAAATATAAACGTTTTATCCACCATCCCGACAGTCAAAAAATGTCTCATTCCCGTATAACACTGAAATTCAGTAAGAGAGCAATAACAATTAGTAATTACTTCATCTGGGATCTGAAATGGAGGCCATTAACAGGGTAAGCTCCCGGGGAAGGCCATTATCTGCTATGAGGTATTCGAGGCATTCACTAAATCATAAGATCTATCATCAAGGCTTGAGTGCTCTTCCGAAGATCACACCGTTCGTGATCGAGATAGCTTTATATCTGAACGTCGGGGATGGGGTTCGATTTTATGCACTAGTACAAAACTTTAAACCCGTTGAGGACAGATTTTTGCTATAGTGTGTAACACGCATTTCCCATAGACACCTGCCCGAGTATTATTGGGACTCGTTTTCCAGGGGTTAAAATCACCAATTGTGGAACAGCACCTGAAGAATGGAAGCCATCTCAGACAAGAGACTCGCGGGTCTAGCGATCACCCGAGTATCGCAAGTTCACCTTTCACGCAGTCACTAATCTAAATTATTCCCAGCTCTACTAAAATTTGACCAGGCATTCTCAAGTAGAAGATGAAAATGTATAATAAAAAAAAGGGCCCCAATTTCTTAAGATTCCTTAATTTGGGGGGATTGGGGCCCCCTGGGGCCCTCTGGGTGGGGCATGGTGCCCATTTTGATAAATTGAGATCCTGACCCCCTAGGGATGCTACCTGCCAAGTTTGACGAAAATCCATCATGAGGTTTTCAGGAAGAAGATGAAAATGTACAATTCAGGCCCCCATTTGGACCTTCCCAACCCCCCCCCCCCCACCCCCAAGAGGGGCACCCCTGGATCTGCTATGAACAAACTTGAAACTACAGTCATTAATGTACTCACTCATAGTATTATCTTAGCTCTAAAACTTCTGATTCTAGAGAAGATTTCTTCATTTTGGGGGGTTTGGGGCCCCCAGTGGGGCATGGTGCCCACTTTAACAAATTAAGATCCTAACCCCCTAGGGATGCTACCTGTCAAGTTTGGTGAAAATGGGTCATGGGGTTCTCAAGAAGATGAAAATGTACAATTTAGGCCCCATTAGGACCACTCCCCCCCCCCCCCCCCCCCCCCCCCGGTCCAAAGGGGGGCACCCCTGATTCTGCCATGAACAAACTTGAAACTATAATCATCAATGTACTAACTCACAGTATTAACTTAGCTCTATCACTTCTGGTTCTAGAGAAGAAGATTTTTACACATTCCTAAATTTTGGGGGTTTGGGCCCCCTGGGGGCCCCTGGGTGGGGCATGGTGCCCATTTTAATAAATTCAGTTCCTAACCCCCTAGGGATGCTACCTGCCAAGTTTGATAAAAATCGGTCTTGGGGTTTTTAAGAAGAAGATGAAAATGTAAAAAGTTTACGCACGACGGACGACGCACGACGCACGACGGACGCCGGACGAATGGCGATCGCAATAGCTCACTTGAGCCTTTGGCTCAGGTGAGCTAATAATTTTCCCGCATTTGCTTTCAAAAAGGAATTGTCCCTATACAAATACTACCCGGATTTAAATCGTTACAATTTATGTAAAGTAAATACTTTCTAAACTTGTTCCAGATATTTGTTGCGGGTAACATTATTCCTCCTGTGTTCTATAGGAGAAAAGTTAAGTGCTCTCTAACTATGCTGGCAATATTGAATATGTTTAATTCTTTTCATATTTTTAATATTCCCATACTGTAACGGCACAAATTGTGCAAGCTTTCTCAATTCTCATTGATGGCATATTGATTTTGCTTGCAGAGGGAGAAAAATTGAAGAAACTCACACCCGAAAAAATTTAATGTCTATATTTTTACATTTGTAACTTGAACGGATTGTACATTTCCCCCAAACTTTACAGAATATGTTTCTACACGGTACTAATATTAGAGTTTTCGCTGAATCCACAAATTCACTTAGGGTACAATTTCCCTTGAATTTGAAAGACATCATACAAGAGTTGTAGCCAAGACTCTAAAAACAGAATAATACAGTGTACGCAAATGTACTCTCCTTCATTCTCGTCTGCGTTTGAACATGGGTGTGAAGAATTCAGATAAATTCTTCTGACTGAACCATAACAGAATATACCTCAAGTCCCAATTGTGTTAAATGTAACAGTGTATACTTGCCATTATCAAGATGAAGTTAATACAGCTGCAAACTGAAGAAAAACTGATGTGCTTAAATGCGATTACAACATATTTGCAAACTGAGATTTAATGCATCCACAAGATTAAAAAATGGTCAAATGCAAGACATGTGTGGGAATACGTATATCTTACTTCATCAATTGTGAAATGAATGTCTTTTCATGCACAGTGATTCCTCGTAAATACAAGATAAAACAAATTTAAAGGAGAAACGGGAATCATAAATTACATTGTTGTCATCATTTCAGCATCAATATCATTAACATCAATGATGATATCAAATCATAAAGGGAATTTTTGTTCTGTGGAGTGAGTGTAGTTACAGAGATTTTCGTTTGCCGTGAATAAGATGTACATTTGATAAGTATCATTATGAACACCAAGTTACAGGGAAGGAACAACACAGGAATTAGAACCCGTGTCACATACTAATATGCAACAAGCATATTTTCTTTCTTTTTTTTTTTTTTGTTCATATAAGACAGTGAAAGTCATCCCTCACACATGATATAGGGTATCACTCTTTCATAGATTTTCTTCCCATTTGAAGCCATCAGCATTTTATGCATGGTACATGTATTAAAGTCTCTGCAGTTTCGCTTGGCAAGGTACAGTACTATAACACCCTTATAAAATAACCTTACCCCTTTCAATCACAATAGTAAGAAAGTGTGCTGACAACAGTGATAAATACAATGTACTGGATCTATAATTGTCAGTAAATCTGAGCCTTACTGCCTACCTAAATGTTACAAACCATAGAGCATGCATAATAGATAGATAAGTATCCATCTCCTCTATGGACTGCAATGGAGCCATTCCATGTTGGGATTCATTTCTATGGGTCTCTCAACTTAACAATAGGAATCACAGTGACAATGTTTTGACCCTTACCCAATACAAACACGTAACTCAGCGTTACCAGTCAGCGGCACAATGCAAAGATCAAGAAACCTTTTACGGAAAGCTCCAAGCCCCACCAAGTTTTTGTTGATGCAAGTCATAGCAGTGCAGTAAAGGAAGTATAATCAGCATCATTGTCCTTACTCCGTCTGTGTCAATTCACTATGGATAACGTCTTATCAAGGGATTATAAGAGATTGCACTGAGGGGCAACCCCCTCCCCCTCCCCACCCTCCCCCTACTGATTCCATGCACACATCTCTCAAGATGCAACTTGCATGGAATTATCACCAATTACAGTATACAAATAATGAATGTTTATGAGTGCAATGGACAGAATATTTCATGAGGTGAAAGATGAAATGATCCATTCAACGAGGCGCAGCCTCGTTGAATGGATCGAACATTTCATCTTTCACCGAATGAAATATTCTGTCCATTGCACGAATGAAAAACATTTATTTGTTTTATATAACGCCTGAAAGAGATCCTTGTCTTTTCATGTTTTATTCATTTAGAAACAAGAGAGAATCTGAGATCGCGAGAGTGCTCACTGAGTGCTTTAGCCTTTACGCTATTATCAGTAGCGCGCTGTCGCATACATACACTGCAACACGTACACGCAAGCGTGTACGCATAGTAAGTCGGGCTCGCAGTGAGCGTGCAATGGAGCAGATCGTATGGATCCAAAATTGCACGGTAAATGGAACCACAATTGCACGGATGAGGACGTCATAGTGAAATGGGCCGAATAATCAATGTCAAACAACCAATCAAATGACAAGGATCTCTTCAGTCGTTACATAATATTTGATGGAACATTCAAATAGCTGTAGTAAGTTTTTCCAAAGATGAATAAGGATCGACGACCCTGAAGCCAAAGCACTACACACAATACGTCGTACAAGTAACTATGCCACTGGTCTTTGTTGGCAATGATAAACAGCATGATCATAATCAGCCATGGCCACAAATAGAAATCCATGCATGCCATGTCCGCCCACACCAAGGGCTGGACAACACCGCTTCACACACGTGCCTTATTTTTTGATATCTTAAGAGGTCACCTTCAGGATGTCAAAAGTCAGACTCCCTTCCATTTTTTTCACTCAATCCTGATAACATCACAGAACCATCAAACATCACGTTGTCATAGTTTTCAATGGTATCTAGATCTATGCACAATCTCATCTTGTAGTCACAGGAGTAAGAAAGGGTATCAAAGGAGCAGGTGGAGTTGAGGTGACTACACTCTACACACGCACACTTGATTCTGTCCAAACTTTCTTCACTGTCCTTTCACGCCAGACGACATTTGCCGTGATCGTGTCATTTTATCCTCAGAAGGCTTTCTTGGCATACTTGGCCTTCAGTGCAGTCTGCATCTCCTGGAGGGGGTGTTTCATCTCGCTCGGGGCATGCGGGATGCCGACAGCGCGCCGGATGGCTGGCGTCCTCAGGAGGGCCAACTGTCCGAGACCAATGGTACTGGATACCAACCAGTAGAAGCTCACAGCCTGCAGTGGATGGAAAACAATGATTTCTTATAACTTACATGCACTTTCGGCTGCTTCATTTCACTCCTCAAAATTAGTGCCTATGGCTATAACCTATTTTGACCTGTCATAGCTTCAATCACCACATCCTGACCCCACAAGGCAAAATGATAAAGAACAAGGTTTTGATCTTCACCCATCCACAATAGTTATCTACATCATAATATCCAATCGAGGCAACTACATACAAACATAATGATATGACTTTACTCTGAAGGATGAAAACTGCACTTCTCCCCAGCAAACAATCCATAAAATTACTAACGAAACTGAAGGCTACAAAGGGCAAACGTTAATGTTTTAAAAGCATTAAAAATGTTCTGAATGTTCCATTGCACGTAATATGCACACACACACACACACACACACCATAACACAACACAAAAAAGGGTTTCTTTTAATATAACAGTCCCAACAGTATCTTTTTTTTTCAACTACAAGAAAAGAGAATCACACCCCGATATCTGGCTCGATACTCATATTCCATTGAATGTGGTTTTTTTTTTCTCTTGATTTTCATTTTATATTTTGTCCAAAAAAGAAAAAAAAAATTGAACTACCTGATATTTTTTGTGCCATAACTGAACCTGCTGCGTGTAATGTCTGACAGTGGTGTTGCAACAAACACGAGAATACTGGAAACAACATGGAAAGATTGCTCAATTCACTTTATTTTTTGGGCTGCATTGACATATATGAATGGCACTCTGTACAAGTTCCACAACTGGTTGCTATATGGCGGACAAATCTGAAGTGAAACTTACAGCCGGCATCAAGGCGGCTGCTGGTATAGACCCGATGGCTACAACCCTGAAAACATTCTGCAGATAGTGCTGAGTGCGTGTGAGTGGTCCTCTTCTGAGAGCCGACAGCTGAAGAAAAAAGAGAACATCATCAGAGACATCACACAGCCTAAAGTTCAATCTTTTAACATGTCGAGGACAGTTTGATATTGCTACAACACACAATTCCCATAGACACCTGCCTGAGTATACTTGGGACTTGTCCTCAACGGGTTAAGAAAGCAGTAGCCTAATGATTGTGTTCACATACAACATAGCATGTAGGGTGCTACCCGATGTATCTAAAACAACTACATCTTTCATGGACATAAAGGCATCAGACTGACATGATGATTATCATTTATGATGTACTTGAAATGACCACAAAATGAGAGAGATGAAAATTTGTTCATTGAGCTAAAAACGTCTTCAAGATGATTCTTAAGGCCTCTTCATGCCAGCACTTAACACAACAAAATATTGTGCATGATGTTTGAGACTGATTGAAGTCAAGAAAGCGAGAAAAAAGACACAATAAAACAATATACGTGTAACCCACTTATAAGGACAAACCCTTTCCATTAGCCCAAATATAATCAAACTAGGTTTCTGTCTCCTCTCTTAATGCAACTGTTTTTTATTTCTTTCTCTCTATGTAAATACTTGTGGTAACACAATGAAACAGCTGTTTCAACAACAACAACAACAAATTGAAGCTAAACAGGATTTTAAATTGTTTAGCAGCAGGTTATCATACTGCTATGGCAGCTGGTATGCCTCCACTATATCACATTAGTCTCCAAATAGATGTACAGTATATGTTGACAATGTGAGACAACAGTTTCTCATGATGGGCAAGAACTAGAAATGACATGTTTGAAAATCTGATGGCATGTACCACCTCCAAATGTGTTGGTGGTTATATATTCCTTGAACAAAGTTTTATTTAGATGGCAAAATTGTTTCAGCGAGCAATTTGGGGGGGGGGGAATTCTAAAGACCCAGCAGCACGGGAATTCATGGATGGTCAAATTCATTTGCTCACAATATGAGCCTATGCTAAGTAGCAACACATCCGTACGCTCACTCAAATCACATATCAGACAAATAATAGAAGGCGTCATATACTGCCTGTAAAAAGGTATTGAGCTGACATCATCCCTTTCCAGTCTTCAGTGGAAATCATTGAGAGAAAATTATGAATTTCTTTGTACTTCAAAGAAAAACACAAACTAATGACAGAAAAGAACATTCCCCCACAATACGGTGCAAATGTTTAGAATTTATTCAAAGCTTTTTTTTCTCACTCTAAGTGTAGATGGCCATCGCATGGGAAATATAAGTAAAGGTCTGAATTTGTCTACTTTCTTTTTTTTCTCTCAAATGGGTTAATGTGGTGTAGCAGTGGCCAGCTTTCATATCATGAGGACAGTAGCAAATCCTGATACCTTTCTCTCTATGAACTAAACAATATTTAGTCATAGAGATTATTCCTTGATTCCATGCCCCCCCCCCCCACCCCATCATGTTTCCAGTGTATTTCAAATTGATAGCAGTTTTCTCCCTGCAATAGTATAATGAGGTCATACAGTGCACTCCCGTTATAACGAAATGCTCGGGACCGGCAGTTTTCTTTCGTTATAACGAACTTTCGTTATAACCGAACAAATGCCATACACATGTATAACGAAAACAGGGAAACCACGTAAATATTTATATCATATTCTGTTTGCTAAATACTCACTGCAAAGCTATGTGAAATGTGATGGGATAACTATTACATTAATAAACGCAAGTTCCCCTCAGAAACTGTGCGTGCACAAGGAGCGAACATGCAGTGGTGTGAAGCGTTCACCCATGCAGAGACGCTATGAATGCTTGTTTCGCTACGTATTTTCGAAAGCAATTCGCATTTCGTTATAACAGAGCACATTTATTTTGTTTTTCTTTGTCTGTGGTGCTCGGAAAAGACTTCGTTATAACGGAAATTTCGCTATAACCGTGTTCGTTATAGGCGAATTTTGTACCATAGACTTTAATGGTGATAATTTTGGGACCAGAAGATTTACTTCGTTATAACGAAATTTCGTTATAACCGTGTTCGTTGTAACGGGAGTGCACTGTATTACTTCAAAATGTCATCACAAGACTTGTCATACCTCAACTAAAGTGATATTGATAATTCCCAGTAAGACAGCTAGAGCCATGTCTGTCTGCATGAGATCCGAGAACCACAGCATGCCCTCTGTGGCCAATGCCGGTAGAACATCTATGTCCAACTCTGGTTTGAGGGGGGGTATCACAATGAGGTATACGTAGTGACACACAATGAGCAGCTAGCATTAATACCTAAGTTTGATCACAGTCCTTCACTGCATTCCATCACATTTGCATACTTGCAACATTCAATATCATTATGGTGAAACCATTACCAAGATTTGCAAAATTAAAAGGAACACAAAAGTACTTGTCTACACTTTATGCACTGAATGTTAGAGGCAACTCGCGAACATTTCATGCTGCGAAAAGGGCTGTCGGCTCCAATTCGCGAAAATTTCATGCCGCAAAAATATCGTGTTTTACAGTACATACCCTGCTTTTACGACCTACTTTTTTTCCTCAGAAATACTATACATAGCTACTTGTATGTAAGATTGGTATCAATAATTAAACCTCGATGACTGTGCAAGTGACAAAGAGTGACACTTGTCAATGCTGGGTGAGCATCATTAACAGAACAGGTATTGGTTCTTATTTACATATCATTAATCATGCTGTGATAGTAATGATACACAATAGCATTGAACTTATAGACAGCACTGATCAATGTCTCTTCCTATCTATACTAGAATGCAATAATATGAATAGAGTGTGAACAAAGTCTTAAAATATTGGGAATAATTTTCTTACATCGTGATTGGATTTCAAAGGCAAATATATGGGGATGGCTAGTAACTGATCAGTGGGAATCAGTGGGAATGCTGGGGGATGATTGTTCCAATCCTTGTGGGATTCATTAAGAGTACATTATGTATCTATTGTTGTGTGAAAATTATTTGCTTCAGAATGGTTTCATATTCAAGTACAGTGAAACCCCGTTATAACGACGTTCGTGGGACCGGCGATATTACCTCGTTATAACCGGTACCTCGTTATAACCGTACGCATCAAAAACAATGAAAAACATAAGCATGACGTCATATACCCATCAATGAAACTTAAGAACATAGTATCCTTTGCGTTGTTATTACACAATTATTGAGCGTTATTATTGAGAGAATAAAGGGAAATTATTTGTGAATTAGACGAAGAAATAGGGGCTGAAATGATAAGTTAATTCTTTATTGCAATTCTTGTTTGTTAAGCTTTTTCTAATAAACACCAGCGCAAATATATAGAGTAACATACAGGCCTTGTTTACCGTAACTTGCTGGGTATTTTTACGCTGTTGGTGCCCAGCGGGAATGCGATGTTTTCATGAATCATTTCAGCTGTAATCTTGTACAATGTATGATCGTTGCGCCCAAATGGATAAAAAATGCGTTCTTTATTTTCTTCCGAAAATCTCTTCGCGTTTTGTACGACCGTTCTTGAAAAATATGCGACAGGATTGAATGTGGGAGGTTGTCGTCCTTTTTACGCAATTCTGTTCCTGGTAGACCATTCCGAAAGAAAGAAAAAAATCACCATTGTGAAATGCAGTGTTAAAATTGTGATAATGAACAAACCCAGATCTATTCAAACTAATAAATGCGCTTGTTTCTTTTTCTGATTTAGATTAACATGCGTCATTCAACTTTTTTTACGCTACTGTCACCTGGCGAGATCGCGATGATTTCAAAGTAACATACGTGCATTGTTTACTGCTAACTTGCGAGGCATTTTACGCTGTTGGTGCCTAGCGGGAATTCGATAATTTCATGAATCATTTGGCTGTAATTTTATACAGTGTATGATCGTTGCGCGCAAAGGGATAAAAAATGCGTTCTTTATTTTCTTCCGAAAATCTCTTCGCGTTTTGTACATCCGTTCTTGAACTGTTGAATGCGTTTGTTTCTTTTTCCGAGCACCGCTACTGTCACCCGGCGAGATCGCGATGATTTCATTAATTATTTCGGCTTTAATCATAGACACTCATTTTAAAATTATTATTCGTTAAATGATAATGAACAAATCCAGATCTATTCAAACTAATACATGTGTTTGTTTCTTTTTCTGAACACCGATTAAGTAGCTTGACATGCGTTATTCAACTATTTGTACTCTACTGTCACCCGGCGGGATCGCGATGATTTCACCAATTATTTCTGCTTTGATCACACACTCATATTTAAATTATCATTATGTATTTTTTGTTCAGTGATAATGAACAAATCCAGATCTATTCAAACCAATAAATGCGTTTGTTTCTTTTTCTGAACACCGATTAAGTAGAGTAACATGCGTTACTCAACTATTTTAACGCTATACTGTCACCCGGCGGGATCGATCGGGGCGATGATTTTATTATTTCGGCATTAATCATCCAAACTCATATTTGCTCAAAACCAGCAAAAGAACTGAAGTCGGAACTAAAATTGGAAAGGATATAATGATGAGTTGCACACGCATTCCAGTTGTCCATTTTTGGTCACAATTTTCGCTACATGAAAAGTTTTTGAATGCTTTATCTATTTTTTTTTCTCGTTGCGCTGTGGTCTGACCTATATTATCACGCACTCGTATCTCGCGAAAAAGAAAATCGAATGATTATGTTTAATAATTTAGTAGGAACATCGGAAGGTATTCCTGTGTCTTATCGCGTGATTAAGAAGAAAACATGGAAGGAACGGTTCTCTGCAAAACGGGAAAAGACGTGGATAGCGTGAATTCGGTTTTCAATGTTTCATTTGTCGCGTGTTTGAAAGCGGCAATTTGGTCAAGAAATGGAACCTCGTTATATCCGATCAAAGTGCTTATGTTTTTCTTTATCATGATTTACCGAAATTGTCCTCGTTATAACCGGAATCTCGTTATAACCGAGCTCGTTATAACCGATTCGTTCTGCCATAGGTTTACACGCAAAGGAAAACGGGACCGACGCGATCACCTCGTTATAAGCGGTTCCACGTTATAACCGAACTCGTTATAACGGGGTTTCACTGTAATGTGCAGTTTAATGTTTCCAGGTTAGCATGCCTGTACAGTGACGGGGCATTAAACTGCACATTACTTGAATATGAGACCATTCTGAAGCAAATAATTTTCACTAAACAATAGATATATAATGTATTTCTAAATGAATCCCACAAGGATTGGAACAATCATCCCCCAGCATTCCCACTGATCAGTTACTAGCCATCCCCTTTAAAGAAACAATGAAAAAATGACAGGTCATGCATGATATGTCAATAACACTTATAGTTCTTAATCTATTTACTTATAGATGAAACATTAATGAAATTGCAATACCTTACTTCATGAAAAATGTGTGTCCTGATGTAGGAAATGATTTTCATGTGAGGATTCTCACTGTTTCTGACATGAACAATTTCTATTCTTTGCACAAAATTCTCTTCCTCACTCTGTGTTCGGGATAGGTGAAGGATTATCTAAGCTATGCTTTGCAAGTGATGCTGCACCTGTGGAAAATAAGTCTGGGTGCTTTCCAGTCATCTGCCCAATGGCCATTGTCATGGAGAGCCAGATGCCTGCTTGCCAGAACGGGAGGTACGTCAGTTTGTGGGAGCTGCAGCGATTCCGAAAATGAATGTTGGACACCACCAGTCGCACCTGTGTCGGCAAAAGGGTTTGAAGCAATTTGTCAGTCGGAGTCACTTTCTGGAGGTGGGGTCTGTTTCATGAAGTCATCACATAAAAGTCTTCGCATAAATCTTAGAATTGCCAAAGTCGCTCATACATAGCTATGAGAGACTTTCAACTCCATTTCATGACACCTCTCATAGTGTGTTTTTAGAAAAAAAAAAGTGAGCCTTTTATGTATGAGCAAAAGTCTCTTACAAGACTTTCATGAAATAGACCCATGGACTGTGAGCAGTACATGGGAGCAAGGGGGAGGGGGATGGCCCCATATCAACACACAAGCACAAGACAATAGCACTAAACATTACAGGGTATCATTTGTACATGTGTGGAATCAGAGGTGCATAAGAGAAAAATGATTACTTAATCAAATGTTATCAATTATTAATGATCAAGAGTTTTGTAGACTCACGTGATAATATCATGTGAGTCACAGATTTCTTATGTTGAAAGAAAGTCTACAATACCATCCTGCCACACAATTTGGATTGAAAACAAAGGGCAATAAAAATCCATATCTTTACTCTTTATTATTACATCAAAGTGTTTCAGATGGATTCTTCAAATAGCTTCTGAGAGGGTTTGGAGACATACACAATAAGTCTTTTTGAGCTGATGTCCAATCTCTGTGCATTGCTCAGGTCTAGAACACCAGGGCCATTCTGACGGTGAACAGTAGGACTGCATACCTAATCTCTATACTCTATGAAACATCGTCAAATATCGATCAAGATTTTTGTAGATCTTTGAAGTATGGGGATTGGCAGATATTATTCCAAACAGACATGTTCCATTATGGTTTAGAGTCCTCATAAAGCAGAGTTTCAGTAAATCAGATATTTGTTTGGAACAGATGCATCTATTTCCGTATGGGACGATGTTACCTTGATGATACCATTTGCTTAAAATGCTTGTCAGCTAGACTAACCAACAAAATGTTGGTACGTTTATACATCCATTTGCTTTATTTGAAGGACAGCATGATAACTCACCACATTTCGAGTTAGTCCTACTAGTCCATGAAAGGAGCTTACATACTGACAGAGCTGATTTGCTAATCTGATTTGATGTCTGATTTAAAGAGAGAAATATGCGTACTTGTGGTGCTTACGATTATTGCTCCCTTTAGCTCAAACTATTTACAGATTTGCTGATCTTGATTTGACGCTTGATTTAAAGAGAGAAATATACATAATTTACTACTTCTTCTCCCTTTTAATAGCTCAAACTGTTTGCACAGGAAATAGTTTGGCCTCACCTCATTACTGAAAGCTTTGGCCATCTGCCGCTGGGACCACCCCTCCTCTTTGGCCATGATTGCCAGCTGCTGCTTGATCTGCTCCACATAGGCGTTGATCAGCGGCTGCGCATTCTCTATCCGCGCCAGAATACGCTGCTGCCAGACGGTGAACGGGAACACGATGGCACCACGGAAGAGCAATGTCGCGGCAAGGATGGTGAGCCACCACGGTAGCCCTACAGTATCGTGGATGTACTCCAGGAACTCGTAACACTTCTCTGTCGGTGTCGGGATGTACATGGTGTTCCCCTCGGAGATGGATACTCCGATTGAAAATGCAGCAACCTGCTCGAGGCAAAGAGAGCCCCGTGAACTCTGTAACAGTCCTGTGCCGCTGCATCCCGGAAGCGCTGAACGATGAAAGGGTGGTAGACCACTCTTAATACCACATTGAACGTGTTCTAGAGCATACCGAGCTACTTTGACATGAGAATGTGTTCCAATACAGCTCTTGACCTGGTAGCCGACGTTCCTCCTTTTTTGTCGACATGCAGCACATGACCATGTCAGCTGGGAATACACGGCAAACCTGCTTCTCGTTATACATGACAACTGCAGAGAGTAGTTCAAAAGAGATTTTTAAAAAAATATATTGAACATCGATCTAGTTACACGTCTTCTTAAACTACAATGAATGTTTGCTTGCCTACCGTGTATGTCGCATAAACTTTAGAATTACTCTGTGGCCTTTATATTAAATTTTTATACTTCATTTCTTATTACATTGCAAGTAACTTTTCTAGTAATGGGAGAGATAAGTGTACAGGTGGATGGCTACATCAATGTTTCCTTTCCATTCCTACATTGCAATGAAAATTTAAAGATGGTTATGCTATATTTAACACAAATATGACTTGAATGATAAGTTTGATAGGCCTTTTGTTTTGTTAATTAGCATTCAAGGTCTCCTGAAAATGACTTCACCAATACTGCATTTGTATGAAGTATTTCATTATCATTTTTCACTAGCACTCATCAATCTGACAGAAGACTTCTAGTAGCGAGGTGTTAACTAGCAAATCCCATCTGTGAAAAAAAAAAAAAGATCCAAAAAGTCCAAAACTATTTGAAAATATTTGAATGTCTACTCATTAAGGAATTTATTTTACAATTCTATGCTCTGATTCTACTGCTGGATTCTAGGTGAAAATTATTGGGACAATGCATGCTTAGATAGTTACTGTTGTGTAATGATACACAAAGTCATCACTACCCCCCCCCCCCCCCCCCATTCCACTATGATGACCGGATACATCTCTTCCCCTCAGGCCAGTCAATGACCCCTACCAATACTGACCACCTCATCCAGTGAGTCATCGACCTTCATCATCCCTCGAGTATACATTGTACTTCTAGCCCCATCTAATTTACGACCAAGCTAAGCCAAACCTAAACATCCTGCCCTTCCCACATTGATTACTTAGAATTGTTGTTGAACCCAAAACCAAGAATACTACCTCCTTAATAAAACTAGTCCCGCCTTTGTTCCTATAGCAACCAAAGCTTTGCCCAATTAAAACCCCTCTTTAACATGAAGACTCCACCCCCATTCACCCATTCATAGTGTGTTACAACAGTGTAACCAGTAACCAATGTGTAATCCTCGTGACTGAATGTATGATCAGAGAATTGGATCATGTCTTGAAGAAGACTTGAGGAGTTCGGATTCAACATCCACCATGGGAACATGCCACCTTCGGATTGCTCTCTGATATTATTGTAAAGGCGACTTGCACTTGTAAACTTTTGGAGTCTTGAGTTATAAACTTAAACTCAAGAAATAAATATACTCTGAAAGACAAATCCAGTCTCCGGAGCCTATGTTTCTCTGCGTCTTCTTATGCATATCTGGACTTGGTACCTCTATATCAATCAATGAACATACCGATCCCGAGTAGCTAAACACCGCTACACAACATTACTATAGATATCTGATCTGACTTATTCCTTCTACTGGAAACTGACAGATATGTGTACCTGAGAAGATCCTGACAATGTTCTAAGAAGTGAGCTTGCTGAAAGGGAACATATGGTTGCCATGATGTACACCTCATCTGCAAAATAAGAGAACACATTGCAAGTGGTATTCTGACAACAGTTCAATCTGGCAACATCTCAACTTTGAAATACGATTGGTACTTTAAAAGACATTCAATTGCTAACATGACCTTTCATTACTTGAGCAACTGATTGTAAATTTGTTGTCACTGCAATCACAATAGCAACTTTTCACATAGTCCCATTAAATCTACAATATTTGAAAGAAATATGACACAAAATTTCAAATTTTTTGACTATGCAAATATGTGTAATACCAGTACAACTTGTAATAGGAAATCATTATTGTACGCCAATTAGGTGCTAATTACGTACTTTCATAACCATAAAGATATCTCACTTCCACCGACCCAAACTGCACCAAAATCAGAAGGTAGTTCTTATACTCAGTTACTTATTTCCAACCACTTATGTAAATTTGAACCAAATTAGTCTTCTGGACGTGTCAATATCAACCTTGACTTTCATGTCTTTGCTCAAAAATAAATTACTGCATACACTGGCTGCACACTCTGAAACTGAAGCTAGCCATCTAATATTATATGATAGGTCTTTCAATCAATTGTGAGAGAAAATAAAAATGTACAAATAACTTATGGCAAGTTGCTAGTTTGTGAGAAATGCAGTTCCTTGATAGCACAAGACCACACAGACACAGACAGAGGCCAACAGACAGACACACACAGACATACATGCGCATTTCTAAATGACCAACTTCTTAACTTGCCACAATGACTGCATATTGATTTTCAGGTTTTGCGTGAAGTCTCATTTGCATAATATAGATGGCTTACTTCAGTTCTAGATTGTGTATGTAGTGTAGGCCTAGACCACAACTCTCGCGAAGAACAAGTCTGTTTTCAGTGACAACTTGTAAGTCAATGTCGATACTGACACTTCCCAATGACGGATTTGGTTGAAAGTTATGTAACTAAGTAATTTTGGTGCAATTCGGCTCAGTGAAATTCAAGATATCTACATGGATACAAAAGTACATAATTAGCACCTAATTAGCTTACCTTAATCATTTGTATATAATACAAACATAGTATTATGGGATAGCATGGTAATTCTGGACACTCACATCTGTGCGTGATAATGACATTCAATACACGCTGGACTTCGTAGACTAGCCTTACAGAGCATTGTATCACTTGCATGGGATGAAAACGTTAAAAAAAGTGACACAAAAATGTAGAAACGCTAAGAAATTCACATTTCACCTCAGATTAATAGAAAACGATGCCGATTTACCAGTATCACAAGATTTTATGACGTAAATTGTTTGAAATGTTCATGTTAGAACTTTTACCACAGAATACAAATTTGAGCCTCATTTGCTGTGTTTTTTTTTTTGGTTTTTTGTTTTTTTGGTTTTTTCTTTGTCGTCTGCTCAGTACAAATGTGTATGGTGATTCTGGAACATGGACAAGATATGAAAGAAGTTGATTATTCCATTACAAAAATTGTGTCCGGAATTATAATGCAATTTTACACCGTGCTAAAAGATAACTTTTTGTAGAGGGGTGAACTTGAAGTCTATTTTCCAAGAATTGGAGTGAATAATATACATAAAAATCTTGCAATTTTCAGGACTTTGTGAATAACTAGTATTATTTTTGGCTGAATTTTCATCCTTTCAGTACAAAATTCAAAGCCAAAAATATTAAGCATCCAGTGATACGATCCACTCTCCTACAGTCCTAGTCCTACATACTGATCATTAATAAATTTACCAGTACAGCAGTAGGTTCTACTTATTTATTAGCTCGCTGCCTCAAATTCCTGTAAAATTAGATAGAACTCTCGAAGAGAATAATTTTCTACATTATCCATGGAGATGGTAATTTCAGTTTCAGGTTGTTCAGGCAGTTTACCCTGCTAAGCTAACAAAGATCCGAGTGACAACGTGCAGATCAAGGTCAATATCTGGACTTTAACTTCTTGATGTACAATTTGATTCAAATTTAAGATTGACTGGAAATAAGTTATTAAGTTGATTTACATATATGGTATCCACTGACTAGGTCTAGAATATTTCCTTTTTGGGACCTCTACTTACTATAGTACCAACTATAAATCGGAAAGAGTTCCATATGTACCCCCCACTATTATAGACCAAAAATTTACATTGTATACTATGAGCTTCTTCTGCAAATCCGCATTACCGTACCCTAAATGTTACCCATAGTAAATAACCCTTCTTCTTCTTCTTCCAGATAGAGTGCAGCTTCAAGTTTTGAAGATTATTGCACTGTGAAAATGTGTGTGAGTGTGTGGACCCTCACACACATCTAAGACAGGATATTGTAGCTACCTACCTAGTGGAAAATTGAGCAAAGAAAATGGGATTCCATCGGGATTTGAACCCGAGACCTCCAGATGGTAGCCCAGTGCTCTACCCACGTCCACTGAGCTATAGAAAACCCTAGTTCATTGTTCGTCCCAGAAACCCTAAATTCTCAATGCTCGTATGGTTAGAACTAATAGAAGCTATACACACATTTCAAACTGAGTAAACTCTATTATAATAATCCAAAGGCCGAAAGGCCACCTAAACTTCATCATGTTCGTAGGCCTAGAATGTTTACTTGCATTTAACGTGTTTAAAGACCACAGACTGTAGTGCAGTGTCACTAGACTAGTCAGATTAACACATGCATAGATCTATAGCAGGGCAAGGGGTACATATTGAACTCTTGCCATAAGATCTACCAAAGTTTCGAGGTCTCAAACAGCTACATCTAGTCCATGTGTCAGGGACAGGGGGCGTAACGAAGTCGAAGAGATCACAACAGATCATGTTAGTGATGTTGCATATCCCTTGATGTGTGTTTACGCTGTCTACATTTCCCACTTAGTTATCAATAGCTGGGACCGAAGACAATGTCATGCCAATGGGAATCTAATGATATAGTGCCAGCAGTAATAACTCGGAATAACGTAATTTTAGATACCTCCAAGGGAGTTCCTATACTGTATATGGGGCATATGGCACATTTGGAACATGGTTATACAACTTA
The DNA here is from genome assembly GCA_033980235.1 of Diadema setosum. Taxonomy (NCBI): domain Eukaryota; kingdom Metazoa; phylum Echinodermata; class Echinoidea; order Diadematoida; family Diadematidae; genus Diadema; species Diadema setosum. Next base: position 39,487,584 of record CM067061.1, read on the forward strand.
AGTGATAATATTTGATATATTTTCAACACACGCCTGAAACTTACTCGTACCCGTCTCGTACATCAGACGATTGAGTTCACTGTAGATTATGCCCACTGATCGCACGCATCACATGTGCATCATAGCCTTGCTCTCAGACGCCAAAGGCCCTCATAAAAGGCCAACATACTAGTTTTGCTGTGAACTAAGCTAACCTATAGTAGGGGCGGATCCAGGAATTCTGTAAAAGGGGGGGGGGGGGGGGGGGGGGGGGGGTGGGGCGCAATTAATATTTCTGGTGCCACTTCCGGGCTTTATTCCATTTTTCTTTTTATTTCTTTTGTTTTCAACGAAAAATAAAGGGGGGGGGGGGGGAGGGCGTGCGCCGGTTGCGCCCCCCCCCCCCCCTCGATCCGCCACTGTGTAGGGCCTATACGTAGACCCTATATATATATACCCACGTATAAATGCAGGGCCTACTTCTGTATTCTGATCCATAGATCTGATGACAGGATTAGGATTACTAGTATATTGAATCGAAGTGAACTGAATACCTCTCAATAATGTAGCTGAGCTGAACTAAAGTGTTCAAAATCACTTCGCACACCTCACGTAGACCACTATCGATTGCTTTAAAAGAGGCGTAACTACATTCATGTAGGCCTATTTATCTTTTTCTTTTTCGTCAAAGAACAAAATTAATGGCCTGTACATTCTGTTTGATAAGCTCTTCATATACAGCCTAAGGTAACAAGACTGAGCCCATTGAGTGGTGATAGTAGATTTCCAAAGCCAGAAAATCGTTTCCGTTTCAAGAGTTCAGAAGCGAACAGACTTTGCTGGGCATCAGGTCTGGTATCTGCAAGAAGCAATGGTGATGGTAAGACCATAAAAAAAAAAAAACAAAAAAAAAACAAGGAGGTATTTCCTTATCACTATGGATATGAGAATTCCAAACACGCAAGACAATCTGCCTGCCGTAAAGGTTTTCAAAAGATAAGACAGGAAAAGGTAGGGCCTTTTTTTTCTGAAGCACGGCTGACCTTCTTTCTCCTGAAAATCTATAGACCGCCCACTCATCAGCATCAGTGATTTTTATCAACTAAGAATAAAAACTTTGAAAAGGTAGTTGAAAAGGTCATCATTTGGCGTGTTTACCTGATTTCTTCCTTGTTTTTCAACTTCTGAATAGCTAGTGACCTTAGCTGACTTACCTCAAGCATAAAGGAGGGAATTACTTGAGACAGACATGCTCATCCTTTTGTTTCGTCTTTTGTGTATATTGTGTGTATTTTTTGTTTGTTTTCATTTTTTTTTAATAACATGAGTGGGCAATCGTACGAGTGTGGTGTGTATGTATTTATATTACTATTGTGTGCTTTTTATTCTTTTCCATCATTCATTTATTGGGTACACACGGATCAGCGAATAGTGCCTTCATCGTTGTAACTTTTTCTTTTTGTACTAAATGACTACTGTTTATAATGATGTTGTTCAGGCGGGACATACTATTACTATGATTTGAGTGATCCACGTATTACAGGCCATGCTTTTTCATGGATCATTCCTTTTTTCATCTTTCTAGGTCAACTCTTCAAGTTATACATCGGCGTTCTTAGTTATTCTGCTTTATTTTACATTTCATATCTTATTATGTATTTTCTTTTTTTTTCAAACTGTTCAAATAACGTGATGGTGTATAATGCATACTTTGTATTTTGTTGTACTTTTTGTTGGATGTCTGATGGAAAATAAATTAAACTAAACTGAACTGAATTGAACTGAACTATACAGGAAGTGAAGAGTTTCTATAGCTCAGAAAAATGTGAAAATGAGTGAGCTTGACTGCGAAAGACTTGTCAGAAATAGATGAGCCAGAAACTGTGAAATTGCAGTTCTGGCTTCCTTTTGCACTTGAGCTGTGCCCGTACGTTAATGTGTCGTCTAGTCATTCGCATTCATCCTGTGCGTATATCCTCCACATTACATCCAAATGAAGTCGTGCTAAGAGCAAAAACATATTTCTCGGTAGGGGTCAAAATTCATCTGTCACAATTTGGAGCATGCTTTCAATACATCAAAACACGATCTACCAAGAAACTTACCTGGCTGACACGAGTATTTTGAGATCTGGTAAAATAATTTCGATCTCACGTGAGTACACGACGTTTTGGATTTAATATTTTGCATAATTCTAGTCGTTGCCCAGCTGAAATCTTGTTGTAACAGTATTATTTCACACATTTCCTATGAATCCATGTACATTTCATAACAAAAATTGACAAATTTGTGATCATATTATCAGAACATTGTTTCATTTTAAAGAGGAATGAAACCCAGATATGTACATTAATATGTGTCGAGTAAACGAGGCATTTAGCACAACAAATTACTGAGGTTCGAAGAAAATTCGGACAAACCTTTGAAAATTTTTGAATTTGTAAAATTTCACTGCCGTCATCGTTGGATGAGAAGACTACAACAGTTCGTGACATCACGTATGAACAACGATATGAAGAAAATATAAAGAGAATTCCACACAATTTCTTAAAAAAAAAAGAAAAGTACATATTCCCTCCTCATAGTTGATGGTATACAATATAAGTCCCCGTTTTCAGGTCAAGTGCTTTTTCATTATTCAAGAAAAATGAAAATATGTTGAATTCTCTTCATATCGTCTATGCGTGACGTCACGAAATATAGCCTTCTCAATGACTGCATTTAAATGGTTTTCCATGAATTTAACTGATGTGTTCAATAGTATTGATGCATTCACTCAATCCATATTTATACTTGTGTTTCATGTCCCTTTATTCGCCGGTCGAATGTGATTAAAGGGGTCGAATCTCCTGCATTTGTCAATGTTTGTACCACAGTTTTCCTCAATCATTAAACATAAACACTAATAACATCATGATTTAAAGTGAACTAATTTTACGTTGATTACAATACTATGATAAATGCACGTGTCTAGCAAAAAAACCTAAACAAACAAACAAACAAACAAACAAACAAACGAACAAACCGACAAACAATTGCAGTAACAATTGTCTCTATAATGATATTAAATGATTAGCTTACGATGTGTTCACGAAATAAATTATTGGTAGGCCTTTATGGTAACTATAAATTATGCAATTTATTGAAGAAAATAAGATGATGTCATCAATCGCTCTAAATTGTTTATCTTCGAGATATTCAATTAGAAAATCACATTTTGGGTCGATATTGTAATATAACACAAACTACAAACTCCGACCCTTAAAAATCATAATTTCTAAGAAAATTAACAATCATCAATCATCTGATTAGAAGGATATGTAGCTTGATTCTAAAATGTAATTTTATATTAAGAGAAGTTACTGTCTACTTGTTTACCATCCCTTTGCCCGTGGGATTTCGAGGTATACAGCACATTTTTATATATACGTTTGGTATTTAAAGAACTGATTTGTGAGATCATCATGACGTTGTGAACTTTTAATTTCAGGGGCAAATGACGAGGTTTCTAGTTTCGCCCAAAATCATTTATGGAGTATGTGTGTTGTCTATTTTTTTTTTCTTGTGGGCGCTCAGTAATATCTCGCCGCTGTCTGATTTATAATCCATTACTCTGTTTGTCGAACGAGGGAAATTCCCCAATCGCCCGTCGAATCTAATATATTTGAAAGGTTCATAAGAGAGTCAATCTGTCAAATTGAGAACAAACACAAGTGCAAATAAGAAAAGAAGCATTTCGTCTGCAATGTGTGTGTGTGTGTGTGTGTGCGCGAGCCCGTGGGTTGGGGGGGGGGGGGGTTGGCGGGGGTTGGGGTGGTAAAGGGGAACGAACGAACTGCGCGCAAGGTTCTATCCCTGTCTCTCGCGTTGACCATAAATGAATAAACGAAAGAGGGTTCATATTCCAACACTCCTACGTATTCATTTATACTGAACATGATCGATTTCAATTTGAAGTCTCTTAGGCCAGTCATCGAAACGTTTCATGGGAATATTTACTTGACTGTGGGTGGACTGTATAAAAGCTGATTGACCGAATATGTTGCCTACGGGGTTTTGTGATATTGAAGCACGACTGGCAGGCGTTAATTCACAAAGGTGATGCGTCGTAGCACAATCACAATCGTCATCGATATCTGTATGCAGACACGAAAACATAATTATTAACGCGTCATACACACGCACAAAAAGCAACTCCCTAATAGGAATTGCGTAACTTTTTACGAAAAGGTTTGGAGTAAACCAATTTGGCAGAGATATTTCTATACATTCATTGTTGAAAATACCTCTTGATTACCAAATCATTTATCCTTTTCACACAGAACTAATTTATAAGTTCTGTGTGAAAATGTGAATGATCCGTTGGATCAGTATTGTACGTGGAGCACAAAGACACACACACACACACACACACATACACACACAAATGAATGGTCACTTTTCAAAAGCCACAAGAGACTCTGTTTTGTTTTGTTTTAGTTTTCCAAAACGAGATTTTGACAAATTTTATTTCTGGTATAAATTATGTAAAAGTGTTGTTGTTGTTTTTCTTTTGCCGCCGTTTGACCATCTTTTGCCATATTAATGGTAAATTCTAGCATTATAAAGTCATAGTGTATACTCACTCATCCTCTTATTTTCACACATAATGTGCTGCTAATTGTTGGTAACAATATCTGATGTCAATATTTACAATAAACTAAATGGGTTTTGGGAGGGTTGAATATAATCTTTTCCTTAAATGCAACCAACTTTAAAACGCATGAAGAGTGTTACGCAAGTTATCACACGTACCACCTACCACGTAACTTATTACATCGTATTTTTGTAGACGACGATGCACGTCCCCCCATGCATGACTAATGTTTGAAGTTAAGCCTTGTAGCCAAATTCCACACTGATAGAGAATTTTACAATTCGGAATACTTTTCTGACTCCTCACATAACATTTAAGTTGTGTATAGTCTTGAAAAAATATATATATACGTCGTCGATCAAAATAAATTACATGCATTTTTTTTTTTTTTGCTGTCTTAGGAGCGCATTTTTCTTTGTAGACCTCCTAGTATTATTTTCGATGTTCCAAACTAAGCGTGTCTGTTGGTCTGTGTGCGTGTGGGTTGACAGATGTTTGTGTTGGTTTTAACTTGTATTCTTAGCTGTTTATGCTACACATTACTTAGGGAAATTAGGGAAGTGAATCTTCAAATACTTGTATCAATCCTTTCCTTATAAACCATCCAAATATCTTTTAACTGATAATCTACTAGCTACTGCAAGGCACCTATCTATCTAATGCAATGATCATGCATGTCTAATGACAATAGTACTTGTGATGATTATGATGATTAAAATGATTGATAACAATAGTAATGATGACAATGACGATTATATTAATATGATTTTCTTTGTGGGTTATTGATCATTTCCAGGTACCCATTTATACCCTTGGGTAGAGAGAGGAAGATGGTTGGTAAAACATCTTGTCTTTGCCGTGGACGTATAGGCACTTGACTGGATTCGAACTCTGGATTTCCAATCGATTAAAAGGTCAAGAGTTTAAGCCATTAAAGTCACCAAGAATAAGTCGAACAATGTCTCTCCATCCCCCCCCCCTTCTCTCCCTTTAAAAACTATCTCTTTCATGGTATATCATAAGTGCCGGTTCGTGCCACTATCTATTAGCTTCTTGTTGAAAAAAACAAACAAACAAACAAATAAAATATGTTTGCTTCAACTTTGCTTCATACTTTTTGTTTGACCTTTCCGGGGTGATATTCACCAACGTAATCTAAACGCCATTCTGAGTTTATTTCTCTCTGTTCTCTTTGATTCTCTAGAGAGGATAATGATGGGAATTGGTGAAAGAGATGATAACAGACTCACGAAACGTTTTGCTTCTGACCATTATATAAACAACCTGTTGGCCTATCATATACTCCTAACAACATCTGCACGCGCAGTTAGCTCATGGCGGCGCCCGCCAGCCATAGGTACAGATTGCTGAAACGGTGCATGAAATCCTAGACTCATTCAATAATCATGTAAATTTTATCCGTGGTCCCATGGAAGGAGAAAAATAGACCAACAACTTAAATTGCACCAATTACTTGTCATGACCTCTTTCAGCTGTGCTATATTAGGACCGAAGATTACAGAATACCACGTCATTTTGTTTGTTAATCTTCAACCATGTGTTGTTGTTTTCAAGTATTCACTGTTTCAGTGTCAATTCAACTGATGTAAATTGAGTGGCAGGGATGGGTATAGAATGGAAATCTTAAATCGACCTTCGACCTTGTGGTTTGAAGTACGTCGGAAAATGATGGGTTGCACCGCAAAACAAGATAAATAAATAAACAGCAAGTAAACAACCAGAAAAATCTGAAGGTGCGTCCACCTTATACTGTCTTGAGAATTCACAGGCAAAAAAGTGATTCTGTGTTACCCAAACCATAAATCCCCCAAATCCAAAAATACCTTACTGACTTATGCCCAGATGATTATGTTATTTTTTGTTTTCCCTACATTTTCTTCCTATTTACTTCCAATATTATTTTACTTCGAAAAAAATTCTATACATCAAAAGGGATCCCTCAGAATTTTAAACCTGAAATTCTTATTTTTCGATTTTGTTAATATCTCTTACTGATTTCGTACCTGAATCTATTCAAAAGGTATGTTCTTGCCAACCCAAGTATTCCTACCTACAGCTATGTATGTGAACATATATTTTCAACTTTCCTGCTCGAGGGTATATAATTCGCATTCGGAGTCTCCGCTCCCCACGCCCCCCCCCCCCCCCCCCCCCTCGCACTTGTTAAATGAAATGGTAGTGAAACTATGCACTTCTGTTGATCTGGCCCCTCAATTATTGAATTCGTTCTATATATATATTCTTTTTTAAAGATAATTGGATTCGTCTTTTCTCTTACAGTCTTGTCCTATCAGATTAAAGGGATTGTACAGTTTTGTTCTAGACCTAATTTCAGGTTTTTAACATTTTTTGGTGAGATAATGAGAAACCTCTTATGAAATATGAAAGAGCATGTAATTCTATAAGGAATTCAACGTTTATTTGATGAAAATTGGTTTTGAAATGGCTGAGATATCCAACAAAGAGCGATTCTTATAAAGTGTGGGACCCACACTTTATTACGATCGCTTTGTTTTACTTTGTTTTTCGATGTTTCAGTCATTCCAAACCCGATTTTCATCAAATAATCTTTGAATACCTCTTAAAATGGCATGCTCTGTAATGTATCATAAGTGTTTTCTTGGTATCTCGCAAAAAGTTAAAAGCCCAATTCTCATCTCCACTAATACTGTACCATCCCTTTAATTTCATTTATATGAAATTCTTGCATCAGAATGCAAATAAAGCATCGCAACATATACGAGTGTATAAAGTTGCGATGTAGTGTGAAGTTAAAACAAATGATTTAGATGTAGCTTGATACACTGCTTAAATGGAAAATCGTACTTTATTGATTGTCAGTTTTCTTCCTACTTTTCTCATGGAAACAAAGTATGAAAGAAAGATGATAATACACGTTTAATCAAATTATTCATCTCTAGCCTCTCTGAAGGTGCAATTTATATATGCCATGTTAAAGTTGATTTCTGAAATCATACTGCGAATTCCATGTGTGTGTGTGTGTGTGTGTGTGTTTGTGTGTGCGTTTTATTGCTTACAAAATGCCTTCCCCTTCTCATCCAAATGTAATTGGCTAGATATTGTAACAGAACAAAATTGTGATGCGACGGATTATTTTTTTTTCGTTGGATTTCGTGTCAAATAGGGAAATTGCGTGAAGATTTGTGTGAAGGTAAATGGGGGACTTAAAAAGCGATGAGACCATTAACTCATTCGACTTGCCTTTGAGGTGGTTCCTAATATTACTGTTTTAAAACACATAAAACGTGTGAAAAAACACAAAATTGTTCTTTATCCGCTGATGATTAAACTTATTCCATTTGAACCTTGTTTGATCACTTTAGTATTAACACAAACTTATAAGACAATTACACACACACACACACACACACACACACACACACACACACACATACACACACACACACACACAAAATGTGGGTTGTTGTTTTTTGTGGGTTTTTTTTTTTGGGGGGGGGGTAAGGTTTGTACTTATATGCAGTTCAAATTACAGCTCTCCCCTCTATACATTATTTTTTTTTATATCTATCATGTAAAACTTTCGAACAAGCCACTACAACTCTCCAAATGTCGTAGCTCTATGCCATGATGTTAACCATCCACCCACGATCCCCTAATCCCTGGGAGCACCCGCATTATGGCATATATTCACGCTCACCACATAACCCAAAGCTGCACGTCACACTTGAGGATTTCGTTTCTGCATCTTCTCCCCATCCCCCCTCCCACCCCACCCCATTTCTTCCCCCTTTTACCTATACTGGTAAGCATTATAGTGGAGTATGACCGAACGAAAGTAGATGTTTTTTTTTTTTTCACCATGCCTTTTAGTCTGCCATATATAGAGTCGATCAAAGATGGTCCTTCCGCAATCCGCACAAAACTTTCAGCATCTGTGTCACCTTCTTTGCATGTTTTCTTGTTTTTACCTCAATGATTGCCTGATGTGATTTGACGCGCTCTCCATAATGGAAATGACTGTCCACCATCAGCTGTACATCGTTGTCTGCTTCATGTTAGGTAAGAATCCCTTCAGTTGTGTTTCGTTTTCTTCTTTTTTCATCTTCCTACCAATTGTCCATCAGCAGGAGACATAAAGTCACTCATTCATCTAATAGAAAAAGTGAGGGGGAGAGAGAGAGACCAGGAAATATCCTAAACATTCGTCCGATACGCGTGAGATTGCATCCATGTCAAACGATAAATTGTTTTTCTGTGCTACGTAAATATACCACCGATTACTCTTTACGCTTATTAACATAGACTTTTGAACTTTGGGTCTCGTTAAGCTCGAGTGGGTTGATAATCTGTGAGACGTGTAACCTTTGAAGATTCAAAATCGTTGAAGTGCTGAAACCACGTTGTGGTAGTGGCCTATATAATATATGTAGAAAATTTGCATGTAGCGATGGGCAATATTTTGTGTTTTATTTTCAATGTGGTTACTGCTGAAAGAAAAAACAAAATGTACAAAGAAAGTCTATTATGATTTGCATGCATGGCTGTGTGGTATAACATTATTAATTAAAACCGTCCAACTCTGCTTTCAAAAATCTGTATAGAATACTGCATGTTGATTACTGACTCACTGATATCTGTGTGAAAATAAAACAATCTCGTTTAAATTTGAACACTCTGAATATATGTTACTGTTACCATTCTTAAGAAAACTCTAAGAATTATGAATTGAAGAAGTAACAAATATGACTATTAATGTATATTGTATATATATATATATATATATATATATATATATATATATATTATAATCATAAGCTATATACCTTTTTTTAAGGGAAAGTGTAAAAGGTGAGAAAACCTGTCATAAAAGTTCAAAGAGGGGCAGCTTTAGACATATCAATCAATGAATCATTTCATATCGGTTACACACAGTCTTGTTTTCCTTTCTTTTGCATTTGTTGTTCGGGTTACTCATGCCTGATACAGTGCATGCATCGCATAGTGAACATCGGACGTTTTTGAAGGTAAGATGAAAAAAAGATAGTGTCTGTATTGTTTAAAAAAAATAAAATCTCTTATAAGTGAATTCGTCTTCTTTGACAAATGGGTGAATTCCATATTCAAATAATAATAATAATAATAATAACAATAATAATAATAATAATAATAACGATAATCGTTATTATTATTATCATCATTAATAATAATAATAATAATAATAATAATAATAATAATAATAATAATAACAACAATAATTATTATTATTATTATTATTATTATTATTATTATTATTATTATTATTATTATTATTATTATTATTATTATTATCAAACACTAGCCAAACAATAAAAATGTCACATTATTCAGGGAATGATTATGTAATATGAGGTTATACTGTTATAGATACATCTGCATTGCACTATCATGTCTGGCACTTTATTGTTTCGCGGAGGAATATGTAAATAAAGAGTTCGACAAGATGACCGACATCGACCAAACACCTTGTTTGAGAGTCTGGGTATTTTTGGTGGTTATGATGGTTCTTTAGGCCAAGTTAACCTCCGTAACAATACTAACATAACTTTCCCGGATCCACTGCATGAGTAAACTGGAGAAGCACTCTGAGAGCGCAGACCTCCGCTAAGCAGCTCTTTCCACCACTGATCTTGTTCTCGAAATGGGATCAGTGATTTCCACTCAATGCTGAAAATAGCCTAATTTCCCAATATAGAAGCCTTTGTTACGTCATCACCTTCCAGCTGCGCGGCGCCTCGCCCGAGCAAAGCCCGCATTTTAGTGCACGTATGTAAACCTAAAAAATGCGCAGCTCGAACTCCCAAGTTCATTGACCTTACCTGCCAAAATATCTAAAATCCTTCATGAAATCCATAAAATTCCAGGAACACTATCATTTTTTTTTTCTCTTTCCGTATTTATTGAAACGTATATACAATGTATGTAAACTATGTAAACATACTATTGATTACAGTACAAAATCATGGGGCATGAATGTACATGTACAACCATACATTTTGTGATTTCAAACATGTAGCACATACACCTACCAATCACAGAACATATTATCAACAAAAGTGCATCTTGTAAATTTCTCCAAAGTAACTGTTATTCTTATACAGGGGATTAATCTATAGAGAACACGGACCATATTTCAAGATGGGTTCCCAATATCCCCCTCTTTCGGGCTATCTAGTAGGGCCTATATAAGCCTACTTTGTTTTTGCTTACATTTTACCCAGGCTCTCCTCCCACCGAAAAAAAAAGGTATTTTTCTTATATATATATATATATATATATATATATTATATATATATATATATATATATATATATATATTATATATATATATATGTATATATATATATATATATAGAGAGAGAGAGAGAGAGAGAGAGAGAGAGAGAGTACTTCTTGGAATTTGAACCTGTAAATATAAAATTTCAAACAAAGAAATTGAAAATCTATACATGCATCTTGCCTCTGAGCTTTTATTTACTCCAAACATCATATAAAAAACTGAAAATGTATTTGTTTTCTTTGCCTTTTCATTAATAACATTAGATAACTTTTGCCATATAGGGGTAAAACCTTTGGGCATTGACAAAATAAACGGAGAGTTGTTTCTGGGCTTGGCGGCATAATGAGACATTAGGATTGTCCTTTTTCTTAATTTTGTGTGAAAGGCATTCAGACATATTGTCTCATGAAAAAAAAAATAAGAATAAAAAGAACGAAATTGAGTCTCAATTGTACAATCGGTCTTTTTTTTAATGAAGAGACGACCAAGTTAACATCTCATTGTCTACTTCTAATATTTCATTCCATTTACCTACTTTTTTCTCACATAAGTATTCCTGAGAACTGCTCAACATTGCATAGGGCCTAAGCTTACTTGGAAACTTTCTTATCAAATAGGTTTTCATTAACTGTCTTTGATACATCAAACCATCTGAGGTATATACCATTCATCAAAGAGTTATATTTTCTTCTATCTCTTATTGATTTATCAAATTCGATTTGTAGGTCCTTAAAGGTTTGTACAATATTACCACAAACTCTTAAGTCATCTATGGTACATATTCCCTTCTCAAACCACCCAGGGTAGAAGAAAATTGCTTGTATTTCAACCTAACTTCTTTGTTCCACCATATCAAATCTTTTAGGTGAAAATTAGATAATTAGATAGAAATAGATCTTTGAGAATGCTATCCTTGTAAATGTACCAAACTTTAGGGTTTCTGCCAATTGGGAACTGCATGATTTATTCAAGGCACATCTTGGAGCATTTGCCTTCCACAAAACCATCTTATCTGCATGAAATCTCACTAACATGCAATTATCCATTCACTTCTATGTGTTAGAGTATGTTAGAGTAGGGGTCAAAATATTCAGCAACCCAATTCATTTTCTCAGACTGAGCATATCACTATCAAATTTATAGTCATTTGTTTCTTGTGTCATTCTTAACCTTTCCTGTAAGTTTCATCCGAATCCGTTCACAACTTTCTGAGTTATTTTGCACACGGACGAACAAACAAACTAACAAACTAACTAACAAATTGAACTAGAAAAACACTCTGAGAGCGCAGATCTCCGCCGAGCGACTAATTTCCCAACTTGAAAGCCTTTTGTTTACGTCATCAGCTCCCAACTCCGCGGCGCCTCGCCCGAGCAGAGCACGCAATTTAGAGCTCGTGTACAAACCTCAAATACGCGCAGGTTGAACTCCAAAATTCATTGACTCTATCTGCAAAATGATAAAAACCCCTTCAAAAATCCATAAAAATTCCCGAATCACTACCAAAATTTAATCATCTGTTCTTTGTGTCATCATCAACTTTTCTTGCAAGTTTCATCAAAATCCATCCACAACATTTTAAAGTTATTTTGCACACAGACAGACAGACAAACAAACAAACAAACAAACAAACGCCGATGAAAACATCACCTCCTTCCTTGGTGGAGGGTATAGACGCCGATGAAATCACAGCTTCCTTCCTTGGCGGAGGTAATGAATAAGGAATACACAAAATTGAATGAAAGATCATAGATGATTGATTATACAAATTGGTTCTGGTTTGGTTTGGTTTATTTCTGCATTTTCTTTTTCCAAATGCAATAACAAATGAACACAAAGTAATACAGAGTATGCAAAAAAAGAGAGAATTTAACATACAAATCAATACAAGAGATGTCATTTTCATAACAACATCAGTCTGTAATGACATATGAATCAAAACAACATTATTAAGGCATACTGTATTCATGAACAAAGGGGAAATCAATACAGGGGACCGTCATCATAAGCGGCTTGTGCCGAAAGGGTGGGTTGGGTGGTGGCGCGTCGCGTTAATGGGAACACCACCCTTCGTCCAAAGCCCCCCCCCCCCCCCGGTTTTGCCGAAAGGGTGCGTTGGTACTTTTTCTCATGTAATATCAAAAGACGAGTTTTTAATTTATATTTAACCTTCAGACAACCATTTCAAAGAGGCTATCGTCCGGATCGGTTTACACTCTATTACCACTTGGTCTACAGCCAGTTGGTCCAATAGACTGTTTAATATCAGTTGGTCTAATAACCAGTTGGTATGGTCATCATTTCGTCCAATTACTGTTTGGTCTAATTGTTATTTGGTTTAATTACTATTTGGTCTACAGTCAATTCGTGTAATAATAGCCATTTGGTCTATTTTTAGTCTAACACCAATTTATATCATCAAATACCGATTTGGTCTATTATGAGTTGGTTTAATTCCATTTCGTCTAATCATCAAATGGTCTAAAATAAAACCAAATTTGTCCTATATAAATTTGGTGTACACATCATTAATTTTGGTCCATTGCCCAGTTGGTCTAGCCTTAGTCTGTCTATCATCATTTAGTCTACACCCATTTAGTCTAATAACCATTGATCTTATTGTCATTTGGTCTAATAGCCAGCCTCCTGGTCTAATCAGGTACCATTTGGTCCAATCATCGTTTCGTCTATATGACCAACTGGGTTATTATTACTATTATTATCATTATTTATAAATGAAGAGTTTGTTTGCAAAAACCGATAAGTCCATATTTGCCAAATGGAGATATTTGCGATTAAAGGTCAAGAAAAATAAAGAGAATAATAAGAAAATTTTTGCTTCTTTTGACCATAACTTCAAAAATGTACCTTTATATGTAGTGACCAATATATCATTTAAAAGGTATTATTTTGTACTTTATGACAGAGACCATACTTCAAAATCTTCAAAAATGGACTTATCGGTTTTTGCAAACAAACTCTTCATATATATATATATATTTTTTTTTTTTTTGGGGGGGGGGGGCTTTTTCTACGACTACGGACTACCCTCTGACCCTTCATTGAGGGAGAAATAAAATATGTTCATACACATGAACTAAGATTAGGGTAAAGTTTAGGGTCCCTCGCCCCTCCCCCATGGTGCCAGGCCAGCACCCCCAGCAGCTGGACTATAGATAAGCCACTAATTATCCACATGATCCATGCCCTGTAATGTAAAACAGAAACGGATATTAGACCAAATGGATCTTGGACCAAATGAACATTGGACGAACTAAATATTAGATCCGGACGATAGCCTCTTAGAAATGGTCGTTTGAAGGTTAAATATAAATTCAAAACTCGTCTTTTAATATTACATGAGAAAAAGTACCAACGCACCCTTTCGGCAAAACCGGGGAGGGGGGGGGGGGGGGGCTTTGGACGAAGGGTGGAGTTCCCATTAACGCGACGCGCCACCAGCCAACCCACCCTTTCGGCACAAGCCATCATAAGCAGAGCTTGAGGTGGATGAGTAATCTGTATAAGTAATACGAATATAATACAACATCAAACGTACCAGTACTCATAAAACTCTTTATCTTAATACACAACACACATTTTGCTAAAGAAAAAAAAAACAGCGGAAAAGAAAAACACTGACTTGGCGCTTTAGAGAGAACAAAAAAAGCACGCAGCACCATTGACTACTGATATAATAATAATAATAAGGTCTTATTTACCCAGGGTAACCTCTTCAGTGTTGCCACTGCTCTACCAGAGGGCCCTGATATTATTATTACCCTAGCGTTGCCAGGTACCCATTTATACACCTGGGTCGAGAGGGACATTGTGGGTAAAAACATCTTGTCCAAGGATGTAAGCACTGGGCGGGATCCACTATGCCACAGCGCCCCCACCATGCCCACTATATAATAGACAATAGAAGTATAGGTGTGTGCGAGTGAGAGTGCGTCGTGTATGCAGGTGGCAGTGCAAGAGAGAATGAATGCTATAGTATGCATATTTTGGGGGTAAAGGCCCGGTCCTACTGCACTTACGGATGCAAAGAGGATGTAAAGCGTACAAAAAATCTTGCCATCCGTTGGAAAACGCTACGAATCCGATGTGTACCCATCGCATACGTGTTTTATCCGCTCTATCCATCGAGCATCCGTCCACTGTGATTTCATCCGCGCAAAAAGTTTTAAGCTGCTTAAAACTTTTAGAACGGATGAACTTACGATGTAAATCCGCGACATACGAGCAACAAACGTTGCATGTCCGTGCGGCATCCCTTAAACGTCCGCTGCATCCTCTCTGCATCCTCTGGGCATCCTCGCAACTCACATCCGCTGCAGCTGAAAACGGAAAGAGGGAGGAAAGATATGGTACGTGGAACGTCTTTACATCGTTAACAGCACGTTAATAGAAAGGATGTAAGCGTATGCATCTCGTATATAAAGCATTTCGAAAGCATCCCCTCTGCATCCGCTCTACATCCGCTCTGCATCCACTCTGCATCCGCTTTTTCTGCTATGCGTCCGTTTCGCAATTATCTCCGGTAACCCCTTCGGAGCTGTCATCCCCTTCCATCCGCTTTCATCCGCTAGGCTTCCGATGAACATCCGTTTAACATCCCCGCTACATACTACCCACGTCCGTTCTATTTCCGTTCTGTTACCGCCAATTTTCGCCAATATTGTCAATTTCTGGAGCGGATGAAAGCGGATGAAGCCATCCCCGAAATTTGCTCGTCCGCTGTGTCCTTTCTGCATACGCTTTGTGTCCGTCGGCCAGTGGGACCGGGCCTTTAGGTATGCGCTTTAGTGAAAGGTAATATACAAATAAGTTCCCCTGTAAAGTCATGATCAAAGAAAAGAACGGGAGGGAATGGAAAAAGTCGAACAACATTTTGTATGGGTCAAGGCTGACTGAGACTTTAGAAACTCAAAATTTGATCAAAACTTTCTAAAAAACAATCAATATTATTTCTTGGGGACCTGTAATACCTATTATTATATGTTTTGCTTTACTGTTCAGAATTTCAACAAAGATATCTTCAGTACCCTCGATATGTAAATCATGACTGACTTTCAAATCAATGTTATTTTTAATGTAGAAAGCAACCCCACCTCCCTTACCCAAGTAACGATCGGAACGATATATTCGATAATGCTCTATGTTGAATATTGGTGGCGACTATGTTTCTGATATACCAATTATACTAAATTGAAAGTTTTGTTAAGAGGAAAGAAATGATTCTATAGAATCAAAATTCTTATTCAAACTTCTGGCATCGATGTGAAGAAGACTAAACGAATCAAGAAATGATTGAAATATATTTTGTTTTATCAGTGCATTGAACTCGGCAGTTGTGTAATAACCGCTATCGGAGTCATGCAAACTTTGATCATCAAAATTAAAAAAACAAAACTGAGTGAAAAGCTACCATCTCTTCTTACTGTTAATCCACTCATTTCACGGGCATTGTTACTACATAACAGTATGAAATTCAATCCCAAGGGGGAGATGTGACATGGCATTCTTTTTTTCAAACTTGAAAAAACTTTATGTTTATTTTGCTCGATTAGACTGTTGACTATGATGTAGAGAGTTTAGTCCTGGTGCATTTTTCCCTCTCCGAATATGGGTCAGCACGTTCTCTTCCTCCTTGTGTACTGTCTTCCCTTCATTTTGTTATGCATACCTCCTTGTTTTACCCCTGCTACAAAAATAGCAACTATTAATGCAAAGGTTGAAGCAGAAAGAGGAAATTTCTGCGTATCTTTGTGTAACGTTCCATTCTGGAGAGGAAGTGTCCTTTACATAATTATAACAATATTTTGCTTGAAAGGAGGTTTGGCTGAAATATGTGAACTGTCGGCAAGAAGAAGAAGAAGAAAAAAAAAAACCTCGATTGCATGTATTCCTCATTAGTGCTTGTGAAAAGGATAAATCTAATCACCACATGGTGTTGGAGATGCTTCTACATCTCCGGAACGCATTAAGATGTCATTAGCTCGCCATATTTAGTCTTACTGATCGTATCTGTGTCATTGGTGGCGTTATTTTGAGGGTTTGAGAAAAGATTAGATCGGCGATGTCACTACGTTAGAGCTTCGTCAAGCGTGTTAAACAGGGGACGCCCGTGGCGCCGGCTAGATGATCTTCTTTAATGCATTTCGTAGTTGCTGCGGTCATTCCCATTTCGTTTATAAACAGACAGGCAAAATGACATTGCATACTTGGAGTTGTACGTATGTGCCGACATTCACAGCTTTGAATGACTACATTTCGATTACATTAATTTCATGCAAAATAAATTATCACATTAACATGTATTATTCAGCTTAGAGTAGAAAAAAGACATTTCTGTTTGCTCAGCCAACGTACACAATTAAATTCATAGATATATAACAGTGTGTGTGTATGTGTGCGTGTTTGTGTGTGTATGTATGTGTGTATTTACTCTGCTCTTGCTTAAAAAACAAACAAACAAACAATTCCTTGTTGTTACTGGAGGACGACAAAGGTCAGTCTGTAGCTCATCTACCTTTCAATCGAATTGCTCAGGTTCGAATCCAAGTGAGTCTTACTGAGCAATATTGTGTGCCATCGTGAAGTCCCCACTAGCGGAGGCAAAACACTCTGGCCCTCAGCTGGACATGGAATGGAGGTCCTGTGTAAAATCTTGCTTTAGTCACTCATGGCAAGGAGCAGGGTGAATTATCCGGTGAATTGGTCCGCCTCAAATACAACTGCCCCACACCCCATGGACAGTGATGGAAGACCAGCTCGTGTAGTTGAATGTGGACAGTCTAGCCATCGTGTCGAATGGAAAATGAAAACAAACAAACAAACAAACCCACTTTTTAATAATTGCTGAGATAAGATATACTATAAGTATGCTTTGAGCAGATTGCATGCATTCAAATTGGTCTCTTGTAAGTTTTCTCCTATACGGAGTATGTCAGTGAGAATTAGTGATGCCACCTTAATGATGATGGGCCGATAATTTCAGCGAAGATTTTCTGCCAGGACTTGGTGGGTTAAATGTATAGCAGTGTAGTGCATGTGAAGTAGGTTCCCAGCCATGCAGGCTTAATCCCAGTTCAGTCGTGCTACATGAGCTTGATGGATCTTATCCTAGATTTCGTTGGATTATCATTTAATCCGCATCTGGCGGAATGAGAAGCCTTCCGATAAATCATGAACAGTAGCTGTTGCCTTTCTGACCATCCGGAGTTCTCAAAGAGTCATCTACGTATTATACCCCTTGCACAATAATATATCCCCAAAGTCTCCGCATAAGAGTAATGCGGTCAATTCAATAGAAATTCACAAATTCTGAAAATAATCAGGGAGGTGACCTCCCTGAAATAATGCACACACAAAAAAGATAAGCCTGAAAGTTGGAGACGGATAATCGTTAGGAAAAAGGGCACACGCCCGTCTCATACTGCGTGCGGGAAAAATGTGACCTTTTGACCGCACCTTCGACCTCATTTTAAATTGCTTTCTCAAACTCCAAGTCACTCGCCACGATGTGCATAATAGTGCAGATCAGCGTAGATTTTTGTGAGTATGCTGCAGTCCCGCTCCGAATTTACGACTAACGTTATCCGCATAATTCAGATTACGATAGAGGGATAGATCTTTACACTGAGTCACGCACACGCGCGCGCGCACACACACACACACTCACACACAAATTACAAGATTCATTCGTTAGTTCCTTGACATTCCTTAGTATGAGCATTTTGTTTCACACCCTATTGTCATGATTATGGTTACAGTTCGTTATTCCGAAGGTTCGTTAATCCCATAATGAAATAAGATTCGTTATTCCAGAGGTTTGTTAGCACGGCATATTTTGGAGTGGAAGGGTAGTATTTTACATTACATGCTCATGTGCACATATCTTCTGGTCAGTTGCTACTTTGAAGGTTACAATTGCGCCTGATTCACATGACGTTGTGCCCTGTGAATATTGTAAAAATGCATCTTGTACTCAGAATCAGCACTACCAAAGTACAAAAACACAAAGCAAAAAACAAAAACAATACAAACCTTTCTCACGCAACGATCCTATGAATAACATCTCCCCTAAAGAGAAGTGTGTGTATATAGCCAAAATGCATTATGTTTAAAGGAGCATTCCAGACAATTTTCATAATTTCACATCATGTAGTACATAAATACATACATACATTCAACTGCATGCGTCGGATGAGAATGATAAGGGCGTTAAGTTTTCGCTAAAGCCCTATAAGTGTTCGAGGTACCCTAATGCTAGAGTCAAACACGGCCGGGTAACAAAACGGATTTGATCCGGTTGAAAATGAGCCGGATTAGTGACGGAATGGAAGGTAATTTATGCTACAGTCACACACGGCCGGACTTCGAACCGGGTCCATAACGAATTAAAACCGTATCAATCCGGTTTGAGCCGTAGAGACCCGTATTGACCCATATCGAACCGTATAAAAATCCGCTTAATAAATCCTTAAGTGAATTCTTTTCGACCCCTATCGACCCGACCCTAAACCTTGTCATCATCCGTTGCATGAAGGCAATGCGGTATCCGGCAAGGGTCCGTACGGTTTTACCTTGCGGGTTGCAGCGGGTCGATGCGGGTCAATGCCGTTCGATTCGGATCAATTCGGATATCAATACGGAATTGAAATCCGTGAGAAAATTTTGAACATGACCAAAACTTTTTCACCGCCGTATCGTAGCCCCCGGAATCCACCATGATTTTTTTTTTCCATTTTTTTTTTCATTTATTTTTTCCATCTCCAACAGAACCTGTAAATACATTTTTCCTTCCACATAAAATATAAATACATATATATGTGAATATTACAAAATATGATGAGTGGAATTTATAGATATACAAATGAGAAGGTGAAAAAGAAAAAAGCACACACACACACAAAAACATTCTGAAATTACGAAAATGCAGGAGATGGGGAGGAATGCTGAAGAAGCAATTGACACGGGTTACGATGCGGGTCAATTCGGGTCTCTACTGCTCGAATCGGGTCGATACGGTTTTAATTCCTTATGGACCCGGTACGAAATCCGACCGTGTGTAACTCTAGCATTACGCCCTATTCTCAGCTGATTTCGGATAATCAAATTGTTTTTTCTTTTTTTTTTTTGTCTTGACCTCTTTGCTTTCACCTGCCATGACGATGGAGTGGTGTGTTCTATTATACAGACCTCTTGTCTTTCTTTTCTACTCCATTTCCTTTCTCCTCATTCTTCGTGGTGTTGTTTGTTCTTGCTTCAATACTGCGTTACTGCATTTTTTTTTTGTCTGAACATTTTTGTGAGTGTAGATGTATATTATGCATATGTATATGTGTATAATTATGTAAATAAGTATTGTTTACAATATATTATTTTCATACATAACATCAGCTGACAAAATTAATGTTCTAGCTGCATACATACAAGTTTTGGATAAATATGTTATTTGCATAATTGTTTATCAACTGATATACATCTTTTCGTTTTAGAAGATCACTCTTTTTACATTTATCTTTACCTTTTTGTCACCCTTGGACTTTATGCATTGTCTCTCTTGTTATGTTATCATTCACGAACACATTTTATGCTGCACTTCATGATTTGATTTTAAACAGTATCAATACTTGTCAAATTTACACACAAAAAAATATGTATATACTACATTTTGCTGGGTGGGAATAAGATAAGATTGAATTGAATTACATTGTATTAAGTATTTTTGAACTGAACTGAATGTGATTAACATGCGTAAGAACTTACTGTTTAGAAATCTACATGTTCTGAAATTTACATAAATCAGATGGTGCAAAATGTCTCTTTTGAAATACTCTTTGCCATTTCAATGATTATATGACACAAACTGACGAGTATTTGAAACATTCAATTCATGGTTGATTTGACCGTGTCCTCATAACAACCATGATTTCTAATTGTGACTTATGTGTGTGTGTGCGTGTCTGTGAGTGTAATTTCAATTTCACAGATTTAAGTAGAATTTGCTCAAAATATCTTCTAAGTTCGGAGCAAATGCTCGTATATAGGCCACCGTCAATAAGTAAAATGAACCAAGCTGACTAAAACCCTTTCATAACACCCTCTTTGCGAACTGTTACAGCGGTCTCGAGCAGACAGCATCAGTCGAGACACGGTGCCGCAGCCATTCCATGACATTCTTGACATCCCACCGGAAGAGCGCCATCTACCGGACGGTATGACGATTTACGACATTCTGGAGATGCCCGCCATGAGCGAAGCCAACATGAGGAGGATCGCCTTCTCCAAGGTCAGGCCGTCACACATTCCCGACCAGAGTGCAGATTTCATCGAGCTTACCGCCAAAGAGCAGTACCTGAGGGTGTTTAAGGTAGAGCCTCTTAGAGGAATTCATAGAAGGATCACGCGGTTTAGAAGGTCACTAAAGTCAGAGGTGCTGTTGACTGAGAGGGAATATCATCGCTTCCTATGAGTTGTTCATGCATTAGTCAAAACTATAAAACCAGTGCCAGTGCTGCGTTTTTGATAGGAGGAAAGAGGGGGCAGTTTACATTTCTGGTGCCACTTTTTCATAAGCCAGTCCCCCCCCCCCCCCCAAAAAAAAAAAAAAAAAAGAGAGAGAGAGAGAGAGAGAGAGAGGGAGAGAGAGATGGAGAGAGAGAGAGAGAGAGGGAGAGAGAGAGAGAAAAGGATTGGGCGCAATTTTCTGGCGCCGCTTAATTAGCTGACATGCAAAATAAAATAAGAAAAAGGAGGAGGAAAAGAAGAAGAAGAAGAAGAAGAAGAAGAAGAAGAAGAAGAAGAAGAAAAGAAAAACAGGTTTACCCCATTTCTCTGGTGCCACTTCCGGGGTGGGGGTGGGGGGGGGGGGGGGGAAGGAAAGTGGGGTGGGGGCCGAGCGAGCCCCCGGCCCCCGGTTGTGCCGGCCCAGAAAACTTGCCTCACTCAAGCGAACTGTATTGAGCGCATGATTAAGAACATGATAAAGCATATAATGTGCGAGTTATGTGACTTCCCGCATGGGTAGGCCTACTTTGTCTAAATCAAACTCAGGCTACCTTCATGATTTCAGTCTAAAAAAAAAAAAAAAAAAAAAAAAATCAAAATCTGGATGCAGAATGGACTTCGGGGCAATTTGCTCTGTAAATGCACACTTACGAACAATAGAAAGCCCCCATGATTGTTCACGACAATAGGCCTACTGATGCTAGCGATAACTTTTAGGTCATGTGAAGTTAGCCCATCTAGGTCATTTTTAAAGTCTGATTGTGTATTCATATCTCTTGTGATAACTTTTCTTTCCTTGTATTTCTTGTGCAGCTGTGTCCCAGTTACGCATTTTTTTCCCCTTTTATAAGTGAAATCATACTACTGTATTGTCTGGTTCGATTGTATCTCATTTTCTATCTGGTTCTTCTTCTCGGTACACAGCGCAAGGAAAATCAATATGTTCGAGCCTGTCAATCTGTCAGTGGATGGGTTCAACTGACGAATGGGATCACAGTGGAAAACGAGCAAGTGGAAGTGAGTAGTGGACAATTTTTCTGGGAGACCAGCTGTATGGAGGACGGCCAACGTTGTCATGGATTCCCCACGCCCTCAACGGCAACGGACGCAGCGTACTCGAAGTGCATCACGCTGAAATCTTGGGTAATCGCCTGGGCGCGAGTGAAGGACGAGACGGATTATCGCTGGAGACATATCGCATTGGCAACGTGCTGCGCGTGCGCGGTTAATGACACATCTTGACCAAATAACCCACAACGAAATGATCTTGGAAGGTTGCGCTATGAGCTAATTAAAATCGCATCTTCTTCCATGGTCATCAACGTGCTACAGAAGAATACGAAAAGACTATCATGACTGCTTACGACGACTAATTAGTCGTGTAATTCCTGCAAGTCTATGCGTAATACTTCTATACATATCTCCCTATTGTTATGATAAGCTAATGACGCAGACTTGCACTCTAAACAATACAATTCTTTTAATGAGAAAAGTTCGGCGTATTAGACTTTTTAGCGATATTTCGACGCCTACAACAACAACAACAACAGAAAAATCGAACTTTGATTTGTGACATAATTCAACAGAGATTTGAAAGGCTCTCTCATATGATGTTTCCATTAATTTTCTTTGATTTTTTTTTTCTTTTTGTCCAGAGCGCAAAGCCTTAAGGCTCTTCTACCGGATGGGCGACGACTTGATGCAAATGTTTAGACCCTGAGAAGTATGTGCACACTTCATACATCCATACAAAATATGAGTGCGTGGGATTCACAATGGGTGTAAGTTTGTGGCATCCGGTCTCAAGTGGGAGACCTTATCTCTACCTATTTCTATGAGAAAGTAACCATTTTCTGATAAATCTTACTTTGTGAATTTTCAGAATTATAAGTGGCAAGATCACTTCCCCTTGCCGCGCCTGTACCAGCCCCCCTCCCCCTTATCCTGCTTGAAACGTATTGACAGACAAAAGTTCATATCATGTCACTAAGCGCTTGCCAATTTAGTCAAATTCATCAGCTCTTGTTTACGCTAAATTACATTTTCAAATGTCTTCTTTAATTGCAGATACATTCTTCATTGTACCCAATGAATTACGCTGTCATTGTAGATTTTAAAGAGTTTTTGTGACAAAAAAAAAGGTCCCTGAGCAATCATTAGATCGAGATAAAATAATGTACAAAAGAAGACATTTGTAATCATGGGTGAGAGA
This sequence comes from Diadema setosum, assembly GCA_033980235.1. Taxonomy (NCBI): domain Eukaryota; kingdom Metazoa; phylum Echinodermata; class Echinoidea; order Diadematoida; family Diadematidae; genus Diadema; species Diadema setosum. Next base: position 39,511,248 of record CM067061.1, read on the forward strand.
CCATTCGTTTGAGATATTAAAAGATAATCTTCCCCGACATTACTGTCATAGTTTGATGACGTATGGCAATAGAATGAATAAAGAGTTGCATAAGGAGTAATTGATATCTGAAAAACAAAATAAAAAAATGCAAGTGAAATTGAGAGATCAAAATTTAGAGATATCGAGAGAAAGTATGAACTACTTAATTACTTTTAAACAACAACCCCCCAAAATCACTAAGAATATACTCAGCGTTTTGGCTCCATGTTCAATATAACATTAGAAACTATTTAAAAGATGTGAGTCAAGGGGCACTGATACGTGAGTGATTCACAAACAGAAGGAAACCAACCAACGAATGTTTGACGACAGTCTGTAGAGTCATCCCTCTGATGCTATCGTATTTCGTCTTTCTCGGCCAGTTCACTACAGGATGAACCCTCTTCGAAAGGAGGACAAACCTTGTCCCACTCATTACTTCAGATTCACAGCAAATCCGTACTTCTGAATCTTCTAAGAAGCAGCGCGATTTACCCCTTGCCTTGGACAATTTCTTCACATTACGGAAAAAGCGGAGAATATGCATATTAAATGATTGAAAATATTGTAACTCAGTATAACGACGGACAATTAAAGGGCAAATGCGTTGATTCTTCTCTCACTCAATACTTAGTATGTCACCATGACGTTTTTCCCCTCAGTGTTTACCTCTGTAATTCCTCAGTTGTTCAAATTGAAGGATAACAAATTGCGGGATTATTGTGACCTTTGGCTACGTCACTTCTCAATTCTGGGACACCTCATCTGACTGACTACCCAGACGAAAGTATGGGGAATTACCCCATCCAGAATGAATAGCTGTGGACTTGTATTACGAAGTGCATCTCAAGGTCTCCATCAATGGAGTCCGAAGGTTAAAGGGTGAAGCATACCAAGTAATAAAGATGTGAACACAGTAATTTAAAGAAAAAATATGAACTCACCCAGCAATTGAAAGGTTAATGACGTATAACTGTTACAAATTAAAAGGAGAAAAGGAATATATTATTCCGTCCCTTCGATCTCAACTTGCCCAAGATCATTAATAGACAGCTTGAAATTAGAAATTAGAAATTTATGGATTGCTCCTTTATACATCACATTTAATCTGATGCGGATCTACAACAGATCAATAAAGAAGTTTTTTTTTTCTTCCATTTAAGCCAAAGGCTGCAGAGATATACGAAGATTCCTAGCGCCGCCCTCCTATTACGTGCGGTGCCGTAAGGTTTTATCGACTTGTAACCCAAATAGTAAGAAGCACTTATGGTAATACCATACACTTCTCGTAAAAAAAAAAAATAAAGTGAGCTAAATGACCTTCTCTCAAGGATATTTTATCCAAAAATGAAAAGAATGTGTTATGACTTAAGAACATCGCCTTCTCTTTTACATGACGCCCTTATCAGTATCACTACTAGTAATCAGGATTAAACAGTCGTTATTATTGTTTTCACGTTCCGCCATGTGATATATCACAACATAGGGTGTTTCACTGAGGATAGTGGAGCCATCCTTCATAAAATAAGAAAAGACTATGTTCTGATTGTGTTCATGTATGTTCATATATGTATATCTATTCGCATGAACTTTGCGTCTGTAAGATATCGTGGTAGATCTTGAAAGTATTTTACCTGCAACTGTATCGAGCAGAGTAAATCCCGACCCTATATAGTCGGAAATAAGTAAAAAACATTTCGGTTTTTATAAAGCATGTCTCCCGGGGTTTTTGACTTCCTCCATTTCTATCAGCAGATACCCCATCAGCATAATGTTCTGCACTCTCGTCGACGTCTAAATAAAGTTTGACGAATCATACATCAATATCTGTCAATTTTTTTTTTCTCATATCAATCATTTCCACCACTCAAACGTCATAGTTAAATCAAGAACGCTGGCAGGTAAGTGGTGATGTGATCAAGGACATGAATATGATGTATGAGAATATATATATATATATATATACACTCGGCAAAAAAAAAAGAAAGAAATTAAACGCTTTTTCAAATTTAGATTTCTCATAAAATATTTGGCTGAAAGCTATTCAAATGTATTAAATACCATATTGAAGGTAATTTAATTGGCTATCAACCTGGTAGGTCAACAAAACGGGAAACTTTACGCATGAGTGAACACCATTGTTTTTCTCTTCTAGGGCACAAAAGTAAAATAGCAAAACTGAACAATTTGTCATTCATGCGTATGTTCTCTTCCATAGAACAATAAAAACAAACAACAAATTTCACACAAAAATAAACATAAATTAAGTTGCAAAAATAAACCTTTGATTTCTGTGATATCTTTAAAGCCCAAAAGATCATTGAAGGCTAAAAATAATGGAGGAAAATGAAGCATTTTATGTCAAATCTAAATCGAAATGAAATACCGGTAAGAGAAGAAGTAATAATTAACAAAAATGGTAGAAATTTGAGTTTTTTTTTTCAAATTAGGAAATTGTAAATAATGTTTGGTACTTGAAATTGTCACATGGATTCTTAAATCACTAGATTAAAAGAAATAAGTAAAGAAATTCTGCTCATTTAATCGTTTTATGCTTATCTTTCCCTATGTCATTTGAGGTTTGACTTGACAGAAAATTCTTATTTTTCCCCTTTAGTTTCCCACTTTCTTTTTCTTAGAGGATATAAAGAGATAAAGAGAACAAAAACTTATTTTTCCTATTTCATTCATGTCTCTCATTGTGTTAAACTGGACTTTTGTAGTCAATGTTATCGTGAAGGGCATTTGCGAATGAGGAAAGAACTGTCAATTTGTGAAATTTTTGATTTTGTGCCTTGTAGGACAAAAACAAATGTGCTCACTCAAGCGTAAAGTTTTCTTTTTAATTAACCTATTAGCTTAATAGGCAATTAAATTATCTTTAATATGCTATACAACACATTGATTTTCATAAAAATCTTCTGTGAAAAATATGACCTCGAAAAAGTGTTTACTTTCTTTTTTTTGCTGAGTGTATATATAAATATATATAACATATTGAGAATTCGCGTATTGGCTTCTCGAAGAAATGAAGAAATTAACTGGTAATGAGCAAGGCGGAGGCCGCTGAAAATTCGAGTCGAATTAACTCATTCTTTATTGGCAAAAAAAAAAAATGCATTACCATTTATTTCTTTTATATATAATATATTATATAGTGACAGCAAAGGACTTAACCAGAACATGGCGGGGCGGTGCAAGGACTTAATATATTGGCAGCATAACTTGCACATAGACGTGGCTGATGTTGGGTTGCACCCCTTTATTCCAGCTTTCGGGCGAAATGCCCTTGTTCAGGATCTACACAGTCAATGACAACAACGTATAAACAAAATCAACCTTGGTGTTAAATCATACTAAACTTAACTAACCTTCAATATTATACATTCTAAAACATCGCTCAACATAACAACAAATACAAAACATACAAAATTACAACACATTTTTAACAAAAAACAAACGAACATACTATTAATAAATACAATCTCGAAACAAAATTTACTGTATTGGTGCTGAGTGCGGTCTTGTGATGTTGTCTGTTAAAAGTTATGGCCGGGTGTATCTTAAATGTGTTTGTGTGTATGGGGGGGGGGGCGTTTCTGTACTGAGGCTCGTTCTGATTTAATCAATCATAAACTACCAATACTCAAGTTGTTTTTTTATTGTCGGAAGGTTAAAAAATTGAATTGGTGAAAAAATAGTATTAGTATGTTCGTTTGTTTTTTGTTAAAAATGTGTCGTAATTTTGTATGTTTGGTATTTATTGTTATGTTGGGTATATTTTGGAATGCATAATATTGAAGGTTAGTTAAGTTTAGTATGATTTTACATCTAGGTTGATTTTGTTTATACGTTGTTGTCATTGACTGTGTAGATCCTGAAGAAGGGCATTTCGCCCGATAGCTTGATTAAAAAGGGGTGCAACCCAACATCAGCCACGTCTATGTGCAAGTTTTGCTGCCAATAAATAAATAAATAAATATATATATATATATATATATATATATATATATATATATATATATATATATATACTGTATATGTGTATAAACAAAAATGTTTAAGCCATCAAGAGTGTACTTAAAGAGTTGATAACAGAGAGATTGGGATACTTCTAGCATAACTTTCATGGCGACATACATGACAAAACCAAACAAACAAACAAACAAACAAACAAACTGATTTTTGGCAGTTGACAAAGGTTATAATATTTTTGTTCTCTTTTTTGTTTTATCAACCTTTTTCAAAATTTCCATATCAATTTGATATGGATTAGTGTCGGAAAACATACACATTCATGCACATATTATTATGTAAATTTGTGATTAAAAACCTACAATTGCATTAAAACGCACTGTCTTGCGGGAGAAGGGCATGGTTCAAAAGCTGTCTGTCTAATGAACAAAAATAATTCTTGCTATCAATGAAGATGAATCTAGTCATCGAAACATCTTCTCGTGTTTCACAAGGCTCATTACTCTGCCTATTATTTTTCATACTTTATATCAATGATTCCCCTAACTATATAGTTTCAATCCATTTACCCTCTCGGCAATTGCTCTAAGTTAAAGGCATAATTCACCAGTTGCAGATGAAACAAAAACCCAGTTTTAATGCTTCAAAATAGCTCTAGAATATGAGTTAGGAATAGAAACAACCTATGTAAAAATTTGAATCAATTGAAAAATTTGTAAAATTTAAATGTGAACAATGGATATAATAAAAACAGTTCTAGACTAAACTGTCTACAGTTATTTTTTATAGAGAAAAACAGTAATACCTCCTTATATAATAGGCTTTATTGCAAAATTTTTATATGGTAGAATGTTTTGTGATTCAACTGACCTACACATATGCATCAAATGTGATATCTCGAAACATTTTTAAATCACTGCTTTCAAAGGTAAACTGTAACTTTAATACTTCTCACATCGAGATCCTAAAATCCTTCTATATGAGACTGTCAGCAACGGATTGAAATTCATCCAATGTGGGATACTTCGAATTTAATTTATCTCTGAATATAAAAAAAACCCAACTCAATATAATTATGATGTTCAAAACACATACAAACAAATCTCTTCCCCGGTGATATCCACATTGGAAATGTTAATTTGCAGAGAATTAATTGTATCAAATTTCTCGGACTATACATTGATAATGTCCTATCATGGAACTCCCACTCAGTTCTGTATGTATATTGCTTATAAGAAATGATGGAATTCCCTAGAAACTTAGATATTTTTCTAATCAATATTTTACATACAATGTACAGTTTTTTAACTGACTCAGATATAATTTGTGTGTATTGTTGTAATCTAGCGTGGGGAAATATAGTCCATCATTTCTTCTTGACAAGATTGTTCTCATCCAGAAGCGTGCTTGCTATCAATCATGTTAAAATTGCTTACGAGAAGCCACCTCTTTTTCTTTTTCTTTTTGCCGATACATATACAATGTATCTTTTTAAGTATGCAAAACAACAAATTTACTTCTGTGCATAATGTTAAAATAGTGTTTACACATTTTCCACAAATGATCTTCCTAGTTTATCTTTAACTAGTTTAAAGGGAGTGATGAATTTCATGCTTACACTACCCGACAAAACAATTCTTTGTATTCACCATTAACAAAAACAGTTTTTGCCCAGGAAGCAAGCGAGTGCAGTGGTCCCAAAGCCATGAATGATCTTTCTGATGATGTTCCACCTCATATTTAAAAGCAGATTAAAATCATCAGCGTTAAAACGGTACGATAACGAAACAATTTTATCCGCTACATGATAAATGATACGATTGCTATTCTATCCTTTGGTGTTCAGACGTATTGAGATTCTATTAGTTTGTCACTCCCTCATTGTTCACGAAATACGGGCGAAAATTTAGGGTCTTGTGGCACATTGCATCAGGCTGCAGATAATTCCCCCTTTTCCCCTTATTTCATGAGAGGAAGCGGAGGTAAATATCTTATCTTATTTTTATGATAAACCTAAAACTAACAGCAACGACATGCACACTCTTTCAGGAAATGCAAGAAATATCCACTGTATGATTGACCATAAAGATCACAGAATTAATGATGACCAAAGGATAATGGTTCCACTAAGAATCAACTATAGTACTTACAAGCATTGCTTTTAGTCACGACTAGCTAAGTTTGTAGGTCGGGTCAAAACTCGCCCCCTTCTTGTGATGAGCCAAGACCGTGTTGAAAGGAGGACTTCAGTTCACAATGTCATGAGAAAGACAGCCATGCATCTCTAAAAGCTTCCAATAGGAAATGTGCAATCTTCATGCGCCAATTTACCATGTTTACTACTAGTATCCCGAAATATACTGTTCAGAGAGCCATCACATTTTGTCTTTGCCTGACGTATCCTTTCACCGCTAGCTACCATGACATTGTTCCCCCCCCCCACACACACATACCTCTATCAACTATATATATATATATATATATATATATATATATATATATATACATATATATGTATTATATACATCTTCAATTGAATTCATTTTCATCATCAACAAAAATGATTTAGAAAATTTTAGAAAATTCAGTTCATGGAATTAAGCAATTTGAGAAAGAAAATACATATCCTGAAATACAATACAATATATATGTACAGATAATTACAAAATCTGGAAAAAAACCCGCCAATGCACACTTTGCAATAGAAACTGAGATAAAATTGAAACAATGGAAAAGAGTGAAGTCTGTATACATCGTAAATCACTCGAGAGAACAAAACTATGGAAACAAAATGTGCAAATTGTATGTATATACCTAACTTTTACATAAATGTGCTCCGTTAAAGCATTTGAGATGTGTTATTTATGTAAATATGATGCTAAAAGCATTCATAAACATTATTTGTTATAAAATACAAGAACATTAGACATAAAATAGCATGATAATATTACGGTACGTATGCACTTCATTAATTAAGCAAAAAAAAAGAACAGAAATGCATGTATGAAGAGAAGATGATACTTTTTTGTATTAAATAATTGTTTGTTTGTTTGTGTGTGTGTGTGTATGTGTGTGTGTGTGTGTGTGTCTATTTGCATATTATGATACCTGCTGTAAATACAATGGCGCCACAGCAACGCACTAAACCTGGTGGTCAGGGGCTTGTCCCTTGGCACGTGTTGCCATGATTATGACATTCACTCAAAAACCACGCACAATCATGTCTTCCGTGAGAGACGATGCCAGATTCTGTCCGTTACTACCACCTTTGTGTCAAGAATTAAGGGATCATCGTATGACAAGAGACAATGATGTCCACGCCAAACTAACCTATCTACGAAGACGCTGTACTAGAATTATAAACCCGACGGAAATGTTTAAGTATAAAACAACCTTTGTTTCTATTCTCCTCTCCATTATGCATATAGATCTTCGTTGTACAAACAATCGATCTCTTTTTCTGCTTCGCAATATCGACAGTGCAGTGGCATGACCTTCTTTCCCCCTTTATAACATTCAATCAGTCCACACAAAGATATAATGTGAACTGCAAAATGATTCTCGAAGAAGCAAAAAAAAAAAAAATTCAGCATTACCCTGGTAATCAGACATGTACATTTGCAGAAGATTAACTTATATTGCTGCATGTGCAGAATGAAAGAATTATGATCTCTAGGCTCAAATCCAAACTTTCCTCTCTAATTTGCCATCTGCTCGCAAGTGCGTTCCCCCCCCCCCCCCCGCTCCCCCCCCCCCCCACACACACACACAAAAGATGTATATATATAGGACTGGATAATATCGCAGAGATGTTCCTACGGCTGTAAACCGTTTTCGGATTCTCATATTAGAAGCTATTTTAACTGTTGCTGGATGCATCTTGGAAGGATGATTTTATCAGTTGTCGTTACTCAAGGGATACTGCGTTTTTACGGGTGTTTCTGAGCTTCACGCCTATAGCTTTTTCACACACATTCAAGACAGTGAATATTTTGAAAACGAATGTAGGAACCCGTCGATGCTCAATAAGACACTGCCTCTAGCTTAGTACACTTTTTAGATTTACAAAAAATTATGAATAATTCTGAGTGCACAAGACTTATCACTGATATTCCGAAAACTCAAAGTTCCCCTTTTAATCGACCCTTTCCTCTCTCAGTCTCCCCCCCCCCCATCATTTTTTTTTTAATGATTTCCCAAATATTTCATCAAATATGCGTATACGAGATATCTCGATTTCAACCTTAAAAAGGCAAAAGCTCCATCGTACGGGAAGGGTGGAGATAACACTCGCCCACGCCTTCTCCCTGCTCGCCCGCCCCTCCCCCCTCCCCCCTCCCCCTCCCCCTCCCCCCTCCCCCCATGCATAGAAGTAGACTGTGGCTACACTTTGAACATAAACAGTTTTCAAAATATGACACAATGTGCACCAAAACGTTTAACTGCAATCAGAAAATTATGCAGAATCTCTTTCCATAGACTTGCTACACTTCTCTTCTGATTGACAAATTTCCAGATATTAGGACAAAAGTGAGCGCCAGCTTGTTGAATTTCAGTTCTAAAAGCTTAAAACTGAAAAAAAAAAGGCTCCCTTGAATATGGGAGAGGTATCATGCTACCCTTCCATTGCTTAATTGTTACCTACTATAGACTTAGTACATTTTTGGGAATGACAATTTCCGAATTTTCCACCAAAAAGTGTGCTCCAGATCGCTTTATTTCAATTCTAAAAACGCAAAAGCTGTATGAGCGGGAGGGGAAATCCCCCTTCCCCTAAGCTCTACCTCACTAGACTTTGTACATGTACATACACACAGATGATGCACATTCGGAATAAGAGCTGAATTCCGTGATTTTAACACTTCGGTGAAAAAGTATTGCACCAAAAATTTGCACCAGATCACTGAATTTCAGATCTGAAAATGCAAAATCACCTTCGTGTGGGAGGGGATATGCCCCTATCTACACCCTCGTCTTCATGCTTTTTCTGTTTGATTGCTGAACAGACAGCGTTCATGATATTCAGTGTAAGAATTAATACAAGAAGATTATTTAAATGACGCCATTTTATAGGCAAATTGTTCAATAATAATCTACACTAAAATAATACTGCAACCTTAAACAAGTGGGACTGTTTCAACTCGTTAAAACACGCAAAAACATGCGTTAAATTGCACCATTTGCAACATCAAAATGCAAAAAGTTCTCACCGTGGGAGGGGAACACCCCAAATTGTTCAATAATAATCTACATCAAAATATACTGCGATCTTAAACAAGTGGGACTGTTTCACGTCGATAAAACGCGCAAAACATGCATCGTGGGAGGGGGGACACCCCCTCCCTCACCCTCCCCCCTCGCTCGCTCCGCTCGCTCGGGCTCGGTCGCTTCGCTCCCTCGCAGACTAACCGCCCCCCCTAAGATCAAATCCTGGCTACGCCGTTGGAATAAGATACATGCCAGTTGCATTGTTGGTGAATCTATTATGAAATGAACGATTGGATGTTGGAATATCCCTCTTGTCTAATGAACAATAATTTGATCACTGATTGAGATAACAAATAAACTCACCTGCAACCAACCTACCGTAAGAATTCCATTATTTTGAGCACTAACTCACTACTTTTATATGCATGAATAGACAATATAAGACAACGACTACAACTCTGTGAAAGTCGGTGTAATGTCAACCCAGACCAAGGGCGGATCCTGAAATTCAATTAAAGTGGGGGGGGGGGGGGGGCGCAAAGCGATTTATATTTCTGGTGGCAATTTTGGGTTTAATCAGCTTGAAGCAAAAAAAAAAAAAAAAAGGCCTTAGCAAGAATTTTCTCTCGTACTTTCGGAGTTAATGGGCTTTAAGTGCAAATTTTCTAGTTTTCTTGTGCCACAAGCTAAAGAAAGCGCAAGGTTTCCTTTAATTTTTTCTTTCTATTTCTTTTATAAAAAAAAGAAAACAAAATTAAAGGGGACGCGCGCCCAGTGTGTCAACTGGATCCGCCACTGCAGACTGTTTGGGGTCATCCAACGAGTCATACGGCCCCTCGAGGTCAACATTAAAAAAGGTCACGAGCCATACACCCACAAGTCATCCAGCCCACGAGTCTTACAATCTATGAGCTATGCACCACGTTCAACAAGCCCACTTGGTAGACACCTAGTAAATCAGACCAATGAGCTAGACACTAGACAAATAAGGCAAATATTATTCTAAACCTTTTGTAGACATTTTTACTATAATGGCTACTGACGGGTTCCTCCTATTTTATCACAACTGCTCTTACAAATACGTTCAACACGTTCGTAAGCTCTGCATGTGGGCGTCTATAATACGTCAACAGCCTTTCATTCATGTACATCAATATGTTACGATATGAATTCGACATAATATAATAAAAAAAGGTCAAGACATAGATAATGGTAAGCAACGTGTGTGGGCGTATGTCAACGATCGCATAACGTATCTACAACTTACAACCCATGTGTATCATACGCTGGCATTTCAGGCGTTCTACGAAGTATACAAACTCTTCAGCGTGCTCTTTACTTTCGAAATTTACCCATGATTACTCGACGTACACCAGTGCATTCGCCGAATATGTTATAAGATCCCATCGGCATACGCTCGTCAATGTGATCCACTATGCAATGTATAATCATATTGCAATCATAGTCATAATCGATTTTATTTTTGTCATATTCATCCTGAATATTTTTATCACCCTCATCATCTAAGAAGGCAAAAGGAAAAAAAAATACCCCGTGTTCCTGTACAACATATTGATATGGCACACATATACATATAAACATAGAAACAAACTGTGCAAACCGATCTTTCATCTTATCTTATTAGATTAGGAATACTATGTCACTACTTGTTAGCACCGGATTGAGAGATAACTACTGAAAGCGGACCGCAAAAGATCGAAGGCTTTACTTAACGTCTCCCCTGACGTTAAACATAACACACACACACACACACACACACACACACACACACACACACACACACACAAATAGCGCAGAACTGTCACCAATAGCGAACATGATGTAAGAAAATCATGGGATAGTAACATTCACATATTTCCACGAGGCAATGACAGTGGTCGCAATCATCTTATATCATGAAATGCAAATAGTGCCACCCCCTGCAGGGCTATCATTGGCCCACACACAAGTCTTGGCTAAATTCCTGTTCTTGAATTGAGCAGGGAGAAGAACTTGCACTTCCTCATCCAAGAATTTGTGGTTCATACGGACGTCGATGAAATTTCCATGAATCCAAAATGAATAAATGAATGAATGAATGAATGAATGAATGAATTTATTTATTTATTTATTTATTTATTTATTTATCTATTTATTTATTTATTTATTTATTTATTTATTCATTCATTCATTCATTCATTCATTCATTCATTCATTCATTCATTCATTCATTCATTCATTCATGTATTATGCCAAAATATAAAACAACATACACTAGGTACACATTAGAACAGAGAAGCATAATATAACATTAAATGCCGGGACTCCTGAGAAGCAATTGGATGAATGAATCCAAAAGATGTAACATGTGCCATAAACATGTGGGAAAAAAAAATCCATAACCTTTTCTTTCTATGTTTAATGTTGTTAAAACGGTACCATTCTGTGTGTTTGACTTTACTCTGGGCGTCAAGTCATCATGAACATGGCTTACCGTCGCACTATCCGGTGGAAATTGGCGAGTGTAACCGCTCATCGTGTGATAGTGGGTGGTGGATTATATCTTGAACGTAACTGTAAGCTCTTTGCATGAATATGGGAGATGTTCTATTAATCTTTGGATGTGCAAAACGCCCCCATAATTTCTAAGTTTGAAAGTGCAAGTGGAGCCTGTTTCTACTCCCAACAATGAAAATGCAAAGCTGTGTCCTTAGGCAGATACACGCTGACAGCCGAGGAGAATTTAAAGGGATGGTATAGTATTGATTGAGGTGAGAATTCAGCATTTAACTTTTCAGATATTAAGAAACCACTTTTTATTTAAAAAAAATCATTAAATGCTAAATTAGTTGTTAAATGCAATATATTTAGGAAAAGCTTCATAAAATGTTAACAAGCCTACAATTCTAAGACGAATTCAATGTTTATTTGATGAAAATCGGTTTTGAAATGGCTTTTAAGATAATTATCTAAAAACAGAGTTGAACAAAGCAATCCTAACAAAAGTTGAGTCCCACCTCTGATTAAGATTGCTTTGTTTTCAAATTCCAAATCTAATTTTCATCACATGAACTTTTAATTCCTATTACAATTATATGTTTTTCATATTTCATAAACGGTTTCGCATTATCTAAATAAAAAAAAAATCAACGTCAAGAAACGTTAGAGACCTTAAACCACATCTCAACCGACACTGTACCATCCCTTTAATACTCTACCTCTCGTTGGAATTTTATTGCGCTTTACGTGTGTGAGGCACTAAGGATGATGTGAACTCAATTATTTTCTACCGCTTCAAGATGAAAATAAAATATTACCTTGGATCGGAATGAGGAACAAGAGGAGACATTGCGAGATTCCTTTGATGAGTCGACCAATTATTGATAAATACCATTCTTCTGATACTGTGATATGCGACAACAGTGGGGCATCTAAATGGCAAATATTACAGAATTAGAAGATGACACTTGTTATTTGCACTGTGTGTGAAAGTTCGTTGAACCACTGCGAAGTGTTCACCTTTTTCAGAATTTTTGGAGAATCTTTTACAATTGGTGATTGTAGACATGTCTATGCACTATCAATGTTGGCCTGCTTCCTTGGTGTATGAAGGACTTTTTTTTTCATACTTTCTTCAAGTATTTTCTGGTCAAAAATGTTAATCAACAGCAGAAAGAGACATGTGTAATCGATCACAGAACTACTAAACGATACTCAAAACAGAAATATATTAACAAACTTTAGTTAATTGTACATTATAGAAGAACTCAGATAACGGTTTATTAACAGCTAGAAAGTGCATTATGACCCCCTAAAGGATGGTACAGTTGCAGTTGAATGGGGCTTAAGGTTTCCAACTTTGTTGTATTTTTTTTTTTTTTAGAAATTGAGAAATCACTTATGAAATATGATAGAACGTATAATTTTACTAGGAGGAATTCAAAATTTGCTTGATGAAAATTGGTTGGCTGAGCTATCCAAAACAAAGCGACAATAATAATAGGTTGGACCCGCTTTTTATTAGGATTGTTGTTGTTTTTTTTACTTTGTTCTTGGATATCTCAGCCATTTTAAAACCGACTTTCATGAAATAAACTTTGAATTCCTCTTCGGTTTCTAAGTACCTCACGAGATGTTAAAAGCTGAATTCTCACCTCAACAAATGCATACACTCCTTTTCACCTTATATAGCTTGAAGAAATGGTCTGCCTTATTTGATAGTAATTTACAAGAAGGCTGTATGAATAAAATGCTGCTTGAGGTTCCAAAGAGTAAAAAACATAACAAGATTTGTCAATCAATTAATTAGACTTCGGCAAATTGTGCTTTTATAAAATTGGTTTAAATGATTATAAAGATTTTACATCCTCAAGGAAGGTATACCAGATATCTGGACTGGGATGATAAGAGCTTTGGGCTGTTTAGATGAAAATCGTGAGTTCGTTACGATGAGTTGGATTTGGATGAATGTGTTCATTAGTAATCAAGACATATTGGAAAAGGTTATAAATTCTGAATATGTTTACACATAATGTCATGATTGCGACATTCAAATTGTTTTGTTTTGTTTTGTGTGTATCATATCTTTATCATATGCAAAGATGTGACACATGAGGGCTCACATGCCTCCGGGTAATAGCAAAGAATTTTACTTTTCTGGACCTGGCTCATGTCTCAATCCTTTACACACACACACACACACACACACACACACACACACACACACATATATATACATATATATATATATATATATGTATATATATATATATATATATTTAGCGCCTTATAATGTATTGTATTAAATATATATATATATATATATATATATATATATATATGTAATAACATCAACAACAATGATAATAACAATAATAATAATAATAATAATAATAATAATAATAATAATAATCATCATAGTTATTATTATTGTTATTATTATTATTATTATAACAATATAGGTTTTCCAGGCCAATTTCGCACTTTTGTCATTCCATTTGATAGAAGGTTCACTCAATTTAGCGAAAATCCTCGTCACTGCACATTCTGTCATTCATTCAATTTCAATTCATGTTCAATTTAGCATTTCGATCGATGAAATTTGCACGTGTGCCTTTCGAATCCGTAAAACGGGCATTCAAATTGGCACGTGCTCTTCAGTCATTCAAATTCGCCAGCACTGGCCGAAAAGGGTATTTCAGTCATTCAATTTCGCGTATGGGAAGTCAAATTCCAAACATGTTCATTCAAATTAACGTCATGTTATTTCTTTTTTGAAAAGGTGAGAACATTTAAACACGTATTTCTATGTGACTTTTTGTTTCATCTGTGCACTGTTAAGCAGTAAAAGTATCATATTTTTGACCCTATATGACTCGAGTTTGTTGTTCTGTAACGCCCATTTTCTTTCATACATGTCATTTTAGGCTTATATGTACCAATACTACATATTGGCCAATGTATTTTGTTCCAATTCTGATTTTCATTCGCTCCAAAGAACTCTTAACACTGAATTACCGAAATTATCTATGTGGTTTAAGAGTAATATATTATCACTTAATCTGAAAAAGACAAATTTTATGTATTTCTATAACAAGAAGCACAACATTGAAATGCAACATTTAAATATTATGGTGGATGGTGTATTATTGGAACAAAAAGAGAGTATTAAATTCCTCGGAATATATATAAATGAAAATATGAAATGGAATGTTCATGTACAATATATCTCTGATAAAGTATCTCGTAATGTTGGTATACTTCAAAAGTTAAAGTATTATGTCCCTCAGAATATCTTATTTATGTTATATAATTCATTGATATTATCGCACATTTCTTATTGCAACATTGTATGGGCAACATCAAAAAGCCACATTGATAGTATATTACTTTTGCAAAAGAAAGCAATACGTTTATGCACCAACTCAGGTTATCGAGACCATTCAGATCCTTTATTCGCAGAATTAAGAACACTTAAGGTAAATGACATTAATTTTTTGCAAAACTCACTCTTTATGCTTCGCTTACTTAATGGTCAGTTGCCATCTTCTTTTTACTCATTATTTCAATTAAATAAGGAAATACATTCTTATCCAACAAGACAATCTGATAAGTTTCACTTGTATAATCCCAAAACAGTGATGGCTCTGAAATCTGTCAGACACACCGGACCCGAGGTTTGGAATTCTCTTCCTTCTGAAATTCGAAGTTTAAAGTCCACGTATTCTTTTAGGAAGGCTGTAAAAACGATGTTGTTATCTGAATATCAGTAATTCCATTGTCATTGTTATATACACGAAATTCTTTTGTACAAATATCGACACAATTAGTCTATTATGTAATAATGATTATGTAACCGACCATGACCTGTATCAACTATCCACCTGTACCTCGTTGAAGAAATATTTTGTCATGTCTTGCTAATCAGTGATACAGGTGATTTTATTTTGTATAAACCTTTAGTGAAAGCAGACAAACCTCTCCCTTCCCTTTCTCCTTTCAACTATCCTATCTCTATGCAAGTCATCCCTCCCTCCTATTCTCCTTCCGATGTACATTATAATATTATGTTATGCTACGGGGGCTGCACGCAAATCAAGCTACGCTTATGCTGTAGCCCTTCTGTATTATTCATTGTAGTATGTTTTGTTGTACTTTTGCTGTACATTGTACACAGGCAATGAACAAGAAAATACTTATATATATTATCACATTTACATGAATGTGTATATGTACAATGATGATACAGAAACCAATAAATCAAATCAAAATATTAACTTTATATTCTTACAGTCATGACAGCGCAACTTAAATACAGACGTATTTCTCAAGAAAAAAAAAAGAATTATAGGAACATTTGATGATCATAACCTTGACTTCCTAGAACTGGCCAACACACTCGAAATAAAGCGCTCAACGGCCAGATAAGCTGTGGCCACATGCACTATCTTCGGACTGGAAGATTCAATAAGAACATTGAAGCAAAAAAAAAAAAAAAACTGTTGCCAAAATCTCTAAAATGAATACGAAAATATAAAACAAAATGTAATGACGCTTGCAAAACAATAATTACGTTGACAAAAATAAATAAAGAAAGAACCAAAGCATAAACATGCTTGCTAAATTGACTGCAAAAGATGTTAAATTTGATGACAAAAAATGAATTCGAATGAACAAGTGCAGCATGTCCGTGATCACGTGATTATATCATTCTAAATTGAATGAACGAATAACGAAATGGTGCTTGTTTTATGAATTTCAATTAAAAAAAGTGTTAATTAGAATGAGGGTAAAGGTAATTTGAATGCTCCAAAATGAATTTGAATGAAGAGATCATAAAATTGAAATACCGAACATGTCATTTACGCTGAATTTTGCTAAACTGAATGCAGCAATTAGGAATTGGACTGACAAAAGTGCGAAATTGACCGGGAAAACCCATATTAATAATGGTACAGAGACCCGTTTGGTACAAGTGAATGTAATCATCCTGAGAGAGTTTTGAATTGGTGGAACAAAGGATAGGTGTGACCAAATAAGAACATTGAGTGCAAATATAAAGGAATTGTTCTGAAGGAGAATTAAAATTGCTGCAGTTTCTCCGAAGAATGTTATATACAATATATTATGTCGCAATGAAACATTACATGACATTCTTAAAAATAGCTTTCGCGTTTATCAAGTCCTTCAATCGCCGAAGAACACCAGCTGTTCTGCATATCAGAGTTATTATGTTTTACATGTGGTCATTCCACCTCTCTGAGAATCTGGGTTTATACTCCTGAAAACTTTAGGATTGACGTTATCTAAAAACAATTTTTTGTCGAAAATTAGCATGAGACTGAAATGTGTAAAAATTCATGACACTTGTCTCTTCATTATTTGATGATAATCTATCAGATTTAAACCATTACGATGCTTTAATTGTTCAATTTACTATTAAGGTCACGAATCCATGAATCAATCCTCTCGTGGGAGTAAAATACATCAGTGTCATCAGCTAATAAAATAGAATTTTTAAAAGAGGATGAGCTGTTGCTGTCATTAAAGGTCCTGTTTACCTATGGTAGCAGTGATTTTAAAAATGTTAAAGATATCACATTTGATGCAAATGTGTTGGTCTATTTTATTACAGACATCCTACCATATAAAATTTTCGTGATAAAGCATAAAATATAAGGAGATATCAGTATTTTTCTCAATAAACCATAACTGTAGACGGTTTAGTCTGGACACATGTTTATTTGTTTGTTCACATTTTTATTGTTCACATTTTGTGTATTTAACAATACTCAACATGGATTATACGGACTCAAATTTTTACAGCGGTTGTTTCTATCCATAACTCACATTTTAGAACTATTAGCACTAAAGCTGGGTTTTTGTTTCATCTGCAAATGGCAAATTATGCCTTTAACGCGTGTCAAAAAAGCAATGGTCCAAGTGTATCCCTATATAGGGGGCACTTTAATGGTATTGTACAAAAAAAAAAATAGTTGACTGCATGGTTACATAATGGTGATGGTTAAATGTCTGAACTCTTTAACCATGAGAAAGTGGTGATTCTGACGCCGTAACTATGCGGTTTATTGTGTAAGAAGTTCATTATCAATAGTGTCAGAGGCTTTACTAAGATCCATGTAGACTCTAATTGTACGTTCTCTATTTGCGAGTGCTTTCAACGATATTATCACCGCATTTGATTATTGCATAATTCCTGTATAGAAAACCCTCTTCTGATGCAAAATTGATTTTGATTTAAGATGTTAATTCCTTACAGAAATGAATCTCGACGATTATATTCAATTTTCAAGGTTTGTGGATGGATACTTCAGTGAATAGTATGTAAATTTTGGTTTTTATAATGTTATGTTGACTCCAATGCCTTATCTAGTTTCTCATTTATTAAAACAAAAATAAAATGCCGTTTACTCTGTCTATCGTATATATATTTCGGTTTTGATAATCTTACGCTGACTCCAATAAATATCCGAAAATCTATAAGTTTCTCATTTATTAAAAAAAAGGTTTGTGGATGGATACTTCAGTGTATAGTATGTAAATTTTGGTTTTTATAATGTTATGTTGACTCCAATGCCTTATCTAGTTTCTCATTTATTAAAACAAAAATAAAATGCCGTTTACTCTGTCTATCGTATATATATTTCGGTTTTGATAATCTTACGCTGACTCCAATAAATATCCGAAAATCTATAAGTTTCTCATTTATTAAAAAAAAAGACCTCTTACTTCGGCTCTAATCTTTTTTTCTTTTCACTTATGAAGCACATTTGAATTCTATAACGATTGTTACATTCCAACTGAGTGAGTGAATCTTGTATTGTCGATCATAGGACTTTTTAGTGGAACATTAAAAGATTATCGTAAAGACGTCAACAAAGTCATCGGTAGTAATAAATCCCTTCATTTTCACCACCAGTCTGTGGTTATCCTGATATCTATAAAACAACAACAACAACAATAATAATAATAATAATAATAACAACAACAACAACAACAACAAGCAAAACAGGCAGAAAACAACAAAACCCTCTAATTGGCTTTTAATTGCTCTCGCAGAAGCTTTTCAATGTTTCCGTGACTGTGTAAACCTGAATGTTTTAAAGCGTTAAACACGAGTCATAATGTTTGATAAAAGTTACGAATCGGCGTATGTTCTGTTTTAAAACTCTCCATAGATACTTGCCCATGATTGCACGTATACCAAACCTAGCAAAGTCATCAGCACTCCCACATTCAAATAAACACACATACACAGAATCACGAATACTCACGTGTATATATACATCCTAGAATACACATTATTGTAATGACTGTATAACGACAAATAAATTAAACACAATAAAAGCAACAAAGAAGAATATATTGAAGTCAAGTATTATAATTGCAAATTCATGAGCAACATAGAACCAGTGAAGAAAATACAGAAATCCTAGTGCAAATATTTGTGTACAATGTATGAGTTATCTTGATGTTAAGTAATTAAAAGTGAAAGTCATATTCTCCGCCGTGCCGATACCTAAGCTATTTAATGACTCTCGGGTGTCTACCAAGATTTATTACTGAAAGATACAAAGACTTTTGCATTATTTTTCAAAACAGTGAAGAACAGACTCATGATATTGTAAAAGTCGAACGTCTAAAGTAGCATTGCTGTATTTGCGCTTACACTTAAAGTGCGAAAGACTGTATTTTCAAAAGTACACATTCAAAATGATTAAGAAAAAAGAAAAAAATACCCTGTTTTTGTCATGGATTGTGTCAAGCAGTCATCATATTAGAAAAGAAAAGCAAGATGATTTTGTCAATCGCCATTCATATACGTCCTAATGCCACCCACGTATCATCGGAAATTATTTACATGTACATAGATAAAGAATATGTATATATTTATATATATATCAGTTTATACAAGCACGTACAAGAGTAATGTCGTTTGCAAAACCACTGCACACCTGCAATGCGAAGTACCTAGTGGTCATTATTGACCTCTGTCACAATTAGCTAAAATGTCATCAAATTTTATTCACATAGAAAAAGGTCTTCGGTGATAAACAAGTGCTGCAGAGATATTCAAATGGGTTTCATATTGTAAACATTAAACATGAACTATTATTTGAGATGATTGGCATTCCGCCAGTGAATGTCTAACAAAGTTGAGTTGAAATTAATTCAGGATCACCAGCCTATTGATTTCTCACCGCTGACTTAAAAAAAAAATGATTAGCTACTTCATGTTTTAACTAGTAACGACTTTGCACAATGACACAAACTCTGACAAAAGTTTACTATCTGTCCCACACAGATATAATATTTCAAGAAAATATCAATCCTATACGGCGAGAGCTACACACAAGAGAATTATATTACGACATAATCGAGACAAAATGTATCAATGATTTCACAACAGTAACACCTCTCAGAGATAGAGAAAGACACATATCCTGTCTCAGATTGACATTTATTTTGACATATAAAGTGTGACACTACAACACAGCTTTATACCGGTATCATAGCAACATGAAATGAGTAAAAAGATCACAGACATCTTAAATGGATTGCTTGTTTGCATTTTTCAAGGCGATGAAAGTGAGTCTTTGATACTAATTGGAAGCTGTAACGTTCAATCGGCAACATTTCAAAGTCAACATCCAGACAAGGAGTAATATTTTTTGATTTATTGTATCCTATGACTGATACAATAAATGTGACTTTTCACACCAGTGTTAACAGCAAACATGCCGATAATACAGTATACTTCAACGTGCCTTATGCAAATTATGGAGAACATCGTGATAAACTTTGAGTGCAAGCATATTAACATGACATCCAACAAAATGTGAAAACTTCCCAAACGAAGCCCTCAACTACCCATCAAACAATCAAACAGCTTTGAATCTTAAGGTGATCGTAAGCCTCCTGCATGGCATAATACTGATAAATTCATTTGACGAACTGTCATCGACCAAAATATTGTGTAAAAACTGGGGGTTTTAGTAGCAAAACATATAACACGAGGCTATCTATACGCACTGACCACACCACAAATATCGTTTAGGAATCTTTAAGGCATATCTTGTTGCATTATATTAAACGGTAAGGGAAAGAGACCGCCCATAGGCAAACACTACAAAAGACTTGAATGTTTACGAGCACATGATTGCTAATATGAACATAACATTATAGAATATACATGGTTAGAATCAATCAGAAGCAGAATATATTAAGATAATTTCATGCAGTGTACACTAATAAGCGAAGGAACTGGAAAACAGAACAAAGGCCATCGCATCAAAGTTGCAAAGAAAAGCAGAAAAAGAAGCAACGGAAAGTCACAAGCGGGTGATTTACTGTAAAACAACAACAACAACAAAATAAAAAGAATCTTCTGTTAATTCTCAATGATAACGCGATGAAAACAAAAGTGGAAGAAAAATTCATTTCCTACAATTTAGTAGACATTTAGAGCGATTTTTTTTTGAGAAAATATTTTTAAAAAATATGAATGGAATTAGAAAGATCGCCAACGAACATTTTTCGCAGAACTATTGTATGTTGGCCTCTAGACGTTGTGTTGTTATTATCATAATTAGAACATACAACGTGCGACGATTTTCTATACTTTCTGAGGATCCAGGAATGAAAATAGAGAATGAAATAAAATGTTACTCGATAACGTTTTCCCCTGATTTCATTATAAAGATAAACACCAATAGATCTGATGGCAACATTGTGAATTAAGACGTATCAGGTTCCACTGCATGTCCTTTTCATCCTGTCGTTATCGCCTTATTGCACAGCTGCAACAAGTAGGAACGCTGATAAAGCCCCAATCGTACGTGAAGGAATTCTTCTGCTTGACATATGCTGAAACCCAGCTTTTCTTCTGCTTGCATTGCGTAGACCCGATGAACAAACTGTTGAAAACATATCAAACATAAGTAAATTAAGTTGCAAATTGGCAGAAGAATATTGATGCATTGATGTAACACTATTTTTTTCCAATGTGAAATACTTTTATTCCTAGGAAACATTTTTCTTTATTGTCGATTTGAAAGGCATTTTACAAACTGGAAATTGTGAGGAACACTTGACCGACGTGACTGAACTCTCTCAACTAACTCATCCGTCTATATTCTATTTTCAGTGCAGTAGCCCTCGTGACGACAGCAAGTAAAGCGTATATACCTTTTTTAACTCCATATAAAACTGCAAGTGTTTAATATTTACTAGAAGTAGTCGACTTGATACCCAACGAACCCATAATCTGATTACGTTTATTTACTTATTTATACGTATATTTAAATTTACCGAGTGTTCATACTTTTGCTTGTGTTCACACTTCTACACTCAATTTACATTTACATTGATCACTTTGCCACAACGCCCTGCACAAATACACTCTAAGGCCCGAATTCTCAAAGGTGGAATAACTTTATTACACCGCCTACACTCTTATTTCTGCGGCGTCAAACATAACTCGGAAAGTGTGAAATGTGACTCGGAAATGGCGCCAGCTAGGAGTCAACTCCTTCTGAGTGAAAGCTACTCGGACTTCCGAGTCAAATGATTTCACTCGGATTCCGAGTCACTTTCCGAGTCATTTCTGTGGCGTCAAATAAACTCGGAAAGTGTCAAATTTGACTCGGAAATGGGGTCAGTTAGGTGCAATCTATTCCAGCAAAATGACACGGATTTCCGAATCAAAAGATCACAATTTCACTCTGATACGGTGTCGTTTCCCGCAAAGTAAGTAACCCATTTTGATGTAGTAATGACTCGGATTTGGTGTGCACTTTTCTAGAAGAATGCGGAATGGAGGAATACATAGGAGTTTTCATCGGTGAATTTACACCTCATTCACAACACTCATATAAATAATTGCCTAAAACATGGTCTAAACAGTCAGTTTTATTTAGAGCAAAATGAGCTTTCGACATGGACATATTGACTGGTAATGGCGTAGCCGTAGGCGGCCGTACGGTAGCTCGAATTAGCAATCAAGATCGTATGTGTATTTTATGCATGTACAGTGGAGGTGTAGCTAGGTAGGTTCACAGGGCTACGTACAAAAGGTACGAGCTACCGTACGGTCTCCTACGGCTACGCCATTACCAGTCAATGTGTCCGTGTCGAAAGTTCATTTTGTCCTAAATAAAACTGACTGTTTAGACTATGTTTCAGGCAATTATTTATATGAGTGTTGTGAATGAGGTGGGTACTCATCGATGAAAACTCCTATATATGTATTCCTCCATTCCGCATTCCTCTAGAAAAGTGCACACAAAATTGTCCATCTTGAAGACAAAAAGTTGCAAGACATCTCGCGGCCGCGGCGGATCGTCGAAAAATGACGCTTTTTTTTTTCGCGGGGGTACTACGTCACATAGGACACATGACATGTTTTGTCCAATTGTAGCGCGCGTACGTCATGTACACCGCGCTGGGTATTTCTGATGTGACTCTGCGCAGGTGTAAAAAGTCCGATAACCAAAATGATAACTCGGATTTGAGTCAGAAGTACACGGTTGGTGTTAAATTTACACGGATCGGAGTGAAAAAATTTCTGACTCGGATTCAGAGTTGAAATTTTGACTCGGCAGAAATAAGAGTGTATTCCTCCGATTTATTTTGCTTCTTTTGCAAATCAGGCCCTCGTGACGTAAAATGACGCGATTTATTCCCCGAAATCTATTTTCAAAGGTGGAATAACTTATTCCCCGGAATAACTATTCCGCGGAATAGTTATTCCAGCTTTGAGAATTCGGGCCTAAATGTTTTCGGTCTATTTTTTTTTTTTTTTTACATTTTTGTGCTTGTTTGTTTGGTTGCTTTAATATCATGACACAATACATGAACATTATTTTGGCATCACTTTATAATTTCAAGTTTCGCTTCAATTTCATTCATAGAAGTGCTCTAAATTTGAACTTGACTCAATAAGATTCGTTTGTTCTCATATGACAGTGATAATTCTAGATGTAACAACAGGAATAACGAAATAAAGCTCTCTCTCTCTCCAAAAAGCAGAAATTATGATAAAGCTATAGCAATGAAGACTTTAAACTCACGGAGCATTGACCCCAAGATAACAGGCCCTCCCCCTGTTATGGAGACATTCTGTTACGTAGAAGTATGTTTGCGAGTAAACTGTAACTCTGGTTCCATTTCTCAGATTTCCGTACTCCAAAATCTTCCACTGCGGATGCGATGGGCAAGTGTCTTCCATGCTACGTTTAGCCTAGAAACGAGTAACAGAAAAATGAGAGGAGAAGGTCAATGCAGTACCACGTGGATAAAAAAGGAAACAAAGTTCACTGAGACATAAAGAACAGGCTCACATTAATATACATAATCATATACATATGGATTAAAAGAATGCAGCAATATTAATAGAACACACCAACAAATGTCTGAGAAAAATCAGACGATCCGTTCAAAAGAAGTTGTGAATTTTTTAACTTTGAGTGACGCCATCGCTGGATGAGAAGACTACTATATACAACTTGTGACGTCATGTGCGTAGAACGATATAAAAATATTTAAAAAAAATTAAACATATTATTTTTCACTTTTCTCGCATGAAAAAAAGAGCCTTTGAGTTGCCTCTTTCAAAATGTAGGAGGAATAATATTACCTTTACCATACTTTAAAATTGGGGTTTTTTTTTCAAAAAGTCTATTAGTTTTGTGAAATTCTCTGTATATTCTACTTATATCGCGCTCCGTATGTGACATCATAAACTGTAGTAGTCTTCTTATCCAGCAGTGACTGCACAGAAACTTTAAAAAATCGTAAATTTTGACTGGATTGTCCTATCTTCCTCAAAATTCCACTGATGTGTTCTGCTGTTATTGCTGCATTCACTCAATTCGAATTTATATGAATTTGAACGTATCCTTTAAAGTCATCGTTACAGTATTTGCTTGCAGTCCCGTCACGGTGCTCAAGGAGACCTGAAATCTCTGGATTCCAGTAGTTTCTGCTTTCTGACAGCATAGACATGATAGACCTGGTTTGTTGAGGTCTTTTTCTACTACTTGACGTCATCGGTAGTCATAATGCCAAGGGCACTGTGGAATTTTCCTATACGTTTTCGTCTTCACCTTAATGAGTGGATGTTCCACAGGGTGAGTGTTTTGCTGATATAAGATGAAAGCTGCTTTCCGTCTTTAGAATTCGACTCTTCTTTTTTTTTTAACCACAATTTTCAGCTCATTTTTTGTTTGGCTTTTTTCCTGCATTTTTAACATTTCAGCACAAAATAACATTATTGAAAAATATTTTTCAACCTTACTGTCCACAGAACACAATGTAAACAAGTCTTTTTTTTTAATAAAAGAGAAAAAACACAATTAAAACAGCTATTCTTTTTTAATCAAAGAAAACTAATCAATGTTAAATTAAAGGAACACCCATTAAGGAGAAATGCAGCAGATCGCACACCGTAAACAATGTTAAGCGTATGCTTGAAATGATGATGGCCTGGGAATGGGGTATTGTAGAGAGGGGAAACGAGAAAACAAAATGGAAAATGTTGCGCGGATAATAGTGCAAAGTGCATTGAGCTGTGTGTGAATGTGCATGGGCCACCTAAAGGTTCTTAATTATATTTAGATATGTATGTATGTATGTATGGATGGATGGATGTATGAATGTATGTATGTATATTGTTAATTTTGTTAAATCTTCAAGGATTATTTATTGCAATTCAGGTATATTTATGAAACACAAATGAAACATTTTGTATTCAAATTCTTATGTCAGACATCAGTCAGTGTCAGTTCAATATGTATGTTTGTTTTTTTAGCCACTTTGGAAAAAATAAAGTGCTGTTTCCGGTTTAAAGTATGCCGACAAATGAGTTCCACACGTCAGAACCACGATGTCTGACTGGTTCGAGACCCAAAAGAGTTATCATGCAGATTAATAATAATTATTTGTTCTTCAGGACCTATTCATTTCATTTAAATGCATTTACCGTTTTGTTGTTGTTGTCGGTTTTTTTTTTGTGCATAAACAAACTTTTACCCCTAAAATGGTAAAAGATATCTAATCTAACTAGGGATACATTCTGAATTTGTAGGTTAATATGATTGATGAGTAATAAGAATTGTATTCTATTACACAATGTTTGCCAGTGTTGACACAAAAAGCACGAGTTGAAAGCGTGAAAACTCTAAATGAAGCCCATAATTGATCTACTTTCTTCATATAAAACGGTGCCCGTAAAGTGTGTTTTAGCATCTATTTATTAGGTATTAGGTTAGGCGATGAATATAAAGAAATTTACAATTGCCCAGTATACATTAAAGAAATAAAATATATGATTAATTCATTACGTATTGATTTCACAACATTTCTCACACACTGAAAAAAGGAGGTCACGAGGTTTATTTGTCTGAAGACACAAGGTTTATTTGTTTGAAATGATTTGGTAATGAATACGATATGCTTGGCAGGACACGACAAAATAGCAGTGGCTTGGTGGCCCGGGGTCACTGGAATTGACGTTGGGCCACCAAATAGAAAAAAAAAAAAAAAAAAAAAAAAAAAAAAAAAAAAACCTATATTTTGGTGGCCAGTTCAAGGACAAAAGATTACAAATGATTTTTTTTTAAGTATATTTTTTCTTTATTTACGACCTATACATTCTTTTTTAGGCCACTAAAAACTTCAGAATTTAAAAATTTTCATGGCACGAACTGACCACCATATAGCTGGTAACCAGAGAAAAAAAAGTTCATGTCAAGCCTGTGTAGGCCAAGAAATTAAAGAATACTGTAAAAGGGAATCGATTTCATGATATTCAAACTTTAAAATTCAATAGCTTTTTGTAGAGTGTTTATATCATATATCTTGAAAACTTTCAATCAATTAGATAAAGGGTCCGTTTGTAATATTTCTTGTTTTAACTTTGTAGTTCGTATATTGTATATTGTTATTGAAATGAATGTTTTCCTTTTTTACCCTTAGCTAATACAAGTCCCTAAAATCCTTACACGTATCAAGCCCATGTATTTTGCCCGGAAAGGTGTGACAGGGCCAAAACTTGGCTGCGAGTAAAGAGGACTTGCGTACGCAACTCCGGATAACTACGGGTGAGATACGTGCTAGGTACTGTCATGTGCGGGTCATCTGCGGGGACTTCCGGGTAGCAAAAATCGTTATTCGCATGTCGCACGCAAGGCTTGCCCGGAAAGGTGTGACAGGGCCTTTAGGCAGTTCCCAGGACACATGATATAGATGTGAGTGAGCTTTTCGTATCATTACCTCAAAAGTGTCTATTGATCATGTACAAAGCACTAACGAAAATGCAATTATTTTTCTGCTATAGAAGTGCAAAATGTAGGCGTAAAATGTTTTTCTTGACGGAAATTCAAAATAATGATCAGTCAGATGTATAAGGATTTGAAGCTGGAGCATATTACGTTTGAACAAAAAGCGAAACAAAAAAAAAAAAAAACCACTCGGAAAATGTCAAGGTGTTGTGAACAAACTATTGGCGAAACTTTACAATTCCATTTATTCCGTAATTTCCATCTGCATACGATCAAGTTAGTTTTTCATTTGATATACTGCTTTTTTTATTTGATGAATACTGTTTATCGATAAAAATTAGTTTATCGCTCTGTATTAGCTCTCTATATCAGTTTCTCAAAGTTTTTCGACTGATAAACTAAGTTTTAGGAATTTGGGGGCAAACGGTGCGCCATAAGCATCTGCTTTTTTTGCTGACGGTCACAATACTGTGATAATGTCTCTTGATGGACATACTACAACTAGTGTATTATGAAAATTCCAATCATTGATGGTCTTATACGCAAGACACTTTGATCCCGTAACCTTCTCTTCGCTATTTTATCAAGTCATTACAACTTTCTGTTTATGTTGCACCCCGAGACGCACTTACTTTACTTCTGTGTAATGCAAGGTCCGTCTTCCTCGTTGATGCCGGTGATAGCCCTGAGAAACCGGGGTCCAAATGGTCAAGCTTGTCCCTTGAGAAGGCCACCCTTTTTTCGTATACGGCTGGGTGATTGACTATTCTATGGTGGAAACTCCGTAGCTGTGTACTCAAATGTGTCTCTTGCTCAGTGTTCAAGGACACTTTCATCTTGGCGAGATCTGCAAATAATTCTCGTATTAGTCCTAGAAGAAAAGGAAATAAATGAATGAGGAATGAATACAAAACCCTGATTAGCCCTGCATCAAAGCGAATCCCGAAGATTCTTGTACTGTCAATATATTCATGCAATACAATTTAAGAGCATTCTAGGGACACTGAACTTATATATTCGATGCATGACTGAAAACAAGCATTGATTTTCCTGATTCATTTTCAAAGTAGACTGTATGCTGTCCATCATCACCACATTTAAATATTTCTAGAAGAACGTTCATAGAAATTTGTTGCCAAAATATATCCAGGAAAAGAAGCCACCGAATGGAGGCTACACATCGTTAATACGTTATAAAGAGTACACTCTTAAAGCTGTAGATCCCGAAGACAAAGGAAAAGATAAGGTAATAAGATAAGTGCATTCACACGTCATCGCTCATGATGTAACCTGAAGTCAAGTGACTGTCTGTGTTCAGATATGCATCGTCTGCATTTAGTGCAAGATACTTGCCCAAGGGCAAGTAAAGGCAGGCCTTTATATTAAGCCTCTTGTGTACATATGGGGCTTATGTTATTTCATTGGGCTCTGATTTTTTTTCCCCTTTTACAGAATGCCTTTGTCAATACACGTGAATGCTACACGTTCACTACCGGTAATTCTGTATTTCAAACTACACGCCATTTATCATGTTTATGATACTTGATGTTTGGTCATGTTTTGAGTGTAGTGTGCGCTTCCTTCCGTTCTTTAGAATACTAAAAGGATTCAACTCATTTTTTTTTTTTCAGTGGCGGATCCAGAGGGGGGCGCAACCGGCACACGTCCCTTTATTTTTCGTTAAAAACAAAAGAAATAAAAAGAAAAAAAATGAAATGAAACCCGGAAGTGGCACCAGAAATAATTAAACACGCCCCCTTTACAGAATTCCTGGATCCGCCCCTGTTTTTTTATCATCAAAGACTGTTTTGTCATGGGTAATTTAAACAAAGACATTTCTAAATGCCTCTTTCTTTCCACTAACCAAGCCAATCCAAGGTAGGCCTAACAAGTTACACGGCTTCTCTTGTTGATAATAATTACATTCTATATGTCACGCCTCCTCCTTCTTTAAATTGAGTATCATTCTTTCTGACATATCGACCACTTCAAAACTTTAACTTCTATCCCTATACCTGGAAACCCATTACTGCTCCCACTATATAGAGACTTTTAATGAAATTATATAGCACCTTACAATTTACACAAATTGAAGAATAGTAAAACTGAAGAAAATTTGGACAGAACTACATAACTCTTAAGACGCTGGCTTATCGTTTCAGGTTTTAGGGAAATTTTAGTTACCTATTCAGATTGTAAATACTATGTTTCTTTATTTAAAGCTAAAGAGCATGACTGTTAACAGCATCCAAGATTCTCAAGGATAACAAAATCCCTTTTACTGTCTATTAATCCAATAAAAAATGTCATGCTATACATAATAGAATCAAACGTACTGAACAATCCTGTCATTGTATTTTGTACAAAAATGCGCTTACAAGAACTTTGCGTAATAAATAAAAGAAGAAAAAAGTAGCTAAAGGACCAGACATATCTTTTTAAACATGAAGTGACCACGGTTCGAAAAGTAAGAGTGACATTAACAAAAGTAATAAAAACTGCATAAATTATAACAATAATCAAACCACAAGATGTGGAAATAACAGACCCTGCGTTGACAGCCGATACATTCGATTTTTATTTCTCCCAGATTGGATATGATTTAGCTAGAAATATTTCCACACCTGACGACTTGATTGATACACCCAATTCTAAATCATTCTTTTGTTGGACCCTGTTGTTAATTGTGCGTTAAGTATATTACCATGAATTAGGAAAGTAAACTTAGTAGCGGACATGATGGCAATGACGACGTTATTTTAAAGAGCATAAGTCAAAGATTTGTTTATTCTTCAACTCATTTTTAATTTATCATTCATTGATATCAATCGTGAAATTGAGATTTGCAATTCCGCTTTATATATAATATATAATATATAATATATATATATATATATATATATATATATATATATATATAACAGCAATAGGTTTCTGCTCGGAACGACACAGCAATATGATCTGTATTATCATGTTTCAGGGAATATACCTTGTAAACATTGTTTAGTATATTTTAGATTTTGTTTGTTTTATTTCTTTTACATTCCCTCTTAATCGCATATATACTTATAAATTTCGTTGACTGTACATATATAGTACTGTCAACTTAAGCAATTATTTGAGGTCATCATATACATTGTATAGTCCTATACTTCCTCATTATGATGGATTTTGATGGACTACACAACCTCTCCACATGTACTTATTTCTTATAAGTATGCACGTATGTATATGTATACACACTTGTATATATATCATATATCATATATCATATATATATATATATATATATATATATATATATATATAAAGTACATTTGTACGTGTGTACACGTATATCAAGAAAAAAAAAGACATTGACACATGTATATAACTATACCTTCAAGTAGTAACTCGATGGCTCCATTGTCAAGTATACACCTCGCTTTCTTGACTTTTCTTGTTTCTAAATGGAAAAAAGGAAACGTATTATATTCATGCAGTGGCCACAACCCGACAAATATCTTGGAAGTTCAAACGTCGAAGTCACTGACATACGAAAATAAGTACAGAATCAAGTAATTTGAACAGATATGCGTAAATGATCTTGCATAATAAAAATTGCCATAACATTGTAACGGACGCTTTGATGTTATCATTACACAAAGTTCTTTACAAAGGAATCCCATTTCATAAAGTTTATATAAAATCGCACTTGCAGGACCATTTCACTAATGAAATTCACATGCTCTTTTTTTTTGGTCATTACTTTGTTTAAGATATATATTTAAGGTTTGCCTAAAAGTAAGTATGTCATCAAAGCTTCGTAATTCGTACCTTAAGAAAGAGAATTTTCAAGGTGTCGTGTTGCAGCGACACACACGCACACGCACACACACACACACACACACATCGATATGCTGTATATCCTCTTGTACATAAGTAAAAATGGAGAGTTTCTGCTTTAAAATGCCTATATTCTACAAAACTTTTGAACGTCAAATTGCTGCCGGATGACTTTTTATGGATATTTAGCTACATTGGACAGAAATGGTCTCACATTTTGCACCAGTGCAAAATAAAAGTACATAAACGAGCAGATGAGATAAAGAAGCAGTGACAACATAAAAGGAGAGAGATATGGTCAAAAAGAAAGAGAGAGAAAAAGTGATACGTAAAGATAGGGAGTGCTAGAAGGATAGTGGGAATAACTGGAATCAAATCTGATGGAGCTCAAATGGCTTTGGACAAAATGGTTGCGAGGGCGGTAAAAATCTCTCCTTCAATTTGATCAAAAGAGAACGAGAACTATGACAGCAGAGTGGGATTGGGATATAAAATCTATAAGATTACCCAGATTAAGTGCTAGACTTTTGCAAGAGCACGTATAGCTTTCAATGATGCGAACATTCTGACTAACATTTCAGTTTGCTAGCAATGTTTTAGAATACATATGCATAGACATGAAGACATGAAGTGGCCGAAATATGCGTTGACTTAATAGATGAATGTCACTGAACGACTACCCTGTGTACTCAGTCCACTCCATCGTTATATATTGAATATTCGCTGTGGCTTACAGGTGGTTAGAAGTGAAAGATATGCCACACGAGATTAATATGACCAGGGACCACCTCCCTGATATGACATAAGGTGCGTAAGGGCCATAGATCGGTTGAGGTCGAGGTCGAGGTCGAGGTTGAATACAATTAAACTTCAAATCACATTCTCGTTTCATATCTTCAGTGTTAGAGAAGGAAGCTACATAAAAGGGAAGGATAAAACTTGATTCCTTGTCTCATACCTTCATCTGCCTTGTTCGGTAGATCCTTGGAATTGCTTTCACCTACAAGGAAAGGAAGAAAAATGAGAAAAAAAAAGAAAAAAAGACAAATACATTAAAGACTAAATGAAAGTTGATAGAGGCATGCATGTGTCAAAAGAAAATTGTCTCCTCTTAAAAAAGATTTGATTTCTTTTCATATTACGAATGACATGAACGAACATAATTATGTTACACTAATTTTCGGACTAATCAAGATTTGTCACATGTAATATAAAGTCATTATTCCCTACATCTTTCAATACAAATTGGCTACTTTCCAACTTAAAAAGCAAACAAAATCAAAGCCCAAATATAAAGTGAAGGGTAAATATAATCAAAACCCTTTGAATTTACTCAAGTATACTACCGCATCGGACGTCTTTGATGGATTTATCACGTTTGTCACGGGGGGGGGGGGGTTATTTCCGTTGAAATGTCATCCAAGCGACATGATGTAACCTAAAATTGGGACAGGTCATGAGAGCAATATGCACATAATTATGATTGCTTCCTGTCACTTGCACAGCTGAAGTGACGATGACCAGCGTTAAGATAATTATCACCTAAAGGGTCGAAAGAACTCACGCTGCTAGAGCGTTGGGTGTCGACGTCATAATGGTTTCCGAAGGACGTGGCGACTTTGCTTTGAATCCGTAATGCGTGGATGCATGGATGGTGTACGGACAGAGAATTATCAAGCATGCGAGATGAAGAGTTTTGTTGATATCTTGACGTGCTCGCCCGTGGCTGTCTGATGCACAAAAATACCTCCCCCTCAATAATTTTGTTTTTAGAAGTTTTTACCATGAATGGAAGACGTAGGTGCTCACCAAGAATTATAAGAAGAACATACACGCGAAAGTATAAAACATATATATATATATATATATATATATATATATATTTTTTTTTTTTTTTTAACATATATATATATATATATATATATATATATTTTTTTTTTTTTTTTTTTTTTACTGTACATGATCAGACGAAGACATTAATTACAACCCTAAAACATCGATGGCTACAAATGTTTTTTCACTCTCATATCTTTATAAAATTGGGAAAATAAATCAGAGATGTTGATTCGAAGAAGAATTCCTATTATACCCCCCCCCCCAAGAAAAAAAGAAAGAAAAAATCAAAAAAATCGATGCGCCACGGTTGCGTTGGGAGCATGCATCGCTAAATGATCTAATACTCTGTATTCTGTATGTCATTGTCAGTAGCATCAAAGATATCTCATACTCAATCACATGATACCATGGATTTAGCCTGTCTCAAGCCAGTGATCACAAATTTTCAAAGAAGTCCACAAGATGAAATAATCAGGAAAGGGGTTACCAAAACAGGAACACCTTGTATTACAGGATGACAAGCAACAGTGCAGACACGTCATCCTTTCAATTTGTAACTTATTGCTTTTCACATCAGATATTTTTTAATATCTTTTCGAGCCTGAAGGATGATATCAGGTAGAATTCTAACTATGTATGAATAATCGTAAGCTTCATATTTCAATAACTAATTGATTATTGAACAGATGGGACGCCATGGGCTAACTTCTTAAAATCTTCTTCTGGTTTAAAAAAAATGCTCATGGAATTACATTTCTCGTTTCAGGTAGATGAGGTAGTCATTATTTTCTAAGATTGGTAATCCTTATATACGATCATGTGCTTATGTTCTAACAGTTTTACACATCTACAAGTGCTATACAGTATTACCGAAATTCTATACGGATTAGTAACTACTATTAAAGGGATGGTATAGTAGGCCTATTGGTTGAGGTGAAATTCAGCTTTTAACTTTTTGCGGGATACTAAGTAACCACTCTGTGAAATGATAGAAGCATACAAATCTAAAAGGAATTTAAAGTTTATCTGATGAACATTAGCTATTGAAAATGACTGAGATATCCAAAAACAAACTGAAACAAAGCATTACTATAATAAAAGGTGGGTCTCACCTTTTGTTAGGATCAATTTGTCTTGGATATCTCAGCTATTTCAAAACCAATTTTAATCAAATTCCTCTTAGAATTACATCCTCTTTTATATCTTATGAGAAGTTTCTCATTACCTTACAAAAAAGTTGGAAACCTGAATCCCCATCTCAATTAGAACTATACCATCCCTTTAAGCGACTGATCACATCATAAGAAAAAAAAAAATGTCTTCTTCTCCCACGGGAAGAACTTGCGGTCATTTCTGTTCCAACAAAAGGCATGAAGGACAGACGAGGAGAAGTGGACAAGTAGGCATGATGCTTTTCGCTCAGTTTCGTTCAGGACAAGAGATTCAGGATTAGAGATGTAACTTCATTTAAAATGAAAGTCATCGAACAGTAATGATTACAGTAAGTGGGACCTACGCTCGACAAGCTTGCTTCTAAGTAGGTTCCATCATATATTTTTTAGCATTCATTCTCAGATTCCACCTTTCAAAGATTGACCACTATGTTCTATTTGTTTGCAATACTCTATTATGCCTCCCAGCTGGATGTAATGTATTATCTCATTTTGTAATATTATGTCTCCTAGCAGAATATCATGTTTTTTAACTTTGTTATATTTGATGTATTTTTTATATAGAAAAATATGAAAATAAATTGAAATATAATTGACATTGAAAATATATGTAGTAATGACGACTGCAAAAACAATGTCAATAACAATCAAAATTTCAGCCGACAACAACAACAGGACCAAGAAACAGTTCAGTTACAAAAACATTGCATCTTCTTGTACTGCTGTCTTTACTATAAATAGAATCATACATGAATTTGTTATCCTCACGCACTGACAAAACAACCCGGTACAGACAAAAATCATTAACGTGGAAACTTGAACCTCGTGAGAAAAAAAAAATTAAATAAATAAATAAGATAACATTTTCTAGCAATACGTTATTGCTAAAACCATCTCTCGTGTCCAACGTGAATAAGCTTAATTAATTGCGCTCCTTGGATTGTTGTTTTCTGACAGCTACAATTAGAACAAATATGTGTGTGACGAAAACTCCCTCTTATGGACTCTGTGAATCAAAATGATTTTGCATGAACCCAAGGCTTTTCCATTTCAAAATTGTCTATTAACCATATGATGACCATCTTTAGAGGGCGAATGATGCCGTTTGATCTTTTTTTTTTCTGTTCGCTTACTTTGTAATAATTCAGGAACGCATATCTTCATTCAGATTTATGTTTATATTCATCGTCATTAAAAGATGTCTTCCTTTACAGTGGGAACTTAATGTTATACGTATATCATGTTCTTATGTAATGGGAACATGGTATTTTTTTATCATACGACAATTATATATTATATAGATATGTTACATATAAATGAAAGAAGATGTTGTGGCAACTTGGTAACTACAAATAATAAATATGTATGCTTTTGATAGTATGTATGTATTTTGTATTAAACATACGTACATAAATTCGCATTCTTACAGGCATGGCAACAGTAGTATATAGCACTGTCTACCGACAAACTAAAAATGCAAACATCTCATGATCTTGTAAATTTGAGTTGAATGAACTGATCTTGAAGCTGCAGTCTACATATAAGAAGTACTTATTAATATTTTTGATGCAAATGAATGCAAATAATGATACTTACATATAATTGTAAACAAGTATATATAATATATTATATATGTATATATACATATATGTATATATATATATATTATACATAAATATATATATATATATATATATATATATATATATATATATATATATATATATCATTTGCGCGTATACACATACAAAAGATAATTATATTGGCAAACATAATGGAGACACGAAAAATATCTAATCTTCTGTTCCAAATTGGTATTTTATTTGTGGTAATTGATGGGACACACTCTCTTCCACATTAAATGGGCTAAGGAAATGTTTTTTAATCCTAAATATCCATGCGTGTATATGATTTGTTGCAGATTTGAAAAGCTTTATGCTGTGACTGCTCGAAACTGACATATGATGTTGAATTGATATTGGTAAGAGAAGAAAATAAATATATGATAAAATAAATGACAAACCACCACTACGCAGATACTGTGTAGATCTAATAATTGGAGAAAGGGCTTTTAACCATAAATGCTATGCAGCTTTAAAGATGAAATTACAGCAGTGGAGAGGACATTTTAATTTTAACCTCCCATGTGTATACAAAACTGACATTTTTTAGGTTTGAATAAATATACTTGTCAATCTCTTGAAGAGAATGCATGACGTATTCAATACACCATATGATATAGCCATTTTTTGTTTTGTTTTGTTTTGTTTTGTTTTGTTTTGTTTTATGGCTCATGTCAATAGTTGGGTTTTCTTTTCTGGCGGGCTTCAGCCATCCCTATTTTGAAATAAGCCTTTACAGATGCTTAGCACTTGGCATGGATGTTCTTTTTCGTTCTGTGAAAGTGAGCCCGTTCCCATCCTTTAAGAAGATAGACCTAAAATAACACGCAAGTATGTGTACATGCCTTCACACAAATCAAAATAATCATAAACATGTGACATAACAAATGTGTGAAGACAATTTATGAAAATGAAGTCTTATGGATAAAGACGGCTGTAAAAGAAAAAAAAATGTTTCTCAGGAATGGTATACTGACCTATTTGACACAATGACGCAAAAACAAGAACAAAAGCACCACACAAGCAAAGGCATCTGCATCGGAGGTCGGTCATGTTGATAGGCTCTGTCTTATCCAGCAACTGAATGCGCGAAAAGGTCGGGTAGTCAAAGAGGCGGCCCTGCATGTAGTCCTTCAGGCGGAGCAGGAAGCGTGTGTTTTCAACAGAATTAAGTGGTGGCAACGTTCTTCAACACTTTTCACCATAGAGATCTGTCATTCGTTCTCTCTAGTATCTGGTAAGAAGAGCTGGTGAGCAACGTAAAATGATTCATACTACAGATTCTATTTGCACCAGGGTAGACAAATGAATTTAGCTTCGGGAGTTTCCACGCTCTTATATCTTCAAAAAAACCAGCGAGTGAAGAGAGCACGAGGGTAATTAGCATAAGAGGCGTGTTTGCATGTTTGTTTCTGTGGGAACACTGATCACGTGATGTAGCCTGCTGAATATCGCGTCTCTCTTGTCTGTCTTGCGAGGGCTATTTTGTGAATGGCGGACAGTGCGAGCTTGGCAGACATCACTTCTCATCTGACGGCTGTTACTCCTTTTATTTTCTCTAAATGCACAGTGTTAAAACCATATTCCAAGCGATTATCATTTAGCAGGGTGGTATAACATTAAGTTTGGGTTACTTGAAGACGCTCTGTTCGGATGTCGTGGGAACTGCGTCATTAATTGCGGGAATACAGATGTATGTTCCGTATCGCCCTCGTCAGCATTAAGCCATGGGGATCTATCGGATTATATGGATGAACCATGTGCTGCACTCGGCCATCTTCCTCCATCAGTGCTGCGTATAAGATAGATAAAGAAAGGTTGCCTAGATGTCATAAATTTAGAGAGTGTCGAAAAAGGTCTTTTGATTAGAGGTCTTTAGTTTTTACAGGTATAATTTTCTTTTAATACTAGGAAGAGACAGACAAATAGTCGTTGTTAGTCTTAGAAAAGTCTCTTCTCAAACGATCATATAGTTCATCTACGAAAATCCGGTTACAGCTCGATATTCCAAAGGTTTGTTATTCCAAAGGTTTTTTAATCCGAAGGTTCGTTATTCCGAAGGTTCGTTATTCCGAAGATTCGTTATTCCGAAGGTTCGTTAATCCGAAAATGAAATAAGATTCGTTATTCCGAATGTTCTTTAATCCAAAAATGATATAAGGTTCGTTATTCCGGAGGTTCGTTGATCCGAAAATGAAATAAGGTTCGTTATTCCGAAGGTTCGTTAATCCGAAAACGAAATAAGGTTCGTAAATCCGAGAATGTAAGAGGGTTCGTAATTTCGAAGGTTCATTGATCCGAAAATGAAAAAAAAAGGCTCGTTATTCCGAAGGTTCGTTAATCCGAAAATGAAATAAGGCTCGTTATTCCGAAGGTTCGTTGATCCGAAAATGAAATAAGGTTCGTTATTCCGAAGTTTCGTTAATCCGAAAATGAAATAAGGTTCTTTAGTCCGAAAATGAAGGTTCGTAAATCCGAAAATGAAATAAGGCTCTTAATATTCCGAAAATAGCGTAAAATTCTTGTTGACAAAATATGGTGTTGTAATTAATGTCTTTTGCGTTCGTTGATACGTGTGCGCATAATGTGAGTGTGTGTATTGAGGTCAAGTACATAGAACCTTTGAAATTACTGTTTAACTGCCCATCTTATTCGCTCTCACCCCCATTATCGTCGCCTTATAGCCTCACGTTTCTCGGTAGTCTAAAATTCATTATCATCATAACAATTCAGTAGAGGCATGTTCACTTTGAAAAGGGGATGCCAGCATAGGCCTACTCATACTCTCTTTGGACACATAAACACATACGAACACACACAGCTTGTCATGTAAACAGGCACACACAAACACACGCAATTCCATATAAACTTTTATCGGCGACGTAGAATGTCGTCGTAATTTATAATTTCAGTCGTATATGTATACTAACGATGAAAGTAGAGGTATTTTCTCCTCTGGAGGATGAGTTCGCCCCCTCCCACTCCTTCATTTCTTCGTCAGTGTCAGGGTAATACAGTACATTCATTATTTGAAATAATTACCATATTCTGCGACTCTAACATGTCTCAAGCAGGAAAAAAAAAATCACACATGCTTTTAAATAAATAAACAATCAAATATATTCAACAAGCAGATTTCAAAATGTAACATCTCTTTTAATAAGCTTCACTGTGAAGAGTGGAAAAAGGCCCGGTCCCACTGCACTTACGGATGCAAAGAGGATGTAAAGCGTACAAAAAATCTTGCCATCCATTGGAAAACGCTACGAATCCGCTGTGTACCCATCGCATACGTGTTTCATCCGCTCTATCCATCGAGCATCCGTCCACTGTGATTTCATCCGCGCAAAAAGTTTTAAGCTGCTAAAGGCCCGGTCCCACTGGCCGACGGACACAAAGCGTATGCAGAAAGGACACAGCGGACGAGCAAAATTTCGGGGATGGCTTCATCCGCTTTCATCCGCTCCAGAAATTGACAAAATTGGCGAAAATTGGCGGTAGTAGAACGGAAATAGAACGGACGTGGGTAGTATGTAGCGGGGATGTTAAACGGATGTCCATCGGAAACCTAGCGGATGAAAGCGGATGGAAGGGGATGACAGCTCCGAAGGGGTTACCGGAGATAATTGCGAAACGGACGCATAGCAGAAAAAGCGGATGCAGAGTGGATGCAGAGCGGATGCAGAGCGGATGCAGAGCGGATGCAGAGGGGATGCTTTCGAAATGCTTTATATACGAGATGCATACGCTTACATCCTTTCTATTAACGTGCTATTAACGATGTAAAGACGTTCCACGTACCATATCTTTCCTCCCTCTTTCCGTTTTTAGCTGCAGCGGATGTGAGTTGCGAGGATGCCCAGAGGATGCAGAGA
Source organism: Diadema setosum (assembly GCA_033980235.1). Taxonomy (NCBI): domain Eukaryota; kingdom Metazoa; phylum Echinodermata; class Echinoidea; order Diadematoida; family Diadematidae; genus Diadema; species Diadema setosum. The sequence continues at coordinate 39,550,583 of CM067061.1, forward strand.
GGATGTAGCGGACGTTTAAGGGATGCCGCACGGACATACAACGTTTGTTGCTCGTATGTCGCGGATTTACATCGTACACAGCGGAAAGTTCATCCGTTCTAAAAGTTTTAAGCAGCTTAAAACTTTTTGCGCGGATGAAATCACAGTGGACGGATGCTCGATGGATAGAGCGGATGAAACACGTATGCGATGGGTACACAGCGGATTTGTAGCGTTTTCCAACGGATGGCAAGATTTTTTGTACGCTTTACATCCCCTTTGCATCCGTAAGTGCAGTGGGACCGGGCCTTTAAAAACTTTTAGAACGGATGAACTTTCCGCTGTGTACGATGTAAATCCGCGACATACGAGCAACAAACGTTGTATGTCCGTGCGGCATCCCTTAAACGTCCGCTGCATCCTCTCTGCATCCTCTGGGCATCCTCGCAACTCACATCCGCTGCAGCTAAAAACGGAAAGAGGGAGGAAAGATATGGTACGTGGAACGTCTTTACATCGTTAATAGCACGTTAATAGAAAGGATGTAAGCGTGTGCATCTCGTATATAAAGCATTTCGAAAGCATCCCCTCTAAATCCGCTCTGCATCCGCTCTGCATCCACTCTGCATCCGCTTTTTCTGCTATGCGTCCGTTTCGCAATTATCTCCGGTAACCCCTTCGGAGCTGTCATCCCCTTCCATCCGCTTTCATCCGCTAGGCTTCCGATGAACATCCGTTTAACATCCCCGCTACATACTACCCACGTCCGTTCTATTTCCGTTCTGTTACCGCCAATTTTCGCCAATTTTGTCAATTTCTGGAGCAGATGAAAGCGGATGAAGCCATCCCCGAAATTTTGCTCGTCCGCTGTGTCCTTTCTGCATACGCTTTGTGTCCGTCGGCCAGTGGGACCGGGCCTTAATCGAACTTGTCCTACCGATCAGTCATTAGGTTAGAAATTATTTTTGCATGAATTCAATGAGAAGATGAATGCAGTTCTCCACTTTTTTGTGAGATGGTAACACATGGAATTCGAGACGTTATGGGAGGATGAACTGACAAAATATAAGCCAGTGCTTTGTATTATTTCTAGCTCTCGTGAAGTTAAGTAAATTGGGTTTTACAATCCATTATGATAGCCTTTGCCATGACACTATTAGTTGTATCACGTATTACCAAAAGAAACTGCAACTTTTTGTGTAAAACCCGATTTTGGACACATAAATTTAGGTGTACTGTTTGGATGTTCAAGTTACGGTACCCATTGTTAGAAGTGAAAAAAAAAAAAAACACCGAGTTGTCAGTTTGCATGCATTTCACTTTCTTTAAACATATAATTTCTCTTTTTTTTTTTTGAGGGGGGGGGGGGGATCGCGGTCACCGTCTTAAAATAAAGGGACGGCATTCAAAATCAAAGGGATGGTATAGTATTGGCTGAGATGGGGCGTCAGGTTTCCAACTTTTTTGTGAGATAATGGAAAGTTCTTATGAAATATGAAAGAGCACGTTATTTTTACGAGGAATTCAAAGTTTATTCGATGAAAAATGGTTTTGAAGTGGCTGAGATATTCAAAACAAAGGGATCCTAATAAATCGTTGGACCTACCTTTTGTTTGGCCCGATGTTTTACTATATTTTTGGATATCTCGGCCATTTAAGCCGTTTTTAAGACAATACACTTTAAATTTATTTCAGAATTGTATCCTTTTTAAATTGCACAGGTGATTTCTAATTATCTTGCAAAAAAGTTAAAATTTGAATCCCCCATCTCAACCAAAACTATACTATCCCTTTAGAACACCTCGCCTGTATGAAATAAATCTCTTTAAGACACTAATAAGACGATCGATAGACAACCCCAAACACATACACACAGACACAAAATAAAAAAGGAGACTATAACTACAAGCACCTTACAAACATAAAAACACGCCCCGTCATTGGATATTGGTATAATTAATTAAAAAACAAACAAACAAACAAACATATGAGTATAGATGTTGGCGATTATATTGGTCGTTATCATACATAATAAATATGATACCGAGTGCTGAAAAATAACCATTATGAAGGTGGCGATGTGAGATCATAAATATTTACTCGGAGCGGCTGCATGTCGAAGATCCCGACTACAGTATGGGGAAGGTGGGGCTTAATGAAGCACTTAATTTCAAACTTGCAATATGACGTCGTTACTGTTATTATCATTAAAAATGTGAGGGTGTCTGAAAATAGGCTATAGAGTGCTTACAAAAGTACAGAAAGGAAGTAGGCCTACTTATGAAGAAAATTTAGAATGATAACTAAAAAGAAAAAGAAAAAACACTAGTGGAGCACTCCGAGAGAGCAGACCTCCATCAGATATCATCAGTTTGCAGGCAGTATCTTCAACATAAACATAAATGTATAGGGACATACACTACACATTTGGTTAAAATCTAATTATCTATTGTTGAGATATTGCAAGTTTATGCTTACCTTATGTCTCTTATGGCCCAAATGACCTTTGACCTCATAAGCCTAAACTCGAGTGTTTCTTTCTTACTTCATGATGAACACAGCTTGCAAATTTGGTGAAAATCCGATATACGTTCTTGAGCTATTGGAAACTAAGATTATGTTATGTCTTTCATAACCCCTATGACCTGTGACCGTTGGCCTCAATACCCCAAAAAGGTGGGGGGGGGGGGGGGGGGTTCTTACATTATTATAAACAAAGTCCGCGAATTTGACGAGAAATCTGATCATCCGTACTTGGGTAATTGAAATATTTAGCTTATTCTATATCCATTGTGAGTCTATGACCTTTAACCTTTGACCCCATGACCCTTCAATTTGATTATTTCTTTACTACTTCATCACAAACACACCTAGCAAGTTTGTTAGAAATCCGGTTCTTGAGTTATTATAGGAGAATGAGCGTGTCATGTTATTTATGACCGTGTGACCTTTGACCTTTGACTTCATGACCCTAAATTCAAGCGTTCCTTTTTTTAATACCTCATTATATCATACCCTGCACATTTTGCTAAAATACGTTCATTAGTTCTTGAGTTATCTTGTACACAAACAGACAAACAGACAGACAAAGCAACAGGAACAGAAAGCATGATATCCACCTTTGATTTCACCCGCTGGCGGAGGTATTAAACAATCACACAATAGCACTATAGGTGAACTCAATATGTACATAATTTATATACCGGTACACAAAACGCACATGTCATATATGCAAAGGAAAAATGTCCAGAACAATATGTCTTCAGAGCTTTTTTTAAGCAACTTCACATGTTCACATAAAAGGGAAGAATATTATCTGCTTCTGAAAATATGCATGAGGAAGTGATTATGGAATGATTAACTTTTAAGCGTATCAATGAGTAATAATTACGTCTATTTTCTTCCAACGCGTCATCCAACGATCACTATCAGAAATTGATCAAGTTTGTATTCATTCTCCTTTTCATTTCCTATAAACATTATCGAAACCTAGATTTAATAGGAACGTGCGTAGACATGCGTAGATCGTAATGTAAAGTATTCTAAATGTTATTATCACAACAATGAAGTCAGCTGAAAAAAAAGTCACATAGCTTTGTCGGGCGAAAAGTTTTGTCTTGTTTTGATAATTATGTAGATTTTATTACGATGGATTATTACATTTAAATATGAATTATGATTAAGGAATTGAGAACCCAGAAATGACTGATGTTAAAAAAAAAAGTCTTGAGATGAGATTGACAAGCAGAGACAAATGTCAATGCAAGAAAGAATGTTGAAGCATAAGCAAGAAAAGAACACAAATCTATCAGATCAGGATATTTGATTTGATTTGATTTGATTTGATTTATTTCTGCTTAATTCCGTTACATCAGATAGGATCATGTACATGTCATTTATAACAAACAGTATATCGACACATAGTTTTTAGTACAAAGACAAATACAAACATACAAGCTTATGGAACTTAAACAGAAGGGTCTCCAAAATAAGCCGAGGCTTGACGGTATGGAGACTTTATGCTTACCTACTCTGAATAGAATAGGGAATAGAGAAAGAGAGAAATAGGGAAGGGTAGGGGGAATAGGGAAAGTTACAGAGTGTATGGGTACCACTCCAACTACTTTACAATAATAGTAATGATGATAAATACAATATGATAATGATATTAAAGTTAACACGTTCAGTTCCCTTTGCCGGAGTAATGACCGAATATGCACAATGAAAATAATAATATGTGAATACAAAATATCTTATACGTATTGTTATCTGACATTGAATAAAATATATCGTGCTTGTTTTATGTACGCAGTAATGGTAAGGCACATCGTGCACATGTATGCTCATAATAATTATATACATGATGTTTGGAATAATCTTTCGGACAACATAAAGTCTTGCTCAACTATCTATTCTTTGAAAACTTCATTTAAGCGGTATTTATTGATATAGTCATGCTCCCCACTCACTACGTTAAGATAACATCTATTTTTGGTGAATTATTGTTATTTTTATTCAGTCTCTATTTTCTTCCTTCAACTGCATTTTGCACCCACGCCTGCACCTGCACTGCACCCACCTGATCACTTAATTTCCTCCAAGAAAAGTTGTGTCGCCGTATAGTCTTTTATGAGGCCCATCTATTTCAAGCTTAATCGCTCACGATGGCGGTCTCCTGTATTCAATTATCTCTGTTATCCACTGAAAACTACTGTTTATTTGTTTTATGTTTCTATGTGCATCTATTTGTGGACTATTATATTATTGTTTATATCACTGCACTTGTTATTCTATGTTTTTGCGCTTTTGAAATTTATTTTCAATTTGTATTTGATTGAATGTGGAAACAAATCAAACCAAAATCAACAATCAAAAAGAACGATAAAAGCATATAAGCTAACACTAATATCCTATTGTGACATAACTGCCATTATATTGGGATATGAACGAATGCACAAATTCCCTCAGACTTTTTGTCATGTTCTGGTCAGTTCTTTTGAAGAGAACTGAGGCCTTTTAGAAGAACACTTAGAACGCAAAGCTTAATGATAAAAAAGTATTGAAGCTAAGCAGAGACCTGTAAAACACACACACACACAAAAAAAACCCCACAACAACAACAACTGTAGGCCCTACAGGCATTCCGAAGGAAAGTATGATATCCAGAAATCGAAATAAAAAAAAAAAAACGTATGTATGAACGAATATGATGTTAGATGATAGTGTACAGTTTATTTACTTGATACAAAAATGATTAATTCATGATTATTATTTTGATTCAAACAGTAGGCCAACATGGACATTCTTGGGAGAAAACGCCGCAGAAAAGGTTGCAGTATATACAGCTAGTCATTGTAAATATCATAGTTGTTTTATCTACGAAATACAGAGGTTTAAGTGTTTACACTGGTAGCCTTGTCATATAAGTGTTATAATCGGCTTCCAAACGAGATTGCTAGACTTAATAAAGCTACGGCTTTAGACGCGGTGACGACTCGTTGAAACTGCGCATCGGCATGAACGATTGTACTTGATAAAGACGTTCTCATACTGGCCGTTATTGTTAAAGGATTCCACTGGATATAACGCCCATCCAATACTTTGCTGACATGAAGAGTGTGAACCTGTAGCAACAAGAACAACGACATAAATTGTGTAAAAATTACATACTATGTTTATGACGACCTATTGATTGCAGGCAGATGTCCGACTTTCTTTAGATGCAAGATGGATCATGCATGTGTGTGTGTGTGTGTGTGTGTGTATGTGTGTGGATTTGTGCGTAATGTAGCGTACATAACATTTCGATAGGGAAATAAAAGGTTGATATCAATTACTTTTCGAGCAACAAACTTTACATCCTTCAAAACCCTTAAAAGAACACATATTTTATATAATTTGAAATAGGGATATCGTGTAATAAGAATTGTGAACTTTTGTCAGCAATAAAGAAAAAGATATCTCTTTTCGAAGGAAATATGAAATGCTTCAAATTACAAATAAATTTCCTTGGAGTGTTGGTGATTCCAAGAAGTATGTTATGCTCCTTCCAAGTATCTCTTTAATAGATGGCATGTATAACCAATATCACGTACGCACGCACGCACGCACACGCACGCACACACACACACACACACACACACACACACACACATATATATATATATATATATATATATATATATAATACATGTCGTTGTTTCCTGCAAGAATATCAAAAAGAAATACAGTTTCGGCATACAATGCCAAAAGAACTTACCACAGACTCCTCTGCACTTCGTGTTTGGTCGAGTGCAAACGCCTTCGTAGATTGTGTAGTTCGGTTTCACAATTCGAATCCTGTTTTGCTGATCTCTTGCCCGGTGTAGCGAGATCGGTAAGTACGTTTCCCCGCAGGAAGCTACCCAGCTGTTCATGTTTCTTCTCTGCAGCAAACGTAGAATCAAAGGTATGGGACATGAACCAAAATGTCATTATGACCTACACATTCAAGGTTAGACTGCTAAGGCGGAATCGAACGTTTTGGGTCAAGTTAAAAGTATCACGTTGGAAAAATGACAATATAAATCCAGGACCACAATCTGAATTGTTCTCAAAGTGAACTAGCTGAGGTTCTGTCTGTAGGGTTTGACCCCGATCACATTCGCGAATGTGTAACAAATATACATTTTCGTATCTCAACACTAATTCCTTGCAAATCAATCGTAGTTGTGTAGTTATCAAAATCATTTTAAGTATAAGTGTTTGTTTTGCTACACCTTTTCTGCCATTGCTATATGCAATCCATAATGATATCAATGTACACAAAAACCTGACTCACTCATGTTTTTGACCTATGCGGTTTCTAATGTTATTTCAATTGAAATACACTTCACCGACATCAGCATAATCTTGTACACCACATTTTTTTTTTTTTGGTTTTGTTATTGTTCTGTGATTCAAAAATAACCCACAATACTTGGTACCCTCATTCGACTAGTACACAAATCATGAAATTTATAACGTGATATCTTTCATCATAAAGCTAACACACTGTGTAGGGGCGTTACCAGCTTTTTTTCAAGGGGGGTGCGTTTTGACGCCAAATGTAACGAGATTTTTTGGACAGACATTTGGAATTCAGGAAGCTCTAAATCCCAAGACTTTTAAGGTTTTTTAGGGAAACCAAGCGGGGAAAGGGCACCGGCGTAGCTAGGATTTCATCTCTTTTTTTTGGGGGGGGGGGGAGGGGGGGGGGACTGTTAGTAGCGAGGGAGCGAAGCGACCGAGCCCGAGCGAACGGAGCGGGCAAGGGGGGGGGGGTTGTGGGAGGGGGTTTTCCCTCTCCCACGGTGAGAACTTTTTGTATTTTGACGTTGTAAATTGTGTAATTTGATGCATGTTTTTGCTTGTTTTATCGACTTGAAACAGTCCAACTTGTTTAAGCTAGCATTATATTTTGATGTAGATTATTATTGAACAATTTGCCTATAAAACAGTATAATCCAAACAAACTTCCTGTTTTAATATTTACACTGAATATCATAAACGCGACCAAGCAAGAGCGAGCGGAGTGAGCAAGGGGGAGGGTGTGGGAGGGGATGTCCCCCTCCTACGATGAGAAGTTTTTGCATATTGATGTTGTAAATGGTGCAATTTGATGCATGTTTTCGCTTGTTTTATCGACTTGAAACAGTCCCACTTGTTTAAGCTAGCAGTATATTTTGATGTAGATTATCATCGAACAATTTGCCTATAAAATAGTATCATCCAAATAAACTTCCTGTTTTAATATTTACACTGAACATCATGAACGTGACCACGTAAGAGCGAGCGGAGGGAGCGAGGGGGGAGGATGAGAACTTTTTACATTTTGATGTTTTATGGTGCAATTTGATGCAGGTTTTTGCGTTTTTTCGACTTTAAACAGTCCCACTTGATCAAGGTATAGCAATACAGTTTGATGTAAATTTATTATTGAACAGTGTGCCTATAAATGATATCATTTAAATAAACTTCTTGTATGACACTGATGTCATGAACGCGACCTTGTCCGAGCAAGCGGAGCGAGCGAGGGGGAGGGTGAGGGAGGGGGTCGTCCCCCCTAGCACGGTGAGAACTGAAATTGCATTTTGATGTTGTAGATGGTGCAATGTGATGCATGTTTTTACTTGTTTTATCGACTTGAAACAGTCCCACTTGTTTAAGGAGGCAGTGTATTTTGATGTAGATTACTGTTGAACAATTTGCCTTTAAAATAGTATCATCAAAGTAAACTTCCTGTTTTAATATTTACACTGAATATCATGAACGCGACGAAACAAGAGCGAGCGGAGTGAGCGAGGGGGAGGGGGTGTCCCCCTCCCACGGTGAGAACTTTTTTTTTTTCATTTTGATGTTGTAAATGGGTCAGTTTGGTGCATGTTTTTGTGTGTTTTATCGACTTGAAACATTCCCACTTGTTTAATTTAACAGTACATTTTGATGTTAATTGTTAATGAGCAATTTGCCTATAGAATGGTATCATTTAAATAATCTTCTTGTATTAATTCTTACACTGATGTCGTGAACGCGACCGAGCCCGAGCAAGCGGAGCGAGCGAGGGTTTAGGGTGTGGGAGGGGGTTGTCCCCCTCCCGCGGTGAGAACTTTTGCATTTTGATGTTGTAAATGGTGCAATTTGATGCAGGTTTTTTTGCGTGTTTTATCGACTTGAAACAGTCCCACTAAGGTCAGCAGTACATTTTGATGTAAATCATTATCAAACAATTGGCCTATAAAATGGTGTAATTTAAATAAAATTCTTGTATCAATTCTTACACTGAATATTATGAACGCTGTCTGTTAAGAAATCAAACAGCAAAAAGCATGCACACGAGGGCTTACATAAGGGGCATTTCTCCTCCCAAACGAAGATGATTTTGTATTTTCAGACCTGAAATTCAGCGATCTGGTGCAAACTTTTGGTGCAATACAACTCTACTTGAATTTTTTTTTTGCAGCCCCCTCCCAAAAATAATATAAGCAAATATTTTTTTTTTCTGCGAAATGTTAAAGGCTTTTATTCCGAGTGTGCATCATCTCTGTGTATGTACAACTGATAGTGAGGTAAAGCTTATAAACGGAGCTTTTAAGTTTTTAGAAATGAGATAGAGCGATCTGAATCACACTTTTTGTGCAAAATCTGGAAATTGTCGTTTCCCAAATTGTACTAGGTCTATAGAAGGGACAAGGCAATGGGAGGGTGGTAAGATACCTCTCCCATATTCGATTATATTTTTCCGCCTTCCAAATTCCCGGTCAAAATCTTGGATACGCCATTGGGAAAGGGTTATTGTTAATTGAAAGGAGATAATATCCCCTCCCCCACGACGGAATTTTTGCATTTTTTTTTTTTAAATTAAGTAAAGTGACAGGTTTGGTGCACACTTTCAATGAAACATTTTGTAAATCTGTCAATCTAATTATGTGTATTAATTCCATGGAAAATAGACCCAACGGGGGAAGGTGTGGGAAAGAGGTATCCCCCTCCCACACGAGAGAGACTTTGCTTTTTTAGAATTGAAATTCACCAAACTGCCATTTGGTGCACACTTTGAGTGAAATAATTGGACAGATTTCTAACACAAAAGCAAGAAATCTTTTCATCTCGGGAATTATAATTGTTTGTTTGTTTTTGTTTGTTTATTTATTTAAACACGGGTAAAAATACTTGCACTCAGCCGTTAGGCTGTTTTTTCAGCAAGTCCGTATGATATACACTGTACAAAAAAAAATGTGGTACAATCAACGTATAGGATAATACATAGACAATAATCGGTATAACGAAACAAATAGATGAGAGAAAAAATACATATATACACAACACTCTTTACAAAACAGTCAGACAGTAGAATGTAGTATGAAGAAAAAAAAATCTCGGAAAGGAAATGATTTTTTTGTGTGTGTCAAAGTGCAAGAAAATCTTCTCATCTCACCAATTATTGATTATGGGGGGGGGGGGGGCAAAATTATAATATGCTTGCACTTCCAATGTTTTCATGGGGTAAATTTTTTTTTTCTGGCAAAAAAAGCATGAAAATCTTCTCGTCTCGCGAATTATGGGGGGGGGGGGGGTGGGCAAAATGATATATTTACCCCTCCATTTTTTTTAATGAGGCTAAGGCTCGCACTTGGACCTCGCATTATCAATATGGATTGGTCAGAAGTAACGTGCTGTACATAGACCTACGTACTTGTAAGTAGCACACTTACATTGCGTAAGTGTTATAATACGTGCTCCGTACCGTGCGGATGTACAGTACGGTCGATAAATAGTAAACACTGTAGAATACTCGTAGATATGTATAAAATCAGTGCTGGCAGAACCCAGGATGAGAATGATTTTTGCCCACGATTTTGTTGTCGCTGGTGCAAAATAAAAAAAGGGGGAAAAACAAACAAACAAATATAGTTATTTAGCGTCCGGCGTTGAGGTCGCTCGCAGACTGAAGTGGTTATTTTTTCATCTTTTTATTTTTTTGATAGAAAAAAAAAAATCCCAACGCACCAACGCACCCCCCCCCCCCCCCCCCCCCCCTGGTGACGCCCATGCTGTGCACTTGTCATTTACGCAGATGTGACCGATTCTGGAACACGATTTAACACCACTTATCCTTATCGTTTCCCTGTTGAAACAAACATATTGATTCATTATATGCAACTTCTTCCCTTTCAGCTCTTCCTTTGGGAACGAAGAAGCTGTGCATATGGCACGTACACAATTGCAAATGATCACATTCATATCCACAATGACATCAGTTTTCATGTATGTTTGAGTCTTGTTTGAAATTTTGCTCTAGATGTGAGATCGTTTTAATTCGGCATGTGTTCGGCAAAATTACCAGTGCATGCCAACATTCAAGGTCGAAACAAAGTGTTAGCTAATCTGTTATCCCTTCCTGCTTTGTGTACAATCAATTTTTATTTTCAAAGGGTAATCCTGGAGGATCAAACTCAAACAGAAGATAAGCAAGTTTTGTCGTTTAGGCAATCCGAGAACATCAGCGGGATATGGTCAGTGTAGACCACTATGTCTCTTCCGGTGTCAGAGAAAGCTTCGACGTGTTGAGCTTCTAGGGCGACACTGAGACACTCCTTTTCCGGCGTAAAATACTTTTGTGGAGGACGATTCAGTTTCTTGGAGAAGAAAGAGAGGGTTTGCAGTGTTCGATGTCGCAGCATGGCTCCCACTCATCGGTTTATAGTTAGCATTTGTAGCCCTTCTCGAAGATTCGTGAGATGAGCATGGGGTCATTCATCAGGACGGCCTTCAGCTTCAGGAAGGCAATCTGACAGTTTGCCAACTAACGGAGCTTTGCAACTGATTGACAAATTGCCCTACATCGACGTAAATAAGCACTGAATTGATCAGTGTTTTAGTAGTAGCCATGATAAAAAATCATGGGCGTACTTACTCGAGCAGGATTCGAACCCACGACCTCCTGATCACCGGACAGGCGTCATCTCCACTAGACCACCGAGCTTTCGCCCGACAGCAAGTGTTGGTTCTAATCCTTATAGCATGCAGCGGGTACTGCTTTGTTATTCAAATTTATGAAGTTCTTCCGTCGAGATGTTTTCATTGCAACTGATTGACCAATTGCCCTACATCGACGTAAATAAGCACTGAATTGATCAGTGTTTTAGTAGTAGCCATGATAAAAAATCATGGGCGTACACTCGAGCAGGATTCGAACCCACGACCTCCTGATCACCGGACAGGCGTCATCTCCACTAGACCACCGAGCTTTCGCCCGACAGCAAGTGTTGGTTCTAATCCTTATAGCATGCAGCGGGTACTGCTTTGTTATTCAAATTTATGAAGTTCTTCCGTCGAGATGTTTTCATTGCAACTGATTGACAAATTGCCCTACATCGACGTAAATAAATTTATAAAAATATAAAAATTACAAATATTTTAATCATGGCTACTACTAAAACATTGATCAATTCAGTGCTTATTTACGTCGATTTAGGGCAATTTGTCAATCAGTTGCAATGAAAACATCTCGACGGAAGAACTTCATAAATTTGAATATCGGAGCTTTGTCAAAAGTCTGTCAATACTACCACCAAGTGACTGAGGCTGGACACAAACCTTCAATAGAATACACACATTCTACAAGTTCGAAGGAAACGTAGAAGCTCACGTTTCAATGACGGCGCGGGGAAATCTACAGTTGCTCGAACTATTATGGCATAACCCAATTCATCGCGGCAAACCTGAGGATATTACTGGAAAACATCAACGACACCTTGCCTCACTGAAGCGGACAATGAGTGAGCAGAAATTCTTATTTTTTTTTTTCTCAGTGCTTTTGAATTCCCAACTCTCGGAATCATCATGGAGCTACAAGCTCCATGGAATGATTCCTGATATGAAATTCACATTCTGAAAATCATGAGAATCATGATCAACTTCTACCTCATCATGAACATTATTCACTTCACTTGCACCGAAGACACTCGTGTGCACAGCATGAGAATCAATGTCTTAGCCTTTCACAGCATCGCATTGACATTGTCCTTCACAACTGCACCTAGGTCTTCTGCACGCGCGATTTTACTTAAACATGCTGAAATGACACACTCATATTTTTTATGGTTAGGCATTCTCACCACTTAATTCTCCTCCCCAAGCTTTCTATCCAGTATAAAGACTGACCACTGAACTTAACTTTCAACACTTCGATGTCTCTCCTGGCTAAGGCAACAGAACCAAGACTTTAATCTCCAACCTCAAACAGCGACTCTTTGCCTTCTGGTCAAAGCACTCATCCATTGTCTGTTGCGAATATTCTAAATGTTCCTTTGCTACTTCATTAGCTCTAAGAAAACGTTCTTTGAGGGCTGAAATGCAGTCTAGAACCAACATAGAAATTTGTCTTTTCTGATACCACAGTAACTGTTCATTCACGGCTTTCAGAGGTCCTCTTGACTCCTGCCAAAAGACCAACTCAAAAGGAAATGATGTGGTTGATTTATTTTGCACTTCACGATCAGCAAAGGGAATAAAAGAGAGAGTAGACCTTCCACGTCATCTTTAAGGTCTAGTGGTGCTTTTCCTAGACTCCCCGAGAATAGAGAATCAGATCTTTTTTTTTTTAATAATCATGGTGGTACATCCACTTCTAGAAGACATGAAACCAAAAATATTACTAGCCAGTGGCGGATCCAGGATGGGGCGCACCGGCTGCTCCCCTCTTTTTTCTTGTTTGTTTGTTCGTTTGTTAGAATGAAAGAAATAAAAAGAAAAAAAAAAGAAGGGTAAGCGTGCGCCCCCCCCCCCCCCTCCACTTTCCGAAATTTCTGGATCCGCCCCTGCTCCTCGATCGGACTATATTTCTTTTGGTAGCCAGTACCTGATAGGAAAGAAAGACTGTCTTGGCCGCTATGCTCTTCAAGGGAAATGCGTTCGCGTTTCTCATGAAAAAACTCCCGTCACAGTCAAAAAGTATTGGCTTCCTGACTTGGACTTCGATGATGGACCGTTTTAATGAACCAGCATTTTTAAAAGGACCAAACATGAATCAATACGGAGGTCTGATGACATGCTCTGGCTCTTCTACCTCATGACGGTCATGGTACTTTCGACAAGAAAAAAAAGAAAGAAGAAGACTGTTCTCATTGAGAAATGAGCCTTGATTCTAGAAACAGTCTTTATGACTGCGTTGTGTCACAAAGACACTGGAATTTCATCCGCAAGAAGCTTTCAAGGAATTTCTTATAAAGTATATGGAGCGGAGGAGTAATTAGGTAGTTAACAATCGTCCATTCCTCATCTGCAGGACGATCTGCATGGAGGTGGCCGCTTCCTCATCAAGACACCAGACGTCACATATAGAACACTCTGTCATACCCCTTCACCCCGTCTAGCGCCAATGCAGCAAATCAGCAAATCATTATCTTCCATTTTGTGCTTGTATTAAAGCAGACACAGACCGACTACACACTCAGATTTCGAAAATTGATTAACACCTCAGTTCTACATGATTTCATATGCAAGTATTTTCAAAGTTGTACATTTAAAATCATATAGGAAATGAAAACGGAAGACATACCTTTGACTTTGACAAATGTTTGACCGAAATCTTTCCAGCGATCAAAGGATAGCTGGCAGTCATCTGTTCGAAGGACGCATGTGGATTGAGACTTTTATCTACGGACTATAATGACATTAAACAGGGGAAATTCCTTTGTCACGAAAACATCGTAAACAGTTACACTCTATATCACTTATCATTGAGGTCAAATAGAACTGATAGAACTGATGCAAGCCAAGTAATATTTATGACGAAGTTACACAAAATCCGATTTACGTACCTCACAAGTAATGTTCTTTGTCTCGAGTTTTGTTTTGCATAGAGCATACTTGGCGTTCCAGTCTTCCTGTACTACTGAAGTAACATCAAAAGAATATGGAAACATTGAATTATACGGAGAAAGCACGGACAACATACATTTTTTTTCAAAGAATATGTTATATTTACCGAACTTGGGTTGACCACGTTCGGTTGGTGCAGTTCAGTCCCTGCACGCAAATGAAGAAAGAGGGTATTATGTGCAACATTATTTTAGCATAGGTGTTCTTGTGTGCAGTCGTTTCAATATACTATCCTGTATACTATCCCATTCACTGCCGTTTCAATTGATTCATGGCTTTTGGTGAATTTCTGTATATGAAATAATGTTTGACTGGCGTATTATTCCAGCAACAGAAAGAATAACCACTAAGAGACTATTTGCAGTTTGGATGAATAATATAATTATTTACTAGTAATATATATTGCTGTGTGTAGATGAGTGTGTGTGGGACTCTAATGCATTGAAAGACGGAATAAAAAAAAACAAGTCAGAAAAGATAAAGTAAGTCAGGTAGAAGCTAATGAGATTTACGTTTCAGAGACTTATTGATATGATTGGTTTTCCGACTTACCAAATTAATGTCTGATCTCAACTTTTATTCAATAGGACACAGATCTGCCATCTTGTTTCCTTTTTCTTCGATTTAAGGCAGTCTGAATATTAATGTCGTCAAAATGCACACAATTATCAACATAGCTGTATTCAATCACAATATTTACTTCTCGGAAAAACAGAATGGTCACTTACATCGATAACTGGAAAAATCGATAAGACCAAGCAGCGCTGCAGGCTTACTGTCAGATTTTACAGTACAAAAACGCTGACATTAATTATTTAATGAGATTTTTCTATTTTCAAGCAATGATTTATAAATATATATTATAGAGTGAGTCAAATAGAAATTTTCCACTAAGAAGCTTATAATAAAAAAAAAACAGCTTTGAAGAAAGGTTGTCATACAAGCTTTAAAAGAGTGCTTTATGTTAAATCATTGGGCATCATTTTTTTTGTGTGGCATTTGTTCACGAATAGATACGCAGGAGACATTATTTCCCAGAGATAAAAAAATCGACTTGCGCAAAAATAAAAGTGAGACAATATACATAATGATAGATAACATCAGGATAATAAAAAAAGATGGTTATTCCGAAAGACACAAATTCAGTATACCTACATACAAACTTAAGTACAGAGTTTGTAATCCGAAAATTTAAAAAGTTTGTTTATCCAGAAATTTGTGCTGTTATCGGTTATGAGTCCTAAGGTTCGTTAATAAGAAAAACAGATGAGATTCGTTCGTTAATCTTCAGAAAAACGAACTTTAACTGACATAAACATGAAAGTAACTCTGAAAAAAAAATAATACGAAACTATCTTGATGTCAATCATTGAGTGTTATCACTCGTTGAATACCTTCGTGTAAACACACAAGTATAATCTTTTTGAGTTGTGATCCGAGTTCCTCATGAAATGAAAGTCCATTTCATTTCATTTCATTTCATTTATTGTATCTGCATGGTACAAGAAATCAACGAAATAAAGAATAATACCTGTTAATGGCCACAAAAAAAGAAAATAAACTAGCAATTCAGCGGAGACAGCAAAGTAAACAATATCATTTCGACTTTCATAAAAAATCACGCGTGATTCTCAGGACATTATAAAGTTGACTCAGGAAATCATTCGGTACGCAAATACTCTTTGTTTTGTAAAGGATGGGGGGGGGGGGGGGCGGGGTGCATAGCTCGTACAGATGAGTAAGATTGACTCCCCTGCACGTAAAAAAAGAAGAATAAAACAGTTAAGGAAATACCCGCCAAAAAAGTCTGTACTCAGTAGATTACATGATTGCTCAAAACGGGGTAACGAGATAACGTTTGTCAAATCTATACGAAAAGGGACACTCTATTTTTCTTTTTGGATAAGCGTATTGAGCTTCAAACCAAATATAACAGTTTCATCGAACTGCCTAATTTGAATCAATTTTCTGATGCACGGAAAGGAGTAAGACACTGTAAGAATGTAATACAAGGTGATGAACGAATCAATACGTACCGGTTGTAAGTCTCCAGGAGTAAAATAAGCTCCAGAGTAGCAGAACTATGTTTGCGTTCATGTCTGATGTGGGATCTTCAGGATGTTGATGGCTTTGTCAGCTCAGCAGAGAATGGGAGGTGCATGCACGTTCATGACAATATATGACTAGGGAGTTGATCCATTTTATTCGTTATTTTCTGGTACTAGCGCGATTCCTGATTTAACGAGCGTTTCGGAGAAGACAAGGAGGCATCAAACGTCAAACGAGATATTTTGGACCATAATTTTGTCAGCAAGTGCAGACTCGAGAGACAAATGAGGTTTTAGGGTTTTTTTTTTTTCGTTATTTCCGATCACACTAGTTACGTTCAGACGGGAGCCCTTAACCTCGAAGTTAGGAAACTTCGAGGTTAGAGCTTGTAGTTAGGGACCGTGAAGACGCACTCGTAGTTAGCAAACCTCGAGGTTTGCTCGATGTTTCGAGCCACGAGAAATCTTATGGTTAGCGCTCTAACCACGAGCCGCGGGGGGTCCCCACTCGTAGTTAAGCACCGTGTGGACACAAAAAACAACGAACTCGAAGTTAAGAGTGACCTCGCCGTAAACTCCATCCCCCACAATTTCCCTCTGCTTCCGGGTCAACCTCCCAAACGTACACCACAAATACACTACACGTGAAAAACCTATGACGCACGGCACAACAACATCATTCTTTTCTTCCCATGCGCTTGATCTCTGAAACTGAACACATCGAACTCGCTACTGTATTCTATATTCTTCTCCGACGCTAAAAAAAAAAAAAAAAAAAAAATGTTTTCGACGAATACATGTATCTTCATAAAGGCATAAAGTCATCAGTGCAGTGCTATCTCTGCATACCATGAAAGAGAAAAAGAATACCTGTAAGCGAGTCCGACAGGGTTGGACTAAAGAATAAATAGATGCCTTGTTAGCAGTGTGGGCTGAAACTTCCGGTTTTGTGGTTTTAACATCGAGTGGGACCCACTCGTAGTTACGGGGGGCAGAAGCTTTACCTCGAGGTTTCGTAACCTCGAGGTTAAGATTCGTCGTGTGGACACACGTCGTAGTTAGGGGGCAAGAGCTAAACCTCGAGGTTTCCTAACCTCGAGGTTAAGCCCCAGTCACATAATGCTCTGCGTCCGGCGTTACGTCCAAAAAAGTCATTTTTTCCGCGGACCCCAGCGGATCCTTTGCCGTCACCAGAAATTTGTACAAAACATGCGGGCAAAAAATGCGGGCGATACGGACAGATACGACCAGATGCGAACACTTGCGTCCACTTGCGGATATTCTTACGAATTGGAACATAATAGTTCTGAACACTTGCGGATATTTTCTGATAGTTACGAATAGTTACAGATTGTTATTAATAATTATGAACAATTTGGTTTTCTCTTACGATTCCTGCTAAGTCAGTGTATTATGACAGCAAGGTTATCACATTTTGAACTGTCTTACATTGTACACTGGGGAAAACTGAAATTGAATTTCGTACAAGTTGTGAAAAAATCGTAATCCTTTAAAATTTGCTGAACAATAGTAAAAGCTATATGAAATTTTGAACTTGAAGTTTGAATTTTGTTTGTGCAACTCAAATTTGAATAAACGTCATAAATGAAAAGAATATATGTGACCGTGCATCACAAAACGAACAAAAGGTCGCACACGCTGATTTTGTGAGAGGACTGAAAATAGGTGAAATGGGTCAACCGAGCCGATCTTGACTTGGCTACGCTTGGTAAATAAGACCTTATCATTATTATTATTACTATTACTATTATTATTATTATTATTATTATTATTATTATTATTATTATTATTATTATTATTATCATTATTAATTTCAGTTTAATCTGATAATCCCCTCATTGTTGTTAGTCCGGTGGTTTCCATCCTGTTTTTTATCCCATTCATCGCACAACCAGCACGGCTTGATAAAAATTAAGCGCTTGAATAGACACTGTACTTCAGAGCCTCTTTTCTCAGTTTACACTTTTTTAAGTGTGTGCATTCTTTCCACTATTTAGATTTAGGAGAGTCCTTTTGATTTGAGTAATACATCATTTTAAAGCTTGAAGTCTGCTTTTTCAGAATATTTTCCCAACTAAAATTTCATGTGTGGTGACTTTTTGTGTGTTTTGTGGTGCAGGGTCACATATAACATCACTATACCACAAATAAAATACAAAGAGTAAGAAAATATTACTTGCAGTCATGGAATAGACAAACTGTGGTTACGCTGTCGTTGCTCAGCGATATTCATGACTTACTGGGTTATGTTAATGAGATATTTATGATAAAGCAATGCTTATTAAATCTACAGAAAAAAAAAGACATCAGAACTTTCAAACACCCCTCCCACGCCCAAGTACAATATCAAGTCATCTCTTGAAGTAATGTATTTTCTGTTTGAATTTCTTGTATGCATGTCATTTTGTAATGCGCAGTAGAGTATATTATCATAGTAGCTGCGCAATATAAACGTCCTTTACTTGATTATTATTATTATTATCATTGTTATTATTATTATTATTATTATTACTATTATCATTATAATTATTATTATTATTATTATTATTTAAAAAATGTAGGGCCTAACACACATTCGATGGAGCGTAAAGTGCATGGGTAATACTATAGAGAAATAAATTCGTTCTCATTTTATATAGTTGCCCGTGTCCCACACCTTCCCCGGCCAGAAAAGTGTATAAAATGCTATCACCCCATCCCCTACCCAAAATATTGTTTTTTTCGAAAAAAAAATACATTCGAAGAGTACAAGAAAAAAAAAGTTCAGCACCAAGAGTCAACCAATGTCATGAGTATACAGGGTATGGGTGCCACTTAAAATGACCATTAATTGTGGGAGACATTTCATAATTTGACCATGCAGTTCTGCCTTGAGCTCCACCGCTCCGACTGTGTTGTAGCATTCCTTCAGGTTAAGGCGCTGCAGCTTGGCAACAGGAGTATTGTGCCTTCCCACGAGTCTCTGTGTTCCCATGCGAGTGGAAAACGAAAAACGTCGAAGGGAAGGACGTAATTGTCCGCAACATCCGTAGCTGTCCGTAAATAGCCGTAAGCGGACGAAACTGTTGTGATACGTTAACTTGCGGTTAATTTCGGATACTTACGGTGGACGTAAGCGAACGCAAACGGACGGAAGGTAAATTTTTTTGCGGATGGTCTGCGTCCAAGCCACGGGTAGTTACGTTCAGTTACGGATAGTTACGTTTGGTTACGGTTACTTGCGTAAGTTTGCGTCCGTGGCGTCCCTCTGCGAAATTTTGAACATTTCAAAATTTCGCAGGTTCGGCGACGTCATTTTGCGTTTCTTTACGGATGAGTTACGGACAATTACGTCTACATACGTCCCTGCGGATGCCTGCGTCCACGCTGCGTCCCCCTGCGTCCACTCATTCGTATCTATCCGCGGCGGACGTAATCCATCGTAAAGCACTGTGTGACTGGGGCATATTAGGGCCTGCCGTCTGAACGTAACTACTGTTCTCCTGGAGAACGTGTCATAAAGCGGACGTAAATATCTACTGTCTATGTAGACCATTGATAATTAATGACATTCGCGAGAAACTGAATTAGCTGGCAGTGTACCTTCCGAGGTGGATGAGATAAAAGCACCCGAAATATCTCACCACCTCGTAAGGTTTTCTCTGCCTGTTTTGAATCCTTTGAATTTCTCCCACATTTGTCTTTCTTCCTTCCTTTCTTTCTTTCTTTCTTTTTCGAGCCCTCACGGAGTGAATGACCTATCGAAAACGCGTGGGTCTTGTTTGATTTCTTGTGCCTCGGTACTTCTCAATGCTCGATTCATTTTAGCTCATTAAGTTTGTATCAGATGAAGAATCAAATTTCCGAGAACGAACAAGATTTGTGTGTACACCTTAATGGAGCCTAACAATATTTATGTGGCTGGGTTTTTTTTTTTTTTTTTTAAACAAGCATACATTATTCTTTGCACCTTAGTCCTGTACGAATACTAGTTTCTTGTTGTTGTTTTTCTACAGCCTCTATCAATGAAGAACAGTATAATGCGGTAAAGTAATGCCTCACGTGTTTCATTAGTCTATTAAAACTCAAACTTCAAAGAAACTAACACGTGGAGCTTTAACACGTGTAGCCCTATGGTCTGACCTGATGATAGTACACATGCGTTGTATTGCTTTGAGCCAGTCAAAGGGTACAGATGTGCGATATACGACTGCGGCACTGCTTTTAAGTTGAATTTTTTTTTGTATGTATGTGTGTGTGTGCGTGTGTGTGTGTGTGTATGTGTGTGTGAGAGCAAGCAAGCGCCTGTGCATGTGTAAGCCTATGCTGTTTGACGGGGTCATTTTCCCCTTCCTCGTTCAAGTGCAAAGCATAGAGACGACTTCATGGAACAGTGTGCAATTAGATGGCAAAGCCTTATTTCCGTCTTACAGTCCAAACACAGCAGTATAATCGACTCTATGTTTCAAGATTGAAAAAGAATTGAAAATGGAAGGATATAGGCCGACGTGCTTTCTACAATGTGTGTGTGTGTGTGTGTGTTTTATGCTTTATATTTCAAGATGTGCATATCTTTACTGTATGGGATCTCTCACTATGATGTCATGAATGAACTTTTTAAAATAATTTTTCTCTATGTTACTATATTATAATATGTTTCTCTACGTGAAATGTTGCAAAACGAAGCAAACGTGTTATGCCAAGCAGTGTAGTCCACATTAATTTTGTCTTTTCAGGGGAGGCGCGTGCTTGAAAATATTGCATAGTGAGATTTTCATTC
This sequence comes from Diadema setosum, assembly GCA_033980235.1. Classification (NCBI taxonomy): domain Eukaryota; kingdom Metazoa; phylum Echinodermata; class Echinoidea; order Diadematoida; family Diadematidae; genus Diadema; species Diadema setosum. The sequence continues at coordinate 39,571,793 of CM067061.1, forward strand.
GATTTCAGGCTTCATGCATGAATCAAAAACTGTAGGAATATGTGCAGATTGAAATGAAACCTAAAGGTTGACCAAAAAAATCATCTATATGTTTAGGAAATGAGAGTGTTTGAAAGTGCTCACATTTCAGCATTGCTTATTCCAATGGCTTGTTTGCCATCGAAACAGCATAATAGCAGAATTTTTGCGACTTTTCACTTTTGATATGTCCCCATACTGTTTTGCACATTCCAGGAACACCAATCATAGCAAGTGAAGTGTCATTTAAAAGATAATTAATCAGGCTTTTATGATGTCATCTTTAATGAATACAATGCGGGTATAAGAAAATATTATGTATGAAACTTTATTTGTAGAACATATTTTGAGGGGTATTTATATGCTCTCATGTCAAAGTTCCTGGTGTGTGTATGTATATAATATGCTCTAATGTCAAAGTTCCTGGTGTGGATACGTTAACTAGTTAATTCTGGCTTATCAAGCATCAGTAGCGCGGAAAACGTCTACTCAGAACTGCATGTTTTCATCCCGAATGACTGATAGGATAGATGTGCATTTCATTCTTCGTTAGACGATGGGTGCTTTGATTTGTTTAGACCTACTACACCAGAATGTGATTCCTTATATAAGGGAGTTCCTATAAATACACGTGCATCTTTTTAGGATGAGTTTGTTAATGGCAATATAAATTCAACAGCGGAAAAATGCAGTATGATCTTAATGACCTAACTCGGGCCCCCTTGTGCAATCGTTATGTTACTGGAATCAATTTACACATAAGTGCTTTACTAAAGATACGTTTTCGTTGATACATTTCAGTTTAAGAAGCATAGATGAACATTTTGGAGAATTAGTTGTTCATGGATAGTCCAAACAACCGTTCATTTTCAATAGTAGAATTCAAGGAAACGTGGATATCTTCATGCCCCAAACGATCTTTCGCGATTGAAGGGTGTGATAACAGAAATGACCATTCTGCCGGTGGTGTTGCCCCATACGTTTCATGTAGTTTTAAAAACTCTGTTGGTGAAGAGCCGAGTGAAATGGATGATATTGTTGAGCTGTCTTTGAACTGCGATTTATAGTGTCCCTGATAATGGAAACATTTTGATAGGCATTGTTTATAGACCTCTAAATTCCAATAACAAAGATTCCCCGTGCCATTTTTGTAGTTGCTTTATACCATTATGCCGTCCTGAGATGTCTGATAATCTCTGTGGGCTTTGACTATGTATGCATTGATCTATTTTTGTTTTAATATATAAACTTCCGAGATACCCACATAGTACACGCATAGTGTTTTGAGTGGGTTGATACCTCCATTTCTTTTCCAGAATATATAGGTATGTCTATGCCTCTTCTTGTACTGATTGTGAACATGAACTGGCTGTTTTTTCTCTGCTTCCTAGGAGCATTATTCAATAAGATAAATGTCCATTTTCACACATTACCTTGAATGTTAATTCTGTTGAAAAAAAAAGTTAAAAATAAAGTCTGAATTGAATTGATTGAATATATATATCTATATATCTATATATATATATATATATATATATATATATATATATATATATATAATGCGTGTGTGTTTTCATGTTGATAATGTAAATATTTGCAGCTACATGTAATATCATTATTTGTATCTACAGAGTACGGCTTCAAATGCAATGGATAAAAAGATTTGGTGTTCATATCACCTCATGCTAGAAGAAAAAAAAAGTGCCTGTAAAGGAAGGACTTATTGTGACATCACTGACCCTAGGCACAATATTCGCAATTTTTACCAAAAAAAAGTTTATTTATGCTGAAACATGGCAAACAGAAAGACACGAATCTCTTCATTTCAAATATCATAACATTCTGTTTCAATCCAGAGAGCAAAATTGCACATAATCTTACTGACATAGCATAAACATCACTTCAACAAAAACACACAATATAGCGAGTCGACAGGAAATTTACACGCATTCGTACGCACATTGGTTGTGTATATGCGTAAATGGTTCTCATATACATAGATGAAAATATATATGCATTAACTTCTTAGTTTATGTACACCATAAATCTGCAGCTGAATTCAATATCCACTTATAATGTGTGTATGATTATGAGCACATATGAAACCATGCAAAGCTTTTATTCACTGCATGTTGAATTTGATTTGTCCACACCTTCCAAAATGCAAGCAAATGAACAAACTTGATGAGCACCCCACATCGGAATATGATAACATGATGTTCTTTTTTTTCTGTTTTCAGTCATTGTGACCACACTGAAGCAAGAATCAAAACCCTCATCGCTTACATATATTTGACATTAGAGTCACTGTTGTGTACCCCTGTTATAAGAGTTTCTCATAAAAGGTCCATTCCGACGAACAATAACGCGTTCAACGCGACACGAATTATATTAAGAAAACAAAAACAACAACGACATATATGTTATCTAGTAAAGGTATGTTGATGTAACAATCAAACATACCAAATACAAAAACACACACAATCGTGCAAGAAGACATTTTAATCTCTTTTGACTTTTTAAAAGGGACTCTGCATATTGACTGTGTGTAGATTCATAAAACCTTCATCATCAGTAAGTGGCTAACTGTCTAAAAATAAATAAATAGATGAATTTAAAAAAATAGGCACGTGTCATATATCTTAATAATATTTCCAACTTTTTCTTGAGATCACTTGGATACGTCTAAAAAAAAAACCCTTCAAAAACAAGATTCTGTCGGTGACATCAGCTGTCAATCATTGCTAAAGTACTAAAATAACTAACAAAGGAGACTGGAATGTCTCTTTCCCCGCGTAGACCGAGCATAACGTCCATCTTTCCTTACAGTACCTTTTGTTAATCGTATTATACCGGGTGTCCCCCCCTCCAAAAAAAAAAAAAAACAAAACAAAACAAAACAAAACAAAACAAAGCGGAACGGTGGATTTTCAGTACCTTGCGTTTTAAAAGTGATATATTTTTTGACATCATTAGAAAAAGCATCTTCCGCAGAAGACAATGATACCAAAATCATTAAATTTGGTTCAGTACTTTTTATTCTACGCCAATTTCTTTAAATGCCGTTATTTTCAAATTTCGCCGGATTATGAGATAATAATTTGGGTGCGACGAGCGTTCCATACGGTGAATTGTGTAAGCTCGTTGATCCATGTCAACAAAAGATACAGCTTTCACATTGGGCGCGCAAACACACACACACACACGCACACACACACACGCTGTTTTTTTCTGGCCCGCGCCCATTGTGAAAGCTGTATCGTTTATTGACATGGATCACCGAGCTTACACAATATTCACCGTATGGATCGCGTGTCGCGCTCAAATTATTATCTCATAAGAAGCAAAAATCCGGCGAAATTTGAAAATGACTGCATTTACAGAAATTGACGTAGAATAAAAAGTGCTTTACCAAATTTAATGATTTTGGTATCATTGTCTTTTGCGGAAGATGCTCTTTCTAATGATGTCAAAAAATGTATCACTTTTAAAACGCAAGGTACTGAAAATCCACCGTTCCGCTTTTTTGGGGACACCCGGCCGGTATAGTAGCATGGAAACATTCAAGTTAATCTCAGTCTAGGGGAGGTGCATTCAAGTGAATTTTGTCAGTAATACAATAGCACTTTAAAATGGCTGACACGCAGATAATGTTACTGGTAGAATCTTGGTTTTGTGAAAGGTCTTTTGTGGGCTTATGCAAATAACCTGAAGAAAAATAGTAGAACTATTAATATTATTAAATTTATTGCACGTTTAGATATTCATTTGGACCTGTAAGGGATGTTGAGGGTATCGAGAATCAACACAACTCAATATGCATTTGCATTACATAGTTCCTTTAAAAGCCCAAAATCATAATACGGACGCATACTCAAATCTGATGTTGTTTACTACCAGACGATACATGTTGCTTGAGCCCAGATCTGGTATGTAACGTTCGTGAACTACATGTACTGGTCCATACAGTGGACTCCCGTTATAACGAAGTCCTCGGGACCGGGAGTTTTCTTTCGTTATATCGAAATTTCGTTAGAACTGAACAAATGAACAATAAAAAAACCCAGACAAACAAAGAGAGGTTAATGTCGCGTCCTGAATTTTTATTTCGCTGTAACCGGAATTTATTTATAACCGTGTTTGTTATAACGGGAGTGCACTCTATAAGTATCAACTCTGAAATATTTTCATTCTCTCTTTCGCTCAAGCAGGAGAGTGATAACTAATGGGACCATGGTAGGAAGAGCCATTAGATAGGCCGAAACGCTCCTGCGTGTTCGTCCACCTCGTGATGACGCTCCTGTATTTGGTCTCTGAGGTCCCTGGTTCGGTCCCTGACTGCTGGTTCCACCTATACGTATGTGAGAGTAGAGACTTTCTTTCGTTAAAAAGGACACGATGGAACAAGAATCAAGGAAAGATCAATATTAAATGTTATCATTTTTTTTTTCGCAGACAGAGAAGATGAGTTCACAATGATTTAAATGACCTGCTCGGCATGCGGCTTGGCAGTAAAGCCCAATGCCCACTGCGCGACCTGAGCCTGCGAGCTGTATAACAGGCGCGGTGGAGCACCCTAATTATCTCGCAGAAATCCATCGGCAGCCGAGCCTCATTTGCATAAAGTAAACAACATGTACTCGCGTAGTTGAGAAAAAGTAAACAACTTTTCAAGCTAATAACAATTTAAGGAAACCTATTTTCGGATTAAAATTGAGTTAGTTTGAATGTGAAAACATGTCCGAATATGCACATATAACATATTAAATGATTTGACAATGATTAAATGTGAAATTTTAGCGAAAACCTGGCGAGCAAAATTACCAAAAATATGCCTCGAAAATCATCCTAAAATTCACGAAGTGTGATTGCGGAACCAAAGCGCCATTCAAACAAAGTACACCGAAATTTATTTATCTGCTTGCATTTTAAATGTCATACCGTAATATTCTCGGCCATGGTTGTGTCGGAAAAAAACAGAAGGTGATGTCAAAAATGACACGAACGCTAAGTGTACAGGTCGGTCCCATGTATATAGAATCGCGTGACTGTAGCGTTGCATGTCACAGCACACACAACGCTTTGCTGCATGCAGCTTCCGTGCGCGGCAGTTGCAGCAGTCACCGCCGTGCGACACTCTGCAAAACTGACTGCGTCACATGCAAACCAACAATGAGCACGAAATCCTGAATCTCACGTACCACGCATGCCCAATATTACGGGAAAAGAAATGACGTCATTTTCAATTGTTTCGCTTACTACAATTTTCTATTCCAAACCCTGTAGAAACATGTTGATTTCTCAAAAAGTACAGGTGGAACCAAGCGAAAACTTTCACCATGTATGGATTGAGGCCTGATAAACTTATGTTTAATATCTCAAGTTCTAGTGCAGCAAATTTCATAATTTTTTCATCAAAAGGAAGGTTTTTAAAAACTTAGATAGTGTGGGAAGTTTGAGTTTACTAGCGGCACGCATAGCGGCACAAGGAGAAGGTAAAGATTTGACTTTTTCATGCACACAGTTTCGAGCAGCCGTGGATGCCCGTTGGAAATTCAAATAGAACGGGGCGATAATGAGATGCAAATTGGGGTGCTCCACCGCGCCTGATAAGGCGCCAAGTGTCGCATGGTCTATTTCGCAATGAAATGATCATTTCGTCGAGGAAATGTTGTCATTTCGTTACGAAATGACTGATTTCTTACCGAAATAGGCCATGCGACATTTGGCACCCAAGCGCGGCGAAAAACTTTTGTTTTGTTGTTGTGTTGTTTTGTTTTGTTTGGTTTTGGTTTTGGTTTTGGTTTTGTTTTGTTTTGTTTTGTTTTGTTTTGTTTTATTTTTATTTATTTATTTTTTATTTTTTATTTTTTTTTTTTTGGGGGGGGGGGGTAAAATCTCGACGGGGGCACATTAATGTGACTGTGTGAGATCCTCGGCGAGGGAGCGAAGCGTCCTAGCGGGGGAAGGTGTGCCACGGTAGGAACTTTTTGTAAAAACAGACTATAAAAGTCGCGTTTGTAGAGCATTTTAAATCAAATTTCTAGGGAATTAAGAAAAAAAAATCACTGCGAAGGGCTGTAAGGGATCATAACTTATGAAAACTATTCATTTTACCATGTATGTACGGGCAGAGCGAGAGGGTCACTTTCACTTTGCCATTCGTATGAAATGTATTCATTAAAAGCTTAAACGTGATCGCATTCATGGCATTGTTCGAGCAATGAATATTATTCTTATATTGCTAGAAAGCATATAAGAGAAGACAGGAAAAATGAAAGGTTTTCTAAAGGTATATTATGGTTGGGGGGGGGGGGTGGGGCACACTAAATTGACTCATAAGTGAATATTAGTGTATAGATATAATGATGTATAGGCCTATACACTAATAATATTATTGG